>CM065817.1:13248455-13929774 GCA_033398695.1 Orobanche coerulescens
CACTCCAACTGACTGACCAACATGAATAACTCGGACTAGTATCGCTCGAATGCCTCATCGCCATCGTCATGCCCCTGTGTCTCAACTCACTCCTCGCAAGCACCTACAACATGAAAACATATTCCGCCCCCACGGGGTCAGTCATCCAGATAATGAACATCAAATACATGTATAACATGATATGCATCTAAAAGCAGATGAAATGTTATAATGATGATAATAATATGAGATGCTCACAAACGAAAGTAAGAACCGAGCATTCGTGAAACACTATGCCCACGGCATACTATTAATACCTGTTCAACAGGTTAGAACATAAATGCCCAACGGCGAATCATAATTATAGAACACCACAATGAATTACACGAGCATGAACCAATCGAGAACTGAATTAAATATGAATCACAATGCCCGAAGGCTCCAATGAAGTTACCAAGACATCACAAAGGCCTGAAAGCCACTCAGCCGAAGCTGTCAAATATCACAATCACCTGAAACCAAAACATCCCGAAGCTGTATCAATGAGGGCCGAAGCCACGGCATGAAGCCGTATCACAATGAAACCATCCAATGGATGTTGACCTACTGAGCTGTAGGTGTTGGTAAGTCAACCGCGAAGGTTTCAAACTCCCCAAACTTACCCATATGAAATCACCTAGTGACCGTTGACCTACTGACTGTAGGTGTTGGGAAGTCAACTGCGAAGGTTTCAAACTCCCCAAACTTACCTATAATGAAATCACCCAGTGACCGTTGACCTACTGACTGTAGGTGTTGGGAAGTCAACCGCGAAGGTTGACAACTGTAATAACACATTATGATTACGTTATGAGATGATAATAACGAGCATACGTGCTCTGACATAATGATTATATGAATGATTAACTGAGGTGACATGATTGTCGGATGAAACTCTTGAAATGATTATCTTGGACAAGTTAACAAGATTAATGATACGATCCTCAAGATCGACAACTGAGTAATGAAATGAACTGAGGGATTAATGAGTTAACATGATCAACATGATCAAAATGAAAATGATGTTTGAGGATTGTTAACTGATGAATGATGAATGAATGATTATTATTGCCATAAATTATACCATGGTGTCAGAAATCTTACAGTTCTTGGTCTGAGGGGCTTGGCATTTGCACAGGTCACATGCGACGCGAGATTCCAATGATACTAGTCTGGTGAATGATGATTTCAATGAGACATGACTCGGAAGGTAGTATTCAAAACCACGCTCTGATACCAACTCTGTAACACCCTAAACCAGGCGAAGGTTTCAAACTCCTCAAACTTACCCATCGAGCACTAGCCGAGACTAGCCTCCAAAACACAACTAATCACAAACGGCAACGATCCCAGGATTACCGAATTCACAAGAATGATAGTGTACTGCCTTGAGTCGTCCAACACGACAAAAATGACTCACAGATGGGCACCGTCCTCGACGGTCCCAATTCAATACCTCGATTACCTTCAATACCTCGATTACCTTAGAATGGTCAATCGATAACAACGACACAACGGATGGGAACTATCCTCGACAGCCCCAATTCAATACCTCGATTGCCTTAGAATGGCCAAACGATAACAATGATGCAGCGGATGATTCAATACCTCGATTGCCTTAGAAACCAATCGATAACAATGATGCAGCGGTTGATTCAATACCTCGATTGCCTTATAATGGCCAACCAATAACAATGATACCATGAATGATTGAACACTTTGATTGCCTTCGAGCGGCCAATCGATAACAATGATACAACCAATGCCTCGGAACCTTTAATCGGTTATCGACGACGAAGATGAGAACGAATACGCCAATGCCTTCAATCGGCCGATATAATATGAATGACAGGATGCCAACATTAATATCAATGATTACAACAATGTCTTAGATCGACATCAATATCAACAACAACAATCGATACATCGACGCCGCGAACCGGCTATCGACAATAACATTAACAACGAGTATCCTAATGCCTTTAATCGGCCATTAACGAACAATAATAATCATTTGGCATAATTTGCCGAAGAGTATCGTATCAAACGATCCCTTAATAACAATGAACTCATGAAGAGACTAGGTCTCGGAATGATACAACACATTCATACACATATATGATAACATTAATCTCATTGATTAGTACAAGTATAAAACTTGCCTCAAACCGACGGCGAGAAAGTCCTTCCACGAACAATGTCCTTGAAGAATTATTGGCCGCTCGAACAACCTTGAATGACACAAGTACCAATAATTCGCTTAACAAACGAATCAAGCATGACCACAACCAACTCAAAAAGTAAATACAACACTACCCAAACTCACTGGGGCAATCTAACAAACACGTTCTAAACAATCTCCAATTGTTTACAACCAAAACTCAATTATACCGAAAACCAACTTCCAATGAATGATTCAATCCAACAAAACCTCATTAATACCATTAATAATCCAATAGGAATACTTCATTCGATATTACGACAACAGCTAGTCGAAACCCCCCAAAATTCCAAAGTCAACACCCAAGGTGTTCTTGAACAATTCCAAATATTCACAAATTCCGAAAATTACATCAATGAATCCGTAAGAATACAAGTATCCAAGTTAGATAATCCATAATCAACATATTACATCATGCTAGCAAGCTAACTCGAAGAGATCGGGGAGAAAACCTTCAAATCCCGAATTCAAGATTTAATGAAAAATTACCTTGATTGGAGTGATGAAGTGGATTAAATGATGATTAATCTGAACCAGTAGCTTGAAGATGATGACATATGGTTCCAGCTCGAAGAACTATTCGCGAATTGCCCAAAAATTGCCCGAAATCGCCCAAGGAAGGAAGAGGGATGAAAAATGACGAAACTGGACTGAACTGTCCAATTTATACTGATCCAGTTTAGTGCACGCTATGTCCTGATATGTAGCGTGCGCTAGCGGGTTAACCGGACAGTCCAGTGAGCTCTGACTGCCTCGTTAGCGTACACTACGAACTTGGTAGCGTGTGCTAACGTCTTCCCGATAGCGTGTGTTAATCCAAGATGTTAGCGTGCGTTAACTGATGTCTGATGTCCAGTAACTGAAGTCCAGAACCTCCTGTCCTCTGACCTGCTCGTGATTAGCGTGCGCTACACCCAAAACTCAGCGTGCGCTTCCAGAACAATTAGCGTACGCTATTATCCACTTGTAGCGCGCGCTATGAATTTCCAAATCAAGTCCAGTACCTACTGGACTTTGTGCCTCAATTGCGCTAGCGTGCGTAAATACTGATGCCTAGCGTGCGCTACCTATACCCCATTAGCGCGCGCTAACAGGAGCACGTAGCGTGCGCTATCTCACACACACTACCAAAATATGATGATGATGATGAAAATATTCTCGTCTCGATCTCAAACAGTGATGAATGACAATTGATAACTGATACAATATTCCGAAGTACGCCGAACGATGGTCACAACTGAATGAACATGAATGATGAATGATTATTACTGAGTGAAAAATTTCTGAGTGACAAATACTGAATGATAATCAATGAATTCACAACCGGGTATTACATACTCCCCCTGAAAAAGAGTTTCGTCCCCAAAACTAAGGGTAAACAACTTGGGATATGAACTACTATCAGGGTCTGGAAACAACATTTCCAGGAATACTCCTCAACGCGAAACACTCCTCCGGACCAGCCAGAAAGTCGTACCAACCGCATGATTCGAAACACCAGCGTACACATCCCGAGGGAGCCGCTCATTGTACATGTCTACAATCCATCGGTGTACACTTTCCCGTCCTCATCGACGTCAGACGCCCATGCAAGCACTGACTCGCTCCTCAAAATAAAACAATAACGCACATATAGTCCTCAGAACCATATCAATCGTACGCCAAAGTTCTCATGATTTGACGTCTCGCATCACAATGAACAATTATCCAGACCATCACAAAATCTCGAGCACAACACCAAAGGGAAGAAATCCCAACCAATGACCCAAATCTCAAGATTCTCAATTACCATAGTTACAAAATAAATCAACAACAGATGGTTCACAACCACAATACTACGATGCAGAATAAGTTAAACAGTAATCCGGAAAACAAGGCTACATCTCAAATGTACCCAACATCGATATCCTCCATATCATCGATCTCCTCGGTCTCATCGATTCAAGGTAGACCCAAATCAGAACTCACCGCTCAATATGATCCCGGAAGCTCACAAGAACAGGAATGATCGCAATGAATGATAATGAATCGAAATCCAACAAGGATCAAGAATGACTCACCGAGGTGAAATAATAACGCAATGAGTGATAGCTCAGATGAAATGGTTGGAACCAGTGTTCCCCGTGAAGTGAATGATTAGTTTGATAATTATAAGTCTCAACATGATTGATATATGATGAATGAATTATATGAATGAATGAACGACAATGAAATGAATGATTATCCTATTACCGAGCAAGAATTAACTTGTTCAAAACCGGTTATGAATGTCCTTACCCCTGGCTCTTGAAGCCTGATAGGACCCCTTGGATGATGCACGAGCTGGAGTAACAAAATCTCTTGAGGCTTGTGAGCCTTCTCGAGATCTACCGGCACTAGAACCCCTGCAGTATTTCCATAGGTGTCCCTGCCTGTCACCCAGAAAACAACCAATAGCTGACACTGTATAACGAGTACAAACGTGCCCTGCTGAATCAAAATTAAAGCAAACAACAGTCGGACTCGTCGTCTGAGAGGAATATGCTATCCCAGCACGAAGACGTCTAGAAAACGACCTCTTCGGCGCCGGAGCCCGATGTCCCTCTGAACGAACCGGCATCCTAGTCCTCCCACCAGAAGAAACTGAGGGGTACTTTTGAGTAAGCTCCTTGATCAAAAGCTCTGCTCCAAGAGCCTTCTCGATGAACTCACTAAGTGAATTACAATTGTGATTGAACAACTGCATCCTCAACTGCGGATTTAGCCTCTTGCTGAAATACTTGATCTTATCCGTCTCAGTACTGATAACAGACGAAGCAAACTGAAGTAGTCCCTGAATCTTCTCAGCAATGACAATAAAACCCTCGTCCTCGACGGGTTCGGGGTTCAAAACCTCTGATAACTTGGCTTCACGAAGTGGAGCCGGATAATACCTCTCTAAAATGAGAGTCTTGAACTCACTCCAAACACAATCACGATCGGTGGGTTTCACAGGAAGCCACCAAGAATAAGCACCCTTACTCAAATAGTAAGCCGCTACTGCCACTTTACTCTCTTCCGGACACTGAACCATGTCGAAGAGTTTATCAAAATGCTCAAGCCAATGAAAAATATCAGCTGGTTCCGACGAACCCTCAAAAGTAGGCGGCCTCTGACGAGAGATATCGCCAACAATCTGACTCACTCCTCCAGTCTGTCCATGAAACGGAACCTGGAATCCTTGCTGCGGTGGACCACGAACCATCGAGGTCTGCATCGTCTCCATCAGACGTGTCATACGAGTCATCTGGGCCATCATGCCCTACATACATATGAATGGGTCCACCCAAACACCTTCCGATTGAGCTGCATCTCGGGTACGACTCCCTGACAGTGAATGATTATGACAGTGATTGAGTAGCATCGCTAACTGTTGAACCAATGTTATCCCTCACGTTCGCGCGGGCATTCACACGAGATCCCGGGTTTTGGCCCGCACCGCGGCCCCTTCCCCTGCGTCCTCTGATAGCTCTACCCATACTGAACCAGGAAGGTCATATGATAATTATAGATCCCGTATGAATATCGCATTATGATTACGTTACGGAATGATAATAATGAATATACGTGCTCTAACACAATGAACGCATTAATAATGCAGTAAAATGATCATCGACATTACGCCGAAATATGATAAGATCGCATGAAAGGTCAAGTGAGGTTACATGATTATCTGATGAAATTCCTGAAATGATTATCTTGAATACGTTAACAAGATTGATAGTTCGATCCACAAGATCAACAACTGAGCAATGAGATTGACTGAGTGCTTAATGAATTAACATGATCGACAAGATCAAAAATGATGATTGAGGATTATTGACTGATGAATGAGTTGATCCTTAGCACTTACACAAGTCACACGTGCTTCAACACAATTAGTCATGAATCAATCGTAACACTAATGTCACATATAGGTTTCAACAAATCATGTATAATTAATGACATGATGAATGTATGAATATAAAGAGAATCGAGTCCTTACACAGGTCATACGAAGCTTCGAGGTCTCGCGATACTAGTCTTCACTGATGACGACTCGATGAATGAATGACTCGTGCGGTCGTACAAATTTCACGACTCACAAAACCCGACTGTCCAGATTGTCATAACCTGACAGTCCCACTACTACTGCGTCGGTAGAGCCACATAACTCACATATCACGGTATCTCACAACCTAACGCTCTAATACCATCTTCTGTAACACCCCCAAATCATATTGGGTTATTACAGTGTCGTGGACCCCACACCAGGAGATCCACCAGGCGAACATGACTAAAAATACACTAAAATTAACCAACAAAGGAGATCACAACCCTGCTATGATATCCGACACCATATTCCGATAAGGAATTTCAATGACAAAAGTGGGCCTACATGGCCAAAATAAAATACAATGACATCCATGGGCCTTGATCGGATAATACAACATGACAACAGTTGACAAAACTGGAGTACACTCCAACTAACAGACCAACATGAATAACTCGGACTAGTATCGCTCGAATGCCTCGTCGCCATCGTCATGCCCCTGTGTCTCAACTCTCTCCTCGCAAGCACCTAAAACATGAAAACATGTTCCGTCCCCACGGGGTCAGTAATCCAACTAATGAACATCAAATACATGTATAACATGATATGCATCCAAAAGCAGATGAAACGGTATAATAATACGAGATATTCACAAACCAATGTAAGAACCGAGCATTCGTGAAACACTATGCCCATGGCATACTATTAATACCTGTTCAACAGGTTAGAACATAAATGCCCAACGGCGAATCATAATTATAGAACACCACAATAAATTACGCGAACATGAACCAATCGAGAACTGAATTAAATATGAATCACAATGCCCGAAGGCTACAATGAAATTACCAAGACATCACGAAGGCCTGAAAGCCACTCAGCCGAAGCTGTCAAATATCACAATCACCTGAAATTAAAACAACCTGAAGCTGTATCAATGAGGACCGAAGCCACGGCATGAAGCCGTATCACAATGAAACCATCCAATGGCCATTGACCTACTGAGCTGTAGGTGTTGGGAAGTCAACCGCGAAGGTTTCAAACTCCCCAAACTTACCCATATGAAATCACCCAGTGACCGTTGACCTACTGACTGTAGGTGTTGGGAAGTCAACCGCGAAGGTTTCAAACTCCCCAAACTTACCCATAATGAAATCGCCCAAGGAAGGAAGAGGGATGAAAAATGACGAAACTGGACTAAACTGTCCAATTTATACTGATCCAATTTAGCGCACGCTATGTCCTGATATGTAGCGTGCGCTAGCGGGTTAACCGGACAGTCCAGTGAGCTCTGACTGCCTCATTAGCGTACGCTACGAACTTGGTAGCGTGCGCTAACGTCTTCCCGATAGCGTGCGTTAATCCAAAATGTTAACGTGCGCTAACTGATGTATGATGCCCAGTAACTGAAGTCCAGAACCTCCTGTCCTCTGACCTGCTCGCGATTAGCGTGCGCTCAACCCAAAACTCAGCGTGCGCTTCTAGAACAATTAGCGTACGCTATTATCCACTTGTAGCGTGCGCTATGAATTTCCAAATCCAGTCCAGTACCTACTGGACTCTGTGCCTCAATTGCGCTAGCGTGCGCAAATACTGATGCCTAGCGTGCGCTACCTATACCCCATTAGCGCGCGCTAACAAGAGTACGTAGTGTGCGCTATCTCACACACACTACCAAAATATGATGATGATGATGATGAAAACATTCTCGTCTCGATCTCAAACAGTGATGAATGACAATTGATAACTGATACACAATTCCAAAGTACGCCGAACGATGGTCACAACTGAATGAACATGAATGATGAATGATTATTACTGAGTGAAAAATTATGAGTGACAAATACTGAATGAAAATCAATGAATTCACAACCGGGTATTACACCTCCACCCCCCTCTAATTACGTAAGTTATATGCAAATACCAACCTCTTTATTTTCAAATGCTTATCTAGGAGTGTGGGATCGCTTACTATAAACTGCTCACCCCCTTACATAGGTAGCGTTTTTTTTTATTAGATATTTCATCAACAACATACATGAATCTCAAAAAAAAAAAAAAAAAAAACCAACTGCCTTGGCGCAGTTGGCCACCTGACCTTCAATTTAGTTGGAGGTCAGGGGTTCAATTCCTAGTGGCAACACTTTGGAATTGAATTTCTAAAGGCCCAATGATCCCTTAGTCTTTGACTAATGGTTAGGGCCTAGCCCTCCGGGGTATGCTGGTGGAACAATTAAATATTGAGGGCTTCAAGCGGCAGTGTGGGAGGTCAGATCTCGGTGGGAACCTGCGGTTGGATTTGGGGGGGTCCAGCATGGAGCAATCACTTGGGGGACGACTCCTTGTGCACGGTAGTTGAGGATATTTACGAACCTGGGAGCCAGATACACATCTCGCGATTTAACTAGTAGCAGTACTGTGGGTCCGGGGCTGTTATCCCGAGGACTAGTCAGGTGTAAGCTTGGAACCTCGGTATAAAAAAAAAAGGCTTTGAGCATGATCACATTGTTTTAATCAAATTAACAAATACCCACACTGTCCTTACATCAAATTGATCAGCCATATAATAACAAATAATATCTTTGATGCATTGATCACCAAGCAGAAAATGTTGGAAATGTAAGATAAAATAGAGGAAATGGGTTATTTTGAGCAGCCCATTTGAGAGGAAATTTTGAGTGGGCTCGACTACGAGTTAAAGTCGGGACTTAGTTGGAATACGTAGTACTCCGTACGAGGTTTCCAAAACATGTAAGAACACTCAAAATGATTGAGGTATGAATGAGATATAATGTTCCAAACTGAACCCTTTAGAAATGAATTTAGGATGCTATCCCACATTGGAAAAAGAAGGAAGAAATTGTTAGTATATAAGGAGATGTGGACAAAGGCATGTTCAAAATGAGACATGTGTGGATGTGTGACTAGGCGCCCCTCGCGTACACACACACGCGCGCGCCGCCGCCGCCGTCCGGCCAGCTCGGTCGAAGGGCGATTTGGGCGATTTGTCTCGGCATCTCGAAGTTATCTTTTTACTGCAATTTTATTCGTTAAAATTTTATTTTACCAAAAATACCTCAATTATAAATTCCGAATTTTCGGATCCGGATAAATATAGATACGAATAAATATCAATTTAATTGATAATTATCGAACTAAACAGACCTGGTCGGTTTAGAGTTCCTCCAGATACCAACTCTGATTGGTATAGAGTTCTTCCAGCACACAACCTCCTCCAGCCTTCACCTATAAATACCCGGCTTGAGGGGCTCGTTTTTACACACGAAAACATACGAATTTTTGTTCTAGTTCGTTGAGGGTGCAGCGGATCACAGATTCATTACATCGAGCTATTGTTTTATCCTGGGAGGCAGACGTCATACACCGTGGTGAGGACGAATTTGCTTTAAGGTGACAGATTAACTGGACTCAACAGCGAATCTTCCGTTTTATATACGTGATCGGCGAATTTCGTTTTGCTAACAACTTTTCTGCAGGGCTTATACTATATATATATATATATAAATATATCGAATATATATATATATATATATATATATATATTTAGATTCTGTTATTTTCAAGTAATCGTTTCGATAAATTTTTCAACAATCTTAAAGCAAATTTTTTTTGTTTACTTAATTAAAACAGATCTACTTTCGAAAAGTTAAGCTAATATGGATTCTCAAAACCCAACACTGTCTACGGACGTTTCTAGAGGTGCGCCTCAGAAAATCGGCTCGGGTTCAGCGACTGGAGGTGCGCCTCTAATAACTGGATCGGGTACAGCTTCGATTCCGATAACTACTTCGGTTTCGGTTCCGGTCAACCATGCGGACAAACCAGAGAAATTCAACGGGCAGAATTTCAAGAGATGGCAGCAGAAGATGATGTTCTATCTGACCACTCTAGGCTTGTCTCGATTCCTCAAGGAGGATGCGCCAAAATATGACGAGGACAGTGACCAACAAACTCTGATGGCCATTGACGCTTGGAAAACTTCCGACTATCTGTGTCGGAACTATGTGATGAATGGCCTTGCCGATTCACTGTACAACGTATACAGCAGTGCTAAATCAGCCAAGCCGTTATGGGACTCACTAGACCATAAATACAAAATCGAGGACGCCGGTGCCAAGAAGTGGATTGTTGGACGGTTTCTCGATTACAAGATGATGGACTCCAAGACTGTAGTGAGTCAGGTACAAGATCTGCAAGTGATCATTCACGAAATCCATGCTGAAGGAATGGTAATTAGTGAATCCTTCCAAGTGGCTGCTGTTATCGAAAAATTGCCCCCGACTTGGAAAGATTTCAAGAATTATCTAAAGCACAAGCGAAAGGAAATGAGCATGGAAGATCTGATCGTTAGACTTCGCATAGAGGAAGACAACCGAGGATCAGAGTGTAACACCCCCAGATTTAACCGGAAATATTACAGCGCCGTGGGCCCCGATATGGAACCCACAAGGCTAAATGAAATTTTCGCAAACATTTACAAATGCCCAAGAGGCCAACGACGGTGCTATCTGTAAAAAAAATTCACAAAGACTTATAAAAATCCATTTATCAAAAACCGTCGGAAAAACTCATTTGAAATAACAAGGCCAAACGGCCGAAACTCAAAAGTTTAGAAAATGGTTTCCAAAGTAACCTCAGTTACCAGATACCAAAAGAGCGTCTCAAAATACTCACGCAGCGGAATACAAGAACCAATCAAGAAACTCAATGCACAGAACATGTCCTAGCCAGTATCCTCCGGGAAGCTCATCTCTTCACGACCGCTACAAGCTCGATACTCCAAGAACCTAAAAATAAATCCCACGAAGGGGTCAGCCATAATATCCAACAATGATAACTGTCACAAGACATTAATAATTACATACCAATGAGAATACAACATAAGAATACGACCAACGTAATCTTGCCGCCATAACTTTACTTATTCAAGAAATTCTCATCAGAATAACCATTATCACATTTCACATCCTGTACTCGATTAACCAATAAACTCGAACATAATATCTGTATTGTACCTCAAACAATACTCAAGATTCTCAAACTATCATCACCAACTCACGATACGGAAATATACTATTTCTGACCAATATGATCCATCGAATAACATCATCAAATCCCAAAACGATAACCGATTGTCCATCAAAGACAAATACCAAAGGAAATACGGAATATACCTCAAGATATGAAGTGCCACGACAATCATATCAGTCTAATCCGAGATCAGAACAATGCATTACGGACACGGTCCTAACACAAGACCTACAATTGCATACTCATATGACCACGTCAATATGATCACAACAATAACAATCATGTATACTCAATTGAAATCCGACGATCCAGCGCCCTCAGCATAGATCCCTTTGTTGATCCTATCAGATTAGCATAAGGTGGATAACCAACCATACACATATGAACAATAACACATGATAAAATCAATGATGCGAATTCACAAGATTCCATCAACACAATACTGGTAATCCAACGATCCAGCGCCCTCAGCATAGATCCCCATGATGATCCCGTCGAACCAACGCATGGTGGAAAACCTGTCCAACGATCCAGCGCCCTCAGCATAGATCCTCATGATGATCCCGTCGAACCAACGCATGATGGACATTCGATCCAGCGCCCTCAGCATAGATCCTCATAATCCCATCGGATTATTTACACAACATAAACAACACAATATGCATACACATATGCAAATCAACATGTTCATCAACATGAACAACATAACATGCACGACAACATGACAATTTACTAGGATGACTTCATGTTCAACAACATGAAAGAAAATGTACGAGACCAAAATAAATAACATTAAACCATAATCAATATGGAATACTTGCCCCGAGTCCTTCGGGAGCAACCTCGATGTCCAATCATCACCGACGATTATCCTCAATGCTCGGCGATCCAAACATACAATGAACTATAGATACTCATATCCTCATCTTTACCATAATGTAACCTCGATACTCGAACATACCAATAACTGAGATAAAGCATATACATTATGATTTACCTCCCAGAATCGAAAGAACGATATGCGATCCGAATACCCAGAGTTCACAATAATAATCATCGCTATATGCATTATAAACGAAATGAAACTGAAACCATTCATTAAATATTATAACTGAGCAAGTAATAACTTGCCTCGATACCGATATGATGATGATGAAGCCGCTACCAGTCACAATGCCTTCGTCTACGAGCTCCTCGGCCCTGACCATGCAATTTACGAACACGCTCGAACACGACCGCAACATCCAGTTATAATCGCCGATCAATAATCTCAACCTATCGAAGTAATCAAATAACATACATCCGATAACAATCAACAACCGACAAAACTAACCAATCGAACTCAACAGTTCACACAACCTCGAATAAACGCAGTCAGAACAAACCAAATCAAACCATCATGAATTCATAATCAAAACACAAAAATACTGCACTGTCTGCCTACTTAGCGCACGTTAAACGCATAACGTAGCGTGCGCTAAGTTGTCCCGTTAGCGTGCGCTAATGCTGTTCAGTGGCATGCATTCCAAACATCGACTCACATCTTGCGACTACGAAACCGAATGAAGGAAGACATAAATCTCCATATCTCTTGAAGATAAACGACCCCATAATTATCACCATGATCATGTCAATGTCCATATATCAATAACAACATCAACAATCAAACCGACTCGATAACAAGGATCGTATCATGCTAAATCTGGAATTCAACCTAGTATCATGATTCATCTCATCTAAATCGACCAATATAATTACCAAGATTCAGAAATCCTTCTTAGATCGGGTTAAATGAATCAACATCCTTATGGTATGAAGAATCTTAACTAACATCCGAAACTCTTATCAAAATTCCATTGAATCTCATATAACATCATCATATGATTATCCAACATGCTCCTTACATGAAATCATCCAAGAAAAACGAACCATTAACAAAGGAATACGAAGATTACCTGGTTTAGATGAACGAAAAAGAAGAACACTAGAACTCCATCCAAAGAATCATGAACAACTTGAAGAACAAGGCTTGAATCCAAGCTCTCAATCTAATGTTGTTAAAGATTACCATCTCTCAGTGTTTGAGACCTCAAACCTCTTTCTAAAAACTCTCTCTCTCGGTTGCAAGGAAGGAATGGACGAAATGCTTCATAACACCCTTCTGTCCCCTTTTATAATATTCATTATTAGCGTGCACTAACATCTCATGTTTAGCGTGCGCTACCGCCTTAGCGTGCGCTAACTGACTTTGTTAGCGTGCGCTATCGAAGCCCAGAGGCTACTGCCTTGCTTCGTAAACTAGCTTATGTACGTAATGCCCATGCATTAACGTACGTAAAACATCCTGCCTAGCGTACGCAAGTCATTTACCTTAGCGTGCGCTAATACCAGTTGACTTGCTACAATCTACACCTACCACGAAGATGCTCGTGACCCCACCAGCCGAAATCAACCAATAAAGCCAAGATTCCCTGTTGACCGATATATAGTTAGCGTGCGCTAATCAACATGCATTAGCGTGCACTAACACTACATTACAACATCCGTTGACTTATCGTAACGTCTTGCGAAAGTGGCACGGTCCACGCGTAGATTCCTTCCGATCGGATTGTATTAGCGTGCGTTATCTTATATCCGTAGCGTGCGCTAATCACGCGATAGCGTGCGCTACTCATGATTATTAGCGTGCGCTAATAATGTTACACTTAGCCATTTCCAATCTATTACCTTTGTCTCGACATACCGAAAACACATATACACTTACCGAATACATATATCGAATCAATAACATTCTTATACGATATACTCTATATCGAAAGTACGATAACCTGATACACGATATCCTCAAATGTAACTGTCGACCAGATACGACAATTATACCGATACTGACATCTCAGTCCTTTATTTATTTTATCCCTACTGTACAGATTCCACGTTGTACAATATAACTCGGATAAAATAATATCAAACAACAGTAGTAGAAATTCCGGATATTACACAGAGAAGAAAGTAAATATTGCTGTGGCAAAGGCCAATGTTGTGGAAACTGGACAGACATCCAAGAAAGGCAACAATAGAAAGGGAACCAAGCTGGGACCTAAAGGAGGAATTGGGAAAAAGAAACAAAAATTCCTTGGAAAATACTACAACTGCGAAAAGATGGGTCATAGGGCGGCCGACTGCAGGCTGCCAAAGAAACCAAAGAAAAAGGAGGTTAATGCAGCACATCTGATTACCGAACAAGTGGAACATCTTGACTTGTGTGCTATGATCTCCGAAGTGAACCTAGTTGGCTCAAACACCAAAGAGTGGTGGATTGACATTGGAGCAACTAGGCATATATGTGCCAACATGACTATGTTCTCCTCCTTGGAAGAAACGGATGTCGATGATATACTGTATATGAGAAATTCTGCAACCTCAACTATCTTGGGCGAAGGCACGGTGATCTTAAAGATGACGTCTGGAAAGGAAGTAACTCTTAAACGTGTGTTATATGTGCCTGATATTCGCAGGAACCTTATTTCTGGTACCTTGTTGATGAAGCATGGCTTTAGAACAGTTTTCGAGTCCGATAAAGTTATTTTGTCGAAAAATGGTGTGTTTATAGGCAAGGGATATGAATGTGATGGGCTAGTTAAGCTCAATGTAATGACTATAAAAAATAATGAAATGAAGAATTCTTCTACTTACTTGCTCGAGTCTCCTAATTTATGGCATGCTAGATTAGGACATGTTAATTTTAATGCAATGCGTAGACTTATTGCATTAGATCACATACCAAAGTTTAAAATTGATTTAAACCACAAATGTGAAACTTGTGTAGAGGCAAAATTAACTCGATCTCCATTCCGACAAGTGGAAAGAAACACCAAACCTTTAGAATTAATACATAGCGACCTATGTGATTTGAAGTTTGTTCAAACTAGAGGTGGAAATAAATATTTTATTACTTTCGTGGATGATTGTACTAAATATTGCTATGTATACTTGCTTAAAAGCAAAGATGAAGCCATAGAGAAATTCGTTCTCTATAAAACGGAAGTTGAGAATCAATTGAATGCTAAGATAAAAATCTTGATAAGTGACCGCGGAGGTGAATATGTGGAACCATTTGGCGAATTTTGCTCGCAACATGGGATTATTCATGAAGTCACTGCCCCATATGCACCACAGTCAAATGGCGTGGCGGAACGTAAGAATCGCACTCTGAAAGAGATGATGAACGCGATATTACTAAATTCAGGTCTACCGCAAATTATGTGGGGAGAAGCCATCTTAACGGCGAATTATCTCTTAAACAAGATATGCCATAAGAACGGAGACAAAACTCCTTATGAATTGTGGAAAGGAGTCAAGCCTTCCTACAATTACATGAAAGTGTGGGGGTGTCTAGCAAAGGTGCTGATACCTACTCCTAAGAAAGTTAAAATAGGCCCAAAAACGGTTGACTGCATTTTCATTGGGTATGCACACAACTGCAATGCTTACCGATTTCTTGTGCATGAATCCAAAGTGCCTGAGATTCACAAGAATACGATTATGGAATCAAGGAATGCGTCATTCTTTGAGAATATCTTTCCTTGCAAGACTGCAAGTGAACCCCTTATCTCATCCGAACAGACTTCTGAACTAATGGATGAAGATAATGAAGACCAAATAATGGATAATGAGGACGAACCTAGAAGGAGCAAGCGACAAAGGACGGAGAAATCTTACGGACCATATTTCATCACCTACTTGCTCGAAAAGGCTCCTCAGACTTACAAAGAAGCTGTAAGCTCGACGGATGGACCTCTGTGGAAGGAGGCTATCAAAGAAGAGATTGATTCTATATTACAGAATCATACTTGGGAACTAGTGGAATTACCTCCTAAATGTAAACCATTAGGAAATAAGTAGATTTTCAAGAAGAAATTGAAAGATGGAGTAGTTGATAAATATAAGGCTAGGCTCGTAGTGAAGGGATATAACCAACGTGAAGGCCTAGACTATTTTGTTACTTACTCTCCTGTGACAAGAATAACTTCTATTAGGATGATACTTGCCATCGCAGCATTACGAGGCTTAGAAGTTCATCAAATGGATGTTAAGACTGCCTTTCTTAATGGAGACTTAGAAGAGGAAATCTACATGGAACAACCCGAGGGGTTATCTGCTCCTGGACAAGAAAGGAAAGTCTGCAAGCTGGTAAAATCTTTGTACGGATTGAAGCAGGCACTAAAACAGTGGCATGAAAAATTTAATCATGTCATGATAAGCGGTGGCTTCAAAATTAATGAATCCGACAAATGTGTATATATGAAAGACACAAAAGATGGCTATGTCATTTTGTGTCTATATGTAGATGACTTACTCATTACCGGCAGTAATGAAAGAATAATCAAATCGACCAAAGACATGCTGAGGTCGAGATTTGATATGAAGGATATGGGACTCGCAGATGTAATTTTAGGGATTAAAATCACACGAACATCGGAAGGTCTCATGCTGAGTCAAGCCCACTATGTGGACAAAATCCTTGAAAGATTTAATAAAGATGACTCTAGCACAGCCAAAACCCCGGTGGATATGACGTTGAGACTATCCAAGAATAAGGGTGAAGGAGTATCTCAACTCGAATACTCACACATAATAGGAAGTCTGATGTACTTGATGAGCTGTACAAGACCAGACATAGCATACTCAGTTCGTAAACTAAGTAGATACACGAGCAACCCCGGAAAGGATCACTGGAAGGCGATCATAAGGGTACTAAGATACTTAAGGGGTACTCAAGAGTATGGGCTGCACTATACCAAATATCCAGCAGTACTTGAAGGATATAGTGATGCAAATTGGATATCTGATATAAAAGACTCCAAGTCTACAAGTGGATATGTATTCACACTAGCCGGTGCAGCAGTGGCATGGAAATCTTCGAAACAGACACTTATATCTCGGTCAACGATGGAATCTGAGTTTATAGCTTAGATAAATGTGTAGAAGAGGAAGAATGGCTACACCATTTTCTAGAAGATATTCCAAGATGGGCAAAGCCTGTGACCGTAATATGTATTCATTGCGATAGTCAATCTGTGATTGGCAGGGCACAGAGCATAATGTACAATGGTAAGTCTCGTCACATAAGGAGGAGATATAATACCATTAGACAATTGATATCAACAGGAGTTATCACTATTGATTATGTGTCATCAAAGGATAACATTGCGGATCCGCTAACCAAAGGGTTATCAAGAGACCTTGTTGATAAATCATCAAGAGGAATGGGTCTATTGCCTTGAGCTAATGGTTTTATGGAGGATACCCAACCTAAGCTGACTGGAGATCCCAAGATCTAGGTTCAATGGGACAACCAATCCATAAAACTGGGCACGATCACTGTGGGGGTTACCCCGAACCGACCATTCCTAGGATGAAAACAGTAATACCCATAGGGAGAGGTTAAGCTTATGCTTTTAATGATTCTTAAGTCGACAACGTATAATCGGTTGGAGTAAAATACGGGTTTACTCAAAACACTTAAAGAGAATCACCTATGTTAGAGAGAAGAGGGGCCGCTTCAAAGGAGAATTGCAAAGGCATAATTCTTTAGAAACTCTCGCAGAACCAGGACGGTGTCCACGGCCAAAATGGGCACAATAATGAGAACAGAACAAATCAGGAAGGGCACTTGTGAAGTATATACGTGTTAGGGTTGTATACGTCAAAGCATACTTTATGCTTGTATTACCTAATTTTCCGGTCTTTATCTATGAGAATATTTAATTCATTTATCACATGTTTGGCATATTTATTCACGCTATGGTTATGCAAATGCAGTCTAAATTACTTTATATTGTAGATAATGTGGTGTGTAGTGTCACACAGAAGATCATATTATCGGTTCCTTATATAGTAATATTTAGTTCACAACCTATATAACATTAGACAGTTATGTGAGGGGTTGTAGTATATGCTTGAGATTGGTTGGTCTTGACCATTAGCATATATTAGCGTATTCGTTATACGTTGAACAGGATCAAGGTGAGATAGATTCTTCTGTACTGACTATAAGAAGAACGTACATCTCGGATAATTATTATTTCTTAATTCTAGTGATTAATATTTAATTATATATATTTAATATTTATTGCTTTGATATATCATGGGTGAGAGCCACAATGATTGACTCAATATGCTCGATATTTTAGGCAATATTATTATTTATATGATAATTAATATTATAGCTAGAAATCATGTCCCGACCAGTCGGGTTGATCATGTCCCTTGAGGCACTCAAAAGGATTATTATATTAAACCCTGCAGGTGGAATTAATTTTCCGATATAATAATAAAGGTCGAGTGGTATACTCATGTATAACACATTAATTAATTAAAAGCTGTCAGTAGCTTAAATTAATTAATCGACATGGAATATCTTAAACACGGGAAATAATTAATTTAAAAAGGAGCCCAATTTCGTAATTTGGGATTTTGGTAGGAAGTGCAATATTAACTTATTAGTAGACTAAGTTGATATTAATAGAGTCTTCATATTAGGAAGAGTCCTAATAATGGAAGGAAGATATCTATTGGGAGTCATTACCATATCCTCCTTAAGGTCCCTAGAGTAGCCCAAGACACCTATAAATACATGCTTGAGGGTGGCCGATTTTACTACTTTTAATTGCTCAATATTTTCGATTTTTTTTTGTGTGTTTAAATGTGGATCTTGACTTGTGTCTTGGATTCCACAATTTAGTAAACACAATATTTTTCTAAAATACCACAAATATTCAAGAAAAATAGAGAGAAAATCGAAAAGAATTTTGGAAGGAAAAATTCGGCCGATCTCCTTGCTGTGCAAATTTAGTCCGGTAGATTGTTGCCCACACGACATCCGGACGTAGGCGGGATATACTCTAGAAGATCTTGAGGTAGAAATACAAGAAGATCGGAGAGGAACACGAAGAAGGACAAATCGACCAAAAAGGGATTCTTCTACCACTTCGCGTCAAAGGTAAAAATTACCGACTCCCATACGTAAATATGTTTATTTAATTGTTTATTAATCTGTTTAGTTAATTAGTTGACAAGCCTAAATAGATCCGGTTTTTACGTTGGTTAGTTTATAAAACCTTTTATTAAATTATCACCACCAACTCGCTTCCGCTGCGTTTTATATTCCAACAATTGGTATCGGAGCCAGGTTTTTAGGTTCTGTTCAATTTAATTAATTTGGTGATTAATATGGTAGCAATTAATTATTCGTATAGTATGATTTTTTTTGGAATATTTTTGCTAGAATTTGTCTTGCAGGAAAATATGATCCAATTATCATGGCTATGTGATGTTTGTAGGTCACAAGTCGTCCAGGTACAAGTCTAGAGGGGGGGTGAATAGACTTGTAGAAACTCTTAAACACTTTTTCACGAAGAGTGAGTTTCTTCAGCTGATAGATAAACAAATGACTTGGAGTCGTTTGTTCTTTAATATATGCGGAAGTCAGCTGATGACGAATAGAAAGCAACTAATGAAACACTTAACAATGAATGCAGCAGTTAAAGTATGATGCAATAAAACAGTAAAGAACGCAGGCGATTATAGTGGTCTCAGAGGTGGGGTAATCCTCTACTAATCCACTTTTCTCCAAACCAGTTGGAGATGAATTCACTATAATTCTCAACCAGTGATAAATATTACAGTTATTCAAACAAAAACTACAACATCTTCCAACCAGTGGAAATCCATGCCGTTGTACCACACTTGACTGCCTTGCACCTCTTGATCCTCGATCCTCGGATGCCTTTACAGTCTATAACTTCAACCAGTGAAGTACCCCGAACTCAAGATTATAGACAAGAGTTTTTGTCTTCTCCAACTAAGAGCTTCTTTAAGTATGAACTTTTAGAACCGCTCTTTTCACGATGCTATAGATTGCTTTTTGATTGCTTGAATGCTTTGATCGCTTGAAAGTATGTTCGCACCGGTGATTGCTCAGTTTCAAATCTTTGGATATATAGGTCACGATCTCTGAGCTTTTTCCTTGTAGCCGTTGCAAATATTTTGAACAAATCCGTCCGTTGGAGGGAGACTTCTTTGTTTAATCTTTCTGAACGTTGCAAGGCTGGATTCCCATTATTTTAATCTAT
Organism: Orobanche coerulescens; assembly: GCA_033398695.1. Classification (NCBI taxonomy): domain Eukaryota; kingdom Viridiplantae; phylum Streptophyta; class Magnoliopsida; order Lamiales; family Orobanchaceae; genus Orobanche; species Orobanche coerulescens. The sequence goes on from CM065817.1 coordinate 13,268,932, forward strand.
CTTCCGACCGTTGTGAAGACTCTGCATGTGATGCGCCGAATCTTTTGATTATAAAATGATTAAAGTCTTCAAGGTGGGTCTGGATAGCTTTTTTAATTCATATCTTTTGCGGGAATCACTCCAATTTGTCTCTTCACATTGCATGTGACTTTTCGTAATACTTGACTTTTCAACGCATGCTGACGTGGACTTGGAGTACTTGGCTGACTTCGACTAGGATGATGAGCAGTTAACATCTCTGCAGTCTGGACCTCACTGTTTATGACTTGACTGATCAGGTGACTTATCTGAGGTACCTTGGCTGCAGTCTGGTCAAACATCTCTGATAACTTTTGTTGACCAGAACTACTCTGACTTGACTCGGCTGATCCTCTCTGATGGACTTAGCTGTACTTTAGTACTTAGCCGATTTTTAGCCTAACTTATTTTTGGCCTATAGAAGATACTCATTTGGTTCTTCCTTACATTTTGCCAAGTTTTTATACTTAACATATTTGGCCTATGGAAGATACTCATTTGGTTCTTCCTTACATTTTTGCCAAGTTTTTATACTTAACATATTTGGCCTATGGAAGATACTCATTTGGTTCTTCCTTACATTTTTGCCAAGTAACAAACATTTGAATTCATACTAATGACATCATCAAAATATAACAAATATTCCTAACAAATTCCCCCTATTTTGATGATGGCAAAACTTTAAATAAGTAATCAAATGTACAAGTCTGCACTTAGGTGCATGACACAAACTAAAATCAGTCTAATTTTTGAGACAACTGGGAATTGTCATTCAAAAAGACTGTTTATAAAAATTTCTGACTTGATTACAAATACAGGTCTGAATTTTACAAGAAAATTTTCAAGTACATAAATTATTATAAAGTAAGAAGATAAGTGAAAGTCATCTGCCTCTCCCTCTGCCTCTTCGAATAGGCTGTTTGGCAGGCTCGTAGAGTTTAGCTCCTATTGGTCTTGTCTTGACAGGGGCAAGACCATACTTCCTCTTCACAAAAAGAGCTGCAAAGTCTTGTTCTTCTTGGGATGAAAATTTATTTTCAAGGCATAACTTCTTGATTTTTATTTGTAGCACAAGTTCATCCAATGCACCTCCTCTCTCCAAAGTAGGAGGATCTTTGGCACTAAATTGAGGGATCATGGGATAAGCATTTAGATCTTTAGCACGTTTCTTCAGAATAGCCCAGAGTTGTGGATAAGCTGTTTCCATGAAATTTATGAAGATCTGCTGTGGGGAGAGATTATCATCCTGGAGTATTTCCCAGATGTAGTAGTCTCTGATGAATCTCTTCTTTGCAGAACCCCACATGGGCAATGCTTCATATGGTACAAAATCCTCAACATACCACAACTCCTTGCCTTCCCATTCTAGAGTAGGCCCAAAACCTCCTCTAGTCCTCCTTTTCTTGCCTTCAGGCTGGTCAGCCTGTTCTTCTGGATCTGCTCCTCCCTTCCTCTTGGCTGAGGATGTCCCAGCAGTGATCATCTGGACATCCTGCTTTTTCTTCGTTCTAAGCTCTTCCCTTATCTCTCCTTGATTACTTCCTTCCCCCTGAATTCTATCTTCCCCCTTTTTGCCAGCATCAACTAGGGTAGTTAATTGCTGCTCCATTCTGCTCATCCAGTCAGACGTGCCAAATGGCATTCTGTTGTTCGTAGGGGGAGGAGGCTGAGGGACTTCTCTCTGCAGCAAAGTGTCAATCTTTGCATTGATGGATTGAAGGTCAGGAGTGACCTGAGATGCCAGCAGCTCTCCAATTGTATCTTTCACTATCTGCCTGATCAGCTCAGTCATGGCAGGTGAGATCTGAGATGGTGGAGAGTGCTCGCCTGAGCCTTCTGCAATTGAAGCACTGGACTGCAAGGTTCTATCTGCAGCTGGTACTCCAGATGGGGTCTTCTCTGGGGTCCCTGATCTGGAGTCCTCAGCTAACTCCGCGTCTAGGATGGTGTACCGGGCAGGTGCCCCAGTCCTATCTGCAGCCTCTTGTATTGGCTCTGGCTCCGGCTCCCTTTCTCCTTCTGCCTTCTCTTTCTCCTGCTCTTCCCCCTTTTCTTCTTCAATATTTTCTTTTTCTTTTTCTTCATCTTTTTCCTTCTCTTTGTCCGCTCCTTTATCTCCTCCTTCATCTTTATCATCATCTTCATCATCATCATTATCATCATCAGCTTTCCCATCTTTTTCTCCTTCATCATCATTCTCCTTTTCATCATCATCCTCCTTCTCTCCTTCATCTTGTTCTACTTTTTCTCCTTCTTCTTCTTATTCTTCATTCAACTCTTCTGTCTTCTCCACTTCCTCAGGTTGATTTTCAACTAAAATCTTTTCTTCTTCTCTGCTCTCCTCCTGCTCTTCTTCTTCATCGTCCAAAACAACAACTTCTTTATTTTCTTCTCCATCTACCTCCTCAATCCTAATTTCCTTTTCAACTACCTCCTCAACAACTCTCTCATAAGATCCATCAAAAATACTAAGCATAATGCAGTGGATGAACTGGTCCATGTTGGTTTTAAAATTGGACATGAACCAGTCCTCCTGAAGGATCAAAATTGTGTCTGATGTTTTACAAAAATCTATCAGCACATCCTCCGTGGCTTGGGGATAGTCCCAACCACAAGTGTCAATAAAAGATTGAAGTTTGACAAAAGATAAGGATTTCAAAAATTTCCATTCTTCAAAAACTTCAAAGAACGATTGTTTTAAGGCTAGAGGTTTAACAAGTTGTAGTTGCTCGATGGATAGATTGAAAGTATTATTTTCTAAGAGGTTAAAGATATAGTTGGCTTCAGGGATAGAAATTATTACACCTGCTTCTTCTTCCTCAGAGATGTAGACTGGGGGGTGAATACAGCCACAATCTGAGTCTCGTGGGTGCACAGGCGGTGGTCTTCAGTGAGTTGGTGACACAGTGAGGTGGCAAGATGATCGATCGCTCTTCCTCACTAAACTGCAGTCTCCTTGGCCTCTTGGGAGAGGGTTCTGGTGATGACTGCATGATAGAAGGTCCTTCAGGGGCTGGTCCCCTTCTCTTAAATCAGACTGCTATGGGAGTGTCGTCGGACTCGGTGTCTAACTCGACTGCAGTTGGGATGTCGGCTGCAGGTCGGTCCGACTCTCCTGATGAATAATATCTCGGATATGGCCTTGTGTCAGGTAGGTCCTTCAGCATCTGGGCTGCTCTTCTTGTGCCCCCCAATTTTCTCAGCTTCTCGTGGTCCAGATGACCAAGTCTTTTGTTAGGGTGGAATGGGTCAGTGTTTCCCTTCGCCATGCCTGTCTTTTCCAGCATCCAACTCAGCTGCGTTCCAAACGCCAGCTTTGTTTTAAATCTCTTCTCATCAACAAGCCATTCGGCTTTGTTGACCTCTCGCACGAGTTGCCTGAATATGTAATCTGCCCAGTCAATTTCTTCTTCCTGAATTAGTGCTCCCAGCACCATAAATTTCGCCGACGATAGTTGATCATAACTGCTGGCCATCCCCATGATTATTTTGTTGGTTATGTCCAACGCAAAACGATAAACTTTCTTAATCTCGTTCCTCTTGGAAGTGAGTTTCAGTTTTTCCGGCAAATTCTCCTCTTTAATCTTCATCCAGATTTCGGCAGAAGATTGTTTGAGTGCTTCAACGGATACGCCGCGGTGCTTCATATCGAAAACAGTATGGATCGACTCTCAAGATATGTCGACCTGATTCCCACCGACTGTGCTCCGAATTCCGTCTTGAATTATACAGGCTTCGCGATAGAACGCGATAACATCCTCCTTGTACAGATGTTGAGGATTGATGTCTAGGAATGGGTAGATCCCATTGAGCTTCATCGCGCGGATTAGGTTAAATACATCGTAATCCTCCAGATTAGCTTCCAATAAACCTTCAAAATCGACGACCAGCGAGAAAATAATCTGGTCCTTGACCGCCTTCAGGTTGACGCCTTCGAAGTAGGATGCCATTTCTGCAAATAAAAGATTTTAATGTATTTGGTGTTCAAGGAATTTTTGCTCTGAAAAATCTAGGGTTTATGGTAAGCGTAAAAAAGTAAAGTAAGGGTTTTCTTTCCGTATAAAGAAGATGAAAAGACGTATGGATTAAATAAATATATATTTGAAACGGTGGTACGCCTTTTGATATTCTTTTGAATTTCAAATTTGAATCGGTGGCCCTATTTTAAAATTTGACGGTTGGTTTTGATTGGCCAACATGGAGGTCGATTTAATGAGCGATTGACGTGTGTATTAAAATTGCCACTTGTGAATCGAACATTAATATATTTAAATGCCATTTGTTTACCAAAATTAATATAATAATATTATAAATATGGCAGATAATAATTAAATATTCAGGAGAGTCGGTTTAGAAAACTTAGCTGGTCTTGATTTGTTGACTGTTGACCGCTCTGCATCAGGTGAGTTGACTTCATGGACTTCTCGCCTGAGATTCTGATCAGCTAGGTTCCTTTGTCCGTCCTTCGTCCTCTTGTCTGCATCAGCTAGGATCTGATTTCTTTAATCAGCTGGGTCCGTCCTTCCTCTGAAATGCTTCAGCTTGCTTCAGTACTAGATTCCCAATCTAGTAATCCAAGATCTCTGCTTAGCTCCAAAAATCTTTCTTCTGGCAAAGGCTTGGTAAAGATGTCAGCTATCTGATAGTCTGTGCTGACTCTTTCAACTCTAACTCTCTTGTTAAGCACATGGTCTCTGATGAAGTGGTGCTTAACATCAATGTGCTTCGTCCTTGAATGCAAAACCGGATTGTTGGTTATTGCGATAGCACTATTGTTGTCACACCAGATAGGAACTTCATTTGCAATGATATTATAATCCCTTAGCTGTTGTCTAATCCATAAAACCTGTGCACACCAGCTACCTGCAGCTAGGTATTCTGACTCTGTAGTGGAGATAGAGTTAGAAACCTGCTTCTTGCTAAACCAGGATATCACTCTGGTTCCTAGGAATTGGCACGTTCCGCTAGTGCTCTTCCTGTTGATTTTGCATCCTGCGAAATCTGCATCTGAGTATCCTGACAGCTCGAAATTATCATCCTTGGGATACCATAGTCCAATATTGATTGTAGACTTGAGGTATTTTATTATCCTCTTGGCTGCATCTAGGTGTGATTGCTTCGGCTTGGACTAGAATCGCGCACAAAATCCTACGGCATAGGATATGTCTGGCCTGCTTGAAGTGAGGTACAGAAGAGATCCAATGAGTCCTCTATAGTGGGTTGAGTCTACTATTATGCCTGCCTCATCTGCATCCAGGTGAGTACTTGTGCTCATAGGAATTCTTGCTGGCTTGGCTGATTTCATTCCAAATCTCTTGATCAGGTCTCTGGTATACTTAGCTTGGTTGATGAAAATTCCTTTTCCATCTGCTTAACTTGTAGTCCAAGAAAGAAGTTAAGCTTTCCCATCATACTCATCTCAAATTCTCCTTGCATAAGGTTGGAGAATTTCTCACATAGCTCTAGATTGGTTGATCCGAATATGATGTCATCCACATATATCTGGACTATTAATATGTGGCCTTCGTGCTCCACTCTGAATAGGGTCTTGTCCACCTTCCCTTTACAAATACCATTTTTCTCAAGAAACACAGACAGTGTTTCATACCACGCTCTAGGTGCTTGCTTAAGTCCATAGAGAGCTTTCAACAGCTTATAGACTTTGTCTCCTTTGACAAAACCTGGGGGTTGCTCTACATAGACTTCTTCTTCTAGGATTCCATTCAGAAAAGCACTCTTTACATCCATCTGATATACTTCAAAATCTTTGAATGCAGCATATGCGAGGAATAGTCTGATGGCCTCTAATCTTGCAATAGGTGCATAGGTTTCATCAAAATCTATTCCTTCACACTGTGCATACCCTTTTGCTACGAGTCTGGACTTATTCCTGACAACAGCTCCATCTTCATCACTCTTATTTTTGTACACCCATTTGGTGCCAATAACCTTCTTGTGATCAGGTCTGTCTGTTAGTTCCCAAACTATGTTTCTTTCCATCTGCTCCAATTCTTATTGCATGGCATTTATCCAAGAGTAATCTTCTAAGGCTTGTTCTGTTGTTTTAGGTTCTATTTGTGACATAAAGCATGAGAACATAGCCATTCCTGCTGGTAGGGTTGACTGTCTTGTCTTAACTCCATCAGTCAACTTTCCGATGATTTACTGGATTGGGTGATCTTTGAGCCACTTGGGGATGTCGTCCTCTTCTGGGTTTGTTCCCCCTGTTGGATTGCTCTGTTGAATTTCTGCATCAGCTGGGTTCTGATCTGCAACTGCATCAGCTGGGTTCTGATATGCAGATGAGTCTTTTTCAGCTACAGCTGGGTCTTCATCAGCGGCAACTGGATCAGATAGGTTTGGTGATCCTGTCTGATCTGCAGTTGGGTCTTCAGCAGCTACAGTTTGGTCTTCAGGCTGGTCTGCAGGTGAGTCCACCATTCCAGTGTCATGTACAATGACTTCTTCAAGGGTCGCTGATTTGAGCTTGTTCTCAATTAGCTCAACTTGTTTCCTGTACTCAACAGTAGATTCATCAAAAACAACATGGGGTGTTTCTTCCACAACTAAGGTTCTTTTATTAAAAACTCTATATGCCTTGCTTCTTTGTGAATATCCCATAAAGAGACCATCATCAGTTTTAGCATCAAAGGCATTTAGCTGTGTTTTACCGTTGTTGTGGATGAAACACTTACAACCAAAAACATGAAAGTAAGCAACAGTAGGAGTTCTATTATTCCAAACCTCATAGGGAGTTTTGCCATGTCTCCCTACTATCATACTCTGCTCAGGTGTGACGATGCATGTTGTGACTTGACCCAGAACCTTTTGGGCAGTCCTCGCAATCATGGACCTTGCTTTGCTTCCTTCAGTTGTTTCTTCTTTCGGCAACACCATTACTGCTGGGACTCTGCGCAGAGAGCTCATCTTTGGATCCCATTCTGATCGCTGTAATCAATGATCGCCTTGTTGAGAAACTCTCCTCCTCTATCTGATCTGATCTTGATGATGGATAGGGACTTCTCATTCTGGATCCTTCTCAGCAGCTCAGGTAGCTTGGTCAAGGTTTCACTCTTTTTATATAGGAAGATAATCCAAGTGTACCTTGAATAATCATCTACTATAACAAGTGCATGCTTTCGGCCGCTCAGAGTCCTTGGCTTGATAGGACCAAATAGATCCATGTGTAGTAGATCTAAGATCCTTGTTGTGAGAGTTGTAGGCTGGACTGGCTTGAATGATGCTCTGGTCTGCTTCCCTTTCTGACATGCATCACAAAGCGCTTCCTTCTTGAATGCTTCATTTGGAAGTCCTCTGACCAACTTCTGAGAACTTATCTTGTTGATGGCTTTGAAGTTCAGGTGACATAATCTTTTGTGCCACAGCCATCCGTTCTCAGCTACTGTCTTGGATAAAAAACAGGAGTTAGGTGTTCCTGTGTTCCAATCTATCATATAGACATCTCTCCTTCTGAAACCTTGGAGCTTCACTTCTCCAGACAGGATATCTATCACCATGCATTTCAAAATGGTGAAGACTACTAGATTCTTCTCGTCACAGAACTGGCTTATGCTCAGGAGGTTGTACTTGAGCCCTTTGACATAATGAACTTTAGATATCACAATATTTCCTCGGTGCAGCTCTCCAAAGCCTTTCGTTTGTCCTCTAGAGCTATCTCCAAATGTTACATTGGGACCTCTTTCTTTGGTGTATTTGGACAACATTTTCTTGTTCCTGGTCATGTGCCTCGAGCATCCAGAATCTACAAACCATTCTTCACCTCCAAAATTTGAGCTTGTGGAGATGTGGTTGTAGTCCTTCCACCTTTTCTGCAATCAGACAAGCAGAGATTTAGGTACCCAAATCTGTGTGGGTCCTTTGGGGTTAGCTGGTTTCCTGGAGAATTGATTTCTCCTTGGATTGTATACATTTTTATTATTATTATAACCCTCATAAGGTGTGTAAGGTCGAGGTATGAATCTCCTGTTTGGATTGTATACCGGATATTCCTCAAAATGTTGATAGTGTGGGCCATTTCTAAATCTAGGCTGAGACCATTTATTAAATCTTTGTGGTCTCCACACTTGTTCATTTTGGAAATTGGGATAACCTTGAGGTTTCCATCTGCCCCTCCCATTATGAAATCTGTTTTTAGGGAGTTGTTGGTAATAGTGGCATGTTGTCTGGGCTGCTGCCTCTGCCTGGGCCATTGCCTAGTCGCCTGTCTAGGTGGCTGCCTTGTGTAACTTGACTGCAGCCTAGACATGTGACTTGGCTGTTGCCTGTTTTTAAATATCGGTTTATATATAGGCTCAGCAGTCGAGACAATTGTTTCTCCCTTGATAAATTTTCTTTTAGAACTAGAGGGAGTGTGAGGATCATATCCAAGGCCAGATTTAGAATATAATGACCTCTTATTGGTACACAATTCTTCCAGGGTTGAAGACGCCTTCAGGGAGGTTATTTCCTGCGCCTGAATCTTATTTACCTGTGTCAGCTTAGTAAACTCAGCTTTGGCATGAGCAAGTGCAGCTGATTTTTCTTTAAGTAAAATGGTTAGTCTGTTTATCTCAGCTGTATTAACATCAGCCTGGTTTTTAAAGTCAGCTGCAGTTATCTCAACCTTATTCAGATCTAGGCTGAGTTTTTCGAAATCATTTTTCAGCTGCCTATTCTCATCTTGCAGCTGAGTCTTCTCTGCTGATACAGCTTGGTGTGCAGATTTGAGTATTTCAAAATCTTTAAATAGCTGGTTTACAGATTCGTGCAGATCAATGTCTTGTGACATGACTGAACTATTATTTGAGCCAGAGGGTTTAGAAGTTACCTCTTCATCAGCTAAGTTGGCCATCAGGCAATCATACTCTTCATCATCATCAGAAAAGAATCCGCTGCTTGATTCTACATGCTCCTGGTCTTCTTCGATGAGGGCCTTTCTTCGGTCTTCTTTTCTGCCCACCTCCTTCTTGCTCTCATCCTTCTTGAGATCAGGACAGTCGACTTGGATGTGTCCTGTCTTGTGACAGTTGTAGCATTCCACCTTCCAGCCTCCGGCTTTCTGGTTCCTTCTGGGGTTCTCCTTATAATTTTTCTTATATTTAGAGTAGTTCTTTCTAAAGTTGCTGAACCTTTGAATTATAAACGCCATTTCTTCCTCAAAATCTAATGGACTTGGAGGCTTCACATCAGATAGGTTCTTGGCGGGGGACTCGGCTTCAAATGCTATTCCCTTCTCTGCAGGCTCAGTTGAGGATGGACTTGGAAGCTCGAACTCATAAGCCTTCAGATCAGAGAACAGCTCTTGAATTTTTATTTTATTGAGATCCTTGGACTCTCTCATGGCCACGGCCTTCATGCTCCATTCAGGGTTGAGAGATCTGAGAACCTTCAGTGCCATTTCCCTGTTGCCATAGGTTTTGCCGAGGGAGTTGATTTCATTGATAATCTCAGTGAACCTTGTGTCCACTTGATCTATGGATTTGCCGTTCTTCATTTTGAAATTGTCAAACTTTTGAATAGCGATTGACAATTTATTTTCTTTGATTAGCTCCGTTCCCTCACACATTAAAGCTAATGTGTCCCAGATTTCCTTGGCATTCTTGCAGTTCTTTATCTTGACCATGGTGGATTTGTCAAGAGTTTGATATAACACATCTCTGGCCCGGTTGTCAAGGTTGGCCAGCTTTCTTTCTTCTGGAGTCAGCTCTGTCCTCTTCTTTGGGATCTTCTCCGGCTTTCCTGCTGCGATCTCCTCTGGAGTGTTGTCCTTCTCGAAGATGTAAGGACCATCCTCTATGATGCACCACATGTCGTCATGGATCGAAGATAAGTGTGCCTGCATCCTTATCTTCCAAAGATCATACTCGTCAACTGAAAACACAGGGAGTCTAGAATGCATGTGTTCCATTATAGAATGAGAGTAAAGATATATCTCTGATATAGATCTGGTTCGTGAAATAAATGAACCAACCTCTCCGATACCACTTGTAGGTCAAAAGTCGTCCAGGTACAAGTCTAGAGGGGGGGTGAATAGACTTGTAGAAACTCTTAAACTCTTTTTCACGAAGAGTGAGTTTCTTCAGCTGATAGATAAACAAATGACTTGGAGTCGTTTGTTCTTTAATATATGCGGAAGTCAGCTGATGACGAATAGAAAGCAACTAATGAAACACTTAACAATGAATGCAGCAGTTAAAGTATGATGCAATAAAACAGTAAAGAACGCAGGCGATTATAGTGGTCTCAGAGGTGGGGTAATCCTCTACTAATCTACTTTTCTCCAAACCAGTTGGAGATGAATTCACTATAATTCTCAACCAGTGATAAATATTACAGTGATTCAAACAAAAACTACAACAGCTTCCAACCAGTGGAAATCTGTGCCGTTGTACCACATTTGACTGCCTTGCACCTCTTGATACTCGATCCTCGGATGCCTTTACAGTCTCTAACTTCAACTAGTGAAGTATCCCGAACTCAGGATTATAGACAAGAGTTTTTGTCTTCTCCAACTAAGAGCTTCTTTAAGTATGAACTTTTAGAACCGCTCTTTTCACGATGCTATAGATTGCTTTTTGATTCCTTGAATGCTTTGATCGCTTGAAAGTATGTTCGCACCGGCGATTGCTTAGTTTCAAATCTTCGGATATATAGGTCACGATCTCTGAGCTTTTTCCTTGTAGCCGTTGCAAATCTTTTGAACAAATCCGTCCGTTGGAGGGAGACTTCTTTGTTTAATCTTTCTGAACGTTGCAAGGCTGGATTCCCATTATTTTAATCTATCTTCCGACCGTTGTGAAGACTCTGCATGTGATGCGCCGAATCTTTTGATTATAAAACGATTAAAGTCTTCAAGGTGGGTCTGGATAGCTTTTTTAATTCATATCTCTTGCGGGAATCACTTCAATTTGTCTCTTCACGTTGTATGTGACTTTCCGTAATACTTGACTTTTCAACGCATGCTGACGTGGACTTGGAGTACTTGGCTGACTTCGACTAGGCTGATGAGCAGTTAACATCTCTGCAGTCTGGACCTCACTGTTTATGACTTGACTGATCAGGTGACTTATCTGAGGTACCTTGGCTGCAGTCTGGTCAAACATCTCTGATAACTTTTATTGACCAGAACTACTCTGACTTGACTCGGCTGATCCTCTCTGATGGACTTAGCTGTACTTTAGTACTTAGCCGATTTTTAGCCTAACTTATTTTTGGCCTATAGAAGATACTCATTTGGTTCTTCCTTACATTTTGCCAAGTTTTATACTTAACATATTTGGCCTATGGAAGATACTCATTTGGTTCTTCCTTACATTTTTGCCAAGTTTTTATACTTAACATATTTGGCCTATGGAAGATACTCATTTGGTTCTTCCTTACATTTTTGCCAAGTAACAAACATTTGAATTCATACTAATGACATCATCAAAATCTAACAAATATTCCTAACAATGTTTTATTTATTTACGTGTTTTGGTAATTTCTCCCGTTTTTGTGGCATGTATAAGTTTTTCCCGTGAGAAAATCCACGGGTAGAATAGGATTTATTTTTTCTTGTAATTTGATGTAAATTTGATGTATTTTATTTTGAATAAAATTGTAATCGAGTTGGAACACTCAAAGTACGAAAGAAAAAGAAGTCCAGCGCGAAGAGGAGTCCCGATCGGACGAACCAACCGGGACCAGCAAGCAGAATGCCGATCGGGACTCGGCCACCAGCAGCAGGCTCGGCCGTGACTCGGCCACCTGCAGCAGGCTCGGCCGTGACTCAGCCAGGCATCGGGTTGGGCAGCCGGGCAGCGGGTTGGGCAGCGGGCAGCAGGTCAAGTCGTCCGGTTCGGGTCGTTCAATTCATTTTTCCGCGAGATGCTTGAAGCAGTGGGAGCAAATGAGCCGAAGATTTTCTCGTTATTCAAAACGAGTAATAAAAATCCATGATAATTGGATATAATTGTCCAATTTTAATATTTGTTGGTTTTTATTGTTTTGATGTATGGCATGTATGGATGTATGCGTGATATGTTTCCTTGCATGTTAGGACGAGAAAATTAAAAACCTTAATTTTTCAAAATAACTAAGTGATTTTAAAATTGATTTTTCAAAATCAAATTGGCCTCCATAATTGGTTTAAATTGTGTAATAATTAGCATGCGCGTTGACATTAGAGTCTTCCTCCACATCGGATGTGCTAAATTATTGGCTCACTGGTTTTAAACTTCAAATTTGATAACAAAAAGGTGAATATTATTTTTTATGATAGGACCTCTCCATCTGTAGGACTATTATCATTAAATAATATTCTAAGGTTTGTTAAATTATGGTGTTCACTTAGGTGTATTAATTAATAAGCTCCCCATCGGAGTCTATGTTAATTAAATACATGGCCAAGAGAAACCAACTATTAATTTTACTTGTCAACATGTGTCTTGGCTAGATAGTAAAATTAAAGACGTTAAAATCTACTTGAAAAAGTATATGTAAACGTCCACACTATCGTGGCTTGCATGTGCGGTTTTTTCAAGGTGTTGGTTGATTGCATATATATTGTTTTAAGGTTTTTTCAATATATTTTGCGTCGAATTATGTGATGAATGGTGTTTTAATTTTATTCTCAAATGTCTTTCAATCCACTAGCTTTATTCTCAAAGAAAACAAACTTGATGGCACTAACTTTGCCGACTGGAAAAGAAATCTTGATATTGTCTTGACTGCCGAGGGGCATAAATTTGTTTGAACTGAGGAGAGTCCTTTGGAACAAGAACCGGATGCCACTCCTGAAGAGTTGGCTGAATTCCAGAAATGGAAAAAGTCGGATGAGATGGCTCGCTGTTACATTTTGGCTTCATTGACAAATGTATTGCAGCATCAGCATCAGACGATGGGCTTGGCCGCGGAAATGATGAAAAATCTCACAGAGATGTTTGGTCATCAGAACCGGGCGGCTAGGAAAAATGCAATGAGGGTTTTGATGACAACCAAAATGTCTGAAGGGACCCTAGTAAGGGATCACGTTCTTAAAATGATGTCTCATTTGAACGAACTAAGCATACTGGGGGCCACTATCGATGCGGAGTCGCAGGTCGATATTATCTTGGGCAGTTTACCAAGAAGCTTTGAGCAGTTCCGCCTCAACTACAATATGAATCGTAGGACTTACACATTGGCGGAACTTCTGACAGAGCTTCAATCTGCCGAAGGTCTCTTCCAACTAGGTTATCATCAAATTCTTGCGGCAACCGGTGCTGCTTCTTCAAAACCCAGATGGGGAAAGAAGAAAAAGCAGGTTGGCCAGAAGCAAGTGGCAACCTTCAAATCTAAGGGCAAGGCTCCTCAGTCAAAAGCTCCTCAACTGGAAGCGAATAAAAAGCCGAAGGGCAAGTGCTTCAACTGCGGTCTGAAAGGACATTTCAAGAGTGACTGCCCTAAGAAAGGTACGTCTCATGCACTAGTAGTCAAAACATGTTTGGTTGCCTGTTCCATCACTTCGTGGATAGTGGATTCGGGCACTGATCATGTTTGTTATGACTCACAGGGGTTCCAAGTAACCAAGGTACTTAGTGCGGATGAGATTACAATAAGCTGGGGCGACTATTCCAGGCTGAAGGCTGTTGCAGTGGGAGTCGTGCAGCTAAAAGTTGGTGATAGGATTTTAGTTCTTAATAATGTATTATTGGTACCCGATTTTAGAATGAATTTGATTTCAGTTTCTAAATTGCGTTGTGATGGATATTCAGTTTCTTTTGAAGATAATGCAATTATTAAAAGAAATGGTGAATATATTTGCGGGAGTACTTATAATGAAGAACTTTATATCATCAATGCTGCACCAGCTCCCTTGCATAATTATAAATCGCTTAATTCTTTGACTAATCCTAATAAAAGAAAGGAACCTTCGAGCATAATTCCAACATATTTGTGGCATTTACGATTGGGTCATAATAACCTCAGAAGGAATCAAAGATTGGTGAGCGATGGGCCATTGGATTCATTCCGAGTTGAGTCATTTCCAACCTGCGAATTGGAAATCGTGCACAAAAGGTGTTCGAATTGGTTCATACCGATGTATGTGGTCCAATGAACATCCAGGCTAAGGGTGGTTTCGAATACTTCATCACGTTTATATATGATTATTAGAGATATGGATACATCTATTTGATGCGACGTAAGTCTGAATCTTTTGATAAGTTCAAAGAATTCAAGGCTGAAATGGAGAAGCGTCATGGGCAGAGTGTCAAGTCACTACGATCTGATCGTGGTGGCGAATACCTTAGTGGAGAGTTTTTGGATTTCTTGGCGCATGAGGGGATTACTTCCCAGCTCACAGTGCCTGGTACACCACAACAAAATGGTGTTGCTGAACGAAGGAATCGTACTTTATTAGAGATGGTTATGTCAATTATGAGTTATTCTGATTTGCGTATTTCGTTCTGGGGATACGCCTTGGAAACAGCGACGTACATTCTGAACTTGGTGCCTTCAAAATCAGTTCCAAAAACACCCACAGAACTGTGGAATGGGCGCAAGCCCAGTCTAGGACATGTTCGGATTTGGGGTTCACCAGCACACGTGCTGAATAAGGAAGCTGATAAGTTGGCATCTCGTACAGAAGTATGAGTGTTTGTAGGATATCCTAAGGGAACGAAGGGTGGCTTATTCTACAGTCCTAAAGACCAGAAGGTCATTGTTAGCACCAATGCCCGGTTCTTAGAGGAGGACTATGTGATAAGCCACAAGCCTAGGAGTGAGGTCATTCTAGAAGAACTTAGGGGCGAGATTTCGACAATACCACTTGTGAAAACACCTAGTGTACCACGTATCGACACTATTTTGGATACGCAAATTGAGGACACGCCTCGTCGTAGTGGGAGGGTTGTTCGTCAACCCGAACGTTTCATCGGCGTGGGAGCGTCTTCAGACCACTCCCCGAACCAGGATGAAACGGATCCATGTATGCATAAACAGTAGCAAGACAAGGATGTCAATTTGAAAATAAAGAATGGAATCCGAAATGGGATCTATGGATTCTAACCAAGTGTGGGAGCTAGTAGAACTACCCAATGGGGTAAAACCCATTGAAAGTAAGTGGGTCTACAAGCGTAAGAGAGGATCGAAAGGGAAGGTTGAAACCTACAATGCAAGGCTTGTTGCGAAAGGTTACACTCAGAAAGAGGGCATCGACTACGATGAAACCTTTTCGCCAGTAGCCATACTTAAATCGATCCGGATTCTCTTAGCTATAGCTGCGCATTTGGATATGGAGATTTCGCAGATGGATGTCAAAACTGCGTTCTTGAACGGGAGAAGGAAATCTATATTGTAATACCCGTAATTTCGAGTTCCGGTAATTTCTTTTTTTCGGCGAAAGTCCGTTTTGACGACTCGATCATGACCGTTTCGTCATTCCGAGAATGATTAATTCTGAACTTTTTGTCATCCGAGTTCGTTTCGGTGTCGTTTTGTTGAGTTCCGTACTTTTTGACGACTTTTCCGTACTTGAGTTCGATTCTTGCGAATCTCGTTGGAAACTGCTGTTTCGAGTTTCCCGTAAGTCCGTTTAACTTTGTTAGACGTGTTGTGAACTTCGGTTTGGTTATTCGATCACGTATCGTGATTTTCGGACGTTTTGAGCCATTTTCGTAATTTCCCAAAGTTTGGGGTAATTACTTTCCGTTATCGAATTTCGAGCCTTCGGGTGGTCGGAATCGTGTGTTCTCTTAGCGCTTGGGTTCGTATTTGTGAGTACTTCGTAACTGTATTTTCGATTCATATTCAGGTTCGGGTTTCGGGGTCGTTCGGACCGTCGGAGTGGCCACGACCGAGACGGCCGCAGCAGGTACTGGCCTGGCCGAGTTACGGCCGTAAGGTGCCGGTTACGGCCGTAAGTGATCGGCAGGCATGGCCTGACGAATGCCGGTTACGGCCGTAAGGGCCGAGAGTTACGGCTGTACGGGTGCAGTGTGTTCCAACGAAGGCTTACATGGCCAGAAGTGCCGAGTTACGGCCGTAAGGCCCGATTCTGGCCGTAAGTGATCGGCCATGGTCGGCTATTTAAAGGCCTGGACGTGGATCTCTCGGCCATTTTCCATTTTTCCTTCGTTTTTTGCGACCCTTCGACGGAATTTGAGGGTTTTTGATCGGGAACATCATAGAACATCATTTTTGGAAGGCTTGTGTTGATTATATCATCATCTAATCCGTGTTCTTCGTCCAAATCGAGGTGTTTTGGCTTGAACCCTTGTTTTTGAAGATTTTAGGGATTTTCCTTTTGATTTCGATTCCAATCCGTTTCTAGTCAATTAGTTGTTGTATAAACGTTGTTTTGGACGTGTTCTACGGATTGTATATCCGTATTTCGAGTTCGTTGGAATCCAATCGGGATTTTTGGTTTTCTAAGGAACCTTGAACATTTAGTATCCGATTAAATGTCTCAAAGGGTTCCCTTCAATTCTTGACCGTGTTTTCCTTTGTTTTCAATTGTTATTCTCATAGTAACCGTGTTTCCGTTGGATTTCACGGAGGATTGTAGGTGTTCGGGGTTTTTCGGGTTGTGCCGTATTCATAGGAATATTCGGGTACCGACTATCGAGGCAAGTATCTTGCCCATACTTTTCATGTTTCATAGACGGAATCATTGATAAATGATTTTATGTGCAATCCGAATGTTTTAATGAACTTTTAAATGGATCGGTATGCTTTTGATAAAGGTTTTCCTTCGAAGATAACTCGTAGGCTTTGTGAATAAATGTGTTTTCTGATTATGTGTATCATTGTCGTGTGATGGAAGATATTGAACATATCTTAGTGAATTTAGTAGACCCTAAATAGTTGCCGAGGATTGTGTATTGAGATGTGTAATTGTACGGTGAATATGTGACGCTGTGTGATATTAGTTGTTACTCCTTCGTAAGGAGATTGGGACACTTGGTGTTGTTTGGCATTGTTATTTTCTTGTCGTTGTGTGACGTTGATTGTGAGTATATGTCGGTTAAAGTGGCCATTCTAGCGAAGTACCTAGCATTTGTATGCATATTCTAGTATTCGAATCATGGCTTCTCGTGGCGTTGTGGATGATATGTGTATGTTCACCTAGGGACGGTCTGACGAGGCCTCTAGGGATACGTATTGCCGTGTGTGTGCGTATCGCGAACTAGGGTTAACCATCCAGGGATGTCCGACGGGGCTCTACGGGGTACGGAGGCCGTGAGTCTCGTACCAACGGTTCACTTTGAAATGTTTTGTTGGAGAACTGTGATCTTTGGCGCATATTTCGTCTGATTAGAATGGCAGTTCAAATGGTATCGTATTTGGCTGGAATGGCACCAGTAAATGTGTTGTGTGTGATTTGTCCCTTGACTGTGATAATTTGGTAAGGGTACGTGAGTCCTGTGGTTGCTCTGTGTATTGTAGCTTTGTGGTGTGTTGGGTTCGACCGTATGGTCAAGTTGCAAAGTTGTGCTCTCTGTTGTCGTTCTGTGAGACTGTTGACATGGTAATGTTTGACACGGTGTAATTCATGTCGAGTTATTTTTGTGAGTATGTGATGTGAATGAGTTGATTCACGGACCCCTGTGCTTGTGGATGGAATGTTATGATTGGGTCGTAGACCCCGTATTTTGTTATCGGATACGTATTTTGAAATAAATGATTTTTGGGCTGCGTCCCTAAGCGTTTCGAAAAGCTTGAAAAATCTTAAACCCCAAATGCTTTCAAAACTCCCGAGATCGTACAGTGTTTTGTAAGATGTAAAATGGTTTTAATTCCCTATCTTTCATAATTCAAACTGTTTGATCAAGCGAATTATCTCGGGAAGTATATTCATGATTTCTATGTTCTTGGAGTATGATATGTATGGCTTGTATTTGTATTTATACTTGCACTAGCAAAACAGTGGAGTTTTGCTAACCCCCGAGTATTCGGGGGGTGGATGTCTGTATTGCGTCCAGGTATTTGCAGGTTGCTGGGGAGCAATTCACAGGATCGTTATGAAGGATGATGGAAGACGACGATACTAATCACATGAAGACCGGTGTTGAGTATTTTGGCGATTTCTTGTTGTTTTGTCCTTCCATTGTGTCTATTATTTCTATTTTACGGGAATGTTGATTTATGTTAGCCCCTGCGTGGGCATGAGTTGCGAGAAAGAGTAATGTATGGTTGATGTGTATGTCGTGGTAAAAGACCAAATCGGTCTAATGGTTCGTTATTTAGCCATGTCGGCATGTATGGTGTTGTTGAGTTTTCTGTACTTAGCCTGGTAGATCCTCACGGAGAGGGTCTGCGGCGCTGTAATATTCCCGAACGGTTTGGGGGCGTTACAGAATATGGTATCGGAGCTTAGGTTGCGGAAACCTAGGCTGTCGGGTCAAGTTGTGTGTTGTCGGGTCTTGTCTTGTCTTGTCTTCTCAGATTTTTTCTGACTGAGTCATGTCGCGACGCGTCGTCTGAGGTGTCGGTCGTGATTAGTATCGAGGTGCAGCCATCATCTTCGTGCGATCTGTGGATGTAAGTCTCCCTACTTAGTTGCGTCCCGTGTTATACGAGCTTGCGTGATTATATGTTGTTATGTGGAGTTTAAATGTGCCTGGTGAATACGTACTCCATACTTGTTTGATTCTCGTATTGTGCTAGAATGAAAAGTGATACCGGTGTATAAATGTGTGCATATATTGTGTGAATCATTTTATTGAAGTAATGGCTTGGTGTGATCCCGCAAGGAAAGTTTGTCAATGTGATATTTCAAAGTTTAATTATTTTGAAGAGTCACGTAAATTTTATTTTTAAACATCCTTCAAGAAAGGAAAATTTTGATTTCGTATGATGACCTCGAGACCGGAAAATTTTTTTTTTAGAACTTAACTACTTATATTTTATTTTCACCTTGCCTTGCAAGTTTTCAAAATTTGATTTTAAAAACTCAAATGAGGTCTACAAAAATTTTTTTACTCGAAACGTGGCTCTTGCTTTCGACTTTTTGATTTCATGATCGTTGGTTCGGAGGTATGTAGTGATGTCGGTATTATTATTTGGTCAATAATGCTCAAAATTGTGATTAAGTTAGTGGTGCGAACGTTAAGTCGTCCTAAATGCACTTGTTGTGAGAGTCCTCATTACTGAGAGGTAGGATTTCAGTTTTAGATGTTAATTATCTTATGACGGTCGCTTGTGTGATACTGTAATTACGTGGACAGATGTTGTTGAAGTGTGATTGGATTTGATGGTAATGGATCGCATTCTGATATAGTGGTAAATTATATCTGTTGTGGGTGTGTTCGAAAACGCTTTTCTGAAAATTTTATAACTTGAACAAGTTGTGGAAAATTAAAATTCATAAAGTTTTGACAAAGTTAATTTCAAACCGACGTACCAAAAATACTCTCAAAGTTTTATTTTGAATAATCATGCAAATCCAAAGATTTCCAAATGACATCATTTAAAAGGATACCTCGTGGATCTTCTTATCGAGTTGCTATTAGTTGTCTTATGTGATATATTAAGCTGAGTTGGGAATTTGGTACATTACTTTGCGATGTTATACCATTGTATTGAGAGAGTATCCGCTTAAAATTCCGAGGGGCAAAGGGCGCGGTCGTGACCACGGTACAGGCAGTCCGGGAGATTAGATGCGGGATCAAGAGAAGATTTTCGGGAAGGTTGCTATTCTAGCACTTCGTTCTCGTTGTTTAGGTTTCGGGGACGAAACCTCTTTTAAAGGTGATATGGTGTAATACCCATATTTTTCGCTTTCGTTTTATTCGACTCTATCGACTCGTTTGCGTTCGTCGGTATTTTCTGGACTTTTTTTTACTCTTCACTTTTTGTTGTTTGAAGAAGTTGCGGTGTTGTTTTGGGTTAATCCAATTGTCGTTGTGACTTTTCCGAATTCGGTTCCGCTCCTTTGAATCTTATGTGAATGCATATCTTGTCGTTTTTACCGGATCATATATATTGTTTTGAGTCGAGCTGTGAACTATGGGGATGCTATTCGATCTTCGTTATTCGTTATGACTCATACATGATTGATCGACTGTCATTGTCTCGATCGTTGCAATTCAATTGTTTGATTGTTCGGATAATCGACTTGGTTGTATTATCAGTTTGATGACGCTTGTCACTTGTTGGTTTTATTATGTCTCTACCAGTGGCGTTGTGTTGGTCGTCGTGGAGCGTGTTTTCACGCCGTATGTGTCTTTACGTTTCTTGCAGCGTTTCGCCGTTGGGCGCGAGTTTTCGGTTTTTGTGTATCTCGTCGAGTTTTCCTGGTGGGGATATTGCTTCTCCTTACTTGTTTTAAGTTTCAGGACGAAACTTCTTTTAAGGAGGGTAGAATGTAATACCCGTAATTTCGATTTCCGGTAATTTCTTTTTTTTCGGCGAAAGTCCGTTTTGACGACTCGCTCATGACCGTTTCATCATTCCGAGAATGATTAATTCTTCACTTTTTGTCATCCGATTTCGTTTCGGTGTCGTTTTGTTGAGTTCCGTGCTTTTTGACGACTTTTCCGCACTTGAGTTCGATTCTTGCAAATCTCGTTGGAAACTGCTGTTTCGAGTTTCCCGTAAGTCCGTTTAACTTTGTTAGACGTGTTGTGAACTTCGGTTTGGTTATTCGATCACGTATCGTGATTTTCGGACGTTTTGGGCCATTTTCGTAATTTCCCAAAGTTTGGTAATTACTTTCCGTTGTCGAATTTCGAGCCTTCGGGTGGTCGGAATCGTGTGTTCTCTTAGCGCTTGGGTTCGTATTTGTGAGTACTTCATAACCGTATTTTCGATTCATATTCAGGTTCGGGTTTCAGGGTCGTTCGGACCGTCGGAGTGGCCACGACCGAGATGGCCGCAGCAGGTACTGGCCTGACCGAGTTACGGCCGTAAGGTGCCGGTTACGGCCGTAAGTGATCGGCAGGCATGGCCTGACGAATGCCGGTTACGGCCGTAAGGGCCGAGAGTTACGGCCGTACGGGTGCCAGGCAGGTTCCGAACGAAGGCCGGTTACGGCTGTAAGTGCCGAGTTACGGCCGTAAGGCCCGCCGGTTACGGCCGTAAGTGATCGGCCATGGTCGGCTATTTAAAGGCCTGGACGTGGATCTCTCGGCCATTTTCCATTTTTCCTTCGTTTTTCGCGACCCTTCGACGGAATTTGAGGGTTTTTGATCGGGAACATCATAGAACATCATTTTTGGAAGGCTTGTGTTGATTATATCATCATCTAATCCGTGTTCTTCGTCCAAATCGAGGTATTTTGGCTTGAATCCTTGTTTTTGAAGATTTTAGGGATTTTCCTTTTGATTTCGATTCCAATCCGTTTCTAGTCAATTAGTTGTTGTATAAACGTTGTTTTGGACGTGTTCTACGGATTGTATATCCGTATTTCGAGTTTGTTGGAATCCAATCGGGATTTTTGGTTTTCTAACGAACCTTGAACATTTAGTATCCGATTAAATGTCTCAAAGGGTTCCCTTCAATTCTTGACCGTGTTTTCCTTTGTTTTCAATTGTTATTCTCATAGTAACCGTGTTTCCGTTGGATTTCACGGAGGATTGTAGGTGTTCGGGGTTTTCCGGGTTGTGCCGTATTCATAGGAATATTCGGGTACCGACTATCGAGGCAAGTATCTTTCCCATACTTTTCATGTTTCATAGACGGAATCATTGATAAATGATTTTATGTGCAATTCGAATGTTTTAATGAACTTTTAAATGGATCGGTATGCTTTTGATAAAGGTTTTCCTTCGAAGATAACTCGTAGGCTTTGTGAATAAATGTGTTTTCTGATTATGTGTATCATTGTCGTGTGATGGAAGATATTGAACATATCTTAGTGAATTTAGTAGACCGTAAATAGTTGCCGAGGATTGTGTATTGAGATGTGTAATTGTACGGTGAATATGTGACGCTGTGTGATATTAGTTGTTACTCCTTCGTAAGGAGGTTGGGACACTTGGTGTTGTTTGGCATTGTTATTTGCTTGTCGTTGTGTGACGTTGATTGTGAGTATATGTCGGTTAAAGTGGCCATTCTAGCGAAGTACCTAGCATTTGTATGCATATTCTAGTATTCGAATTATGGCTTCTCGTGGCGTTGTGGATGATATGTGTATGTTCACCTAGGGACGGCCCAGCGAGGCCTCTAGGGATACGTATTGCCGTGTGTGTGCGTATCGCGAACTAGGGTTAACCACCCAGGGATGTCCGACGGGGCTCTGCGGGGTACGGAGGCCGTGAGTCTCGTACCAACGGTTAACTTTGAAATGTTTTGTTGGAGAACTGTGATCTTTGGCGCATATTTCGTCTGATTAGAATGGCAGTTCAAATGGTATCGTACTTGGATGGAATGGCACCAGTAAATGTGTTGTGTGTGATTTGTCCCTTGACTGTGATAATTTGGTAAGGGTACGTGAGTCCTGTGGTTGCTCTGTGTATTGTAGCTTTGTGGTGTGTTGGGTTCGACCGTATGGTCAAGTTGCAAAGTTGTGCTCTCTGTTGTCGTTCTGTGAGACTGTTGACATGGTAATGTTTGACACGATGTAATTCATGTCGAGTTATTTTTGTGAGTATGTGATGTGAATGAGTTGATTCACGGACCCCTGTGTTTGTGGATGGAATGTTATGATTGGGTCGTAGACCCCGTATTTTGTTATCGGATACGTATTTTGAAATAAATGATTTTTGGGCTACGTCCCTAAGCGTTTCGAAAAGCTTGAAAATTCTTAAACCCCAAATGCTTTCAAAACTCCCGAGATCGTACAATGTTTTGTAAGATGTAAAATGGTTTTAATTCCCTATCTTTCATAATTCAAACTGTTTGATCAAGCGAACTATCTCGGGAAGTATATTCATGATTTCTATGTTCTTGGAGTATGATATGTATGTCTTGTCTTTGTATTTATACTTGCACTAGCAAAACAATGGAGTTTTGCTAACCCCCGAGTATTCGGGGGGTGGATGTCTGTATTGCGTCCACGTATTTGCAGGTTGCTGGGGAGCAATTCACAGGATCGTTATGAAGGATGATGGAAGACGACGACACTAATCACATGAAGACCGGTGTTGAGTATTTTGGCGATGTCTTGTTGTTTTGTCCTTCCATTGTGTCTATTATTTCCATTTTACGGGAATGTTGATTTATGTTAGCCCCTGCGTGGGCATGAGTTGCGAGAAAGAGTAATGTATGGTTGATGTGTATGTCGTGGTAAAAGACCAAATTGGTCTAATGGTTCGTTATTTAGCCATGTCGGCAAGTATGGTGTTGTTGAGTTTTCTGTACTTAGCCTGGTAGATCCTCACGGAGAGGGTTTGCGGCGCTGTAATATTCCCGAACGGTTTGGGGGTGTTACATATATGCGCCAACCTGAAGGATTCATTGCTGAAGGAGAGGAGCACTTAGTGTGCAAGATTAAGAGAGCCATTTATGGTCTTAAGCAAGCATCAAGGTCTTGGAACATGCGATTTGATGAGGTCATTCAATCGTATGGTTTTGAACAGTGTCCTAGTGAGGTTTGTGTATACAAAAAGTGCGATGGAAACGTGCTGGTGTTTCTTGTACTATACGTAGATGATATACTTCTAATTGGAAACAATGTGAAGGTATTATCAGACGTAAGGGTATGGTATGCGAGCGATTCAATATGAAGGATTTGGGAGAAGCTGGGCACATCCTTGGTATTAAGATCTTTCGAGATCGCAAGAAAAGGATGTTGTGCTTATCTCAGGCATCCTATATCGATACGGTGCTAAAGCGGTTTAGCATGGAGAATTCCAAGAAAGGTTTCTTACCTTATAGACATGGAATTCAACTATCTAAGGCTATGTGTCCTAAGACACAGAAGGAGATAGATGACATGAAGCTGGTCCCTTATGCTTCGGCAGTGGGAAGCCTCATGTATGCTATGCTTTGCACTAGGCCTGATATCTGTCATGCTGTAGGCATGGTGGCGAGATATCAGTCGAACCCAGGACCGGGACATTGGATTGCTGTCAAGCATATACTCAAGTACCTGAGAAGGACTAGGGAGCATATGCTTGTATATCAATCAGATACACTTTGTCCTTTAGATTACACTAACTCAGATTTCCAGTCAAACAAAGTTAAGCTTAAGTCAACCTCGAGATATGTTTTTGTTGGACTTAGATGTGGTTCTTGGTTTGCATAGAAGTATCACAATTTTATTGTGGCAATACTGGTGCATTTATAAACCCACAGGAACCATGAGCCCATAGAGCAAGGAAATATATCAGTCGCAAGTAACGTTGTAAAATGAGGGAATGTAGTGTTGTTCAAGATTGCATCTGGAAACAACCTAGTTGATTCTTTCATGGGTTGAGATGTATGGCAGCATTGCTTTGAGTATAAGTGGGAGATAGATAGACATAGTCTAGATAGTATACTTCAAAAGCATGCTTTGAGTATAAGTGGGAGATTGTTAGGTTTGTATACGTCAAAGCATACTTTATGCTTGTATTACCTAATTTCCCGGTCTTTATCTATGAGAATATTTAATTCATTTATCACATGTTTTGCATATTTATTCATGCTATGGTTATGCAAATGCAGTCTAAATTACTTTATATTGTAGATAATGTGGTGTGTAGTGTCACACAGAATATCACATTATCGGTTCCTTATATAGTAATATTTAGTTCACAACCTATATAACATTAGACAGTTATGTGTGAGATTGTAGTATATGCTTGAGATTGGTTGGTCTTGACCATGAGCATATATTAGCGTATTCGTTATACGTTGAACAGGATCAAGGTGAGATAGATTCTTCTGTACTGACTATAAGAAGAACGTACATCTCGGATAATTATTATTTCTTAATTCTAGTGATTAATATTTAATTATATATATTTAGTATTTATTGCTTTGATTTATCATGAGTGAGAGCCACAATGATTGACTCAATATGCTCGATATTTTGGGCAATATTATTATTTATATGATAATTAATATTATAGCTAGAAATCGTGTCGACCAAATGGGTTGATCATGTCCCTTGAGGCACTCGAAAGGATTATTATATTAAACCCTGCAGGTGGAATTAATTTTCCGATATAATAATAAAGGTCGAGTGGTATACTCATGTATAACACATTAATTAATTAAAAGATGTCAGTAGCTTAAATTAATTAATCGACATGGAATATCTTAAACACGGGAAATAATTAATTTAAAAAGGACCCCAATTTCGTAATTTGGGATTTTGGTAGGAAATGCAATATTAACTTATTAGTGGACCAAGTTGATATTAATAGAGTTTTCATATTAGGAAGAGTCCTAATAATGGAAGGAAGATATCTATTGGGAATCTTTACCATATCCTCCTTAAGGTCCCTAGAGTAGCCCAAGACACCTATAAATATATGCTTGAGGGTGGCCGATTTTACTACTTTTAATTGCTCAAAATTTTCGATTTTTTGTGTGTGTTTAATTGTGGATCTTGACTTGTATCTTGGATTCCACAATTTAGTTAACACAATATTTTTCTAAAATACCACAAATATTCAAGAAAAATAGAGAGAAAATCGAAAGGAATTTTGGAAGGAAAAATTCGGCCGATCTACTTGCTGTGCAAATTTAGTCCGGTAGATTGTTGCCCACACGACATCCGAACGTATGCGGGATATACTCTAGAAGATCTTGAGATAGAAATACAAGAAGATCGGAGAGGAACACGAAGAAGGACAAATCGACCAAAAAGGGATTATTCTACCACTTCGCGTCAAAGGTAAAAATTACCGACTCCCATGCGTAAATATGTTTATTTAATTATTTATTAATCTGTTTAGTTAATTAGTTGACAAGCCTAAATAGATCCGGTTTTTACGTTGGTTAGTTTATAAAACCTTTTATTAAATTATCACCACCAACTTGCTTCCGCTGCGTTTTATATTCCAACAATACGATCACTTACACAAGCGGTTGGATAGTTCAAAGGCATCTAGTCACACTGTCTAGCCAGTAAGGAGAATATATCTTTTCGAGGGAAGGTTCAAGGAGCATACTCTACCTATCCTATGCAATGCCTAACCGTAGTAACTATCACCAAGTCAACTCCGTGTCTGACGTGTGCTGCTGGACCATCAATATCATTCATGTGGGGGATTGTTGGAAATGTAAGATAAAATGGAGGAAATGGTTATTTTGAGCAGCCCATTTGAGAGGAAATTTTGAGTGGGCTCGACTACGAGTTAAAGTCGGGACTTAGTTGGAATACGTAGTACTCCGTACGAGGTTTCCAAAACATGTAAGAACACTCAAAATGATTGAGGTATGAATGAGATATAATGTTCCAAAGTGAACCCTTTAGAAATGAATTTGGGATGCTATCCCACATTGTAAAAAGAAGGGAGAAATTGTTAGTATATAAGGAGATGTGGGCAAAGGCATGTTAAAAATGAGACATGTGTGGATGTGTGACTAGGCGCCCCTCGCGCATACAAACACACACACGCGCGCGCCGCCGCCGCCGTCCGTCCGTCCGTCCATCCGGCTCGGCTCGGCTCGGCTCGGTCTCGGTCGAAGGGCGATTTGGGCGAAATATCTCGGCGTCTCGAAGTTATCTTTTTACTGCAATTTTATTCGCTAAAATTTTATTTTACCGAAAATACCTCAATTATAAATTCTGAATTTTTGGATCCGGATAAATATGGATACGGATAAATATCAATTTAATTGATAATTATCGAACTAAACAGACCTGGTCGGTTTAGAGTTCCTCCAGATACAACTCTGATCGGTATAGAGATCTTCCAGCACACAACCTCCTCCAGCCTTCACCTATAAATACCCAGCTTGAGGGGCTCGTTTTTACACACGAAAACGTACGAATTTTTTCCAAAGCCTTTACAGCCAGATATTTTTTCTTCTTCGTTTTTCTTCTTCGGTCGGTGATAGTAGACAGATTTTGTTCTAGTTCGATGGGGACTCGGCCACCAGCAACAGGCTCGGCCGTGACTCGGCCACCAGCAGCAGGCTCGGCC
The DNA here is from genome assembly GCA_033398695.1 of Orobanche coerulescens. Classification (NCBI taxonomy): domain Eukaryota; kingdom Viridiplantae; phylum Streptophyta; class Magnoliopsida; order Lamiales; family Orobanchaceae; genus Orobanche; species Orobanche coerulescens. The sequence goes on from CM065817.1 coordinate 13,295,931, forward strand.
GTGACTCAGCCAGGCAGCGGGTCGGGCAGCCGGGCAGCGGGTCGGGCAGCGGGCAGCAGGTCAAGTCGTACAGTTCGGGTCGTTCAATTCATTTTTCCGCGAGATGCTTGAAGCAGTGGGAGCAAACGAGCCGAAGATTTTCTCGTTATTCAAAACGAGGAATAAAAAGCCATGATAATTGGATATAATTGTCCAATTTTAATATTTGTTGGTTTTTATTGTTTTGATGTATGGCATGTATGGATGTATGCGTGATATGTTTCCTTGCATGTTAGGACGAGAAAATTAAAACCTTAAATTTTCAAAATAACTAAGTGATTTTAAAATTGATTTTTCAAAATCAAATTGGCCTCCATAATTGGTTTAAATTGTGAAATAATTAGCATGCGCGATGACATTAGAGTCTTCCTCCACATCGGATGTGCTAAATTATTGGCTCACTAGTTTTAAACTTCAAATTTGATAACAAAAAGGTGAATATTATTTTTTATGATAGGACCTCTCCATCTGTAGGACTATTATCATTAAATAATATTCTAAGGTTTGTTAAATTATGGTGTTCACTTAGGTGTATTAATTAATAAGCTCCCCATCGGAGTCTATGTTAATTAAATACATGGCCAAGAGAAACCAACTATTAATTTTATTTGTCAACATGTGTCTTGGCTAGATAGTAAAATTAAAGACGTTAAAATCTACTTGAAAAAGTATATGTAAACGTCCACACTATCGTGGCTTGCATGTGCGGTTTTTTCAAGGTGTTGGTTGATTGCATATATATTGTTTTAAGGTTTTTTCAATATATTTTGCGTCGAATTATGTGATGAATGGTGTTTTAATTTTATTCTCATATGTCTTTCAATCCACTAGCTGTTATTCTCAAAGAAAACAAACTTGATGGCACTAACTTTGCCGACTGGAAAAGAAATATTGATATTGTCTTGACTGTCGAGGGGCATAAATTTGTTTTAACTGAGGAGAGTCGTTTGGAACCAGAACCGGATGCCACTCCTGAAGAGTTGGCTGAATTCCAGAAATGGAAAAAGTCGGATGAGATGGCTCGCTGTTACATTTTGGCTTTCATTGACAAATGTATTGCAGCATCAGCATCAGACGATGGGCTCGGCCGCAGAAATGATGAAAAATCTCACAGAGATGTTTGGTCATCAGAACCGGGCGGCTAGACAAAATGCAATGAGGGTTTTGATGACAAAACCAAATGTCTGAAGGGACCCTAGTAAGGGATCACGTTCTTAAAATGATGTCTCATTTGAACGAACTGAGCATACTGGGGGCCACTATCGATGCGGAGTCGCAGGTCGATATTATCTTGGGCAGTTTACCAAGAAGCTTTGAGCAGTTCCGCCTCAACTACAATATGAATCGTAGGACTTACACATTGGCGGCACTTTTGACAGAGCTTCAATCTGCCGAAGGTCTCTTCAAACAAGGTTATCATCAAATTCTTGCGGCAACCGGTGCTGCTTCTTCAAAACCCAAAAGGGGAAAGAAGAAAAAGCAGGTTGGCCAGAAGCAAGTGGCAACCTTCAAAGCTAAGGGCAAGGCTCCTCAGTCAAAAGCTCCTCAACTGGAAGCGAATAAAAAGCCGAAGGGCAAGTGCTTCAACTGCGGTCTGAAAGGATATTTCAAGAGTGACTGCCCTAAGAAAGGTATGTCTCATGCACTAGTAGTCAAAACATGTTTGGTTGCCTGTTCCATCACTTCGTGGATAGTGGATTCGGGCTCCACTGATCATGTTTGTTATGACTCGCAGGGGTTCCAAGTAACCAAGGTACTTAGTGCGGATGAGATTACAATAAGTAGGCGACTATTTCAGTGAAGGTCATTGCAGTGGGAGTCGTGCAGCTAAAAGTTGATGATAGGATTTTAGTTCTTAATAATGTATTATTGGTACCCGATTTTAGAATGAATTTGATTTCAGTTTCTAAATTGCGTTGTGATGGATATTCAGTTTCTTTTGAAGATAATGCAATTATTAAAAGAAATGGTGAATATATTTGCGGGAGTACTTATAATGAAGAACTTTATATCATCAATGCTGCACCAGCTCCCTTGCATAATTATAAATCGCTTAATTCTTTGACTAATCCTAATAAAAGAAAGGAACCTTCGAGCATAAATCCAACATATTTGTGGCATTTACGATTGGGTCATAATAACCTCAGAAGGATTCAAATATTGGTGAGCGATGGGCCATTGGATTCATTCCAAGTTGAGTCATTTCCAACCTGCGAATCGTGTCTGGAAGGTAAAATGACTAAAAGGGCTTTTCAAAGCAAAGGAAATTGTGCACAAAAGGTGTTGGAATTGGTTCATACCGATGTATGTGGTCCAATGAACATCCAGACTAAGGGTGGTTTCGAATACTTCAGCACGTTTATATATGATTATTTGAGATATGGATACATCTATTTGATGCTACGTAAGTCTGAATCTTTTGATAAGTTCAAAGAATTCAAGGCTGAAACGGAGAAGCGTCATGGGCAGAGTATCAAGTCACTACGATCTGATCGTGGTGGCGAATACCTTAGTGGAGAGTTTTTAGATTTCTTGGTGCATGAGGGGATTACTTCCCACTCACAATACAGTACACCACAACAAAATGGTGTTCTTTGAGCGAAGGAATCGTACTTTATTAGAGATGGTTAGGTCAATGATGAGTTATTCGATTTGCCTATTTCGTTCGGGATACGCCTTGGAAACAGCGGCGTACATTCGAACTTGGTGCCTTCAAAATCGGGCCTAAAACACCCACAAGCGTGGAATGGGCGCAAGCCCCTAGGACATGTTCGGATTTAGTTCACTAAAGACACGTGCTGAATAAGGAAGCTGATAAGTTGGCATCTCGTACAGAAGTACGAGTGTTTGTAGGATATCCTAAGGGAACGAAGGGTGGCTTATTCTACAATCCTAAAGACCAGAAGGTCATTGTTAGCACCAATGCCCGGTTCTTAGAGGAGGACTATGTGATAAGGCACAAGCCTAGGAGTGAGGTCGTTCTAGAAGAACTTAGGGGCGAGATTTCGACAATACCAATTGTGCAAACACCTATTGTACCACGTATCGACACTATTGTGGATACGCAAACTGAGGACACGCCTCGTCGTAGTGGGAGGGTTGTTCGTCAACCCGAACGTTTCATCGGCGTGGGAGCGTCTTCGGACCACTCCCCGGACCAGGATTAAACAGATCCATGTACGTACAAACAGGCAGTTCAAGACAAGGATGCCGAATCCTGGAAAACAGCAATGGAATCCGAAATGGGATCTATGGATTCTAACCAAGTGTGGGAGCTAGTAGAACTACCCAATGGGGTAAAACCCATTGGAAGTAAGTGGGTCTACAAGCATAAGAGAGGATCGAAAGGGAAGGTTGAAACCTACAATGCAAGGCTTGTTGCGAAAGGTTACACTCAGAAAGAGGGCATCGACTACGATGAAACCATTTCGCCAGTAGCCATGCTTAAATCAATCCGGATTCTCTTAGCTATAGCTGCGCATTTGGATATGGAGATTTGGCAGATGGATGTCAAAACTGCGTTCTTGAACGGGAGTCTTGATAAGGAAATCTATATGCGCCAACCTAAAGGATTCATTGCTGAAGGAGAGGAGCACTTAGTGTGCAAGCTTAAGAGAGCCATTTATGGTCTTAAGAAAGCATCAAGGTCTTGGAACATGCGATTTGATGAGGTCATTCAATCGTATGGTTTTGAACAGTGTCCTAGTGAGGTTTGTGTATACAAAAAGTGCGATGGAAACGTGCTGGTGTTTCTTGTACTATACGTATATGATATACTTCTAATTGGAAACAATGTGAAGGTATTATCAGACGTAAGGGTATGGCTGTCTGAGCAGTTCGATATGAAGGATTTGGTAGAAGCTGGGCACATCCTTGGTATTAAGATCTTTCGAGATCGCAAGAAAAGGATGTTGTGCTTATACGGTGCTAAAACGGTTTAGCATGGAGAATTCCAAGAAAGGTTTCTTACCTTATAGACATGGAATTCAACTATCTAAGGCTATGTGTCCTAAGACACAGAAGGAGATAGATGACATGAAGATGGTCCCTTATGCTTCGGAAGTGGGAAGCCTCATGTATGCTATGCTTTGCACTAGGCCTGATATCTGTCATGCTGTAGGCATGGTGGCGAGATATCAGTCGAACCCAGGACCGGGACATTGGATTGCTGTCAAGCATATACTCAAGTACCTGAGAAGCACTAGGGAGCATATGCTTGTATATCAATCAGATACACTTTGTCCTTTATATTACACTAACTCAGATTTCCAGTCAGACAAAGTTAAGCTTAAGTCAACCTCGAGATATGTTTTTGTTGGACTTAGATGTGGTTCTTGGTTTGCATAGAAGTATCACAATTTTATTGTGGCAATACTGGTGCATTTATAAACCCAGAGGAACCATGAGCCCATAGAGCAAGGAAACATATCAGTCGCAAGTAACGTTGTAAAACGAGGGAACGTAGTGTTGTTCAAGATTGCATCTGGAAACAACCTAGTTGATTCTTTCATGGGTTGAGATGTATGGCAGCATTGCTTTGAGTATAAGTGAGAGATAGATAGACATAGTCTAGATAGTACACTTCAAAAGCATGCTTTGAGTATAAGTGGGAGATTGTTAGGGTTGTATACGTCAAAGCATACTTTATGCTTGTATTACCTAATTTCCCGGTGTTTATCTATGAGAATATTTAATTCATTTATCACATGTTTTGCATATTTATTCACGCTATGGTTATGCAAATGCAGTCTAAATTACTTTATATTATAAATAATGTGGTGTGTAGTGTCATACAGAAGATCACATTATCGGTTCCTTATATAGTAATATTTAGTTCACAACCTATATAACATTAGACAGTTATGTGAGAGGTTGTAGTATATGCTTGAAATTGGTTGGTCTTGACCATTAGCATATATTAGCGTATTCGTTATACGTTGAACAGGATCAAGGTGAGATAGATTCTTCTGTACTGACTATAAGAAGAACGTACATCTCGGATAATTATTATTTCTTAATTCTAGTGATTAATATTTAATTATATATATTTAATATTTATTGCTTTGATTTATTATGGGTGAGAGCCACAGTGATTGACTCAATATGCTCGATATTTTGGGCAATATTGTTATTTATATGATAATTAATATTATAGCTAGAAATCATGTCCCGACCAGTCGGGTTGATCATGTCCCTTGAGGCACTCGAAAGGATTATTATATTAAACCCTGCAGGTGGAATTAATTTTCCAATATAATAATAAAGGTCGAGTGGTATACTCATGTATAACACATTAATTAATTAAAAGCTGTCAGTAGATTAAATTAATTAATCGACATGGAATATCTTAAACACGGGAAATAATTAATTTATAAAGGAGCCCAATTTCGTAATTTGGGATTTTGGTAGGAAGTGCAATATTAACTTATTAGTGGACTAAGTTGATATTAATAGAGTCTTCATATTAGGAAGAGTCCTAATAATGGAAGGAAGATATCTATTGGGAGTCCTTACCATATCCTCCTTAAGGTCCCTAGAGTAGCCCAAGACACCTATACATACATGCTTGAGGGTGGCCGGTTTTACTACTTTTAATTGCTCAAAATTTTCGATTTTTTTGTGTGTGTTTAATTGTGGATCTTGATTTGTGTCTTGGATTCCACAATTTAGTTAACACAATATTTTTCTAAAATACCACAAATATTCAAGAAAAATAGAGAGAAAATCGAAAGGAATTTTGGAAGGAAAAATTCGGCCGATCTCCTTGCTGTGCAAATTTAGTCCGGTAGATTGTTGCCCACACGACATCCGGACATAGGCGGGATATACTCTAGAAGATCTTGAGGTAGAAATACAAGAAGATCGGAGAGGAACACGAAGAAGGACAAATCGACCAAAAAGGGATTATTCTACCACTTCGCGTCAAATGTAAAAATTACCGACTCCCATGCGTAAATATGTTTATTTAATTGTTTATTAATCTGTTTAGTTAATTAGTTGACAAGCCTAAATAGATCCGGTTTTTACGTTGGTTAGTTTATAAAACCTTTTATTAAATTATCACCACCAACTTGCTTCCGCTGCGTTTTATATTCCAACAATACGATCACTTACACAAACGGTCGGACAGTTCAAAGGCATCTAGTCACACTGTCTAGCCAGTAAGGAGAATATATCTTTTCGAGGGAAGGTTCAAGGAGCATACTCTACCTATCCTATGCAATGCCTAACCGTAGTAACTATCACCAAGTCAACTCCGTGTCTGACGTGTGCTGTTGGACCATCAATCTCATTCATGTGGGGGATTGTTGAAAATGTAAGATAAAATGGAGGAAATGGTTATTTTGAGCAGCCCATTTGAGAGGAAATTTTGAGTTGGCTCGACTACGAGTTAAAGTCGGGACTTAGTTGGAATACGTAGTACTCCGTACGAGGTTTCCAAAACATGTAAGAACACTCAAAATGATTGAGGTATGAATGAGATATAATGTTCCAAAGTGAACCCTTTAGAAATGAATTTGGGATGCTATCCCACATTGGGAAAAGAAGGGAGAAATTGTTAGTATATAAGGAGATGTGGACAAAGACATGTTCAAAATGAGACATGTGTGGATGTGTGACTAGGCGCCCCTCGCGCATACAAACACACACACGCGCGCGCCGCAGCCGTCCGTCCGTCCGGCTCGGCTCGGCTCGGTCTCGGTCGAAGGGCGATTTGGGCGAAATGTCTCGGCGTCTCGAAGTTATCTTTTTACTGCAATTTTATTCGGTAAAATTTTATTTTATCGAAAATACTTCAATTATAAATTCCGAATTTTCGGATCCGGATAAATATGGATACGGATAAATATCAATTTAATTGATAATTATCGAACTAAACAGACCTGGTCGGTTTAGAGTTCCTCCAGATACCAACTCTGATCGGTATAGAGTTTTTCCAGCACACAACCTCCTCCAGCCTTCACCTATAAATACCCAGCTTGAGGGGCTCGTTTTTACACAGCGCATTTAATTTTTTCCAAAGCCTTTACAGCCAGATATTTTTTCTTCTTCGTTTTTCTTCTTCGGTCGGTGATAGTAGACAGATTTTGTTCTAGTTCGTTGAGGGTGCAACGGATCACAGATTCGTTACATCGAGCTGTTGTTTTATCCTGGGAGGCAGACGTCATACACCATGGTGAGGACGAATTTGCTTTAAGGAGACAAATTAACTGAACTCAACAGCGAATCTTCCGTTTTACATACGTGATCGGCGAATTTCGTTTTGCTAACAAATTTTCTGCAGGGCTTATACTATATATATATATATTCTGTTATTTTCAAGTAATCGTTTTCATAAATTTTTCAACAGAAAATAGTAAGAATGGAACTTAAAAAAACAATCAAAAGATGGTTGAAACTATAAGCTTACAGGTCTGTGCTTTATAAAGGAGATTATGGTGGATATATGCACATCTGTTATGTTATATAAACCATGTAATATGGATAAAAGCATCACAAAAATATAAAACACATATAATTTATGACAAACCATTTTGTAACAAAAAGAACCTTCTCATTTAATCTGAATAAACACAATTTAAAAGAAAAAAAAAAGAAAACACTTTGCGAGATGAAACTTCTGAAAAGTTTACAACTATAGCAGATCAACTAAGCTAAAAAATCTGTTCAAGAAAAAAACTAAGCTAAAAAAACTATTGGTATTTCCTTACACACAAATCAAATTATCATGTAAGCCGTAGCTATCAACACATACAAATAAACATATCCAACTCTTAACAATTGTGTCCGCTTTCATTACTCAAGTTAACGACATGATTATGAAAAGATAAAACCATGTTACGTAAAACAGAAACGGGTCTACCTGTTTAGATTTGCCTCTTGAAACTGCAATGTCGCATGTAGCAGAATCAATGAAGCCACTGCCTTCAACTGATTAAACTTGCATAAGAAATTAGGTGAAAGTCGTAAATTCTCTTGTAATTTGGAGTCCTTTTAAGTATCGTATTTAAGTCGGATATTGTTGTTGCCACTTGCACTTTTTCATACAATATTATCCATTGTAGTTTTTTTGAAGTAATAAAATTTTTCCAATCACTCTAACTTTTGATCTAGCTATTTAAACTTCAAACAACAACAATGTGATGAGCATCCAATTCTTATATCACATGACAACTAATTTATTTCAGACATCCCATCTTATCAATACTTTGCTACATCTCAAGTTTCTAAAATTTTAAAGTTGAAAGATTATTTCTATTGGTTGACATCCTTTGTGAAAAATGCTACTTTCGCCAATGTAACCAAACAAACACCAAAATAGATGAAATTTTTTGTTAGACATTTCATCAAACACATTATGGTCACTCTCCAGCAAATGCATAAGAATAAAATAGGTAACAACTTAGTAAAATGGTTCCTAAATTGCATACCCGAAAAGCTATTTGCAAGCATAGCCTGTCATCACGTACGGTTATCAACCAAGCATATCGTGCAGTTAATAAATCATCTTAAAAGGCTGATTGGTGGCTGACCTTGCATGTAGGATTGGCACATAACATTATGGTTCACATCCAAAACCAGTACAAATTAGAGAATAATAAACACAAAACCAGTAAAGTTATAACATATTTATCCGTGTGGATGAAGATGAAATTCATTAATTTTTTTTTCAAAAGATCAAAAACACTATATAACGTGATTGCATCACAAAATAGAAAAAAAGGAAAAGAAAAACCAACCAGTTTATTACACAAAACTGAAAACTCTATGAAGTTAGGAGATGAAGAATGATGAATTTTGAATTTCAAATGGAGTAAAAAGATGCATGCAGATTGTCTAGGGAATGTGTATCTACTGAGAATGGTTATTGGTTGAGAAAGAAGGCATCTAAAAGCTGTTGTTGTAGATGCAGTAGAAAATGACAAATGATGCAAAATCGAGGCAAGAGTTGGACTCTCTTTCTGTAAGACGAAATTGCCCCGCACAGTACACACGGTTGAATGGCAAACGTCCCCAAAATACAACGGTTTTTCTATGAACTCGATACCTTGTACTAGGAATCGAGTTCCGGACGAACTACTGGATATTTGGGACTTGTAGTATGAACTTAGGCTAGTATGAGTGTATTATTATCTTGATTAATTCTGTGTGAACAATCATCATCCGCAGGGGCTTATTTATATCCTGTAAAGCACCCTGTCCGAAACGGTGTGTCTTTCTGACTAGATAGACACCTTGTGGTCCGGTGTGAAGGGTTGCATTGGTTCAGAAGAGCCAAACCATTGTGCTGGTCCAGATTACATCGAATGATCCGAACCATTGCACTGGTTCGGTCGTTAACCGCCGCTCGTGTTCCACTCCCGTCATGTCACTGCCACGTGTCATTCTAGTCACCCTCCACGTCACCCGAGCCACTATCTCAGTTGTCAAAATGAGAGGCTCCTCACAGCTGCCACGTGTCATCCTAGTTACCCTCCACGTCACCCGATCCACTATCTCAGTTGTCAAAAAGCGCCCGTTGCGACAAGTGCGACGTGCACGTGCTCGGACTCGGACTCGGAAGGTGCTTTGCACCTTCCTCGTAGGATTCAGATTTTAGCCGTAAAAAATTAATTAAAGCCAACTAGGGTGCACCATAATGGAGCACATTTGATTGCTCCTTTATGATGGAAAGTCTTTTATAAATAGTTTAACTTTTCCTTGCTTCTCCAATGTAGGATGGGATTCCACACCACATTCTCAATTATTAAATGGCTTAACTTTGTGCATTAATTACTCATTCATTTCTTAACGAAATTGAACAAGTAAATACACTAAATTAATCTACACAAAATGTAGATTCCAAATATACCATTTAATATCATTAATTACCATAATTAATTATGGTATTAATTAAGCTATTTTTCCAACAAAAGTATACCACCGTATAAATACTCCATACTGCATTGCAAAAAAGTAAATTTAAATTGAGCTAAAATTGTATTTAAATTAAGGGAAAATAAATTATATAGTCACTCAACTATTTATAACCCACCACTGAACTATACAATTTATTTTTCATGTCACTAACGTTAGATTTGAATTTAACGTGTATTATTTTGATGACGTGTCTCGCTGACGTGGTGTATCTCTATATCAGTATATATCATAACAATATGGGTAGGAAGTTCAAACTGGGAGGGAATAAAAACATGGCTAGGTTTAGAAACACAATGGAACTTTAATGGTTTCTGATTTTCTGCCAGAGTGATTAGAATACTCAACTCAACTGTAATTTTTTTCGAGGAATCTTTGTCTGAGTTGTCTCTTCTGTCTGAATCTTATAAGTTATGACCCTTTGAGTCAAGTGTTTGGCTGGGCTACCATATAACGATAGTAAAGTTCGAGGCTGATGAAAAGATTATGTTAAGACTTTGTAGTTGGTTCTTTAACATAGAGATCGACTAGCTATATAATATTTTGCTTAGCCTTATTCCAATAGATAATCTGGTGTTGATAGTTTTATATATCGACTTGATAATTAGGAGTGAAGATGGGTAGGAAACACTTGAGAATATTTAAGAAAAGGTATTTATTGAAGATGATGAATTGATAAAAGCCTAAACCCTAGTTTTTATTTCCCCAAATTTGAACTTCATACCGATTATTGTTATGTAACATTCAGGGATACACCACGTCAGCGAGACACGTCATCAAAATAATACACGCTGGCAGCTTATTTAACGGCAACTTAACGGAATGCTAATAATAATCAAATACAAATGTAACCTTAGTGACTTAAAAAATAAATTTCATAATTGGGTGCTAAGTTTCTAAAAGTACCAATAGTTGAGTGACAATAAAATTCATTTTCCCTTAAATTAAATAAACTTATTATATATATGTTTATTATGACATCATCGTTAATTATATATTTAATTCAAAGAACCAATAAAGGGTTGGTGGATTTGCTTGTTACCACAGCTGACCTTACAAGTCGGTTTTCTTTCTCCTTTGGGATGTCATACTCGAGGAGTTAATGAGACTGACATCGACCCTTTCTTGCTTATGAGGGGCATGATGGCCCAGATGACTCAGATGACGCAGATAATGGAGACCATGCAGACCTCAGTGGTTCGTGGTCCACCGCAGCAGGGATCCTAGGTGCCGTTTTATGGACAGGCTGGGAGAGTGAGTCAGATTATCGGTGATATCTCTCGTCAGAGGCCGCCTACTTTTGAGGGTTCATCGAAACCAGCTGATATTGTTCATTGGCTTGAACATTTTGATAAACTCTTCGACATGGTTCAGTGCCCGGAAGAGAGCAAGGTGGCAGTAGCGGCTTACTATTTGAGTAAGGGTGCTTATTCTTGGTGGCTTTCTGTAAAGCCCACCGATCGTGATTGTGTTTGGAGCGAGTTCAAGACTCTCATGTTAGAGAGGTATTATCCGGCTCCACTTCGTGAAGCCAAGTTGTCAGAGGTTTTGAACCCCGAATCCGTCGAGGACGAGGGTGTTATTGTTATTGCTGAGAAGTTTCAGGGACTTCTTCAGTTTGCTTCGTCTGTTATCCGTACTGAAGCGGATAAGATCAGGTATTTTAGCAAGAGGCTAAACCCGCAGTTGAGGATGCAGTTGTTCAATCATAATTGTAACTCACTTGGCAAATTCATCGAGAAGGCTCTTGGAGCAGAGCTTTTGATCAAGGAGCTTGCTCGGAAGAATCATTCAGTCTCTTCTGGTGTGGGGACTAGGATGCTAGTTCATTCAGAGGGGCATCGGGCTCCGACGTCCATGAGGTCGTTTTCTAGTCGCCCTCGTACTGGGAAAGCATCTTCTTCTCAGGCGACGAGTTCGACTGTCGTTTGTTTTAACTGTGATTCAGCAGGGCATGTTAGTACTCATTGTATTATGCCAACTATTGTTTGTTTTCTGTGTGGGAGTCCGGGACACCTTCAGAAATACTGCAGGAGTTCTAGTTCCAATAGGTCTCGAGAGAGCTCATGGGCCTCGAGAGATTTCGTTACTTCAGTCCGTACTTCATCCAAGGGGTCCTATCGGGCTTCGGGAGCTAGAGGTAAGGACATCCGAGGAGGAGCAGCGAGTTCGGATTTGGGTCTTCCTCGAGTCGATGGGATCGAGGAGCTCGATGATCTGGAAGATGTTGATTTCAGGTACATTTGAGATGTAGCCTTGATTTGTATTTTCCCTGTTTATCGGATTGATGGTTGACTCAGTCTGTATTGTAGTATTGTGGTTGCGAACCATCTGTTGTTGATCTATCTTGTAATGATTGTATCTGAGGATCTTGAGACTTGAGTCATTTGATATGATTTTCTTTCCTTTTGGTCCTGTACCCGAGATTTTTGTGATAATCTGGGTAATTGTTCATTGTGTTTCGAGACGTCAAGTCGTGAAGACTTGGACGTGCGATTGATATAGTCCCGAGGACTATATGTGCGTTGTTGTTTTCCTTTTTGTGGCATGAGTCAGTGTTTGCATGGGCGTTCTATGCGGACGAGAATGGGGAAGTGTACACCGATGATTGTAGACATGCACAATGGGCGGCTCCCGCGGGGTGTGTACGCCGGTGTTACTAGTCATGCGGTTGGTACGACTTCCTTGCTGGTCTCTAGCGGGGGAGTCATGATTCGACTAATCTCGCACTTGGTTTTGTTTTTTTATCTCTTGGTTTTCACCGTGCCCGGGCAGAAGAGACGCGGGGACCCGTGGGGTTGGCCCGATCACTCAGGCGAAGTGATTCACAGTGAGGAGTATTCCTCGAGATGTTGTTTTCAGATCCTGATGGATAGTTCATACACCGTGCTGTGTACCCTTAGTTTCGGGGACAAAACTCTTTTTAAGGGGGGGTATACAATATCCGGGGATAATTTTTTTTTTTGTGTTACTGTTGAGTTGTACATATTCATTTGGAATTGTACAAGTGTCGTTGTATTAGACTAGTACAATGTATATTGTATTGGGATATTTCGGGATCGAAATATTTATACTTGTCGCCGGGTTAGTTTCGTCGTTTGGATGTTGGTTGGAGAGTTTGGATTTTTGGGCTAACTATACTAGCCATAACGTACGTTACATGTGTATCATTACGTACGCTATTGGCTGAGCATTACGTACGTTAAGCCTTCAGTGTTACGTACGTAATGAGTGGTCAGCTGCAGGAACCTTCCTCATGGTTAACTTTCGGATGGTGGGTCCCGAGCATCTTTCGATCAGATCTCATTATTGCAGTCAACGGACCCTTACGTACGTTAAGAGGTGAGCTCTATGTACGTAATTCATGTAGCTTGTTAACGTACGTAATAGCTTCTTGGTTACGTACGTTAAGGTCTTCGTATTTTAGTTCAGTTCGTTCTGGATTTACATTACGTACGTTAATGTCTTGGCATAGCGTACGTAATGTCTCTTACGTACGTTAACTGTGGTGTATAACGTACGTAATGAGCTTGTCAGTCTATTTATGTTGGTTTCGTATTTCATTTCCTCACGAACCAAAAATCATTTCCTCTCCCTTGAATCATCCTTTTGGACTTGTTCTTGATGTTTAACCTCTTCCAACATGATCTTGATCATCCTAGCTTGGATTGAAGCTTGAAGTTGGAAACTTGTTGGTGCTCCTTTGGTGTTTGGAGGGTTCTTCTTGTTCTTCTTTGGTAAGTTCTCTTAATCTCTTGTTCTTCAAGTGATTTTCGAGTTTGGTGATGATGTTGTTATTGTTTTCTTCGGGTATTGTTTGATTGTTGGAGTATATCATGATTCTTGATGAGTTTTTATGAACATATGATGAAGAACATAATGATATAGCTTGAGTTGGATTATGTTCTTGATGTTTTAGATTGTTTGGAGGTCATAATCATGTCTAGGAAGGACTATGTTAAGATTGATATATGATTAACATAGTCTTGAGATGATTATTATTGTTGGTGGTGTTCTTGAAAGATTATAACCATTTTAGTAAGGATTTATGATGATTTAGGAGGTGATTATCATAATTTCGAAATGGTTAAATTAATCATTGTTGATTAATCCGAATTCTTGAAGGATTAGTGATTAATTTTGGTAGAGACATCATGTTTGTTGAGATGATGATGTTCTTGGAGTATTGAGGATGACATTGGTGATATTATCATTTTGGAGATGTTTGTTTTGATGATTGTTCTTAAGTGATTCTTGTTGAATTGTTTTCACAAGTGTTAAGAACATTTGATCATGCCGATTTTGAGGTGTTGGAGGATGTTAGAATTCATAGTTGAGAAATGATATTCGTTGGTAGAGTTTAACCGATTCGGAGTTGAATCGGGATTGTCATTGGTCTTGTTTTCTATTGATTTTGTGTTATTGAATGAATCATCTTTCATTCAAGGTTGTTCGAGTGTTTGTGATCGTTGGAAGGCATCGTTCGTCGTTTCGTGCCAGGACGTTGATCGTGGAAGGACTTTCTCGCCTTCGATTTGAGGCAAATTTTATACTTGTACTGGTCAATGAGATTAATGTTATCATATATGTGTATGAATGTGTTGTATCATTTCGAGACTCTCTTCATGGTTGTTGATATCAGGGGATTGTTTTATATGATACCTTTCGGCAAATTATAGCAAATGTTGTTATTATCCGATAAAAGCCGTTCAGGGCTTTGAGATACTCATTGTTGATGTTATTGTTGATAGCCGGTTCGCGGTATCGATGTCTCAGTTGTTGTTGTTGTTGATATTGATGTTGGTTTAAGACATCGTTGGGATTGTTGTTACCAAATTGGTATTGTTGCTAATGATGTTGTATTGGCCGATTGAAGGCGTTTGATGTATTTGTTTATCAACTCTGTTTTCGGTGGTCGGTTTAAGGCGCCGGGACATCTATCCTAAACTTATCATTAGTTATCAATTGACTGTTCTAAGGTAATCGACGTATTGAATTGGGGTTTTCGAAGATAATTTCCATCCGTTGTATCATTAGTTATCGATTGACCGTTCTAAGGTAATCGACGTATTGAATTGGGGTTATCGAAGATAATTCCCATCCGTTGTATCATTGGTTATTGATTGACCGTTCTAAGGTAATCGATGTATCGAATTGGGATTATCGAAGATAATTCCCATCCGTTGTATCATTGGTTATCGATTGACCGTTCTAAGGTAATCGACGTAACGAATTGGGATTATCGAAGATAATTCCCATCCGTTGTATCGTTATCAATTGGCCATTCTAGGACAATCGAGGTATTGGATTGGAAGTATCGAAGATAATTTTCATCTGTTGTATAGTTGTTATCGTCGACCGATCTAAGGTAATCGATGTATTTAATTGGGACTGTCGAGGACGGTGCCCATCCGTGAGTTTTTTTATCGTGTTGGCCGATTCAAGGCAGCACACTATTATCCTTGTGAATTCGGTGATTTTGGGATCGTTGCCATTTGTGATTAATCGTGTTTTGGAGGCTAGTTCGGCTAGTGCTCGATGGGTAAGCTTGGGGCTTGAACCTTCGCGGTTAGTTTCCCAACACCTATAGTTTAGTAGGTCACGGTCATTGGATGGCCTCATTGTGATACGGCTTCGTGCCATGGCTTCGGCCCTCATTGTGACTTCGTGCCGTGGCTTCGGCCCTCATTGTGATACGGCTTCGTGCCGTGGCTTCGACCCTCATTGTGATACAGCTTCGTGCCGTGGCTTCGGCCCTCATTGTGATACGGCTTCGTGCCGTGGTTTCGGCCCTCATTAATACAGCTTCGGGCTGTTTTGGCTTCGGGCCATTGTGATGATTGACAGTTCAGCTGAGTGGTTCAGACCTTTGTGATATTGTGACAGCTTCGGCTGACGGCTTTCAGGCCTTTGTATTGTATTGGTATCCCAGTTGGAGCTTTCAGGCATTGTAATTCGTATTTACTTCATCTCTTGTTTGGTTTACCTTCGAGTAATTCATGGTTGTGTACTGTATTGATTATTCGCCGTTGGGCACTTGTGTTCTAACGTGTTGAGCAGGTATTGATCGTATGCCGTTAGCATAGTGTTTCACGAATGCTCGATTCTTACTTTGATTTGTGAGCATCTCGTATTACCATTACTATACTGTTCATTCTGCCTTTGGATGCATATCATGTTGTACATGTATTTGATATTCATTATCTGGATGACTGACCCCGTGGGGACGGAACATGTTTTCATGTTTTAGGTGTTTGCGAGGAAAGAGTTGAGACACAGGGGAATGACGATGGCGACGAGGCATTAGAGCGATACTAGTCCGAGATGTTTTGGTGTTCATGTCAATCAGGCAGTTTGGAGTACTCCAGTTTTGTTTGTAATATCCATATTTTCTTTTCCCGGTATTTCACTTTTCGGTGTATTTCTCGATTTTAGCGACCCTCGTGTAACCGTATTAATTTTTTAGAATAATTGTTTCGAGACTTTTTGTCATCCAGTTCTATGTTTATTGGTTCTTCCGTCGCTTATTGATCTGATTCTCATAATTGTTGTTCGGAACCGCCATTTCGGGGTTGCCGTGGATCCATTCTATGTTATTATGCATTTTGGATGTTCCGTTTGATGTTTCGTTCATGTTCCGGTGTTTTGGGCCGTTAATATTCCATGCCTAGCGCGCGGCAATATTTCTGCATAGCGCACGCTAGGGATTCCTTAGTAGCGCACGCTACGTTTGCTTCGTAGCGCGCGCTAGCGAGCTGAGCCCTGGGAGTGGCAGTTAACCTATTTCTGATCCTAGTCCTCTGGACTAAGGGTTTAGCGCACGCTACGTTGTCTAGCGCACGCTAATGTCGGAGGACTAGCGCGCGCTAGGTGTCCGGTAGCGCGCGCTAACGTGACTGTCCAGTACTGGGCAGTTTGTTCTGGACTCGTTCAGGTGCCCAGGTAGCGCACGCTATAGCTCGATAGCGCGCGCTACCGAGTCGTTGTTAGCACACGCTAGATAGTAGTAGCGCACGCTAACGGTCCAGGACAGTGAGTTCTGCACTGTAATATAACTGGGTAGCGCACGCTAACCCTTAGCCGTTAGCGCGCGCTAAGCCATGTGGCTATATATACCCAGGAGTTGACTTTGGACGGATCTATTTCTCATTTCACCTCCTTCTCTGCAGCTTTGGCGATTTTGGGCGATTTCTTGGCGATTTGTTCCTCCAATCATGTCAACCATCATCTTCTTTGAGTTCATGGTGTATAATAACAACATCAACACGGATCTTTCATCCTAATCCAAGGTAAAACTTCTAAGAACCCTACTTTTAAGTAAATTGGGGGTTTTCGGGTTTTACTTCGATTCGTTCCATATGGTTGATTAATTCATGTTGAATATGATTAATCTTGCTAGTATTCTTTTTTTCCCTACGGATTCATGGTATATTTCGTGGTTGTTGCGTATTCGAGAGGGTTTGGTTGTGGTCCGCCCTCGTTGTTGTTTTTATACGAATATACATGAATCGTCGGTGGGTTTTCGGGTGTACTCTATTTCCATATTCGTTTAGAGTTGGTTGTGATTATGTTCTTCGAATCGTTAGGTTCGGTTCCGTTGGTTCCTAGCGTTCGTCGGTGATTTTCCTATCCGTTCGTTGCGTCGTCAATTATTCAAGGCAAGTATTTTTGGAAACCTTTATGCTTAACGTGAAATGGTAATGTATATTGTGTGTGATTTGCTCACCTTGGGAGGGTCCGACGGGGCCACAGAGGGAGTCCAATGGTTTTAGCCCTGGATTCATGAGTTTGTTTAGCTAGCCAGCTCGGGAGGGTCCTTAGAGGCCTCGAGTGGGATTTGTGGCTTCGTCCCGGTCCTAGGCGATGCATGTGCGTGATTATGATATGGCCAGCTCGGGATGGTCCTTAGAGGCCTCGAGTGGGATTTGTGGCTTCGTCCCGGTCCTAGGCAAATTTGATTGACTGTTTGTTACCGAAAAAGACATGTCTGGTTTTGGTTTTGAAATGATTTGGTGCATTGTACTATGAAACGTGTAAGCGAATGGTTTGCCTTGATTAATTGTACTAGCGTAATTGCTAACCCCTTTGGGGACCCGTTTTGGGGAAATTCTTGTTATGGATTTGAGGTTATGTTCTGCCGGACGAACGGGCGCTGGGACAGTACGAAGATGTTGGCCAGGGTCATTGACATATGCATTCTAGTCTTCTTGTTTCTCTTGCCCCTTTCGATATGGTTGTTTCCCACATTTATAAACATATAGATTGTACTCGCAAGTACTTAGGCTTTTCACTCCGAACTTCGTTTTGTATTAACTCAAATTGCTATGTTGCCGATTGACGTGTATTACGCCGGTTGATCCGGGCGTATTATTATATGTTGTATTATTTAAATGTGTGTCCTCGCTAACTAAGATGCTTAGTCGAGTGGTGTTTTCTTGTTTTAGCCTGGTGGGTCCCATGTAGGGGTCCACGGCGCTGTAATATACTTCAAATATCTCGTGGATGTTATAGAAAATGGTATCAGAGCACTAGGTTTATGGATACTTAGGCTTGTCAGTTATTTGGGTCTAATTGTGTTTTGTTTTGCACATGGTCACACCGCTGCCAGCATCTCAGTACTTCCAGTGTTCGTAAGTTTTCCTTACTCGATTCTTTGTTTTCTCGTATCGTATTTCCATTTATTGAACTGTGGTTATTTTCCCTCTTTTACTTATCATCGAGTTGCTTTTTGCCACCTCTTAACACCAGCATGGATGCTGGAAGGGGCCGTGGTCATGGTCGTGGTCATGGCCATGGATGCAGACGGGGACGTGGGGCAGCCGGTGGGGCGGTCACGTTGCATTCTTCGGGAGCCGGTAGTACCGGTGACCGTCATAGCCATGCTTCTTCTCAATATGGCACTGACTTTGGTATTGCGGCTGTCATGCAGCAAATGGTGAACCAGATGGCGGGTATAGCTCAGGTGGTTCAGAACCCGAATCCGGTCCATGCTAATCGGGGTGGAGCAGACTGTTGGCTTCAAGATGTCATCAAGATGCATCCACCTCAGTTTATGGGAGCCTCTGACCCGATCGGCTGGGAGGGGTGGATCAAGGAGATATCTAAAGTCTTCGTTGCTAGTCTCGAGGACCGTAAGGTCCATATTGCCCAGTACTTTCTCACTGGGGACGCTACTGATTGGTGGGAGGTCGTTGGGCCTAAGGACCACGTTGCTTCATGGGTGGAGTTCAAGGACCTAATGGAGACCGAGTATTGCCCATGGCCGGTTAGACAGGCTCGAGTCCATGCCTTCTATGATGCTCAACCACAGGATATTCCTGTCCCTCAAGCTATTGCCGATTTCAACAAGGAGTTGGGTTACGTGAAGACCCAAGTTGTCGAGGAGAACGACAAAAATTTTCACTTTTCCAGGCGGATGAAACTGTCAGTTCGGGACTATATGTCTAGGCTCGTCTGCACTACTTTGAAGGATTATCAGAGTAGGGCTCTTGCTTACGATATGTCGGTGACGCCTAGTGATGTGGCTCGTGAGAGCAAGAAGCAGAAGTCAGTCGGAAATTTTTCTGGTCCCAAGGGTGGAGGCCAGCAGAAATCTCAGGCTGCGAATATTTCAACGGGCGGTTCGGATCGTTTCTCTAGGAGTTTTCGAGGTGCCACTTGTCTCTTTGCACTCTCTGGTCGGCTATCTCCGTTCGTGATCCCACATGCTTTAACTATGGCCAGCCGGTCCATAGGAACTGGCAGTGTCCTCGTCAGAAGTTGACTTGTCATACTTGTGGTCAGTCGGGCCACAAGGCTCTCTTTTGTGAACAAGTCATACAGATTCGCGAGACCCGTGATTCTTTTCCAGCACCTGGGGAGCCGAGTGTGAACCATGGCTCGTTTGATCCACAGTCTCCGCCGAGTGCCAGCCGAGGTAGAGGTCGGGGTCAGCCCGCTAGAGGAGGAGCTTCCAGTGTCGGCTCTGCCTAGCCGCGTATCTACGAGATGAGGAGGGCCGATGATCCAGCGGCCACTGTGGCGACAGGTACTGTTCATATCCATTCTCATCCTGTCAGTGTGCTTTTCGATTCTGGTGCTACACATTCGTTCATATCGCTGGAGTGTGTGCGACGTTTGAGTCTCGACTGTTTGTCGCCTTGCGAGTCTTTCATCGTTAAACTTCCTAGCGGTTATAGGATCGTTGGCGATCGAGAGGTCCGAGACTGCTCTGTGTTTATTTGTGAGAGAGCTTGGATCTCTAATCTTATTGTCGTTAATATTGAGGGTGAGGATTTGATTCTCGGGGATGATTGGCTCGAGCGGCATGGTGCAATCATGAACTACCGCACGAGAATCATCACTATGTTAGCCGAGGACGGCACCGAGCACTCTTTCGCGGGGCGAAAGAGGGGAAACCAAAAGTTCGTTATTAATGCCTTGAAGGCGATGAGACTCCTGTGAAAGGGTGTACTGGTTATTGGTGTTATGCCTTGAAGGCGGAGGATGGTGGAGTCGAGCTTTCATCGATTCCAGTCGTTAGTGAGTTTCCTGATGTATTTCCTGACGAGTTACCGGGATTGCCACCGGATCGTGAGGTCGAGTTTGCTATAGAGTTAGAGCCGGGCGCGGATCTGATTTCGAAGGCGCCGTATCGCATGGCACCTTCAGAGATGGTCGAGTTGAAGAAACAGCTGAGTGAGCTTCTTGAGTTGGGGTATGTTCGACTGAGCGCCTCGCCTTGGGGCGCACCGGTCCTGTTTGTGCGGAAGAAGGATGGTTCACTACGTTTGTGTATCGACTATCGCGAACTAAACAAGGTGACCATCAAGAACAAGTATCCTTTGCCGAGGATTGATGACTTGATCGATCAGTTGCAGGGAGCTGTGGTATTCTCGAAGATTGCTTTGAGATCGGGGTACTATCAGCTCCGGGTGAGGGAGTCCGATGTGCCGAAAACAGCTTTTCGGACGAGATACGGACATTATGAGTTTGTAGTTATGACTTTAGGGTTAACTAATGCGCCGGCGGTATTCATGCAGTTGATGAACAAAGTCTTTATCGAGTATTTGGATAAGTGTGTCGTCGTCTTCATTGACGATATTCTTATTTATTCGAGGAACGAGGAAGAGCATGCCCATCATTTGCGAGTAGTGTTAGACATTTTGAGGACCGAGCAACTCTATGCGAAGTTCTCGAAATGTGAGTTCTAGATGAAGGAAGTGATGTTTTTAGGTCACGTGATTTCAGCCGAGGGGGTTCGTGTGGATCCGTAGAAGATTGAGGCAGTGTTGGATTGGGCACCGTCCAAGAATGTGAAGGAGATCCGTAGTTTCTTGGGTTTGGCCGGCTACTACCGTAGATTCGTCGAGGGTTTCTCGAAACTGGATCGGCCACTTACACAGTTGCTCCAGAAGTCCGAGAAGTTCATCTGGAATGACGAGAGGCAGTCGAGTTTTGAGGAGATGAAGAGGCGTTTGACTTCAACCCCGATTTTAGCGTTGCCATGTGGCAACGGGGTTTTTGCTGTTTATAGTGATGCTTCGGGTCAGGATCTTGGGTGCGTATTGATGCAGCACGGCAAGACCATTGCGTATGCGTCGAGACAGTTGAGTCCGTATGAGCTTAACTACCCTACTCATGATTTGGAGTTAGCGGCAGTTGTTTTTGCGCTCAAGATTTGGCGTCACTATCTTTTCGGCTCTGCGTGTCAGATTTTTACCGATCATAAAAGTCTGAAATACATATTTACTCAGCGGGAGTTGAATATGAGGCAGAGGATGTGGTTAGAGTTGATTAAGGATTATGACCTTGAAATCCTTTATCATCCGGGCAAGGCGAACGTCTTGGCCGACGCCTTGAGTCGGAAACCGGTTGCGTTGCGAACGCTTGAGATCCTTACGTCTCAATCTGAGCTTCGGCGGGTTCTGATCGAGTTAGATGTTGAGTTTTTGTTGCCTGGAGCTGTCGGGCAACTTTGTGATTTAGAGATTTCGTCATCTTTGATCGATGAAATTAAGCTGAAGCAGTTGGAGGATCCGATGATTACTCAAATCCGAGAGAACGTTCTTAAGGGAAAGTCTCCTGGGTTTGTAATTCACGAGGATGGTGCTTTGAGATTCCAGAATCGGTTTTGTTTACCGAACGACTCAGAGTTGAGACATAGTATTTTGCGTGAGGCCCATGTTACACCTTACTCCGTTCATCCTGGTACGAGTAAGATGTACAAGGACCTGAGAAGGAATTTCTGGTGGAATGATATGAAGGAGGAGGTCGCACAGTTTGTAGCGAGATGTTTGACTTGTCAGCAGGTTAAAATTTAGCATCAGCGACCGGCCGGGTTATTGCAGTCACTTCCCGTTCCGGAATGGAAATGGGAAGATATATCGATGGATTCCATTACGAGTTTGCCGAGATCGAGGTCGGGCATGAATATGGTCTGGGTGATTGTTGATCGTCTGACCAAGTCGGCACATTTTCTGGGCATCAAGGACACTTGGGGCCCAGAGAAGTTGGCTCGTGTGTTTATCGCGCAGATTGTGAGGCTTCATGGTACTCCGAAGTCTATTGTTTAGGATCGTGATGGCCATTTTGTATCGCACTTTTGGCACGCGGTGCATAAGGCGTTGGGTACTCGTTTGCGTTTGAGTACCTCTTTTCATCCTCAGTCAGATGGACAGTTGGAACGCACTATCCAGATGTTCGAAGATATGTTACGTGCTTGTGCTCTCGATTGGAGCAATGACTGGGAGGAGCATTTGCCATTGATCGAATTCACGTACAACAATAGTTGGCATGCGTCGATTCGGATGGCATCGTATGAGGCATTTTATGGGCGGAGTTTTCGATCACCGATTTGTTGGAATGAGACGTCCGATTTGGTCAGGACCGAGCCAGATATCGTTTTAGAGAAGAGGCGGAAGGTAGAATTAATTCGGGAACGGATGTTGACTGCTCAGAGTCGACAGAAGTCATATGCCGATGTCCGTCGTTGACCTTTGGAATTCGAGGTGGGAGACCACGTTTTGCTAAAGGTGTCGCCGAGATTTATTGGACCCTTTGAGATTCTTGAGCGAGTCGGTGGGTTGGCATACCGTTTGGCATTACCCCCGGCCGTGAGTTATGTTCATAGCATTTTTCATGTTTCCTAGCTGAGGAAGTATGTCCCAGATCTTAGTCACGTCATCGATTATGGTGAGATTGATGTCGCCGAGGATATTACTTTTGAGTAGCGTCCTTTGAAGATTTTGGAGCATCGTGAGAAGCGACTGAGGCATAAGACCATCCCTTTGGTCAAGGTGCAGTGGTCGAGACATGGTGTCGAGGAGGCAACTTGGGAAACCGAGGATAGCATGCGTGCTAGGTACCCCGAGTTGTTTGTTTCTTATGTTTCGGCACGAAACTTATTTTTAGAGGGGTAGAATGTAATATCCGCATTTTCTTTTCCCGGTATTTTCACTTTTCAGTGTATTTCTCGTTTTTAGCGACCCTCGTGTAACCGTATTAATTTTTGATAATAATTGTTTCGAGACTTTTTGTCATCCAGTTCTACGTTTATTGGTTCTTCCATCGCTTATTGATCTGATTCTCGTAATTGTTGTTCGGAACCACCGTTTCGGGGTTGTCGTGGATCCATTCTATGTTATTATGCATTTTGAGATGTTCCGTTTGATGTTTCGTTCATGTTCCGGTGTTTTGGGGCGTTAATATTCCATGCCTAGCGCGCGCTAATCTTTCTGCATAGCGCACGCTAGGGATTCCTTAGTAGCGCACGCTACGTTTGCTTAAATAGCGCGCTAGCGAGCCGAGCCACGGGAGTGGCGGTGAACCTATTTTGATCCCGATCCTGCGGACTAAGGGTTTAGCGCCGCGCTACGTTGTCTAGCGCACGCTAATGTCGGAGGACTAGCGCGCGCTAGGTGTCCGTGAGCGCGCGCTAACGTGACTGGCCCGATCGGCGATTTTCTCGACTCGTTCAGTGCCCGTGTAAGCGCACGCTATAGCTCGATAGCGCGCGCTACCGAAGTCGTTGTTAGCGCACGCTAGATAGTAGTAGCGCCACGCTAACGGTCAGGCGATGAGTTACGGGTCGTAATATAATCAGGTAGCGCACGCTAACCCTTAGCCGTTAGCGCGCGCTAAACCATGTGTCTATATATACCCAGGAGTTGACTTTGGACGGATCTATTTCTCATTTCACCTCCTTCTCCGCGGCTTTGGCGATTTTGGGCGATTTCTTGGTGATTTCTTCCTCCAATCATCTCAACCATCATCTTCTTTGAGTTCTTGGTGTATAATAACAACATCAACACGAATCTTTCATCCTAATCCAAGGTAAATCTTCTAAGAACCCTACTTTTGAGTAAATTGGGAGTTTTCGGGTTTTTCTTCGATTCGTTCCATATGGTTGATTAATTCATGTTGAATATGATTAATCTTCCTAGTATTCTTGTTTACCCTACGGATTCATGGTATATTTCGTGGTTGTTGCGTATTCGAGAGGGTTTGGTTGTTGTCCGCCCTCGTTGTTGTTTTTATACAAATATACATGAATTGTAGGCGGGTTTTCGGGTGTATTCCATTTCCGTATTCGTTTAGAGTTGGTTGTGATTTTGTTCCTCGTATCGTTAGGTTCGGTTCTGTTGGTTCCTAGCGTTCGTCGGTGATTTTCCTTTCCGTTCATTGCGTCATCAATTATTCAAGGCAAGTATTTTTGGAAACCTTTATGCTTAACGTGAAATGGTAATGTATATTGTGTGTGATTTGCTCACCTCGGGAGGGTCCGACGGGGCCACGGAGGGAGTCCAATGGTTTTAGACCTAGATTCATGAGTTTGTTTAGCTAGCCAGCTCGGGAGTGTCCTTGGAGGCCTCGAGTGGGATTTGTGGCTTCATCCTGGTCCTAGGCGATGCATTTGCGTGATTTGTTTTATGATATGGCCAGCTAGGGAGGGTCCTTAGAGGCCTCGAGTGGGATTTGTGGCTTCGTCCCGGTCCTAGGCAAATGTGATTGACTGTTTATTTCCGGAAAAGACATGTCTGGTTTTGGTTTTGAAATGATTTGGTGCATTGTACTATGAAACGTGTAAGCGAATGGTTTGCCTTGATTACTTGTACTAGCGTAATTGCTAACCCCTTTGGGGACCCGTTTTGGGGAAATTCTTTTTATGGATTTCAGGTTATGTTCTGTCGGACGAGCGCGCGCTGGGACAGTACGAGGATGTTGGCCAGGGTCGTTGACATATGCATTCGAGTCTTCTTGTTTCTCTTGCCCTTTCGATATGGTTGTTTCCCACATTTATAAACTTATAGATTGTACTCGCAAGTACTTAGGCTTTTCACTCCAAACTTCGTTTTGTATTAACTCAAATTGCTATGTTGTCGATTGACGTTTATTACGCCGGTTGCTCCGGGCGTATTATTATATGTTGTATTATTTAAATGTGTGTCCTCGCTAACTGAGATGGTTAGTCGAGTGGTGTTTTCTTGTTTTAGCCTGGTGGGTCCCATGTAGGGGTCCACGACGCTGTAATATACTTCGAATATCTCGGGGATGTTACATTGTTAGTTATTGTCATTTTGTATTATCCGAGCAAGGCTCGTGGATGTCATTGTATTTTATTTAGGCCATGTAGGCCCATTGTTGTCATTGAAATTCCATATCGGAATATTATGTTGGATGTCAGTGTAGGGATTGTGATTCCCCTTTTGGTCAGTTTGTTGTATTTTAGTCATGTTCGCCTGGTGGATCTCCTGGTGTGGGGTCCACGGCACTGTAATGACCCAATGGGATTTGGGGGTGTTACAAACAGTCCAGAGGCCACTGGACTGGGTTCAGACGTTGATCAGCGCACGCTATTTAGTATCATAGCGCGCGCTAGAGTTCGTTGGTAGCGCACACTAAGGGGAGGATAGTGCACGCTACCTGGTAGTTCAGGGCAGTCCAGGAGCTACTGGACTGGGTTTGAAGTTCTCGTTAGCGCACGCTAACACTTGGGGTTAGCACACGCTTACAGTGTATTTTTGGTCAGGGGTTTTGTTCGGTGCCGCGATAGCGCACACTAACCTTAATGATTAGCGCACGCTAATTGTGTCCAGTATAAATACTGGACACCAGTCTAGAATCTGCATTTTTCTTCATTTCTTCTTCCTCCGCGAGTTTGAGACGTGGCGACTAGGGTTCGCATCTGGGCTGATTTTCTTCCAACCAAAGGTGTTTTGGAGTATCCTAGGTGATTATAACATCATCTAATCCATTGTTCGCCGGATCTAGGTATTTTTCTTGAATCCCTAGAGTTGACTTTTTTGGAGTTTTGTTCTTGATTTCGTTTTCCATCCGGTTTTGATAAACCAATTGTTGTTTAATGATGTTGTTAAACATATCATATGGATTGTATATCCATATTTCGGTTTGGAGTTCCGTTTTCATGTTTTGACGGGTCGATTCATGTTCTTGGCCGTTTTGGTGGAAACCCTTGAACTTTCGTCGTTTGTTCTTTGGATTCAGCGAATTTAGGTCGTGCTATGGAATTCATTTTCATTGTTATTAATGTTGTTCGTAGTTTATTGTCGCGGGTTAGCGCTCGGTGGAGTCGGTGGGTTCGTAGTCGGTTCGTGCCAACCTACTTCGATCGGTTCTTCACGTTTGTAGTTGTTCGAGGCAAGTACCTCGTCCATACAATTCTTGTTTTACGGATATGATAATTAGTGATCGTCTACATGTGGTTGTTTGGTCGTTTGAATTGAACTTTCAAATATTCGGTTAGCCTTGTTAAAGGCTCTCTCTCAAAACGCGTGTGTTTTGTGAACATTGTGTTTCGTGGATGGTTATGTGAACATTATGAATACGCTTGTTGTTGTTGTTGTTGTGATTTGATTATATATATATATATACATATATTATCTCTTTTCGGCGCGTTGTGATTTGACAATTGGGTCGTGCTTGGTGTTTGTTGCATTTGGGTGAATTACTTGGATATCCTTGATGTGATATGTTATTTGTGTGAATGTGTGGATATGGTTGAAGGTCTATGGTGACACATGGCATGTGACCATGTGGTCAGGATGAAACAAGTGATTGATCCAACCGTGAGAGCCTAAGACGATACCTACGATGGCACATGGGAGGTGCGATCATGTGGCCATGAGACAACAAGCGATTGATCCAACCGTGAGATGACGTGACATGTGTTCACGGCGCTATGTATATGATTGTGATTGTATTTTGCTCACCTAGGGAGGGTCCGACGGGGCCACGGAGGGAATCCAATGGTATAGCCCTGGATTCACGAGTTGGTGTCGATTTTATGTCCGTCGAGGACGCGTGACGTGGGTTTTGACCCTGTGAATTGTTGTTGGTTTTCTATTTGTGAAAATAAAACCTTTGGGCTATGGCCCCCGTTGATTTTGGAAAGAGAAGGACTCGATAATCCTAAATTGTTTTCTATTAAAACTCTCGATGGCATTTTAAACCATTTTATAAACTGTTTTCTCTTGATTTGTGATCTTTCGATTTCAGAATGTTTACCAAACTCTTGCCTCGGGAAGTATATGTTTCGTTGTATTTGAATCTTTAAGGATTCCTGGTTATTCTTGTTCTTGGAACTTGTATTGTATGGCTCGTATTTGCACTTTGTACTTGTACTAGCAAAATAGTGGAATTTTGCTAACCTCCGAGTAATGGGGGGTGAATGTCTGTATTGCATTCAGGTTTCAGGGAGCATGGCACAGGGTCGACATGAAGGATGATGAAAGATGATCGATACTAATCACATGTGGAACCCTACATTGTGTATTGGTTCAGTTGTACTTTATTTCCGCTGCAGTATTTTTCCCTATTGTACGGGAGTTTGTTGTATTTTGACCTCTGCGTGGGCATGTATTGAAATTGAGTTATATGTTTTTATTGAAAGACCAAATCGGTCTACTGAGTCATTTTTAGCCTTAAAGGCATTGTTTAGTTGTTTGATTTTATTTACCAGCCTGGTAGATCCTCGAGGAGAGGATCTACGACGTGTAATATCCCTGAGTGGATTGGGGGTGTTACATAAATGGTATCAGAGCTTTAGGTTGTGAAAACCTAGGCTGTCGGGTCAAGTTGTGTCTATTGAGTTTTGTCTCGTCGGATTTTGTCTGACGGAGTCGTGTCGCGACGCGTCGTCTGAGTTTGTTGGTCGTGATTAGTATCGTGGGGCGATCATCATCTTCGTGCGACCTGTGGATGTAAGTCTCCCTTCTTTGTGATTGTGCCTCATCTGATGCGTTCTACTGGTATGATTATGTGTTAAGTGATGAAATCTTTATGCAGATTCTTGGTTTCGTGATGCGTTTATGTGACTCTCATATTTTGTTTATATGAGGAGTGGTGTCGCCGTTTATGTACTCTTGACTGTTAGTTTCGTCCGATGCGTATGTATTTTAAAATGATTTATTCGTTTGCAAGTGTTTTCGTGAAACCTTGTGCTCAATATGGTATGGAAATGTATATGTGTGTGATTTGCTCAGTCCGTAGAGGCTTCGGATGGACTAGTGATTTAGCCCCGGTCCTAGACAAGTTTGAACTGTGATATTTGACTGTTTGTTTTGAAGCAAAAGACTTGTATTGTCTTGATTTTGAGCGAATTGATGCGTATGATATGATGTGTATAAGCGATGTTGATACGCATGAATTTTTGGGCATTCTAGTCTATTGGATTATTTTTGAAAACCTTGAGTATCTTAGAAAATAAAATTCGAGACGTACTTTTAAATGGATTGTATTTCCGAGGCGCCTACTAGCGCAACTATCTGTTTCAAAAATTCTTCTACTTTGAGGACCAAAATAATTTTTAGATATTTCAGTAATTTTGGTAATGCTTTTGCTTAGACCCGAGGGTCGAATATTTTGAAAGTTTTCATCTAAAAGAAAGTGTCCTTATTTTTATCAAACGCATTATGGTTTTCAAAGTCTCGACAATGATATTTGTACTACTTTTTGACAGGTGATACTCAAGATCAACTAGTGTTTCCAAAATCATTTTTTTTCCAAAAGTGATTTTCGTTTTTAAAACCTATCATTTCCTGCTTGTCGTCGGAGAAGGTGTGTATGATGTTAGTATTGTCGTTGGGTTGTTAGCCCTCCAAATTGTGATTGAATTGGTGATGTGAGCTTTGAGTCCTTCGCCACGCATTTTTTATGCTAGCCCTCTGTGAGAGGTGTAATGTGGTATTTAATGTTTGTCGCCTTGTAGTGAATTGCGTGTTGTCGCACATATGTGAGCTGTTAAAGCTTGGGTCTATACATTTGTGTACATATGTGATTGTTTCATGATGTTTGTAATTATGTGCTGGTTATCTTTCGCGCCGTTGAGGTCGCCGAACGATACCGTCGTTGCTGTGGTGTTTGTGTGTGTATTACTTTACGATGGTAATCGTTGTATATGATATGTGTGATGATTTTCTGTTGTGCTGAGTGGTTTCTTATTCAGTATACCGAGGGGCCGAGGTCGTGGTCGTGGTGATCAGACGTGTGGCCGAGATCATGCTTCCGGTGATGATATTGGTATCGGTGTTGCTACTATTTTACAGCAGGTAGCTACACAGATGACTCAGTTGACTCAGGCAGTTCAACGTATTACAGATGTGACCCAGAGCACGGGTGCCAATCAGTGGCTTCGAGAAGTGGTTCGTATGAATCCCCCTCATTTTGCTGGCGCTGCAGATACGTTAGGCTGGGATGGTTGGCTTTTCTAGTTGGAAAAGATATTCGAGGTAGTCGATTGTCCACAAAATGTAGAGTACCGGTAGCTCAGTATCTTCTCGACAAGGATGCCGCTAACTGGTGGGAGGCTGTTAAGCCTCGAGATCATGTTGTCACGTGGGCAGAATTCCAGAGATTCATGAGAGATGAGTTCTGTCCGGAGCCGATCAGAAATCAGAGGATTAATGAATTCTTTTCGGCGAAACCGCAAGATGTACCGTTGTCTCAAGCTATTATTGATTTTAGCAAACATCTCAACTATGTGCAGGATCAAGTAAGGACGGAGGAAGATAAGATCTGTCATTTCAGTAGGCGGATGAAGCCGGAGATCCATCAGTACATGACAGGTCTCACTTGTACTTCCTTGAGAGATTATCAGAATAGGGCGTTAGCCTATGAGCTATCCAGATTATCGACCGAGAATATGTCAGCATCGAAGAAACAGAAAACCGTTGGGAACTTTTCAAGAAATCAGGGGAGTGGGTCCCCTGAGGCTGGGACTTCGTATCGTCATCTCAAGATGGTTCCTCGATCACGTGATCAAAGGAATAGTACCCCTGCAGTGAGTAATGTGAGCAGCTTGAAGATATGTTATAACTGTAGTCGAGCGGGCCATACTGCGAAGAATTGTCGTTCGCCATTAGTCAGCTAGTTCGAGTGTGGCCAGGTGGTTCACCGAGCCGTGCATTGCGAGACGGTAGCTGAGAGTATAATACCCGGTTGTAATTCATTCATTTTCATTCAGTAATTATCAGTCTGTAATCGTCACTCAATAATTTTCACTCATTATTAATCACTCGTCAGTCATGATTCATTCATTTGCGTTCACCGTTGGCATGTTGTAACCGTATATCAGTTACCGATCGTCATTTCATCTCCGTTTATAGATCGAGATGGGAGTATTATCATTTTCATCGTGATTGGTAATCTTGTACTGGGAGTATCATCTTTGGCATGTGTTGGACTTGTTCACTTTCACATCCGTATGATATGTCGGATCATTCATCAGTCGTAGCGAGGAATCAGAGTTATCGGACTTTTCGCCTTGTCCAGCATTGAGTTACAGCCGTAAGGATAGTAGGTTACGGCCGTAACAAGGGTTCGTTGATTTCAGGCCATTTTGGACGAATGGGACTTACAGCCGTAAGGTCTAGGAATACGGCCGTAAGTTGAGCAGGTACGACCGTAAGGCTTGGCGATTCACGGCATGCGTGTCAAAGCAGTCGCCTGCATTTTGGCCGAAGGCGAGTTACGGCCGTAAGAAGGGTAGGATATGGCCGTAAGTGGTATTCGTAAATTTCAGGTTTTGTGAGACAAGGGGGACTTACGGCCGTAAGGGTTGCAGCATACGGCCGTAAGACGAGTAAGGTACGGCCGTAAGGTTTGGCCGGATACGGCCGTACGTTACAGGCAGGGTGCCTGGTCATTTTTGACGAAGGGGGCTTACGCCCGTATGTGTGGCCGGATACGGCCGTATCATCCGAGTTATGCCCGTAAGGTGTGCGGTTACGGCCGTAAGGGTGACGACAGATGTTTTAGACGAGGGCGAGTTACGCCCGTAAGTCAGGGCGGATACGATCGTAAGTCTGTCGGCAGGCATTTGGACGAAGTCGAGTTACGGCCGTACGAGTTGGCCGGTTACAGCCGTAAGGCCGTTGACCTGGAATGTTACGGCCGTAAGAAGGCCAAGTTACGGCCGTAACTTCCGGCAGTATATAAGGACTTGGCCGGGAATTTTTCTTCATTTTCATCCTTTTCTTCACTTTGTTCCGAGAGAGAGACTTGAGGGAGGGATTTTTCCATCCTCAATCACTTGAGTGTTATATTTTCATCATCTTCATTCATTTGGGAAGCTTGGATACTCGATTTAACTCGTGTTCTTCGGATCGAAGTGGTTGGATCTTCAAGAGGTAATTTCTTCAACATCTTGGATTTCGATTTTGTGTTGAGATACGATGTTTTGGACGTTGTAATCATGTTATATGAAGGGATATGTATATGATTATGAGTTTGTATAATGATTCATTAGATTATTGAGAGATTATTCAAGAACACTTTGAATATCGAGTTGGAATTGGGGGTTTTCGATTAATTGTCGTTATAATCACGTTTTTGGATATTCATTTTGGATTATTGATCATTTGGAATATGTTTTGTTGGTTTGAAACACTTCTTGGGGGATTTGATAATGGCATATTGAGATTTGATTGTAACAATTGGAGTTGGCCACAAAGTGTTCGATATAATGCCCCAATGAACTTGGTTTAATCGTATCGACATTTTGAGTTCGTTATATTCGTGTTTGATTCGTATATTGAATGGATTGTTGGTAATTGTATTATTCAAGGTTGTTCGAGCGACCGATATCTCAATTAGGACGTTGTTCGTGGAAGGATAATTGTCACCGGTATTGTGTAAGTTAATTCTTACTCGGTTAAAAGGATATTCATTCCTTTTGTTGTTGTTCATTCATAATCATAACTCATTCATCATTGTATTAATCGTATTGAGACTTGTATTTGTCGAATAATCACTTCATTCACGAGGAACGGCGGTTCCAATCATTTCATTGAACTATCATTCACTTCACTATTATTTTCATCTCGGTGAGTCATTCTTGACCTTGTCGGATTATTATTCATTGATATTCATTTTGGTCATTCTCGTTCATATGACCTTCTGGGTTCATATTGCGTGGCCGGGTGCACACAGTAACGATTACCTCCGTGAGACTAATTAGGTACAAGGACGGGTGTGTCCGGTCATCCGTCTTGTACACTTGCACAGAACATTACGGGCATACTGTGATACTCCTCTTCAGCTCAATTCATAATAAAGGATAATTCATAACTAAAGATAATTCATGATTGTGTATTTTTCAACCCTTGAGGATTGTTGTTCTGTGTAACTGACCCCGTTGGGAGATTTTGTTTTCAGGTCACGGCAAGGCAAAGGCACGAGAAGAGCATGTTGACGGCGATGAGTCCCAGTGATACTAGTAGGGGGCCCCAGTCATTCCGGTTATTTCAGTCATTTCAGTCATTTCTGTCATTTGTATTCCGCTGCAAAATTCCGTTTGAAATCTTTATTTATTCAGGGTGGTGTATTTTATCTTCATATAAAATATACTAGTATTCTGTATTATCCTTGTGTATTGCACTTAAGCTCCTCATCGGAGTATTTGGTAATATAATGTGTTTCAGTACCACAATTATATTATTTAATTCATCAGTTTTCATTCGCCTGGTGGGTCCCAGTCGGGGGTCCACTGCACTGTAATATCCGCCTAGTTTGGGGTGTTACAGAGTTGGTATCGGAGAGTGGTTTGAATACTACCTTCCGAGTCATGTCTCATTTGAAATCATCGTCATCGGACTAGTATCATTGGACTTTCACGTCACGTGTGACCTGTGCAAATGCCGAGCCAATCAAACCAAGAACTGTAAGATTTCTAACGCCATGGTATAATTTCTGGCAATAATCATTCATTCATAATTCATCAGTTAACAATCCTCAATCATCATTTTCATTTTGACCAGGACGGTCACGTTAACTCATTCACCACTCAATTCATTTCATTACTCGGTTGTTGATCTGGAAGATCATATCATTAATTTTGTTAACTTGTTCAGGATAATCATTTCAATAATTTCATCAGATAATCATGTCACCTCAGTAAATCATTCATGTAATCACTGTGTTAGAGCGTGTATGCTCATTTTCATCATCTCATGTCATAATCATAACGTGATATTCATGCGGGAAATATAATTATCGTGTGACTTTCCTACTTCAGTATGGCGAGAGCAGCCAGAGGACGCGGAGGACGAGGCCGCGGTGCGGGCCGAATCCCGAGAGCTCGTGTGAATACACGTGCGAACGCGAGAAATAATGCTAATTCATCGAGCAGCGACGCTACCACTCATTCACCTGGACGTGATCATTCACTATCGGGGAGTCGTACCCGGGGCACAGCTCAGTCAGAAGGTGTTCGGGTTGACCCACTCGCTTTTATGCAGGGCATGATGGCCCAAATGACTCAGATGGCACAACTGATGGAGACGATGCATAACTCCACTACTCAAAATCAGCAGGCTCCTCCGCCGCCACCTCAGAGACAAGAGAGGGGTGTAAGCAGTATCATTGGCGATATCTCTCACCAGCGACCGCCTACCTTCGAGGGCTCATCTGAGCCGGCAGATATTGTTCATTGGCTCGAACATTTCGAGAAGTTATTTGCTATGGTAGAGTGTCCCGAAGGACACAAAGTTTCAGTTGCGGCTTACTACCTGGGTAAGAGCGCTCATTCTTGGTGGTTATCGTTGAAGCCCACCGACGGATTTTGTACTTGGGATCAGTTCAAGACTCTCATGATGGAGAGGTATTATCCGGCCCCATTCAGAGAGGCCAAGATGTCAGAATTACTCACTCCCGATCCCTCAGCAGATGAGGATGTTCTCGCCATTGCCGAGAAATTTCAGGAACTTCTTCCGTTCGCCTCATCTATCATTCATTCCGAAGCGGATAAGATTAAGTATTTCAGCAAGAGGCTGAAACCACGTATGAGATTACAGTTGCTTAATCACAATTGCACCACGTTAGCCGAATTCATTGAGAAAGCTCTCACTTATGAGCTTACTACTAAAGAGATTGCTAAGCAGCAACCTTCGTCTGCTAGCAAGAAATCGAAGAATCGTAATCAGTCTGAAGGCGGTCAGACAAACTTCAAGAAACCTCGTGCGGGCTCTTCTTTTTCTGAGCGACCTCCTGTGACATCTAAACCCGCGGAATCTCAGTCACGAGCGGCCAGTTCGGCCATCACCTGTTATAATTGTGGGGATCTTGGTCATGTCAGCACCAAGTGTCCAAGACAGTCTGTCACGTGTCATAACTGTGGAATTGTTGGGCATAAGGCCCGTTTCTGCCGTAGGGACTCCAAACCTACTCCGGCGTCATCTCAAGCCCCTAAGCAGTCAGCCGTTCCGAATCAGGCCACTCAGTATGCATCGTTCAAGACGACAGGAGCGAATAAAGGTGGAGCCTTTAGCCATCAGATGGGAGCGGCCGGTGCCGGGACTAGCAAGCCCCGGATTTATGAGATGAAGAAGACCGACGATCCGGAGGCCCGGATGATCTCAGGTACACTCGATATTCTATATCAACCTGTGTGTACCCTTTTTGATACTGGTGCATCTCATTCATTCATTTCCGAATCATGTTTGAGTAGACTACGTCTGGGTAGTGCTACTAGTTGTGAGCCGTATGTCATTGGTTTACCTGATGGTAGATGAATTATCGGGAATCGTGAAATTCAGAATTGTCCGATTCAGCTTCATGTCCGTGTATGGCTAGCAGACCTTATTGTGGTAGAATTTCCAAGAGACGACGTCATCTTGGGTATCGATTGGATGGATCGTCATGATGCCATCATTAGTGTCCGTAAGCGTATGGTCACTATCATTTCAGATGATGGGGTCGAATGTGTGTTTCAGGGAGGTAATCCCGGCTGTTCTGGTAAGGTGATTAATTTGATGAAAGCAGTGAGATTACTCAATCAGGGGTGTGTTGGTTATTGGTGCTATATGACCAAAACCGAGAAATCATCAGTAATGTTGATGGATATTCCGGTAGCGAGGGAATATGCCGATGTTTTTCCAGACGAGATACCTGGTTTGCCTCCACAGCGGGATGTGGAATTCACGATTGAGTTGGATCCCGGTACGTCCCCGATATCGAAGACACCGTACCGGATGGCCCCGACCGAAATGCAGGAGTTGAAGAATCAACTTTAGGAATTATTTGAGAAAGGTTATATCCGACCGAGTGCGTCCCCGTAGGGAGCACCAGTGTTGTTTGTTAAGAAGAAGGATGGTTCTTTTCGCTTGTGTATTGATTATCGGGAGTTGAACAGGGTGACAATCAAGAATAAGTATCCCTTACCCCGTATTGATGATCTCTTAGATCAACTTCAGGGAGCTTCAGTATTTTCCAAGATTGACTTAAGATCTGGATATCATCAGTTGCGGATTTGAGAGTCGGATATCGCGAGGACGGCGTTTCGAACACGCTATGGTCATTATGAGTTCGTAGTTATGCCGTTCGGGCTAACTAATGCACCTGCGGTATTCATGGAGTTAATGAATCGAGTTTTCATCGACTTTTGGATCAGTTTGTTGTTGTCTTCATCGATGACATTTTGATTTATTCTCGTGACCGAGAGGAACACAAGGTTCATCTTCATCAGGTTCTCGACGTGTTGAGACGAGAGCAACTTTATGGATAGTTTTCCAAATGTGAGTTCTGGTTGTCCGAAGTGACTTTTCTCGAGCATGTAATTTCATCAGATGGAGTGCGTGTTGATCCTCAGAAGACGGAGGCTATCCAAGATTGGTTACCTCCGAAGAATGTTAAGGAAATCCGAAGCTTTCTCGGATTAGCCGGTTATTATCGGCGGTTTGTGGAAGGATTTTCCAAAATTGCTCAACCATTGACGAACCTTTTGTGAAAGGATAAGAAATACACGTGGTTCGACGCGTGACAATGGAATTTTGAGGAACTCAAGATCCGGTTAATGTCAGCACCTGTACTTTCCTTGCCGCAAGGGACGGAAGGATTTGTGGTTTATAGTGATGCGTCCGGACAGGGTCTCGGATGTGTGCTCATGCAGAATGGGAAGGTTATTGCCTATGCTTCACGGCAATTGAGACCTTACGAAGTTAATTATCCGACCCACGACCTGGAGCTAGCGGCCGTGGTGTTCGCTTTGAAAATCTGGCGTCATTACCTTTATGGCGTTACCTGTCAGATTTTCACCGATCACAAGAGTTTGAAGTATATATTTACTCAGAAGGAGTTAAATATGCGACAGAGGCGGTGGTTAGAACTAATCAAAGATTACGATATCGAGATCCTTTACCACCCGGGCAAGGCGAACGTTGTCGCTGATGCCTTGAGTCGTAAGTCCGTTCAGGAGCAGATGCTTGCTCGTTTAACAGTTCAGAAGGAGCTTCAGCAGGAATTCCTTAGACCCGAGATCGAGGTCTGGCTTCAGCGAGTTCAGGGACAGCTTTGTATGTTAGAGATTTCATCGTCACTTGAGGAGGAAATCAGGGAGAATCAAGGTTCAGACCCAGCATTGTTGCGCATCCGTGAGGATGTGGCTCAGGGGAAAGCCCCTGGATTCGTGGTCCACGAGAATGGACTTTTGAGATTTAAGAATCGGTTGTGCGTACCGGCGAATGACGAGTTGAAAAACTCGATTTTGAGAGAAGCTCATGCTACCCCTTATTCTGTTCATCCGGGGTCTAGCAAGATGTACAAGGACTTGAAACAAAATTACTGGTGGAGTAATATGAAGCGAGAAGTCGCAGAATTTGTTTCGAGATGCTTAATTTGTCAACAAGTCAAGATTGAACATCAGCGACCGGCGGGTATGCTGAAACCTCTCCCTATTCCAGAATGGAAGTGGGAAGACATTTCTATGGATTTCATCACGAGTTTGCCGACGAGTCGTCGTGGCATGAATACGATCTGTGTGATTGTGGACTGCTTAACTAAATCAGCTCATTTCCTTGAGATCAAGGATACATGGGGTCCCGAGAGACTTGCTCAGCTGTTCATCAAAGAGATAGTGAGACTGCACGGTACTCCTAAAAGTATCGTTTCCGATCGTGACGGATGGTTTGTGTCTCATTTTTGGAAATCAGTTCATCGTGCCAAGGGAACTCAGCTTAATTTCAGCACATCTTTTCACCCTCAGTCCGACGGGCAATCAAAGAGGACTATTCAGACATTAGAGGACATGTTGAGGGCATGCGTCCTCGATTGGAAAGACGACTGGGAAGCCCAACTACCATTGATCGAGTTCACGTATAATAATAGTTGGCATGCTTCGATTAAGATGGCACCTTACGAGGCCTTGTACGGTCGTCGTTGTCGATCTCCTTTGTGTTGGGACGACTTATCAGAATCAATCGGCACCGAGCCCGATATGCTTATAGCCGCCTGTGAGAAGGTAGCTTTGATCAGGAGTCGTTTGTTGACCGCTCAGAGTCGACAGAAATCTTATGCAGATAATCGTCGTCGACCCCTAGAGTTCGAAGCGGGTGACCACGTTTTGGTCAAGATATCCCCAAGTCGAGGTATTTTCCATTTCGGAAAATGGGGGAAGTTGAGTCCGAGATTCATTGGACCGTTTGAGATTTTGGATCGAGTAGGCGAGTTAGCTTATCGATTGGCTTTACCTCCGGCATTGAGCCGAATTCATAATGTGTTTCACGTCTCTCAGTTGCGGAAGTATGTTGCCGACCCGAGTCACATACTTCAGTTCGACGAAATCGAGATCGCGGATGATCATTCGTACGAGGAGCATCCTGTACGAGTTTTAGAGTGGCGAATCAAACAGTTGAGGAACAAGACGATCCCTTTGGTCAAGATTCAGTGGTCTAGACACGGAGTCGAAGAGGCCACTTGGGAAACCGAGGAGAGTATGCGGGAGAGTTATCCCGAGTTGTTTGGCCCTTAGTTTCGGGGACGAAACTCTTTTTAAGGGGGGAGTATGTAATACCCGGTTGCAATTCATTCATTTTCATTCAGTAATTATCAGTCTGTAATTGTCACTCAATAATTTTCACTCATTATTAATCACTCGTCATTCATGATTCATTCATTTGCGTTCACCGTTGGCATGTTGTAACCGTATATCAGTTACCGATCGTCATTTCATCTCCATTTATAGATCGATACGGGAGTATTATCATTTTCATCGTGATTGGTAATCTTGTACTGGGAGTATCATCTTTGGCATGTGTTGGACTTGTTCACTTTCACATCCGTATGATATGTCGGATCATTCATCAGTCGTAGCGAGGAATCAGAGTTATCGGACTTTTCGCCTTGTCCAGCATTGAGTTACGGCCGTAAGGATAGTAGGTTACGGCCGTAACAAGGGTTCGTTGATTTCAGGCCATTTTGGACGAATGGGACTTACGGCCGTAAGGTCTCGGAATACGGCCGTAAGTTGAGCAGGTACGGCCGTAAGGCTTGGCCGGTTACGGCCGTACATGTCCAGCAGGCTGCCCAGGCATTTTGGCCGAAGGCGAGTTACGGCCGTAAGAAGGGTAGGATACGGCCGTAAGTGGTATTCGTAAATTTCAGGTTTTGTCGGACAAGGGGGACTTACGGCCGTAAGGGTTACAGCATACGGCCGTAAGACGAGTAAGGTACGGCCGTAAGGTTTGGCCGGATACGGTCGTACGTTACAGGCAGGGTGCCTGGTCATTTTTGACGAAGGGGGCTTACGCCCGTATGTGTGGCCGGATACGGCCGTATCATCCGAGTTACGCCCGTAAGGTGTGCGGTTACGGCTGTAAGGGTGACGACAGATGTTTTAGACGAGGGCAAGTTACGCCCGTAAGTCAGGGCGGATACGGCCGTAAGTCTGTCGGCAGGCATTTGGACGAAGCCGAGTTACGGCCGTACGAGTTGGCCGGTTACGGCCGTAAGGCCGTTGACCTGGAATGTTACGGCCGTAAGAAGGCCGAGTTACGGCCGTAACTTCCGGCAGTATATAAGGACTTGGCCGGGACTTTTTCTTCATTTTCATCCTTTTCTTCACTTTGTTCCGAGAGAGAGACTTGAGGGAGGGATTTTTCCATCCTCAATCACTTGAGTGTTAGATTTTCATCATCTTCATTCATTTGGGAAGCTTGGATACTAGATTTAACTCGTGTTCTTCGGATCGAAGTGGTTGGATCTTCAAGAGGTAATTTCTTCAACATCTTGGATTTCGATTTTGTGTTGAGATACGATGTTTTGGACGTTGTAATCATGTTATATGAAGGGATATGTATATGATTATGAGTTTGTATAATGATTCATTGGATTATTGAGAGATTATTCAAGAACACTTTGAATATCGAGTTGGAATTGGGGGATTTCGATTAATTGTCGTTATAATCACGTTTTTGGATATTCATTTTGGATTATTGATCATTTGGAAGATGTTTTGTTAGTTTGAAACACTTCTTGGGGGATTTGATAATGGCATATTGAGATTTGATTGTAACAATTGGAGTTGGCCACAAAGTGTTCGATATAATGCCCCAATGAACTTGGTTTAATCGTATCGACGTTTTGAGTTCATTATATTCGTGTTTGATTCGTATATTGAATGGATTGTTGGTAATTGTATTATTCAAGGTTGTTCGAGCGACCTATATCTCAATTAGGACGTTGTTCGTGGAAGGATAATTGTCACCGGTATTGTGTAAGTTAATTCTTACTCGGTTAAAAGGATATTCATTCCTTTTGTTGTTGTTCATTCATAATCATAACTCATTCATCATTGTATTAATCGTATTGAGACTTGTATTTGTCGAATAATCACTTCATTCACGAGGAACGGCGGTTCCAATCATTTCATTGAACTATCATTCACTTCACTATTATTTTCATCTCGGTGAGTCATTCTTGACCTTGTCGGATTATTATTCATTGATATTCATTTTGGTCATTCTCGTTCATATGACCTTCTGGGTTCATATTGCGTGGCCGGGTGCGGATGTGTGGAATTTTTAGTCGAGCACACGATGGTCATGTATTGGGATCGATACATTGGACTGTGCACACGGTAACGATTACCTCCGTGGGACTAATTAGGTACAAGGACGGGTGTGTCCGGTCATCCGTCTTGTACACTTGCACAGAACATTACGGGCGTACTGTGATACTCCTCTTCAGCTCAATTCATAATAAAGGATAATTCATAACTAAAGATAATTCATGATTGTGTATTTTTCAACCCTTGAGGATTGCTGTTCTGTGTAACTGACCCCGTTGGGGGATTTTGTTTTCAGGTCACGGCAAGACAAAGGCACGGGAAGAGCATGTTGACGGCGATGAGTCCCAGTGATTCTAGTAGGGGGCCCCAGTCATTCCGGTTATTTCAGTAATTTCAGTCATTTCCGTCATTTGTATTCCGCTGCAAAATTCCGTTTGAAATGTTTATTTATTCAGGGTGGTGTATTTTATCTTCATATAAAATATACTAGTATTCTGTATTATCCTGGTGTATTGCACTTAAGCTCCTCATCGGAGTATTTGGTAATATAATGTGGTTCGGTACCACAATTATATTATTTAATTCATCAGTTTTCATTCGCCTGGTGGGTCCCAGTAGGGGGGTCCACGGCACTGTAATATCCGCCTAGTTTGGGGTGTTACAGAGAGATTTGGGGATCAAGGTTGAGTCTCTGCTCCGAAAGGACACGGATATACCTAGTGTAGTTTTTGAGGATTTCGGCGTAGTCCGAATTGTTTGTGATTGCCCTTGTGAATCGTTTTCTCGACTGTGCGTGTTTCCTTGTAATAAGTGTTTTGTGTTTTGTGACTGTTCGAGTAATTGACATGATTGTGTTATCTGTTTGATGACGCCTGTCCCTTGTTGGTTCTATTATGCCTCTACCTGTGGCGTTGTGTTGGTCGTCGTGGAGCGTGTTTTCACACCGTATGTTTCTTTGCGTTACTCGTAACGTTTCGCCGTTGGGCGCAAGTTTTCGGTTCTTATGTATCTCATTGAGTGTTTCCTGGTGGGATAGTACTTCTCCCTACTTTTTTTTAAGTTTCGGGATGAAACTTCTTTTAAGGAGGGTAGTATGTAATATCCGCAATTTCGATTTCTGGTAATTTTCTTTTTTTGGCGAGTGTCCATTTTAACGGCTCGCTTGTGACCGTTTCGTCATTCTGAGAATAATTAATTCTGCACATTTTGACGTCCGAGTTCGTTTCGGTGTTGTTTTGTTGAGTTCTGTGCTTCTTAGCGACTTTTCCGCACTTGAGTTCGATTCTTGCGAATCTCGTTCGAAACTGTTGTTTTGAGTTTCCCGTAAGTCCGTTTGACTTTGTTAGACGTGTTGTGAACTTCGGTTTGGTAATTCGATCACGTATCGAGATTTTCGGGCGTTTTGGGCCATTTTGTAATTTTCCAAAGTTGTGGGTATCTGTCGTCATACCCATTTCTGAGATGTTCTGTTTGTAACACCCCAAACTAGGCGAATATTACAGTGCCGTGGACCCCCGACTGGGACCCACTAGGCGGATGAAAATTAATGAATTAAGTGATATAATTGTAGTACCGAACCACAGTATATCAATAACTACTCCGATGAGGAGTTTCATTACGACACACCCAAGATAATACCGAATACATGTATATTTTATATGAAGATAAATATACAACACTGAATGAAATGAATATCCAAACAGAAGTCTGCAGCGGAAATAAAATAAAGAAAATACGAGTGAATGAAAGGACTGGGGCCCCCTACTAGTATCACTGGGACTCCTCGCCGTCAGCGTTCTCTTCCCGTGCCTTAGCCTTGCCATGACTTGAAAACAACATCCCCCAACGGGGTCAGTTACACAGAACAACAATCCTCAAGGGTTGAATAAACACAATCATGATATATCTTAAATTATGAAATGACGCTGAAGAGAGGCATCATAGTACGCCCGTAATGGTATGTGCACGTGCACAAGACGAGTGTCCGGACACACCCGCCCTTGTACCTAATTAGTCTCACGGAGGTACATTACCGTGTGCACAGTCTAATGTGTCGGTGAACCCAACACATGACCATCACGTGCCCGACTAAAAATTCCGCTCATCCCCACCCGGCCGCGCAATATGAACCCAGAAAGTCATATGAACAAGAATGACCATGAAGAATATTAATGAATAACAATCCGACAAAGTCAAGAATGACTCACCAAGATGAAATGATAGTGAAATGAATGATAGCTCAATGAAATAGTTGGAACCGTCGTTCCTCGTGAATGAAGTGATTAATTGACAATTACAAGTCTCAATACGGTTAATATATTATGAATGAATTATGATTATGAATGAACAACAACAAAAGGAATGAATATCCTTTTAACCGAGTAAGAATTAACTTACTCAACCGGTGAAGAATGTCCTTCCTCGAACAAACATCCAAAAAGGGATGTCGGTCGCTCGAACAACCTTGAATGACAATTACCAACAATGCTCAATATACGTATCAAACATGATTTTAACCGACTCAAACGTCGATACAACAATATCCAAACTCATTGAGGCATTCTAGCGAACACTTAGCAAACACACATCCTTCGATAATATCCAAATCTCGAATACATCATAACCCACTCCAAAATGAGTATTTCAAACCAACAAAACACTTTCAATGATATCAATAATCCCATAGGAATCCACAATACGAGTTAACGACAACATCTAATCGAAAACCCCCAAATATCAAAGTCAACTCCAAGGTGTTCTTGAATCAAACCCCAACAATACGTGAAATCCAAAATATATGTTATAAAATCCGAAGAAATACATTTATCCAAGGTAGATAATCCATATCTAACATATTCCAACAACAATCCAAGCTTACACGAAGAAATCGGAAGGAAAAAACCAAAACTCGGAAATTCTAGATTTAAGAAATCATTACCTTGGTTTGAAGTATTAGAGATGATGAAGTGAGAAATGAAAATGACGAAGAAATGGCTGAACTGTCCTATTTATAGAAATCTCAGTTTAGCGCGCGCTAGCTCCAGTTCTTAGCGTGCGCTAACGGGTGTTTTCGGTAATCCAGTACCCACTATCCGTAAACGGTAGCGTGCGCTACGTACCTTTTCATATCGTGCGCTACGGCTGTACACTTAGCGTGCGCTAACCCCAGAATGTTAGCGTGCGCTAACGAATTATCTGATGCCCAGTACTAGAGTCCAGAACCTACTGTCCTCTGGTCTATTCGCGGTAGCGCGTGCTACCCTCAATATTTAGCGTGCGCTACTACACCGTTTGCGTACGCTACAAACCA
Source organism: Orobanche coerulescens (assembly GCA_033398695.1). Taxonomy (NCBI): domain Eukaryota; kingdom Viridiplantae; phylum Streptophyta; class Magnoliopsida; order Lamiales; family Orobanchaceae; genus Orobanche; species Orobanche coerulescens. The sequence continues at coordinate 13,339,475 of CM065817.1, forward strand.
CTCATAGCGTGCGCTAAGAAATAATCTTATTCAGTCCAGTACCCACTGGGCTATGCCTGTCCGACCTTAGCGCGCGCTACACCAAAATGTATAACATGCGCTACTACAACCCACTAGCGCGCGCTACTTACCATTTTTAGCGTGCGCTACTTATAACTCACCTGCAGTCCAGTGCCTTCTGGACTGTCAGCCTGAACAACATTAGCGTGCGCTAATGCTGAGTGGTAGCGTGCGCTACTTGTACTCAATTAGCGCGCGCTATAGAGAGTACGTAGCGTGCGCTACTCCTCACACACAGCCCACAACAAAGATGACAATGATGATACCCTTGGCCCGACTATCCAACCGGGTTGAATGATGAATAACACTAATACGTGATACCAATATACTCCGAACGGTGAATACAATGATTGAATATGAGGGACAAATGATCAATAATGAGTGAAAATTACTGAGTGATAATTACTGAATGATAAATACTGAATCATAATGAATGAATTACAACCGGGTATTACATACACCCCCCTTAAAAGAGTTTCGTACCTGAAACTAAGGGTCAAACAATTCGGGATAACTCTCCTGCATACTATCCTCGGTTTCCAAAGTAGCCTCTTCGACTACATGTCTAGACCACTGAATTTTAACCAAAGGAATCGTCTTGTTCCTCAAATGTTTGATTCGCCGCTCTAAGACTCGTATAGGACGCTCCTCATATGAATGATCATCGGCGATCTCGATTTCGTTGAACTGAAGTATGTGACTCAGGTCGGCAACATACTTCCGTAACTGAGAGATGTGAAATACATTATGAATTCGGCTCAACGCCGGAGGTAGGTCCAGTCAATAAGCTAACTCGCCTACTCGATCCAAAATCTCAAACGGTCCAATGAATCTCGGACTCAACTTTCCCCTCTTTCCAAAACGGAAGATACCTCGACTCGGGGATACCTTGACCAAAACTTGGTCACCTGCCTCGAACTCTAATGGTCGACGACGATTATCTTCATAAGATTTCTGTCGACTCTGAGCGGTCAACAAACGACTCCTGATCAAAGTTACTTTCTCACGGGCGGCTATAAGCATATCTGGCTCGGTGCCGATTGATTCTGATAAGTCATCCCAACACAAAGGAGATCGACAACGACGACCGTACAAGGCCTCATAAAGTGCCATCTTAATCGAAGCATGCCAACTATTATTGTACGTGAACTCGATCAACGGTAGTTGGGCTTCCCAATCATCTTTCCAATCGAGAACACATGCCCTCAACATGTCCTCCAAAGTCTGAATAGTCCTCTCTGATTGTCCGTTGCACTGAGGATGAAAAGCTGTACTGAGATTAAGCTGAGTTCCCATAGCACGATGAACTGATTTCCAAAAATGAGACACGAACCGTACGTCACGATCGGAAACGATACTTTTAGGAGTACCGTGTAGTCTCACTATCTCCTTGATAAACAACTGAGCAAGTCTCTCGGGACCCCACGTATCCTTAATCTCAAGGAAATGGGTTGATTTAGTTAAGCGGTCCACAATTACCCAGATTGTATTCATGCCACGACGACTCGTCGGCAAACTCGTGATGAAGTCCATTGTAATATCTTCCCACTTCCACTCTGGAATACGGAGAGGTTTCAGCATACCCGCCGGTCGCTGATGTTCTATTTTGACTTGCTGACAGGTCAAACACCTCGAAACAAATTACGCGACTTCTCGCTTCATATTACTCCACTAGTAATTTTGTTTCAAGTCCTTGTACATCTTGCTAGACCCCGGATGAACGGAATAAGGGGTAGCATGAGCATCTCTCAAAATCGAGTTTTTCAACTCGTCATTCGTCGGTACGCACAACCGATTATTGAATCGCAACAGTCCATCCTCTGTAATACCCCCAATCCGCTCAGGGATATTACACGCCGTAGAACCTTTCCTCAAGGATCTACCAGGCTGGTAACAACAAACGAACAACTCGACAATGCCTTTAAGGCTAAAAAGACTCAGTAGACCGATTTGGCCTTTCAATAAATACATACAACTCAATTACAATACATGCCCACGCAGGGGTCGAATACAACACACACTCCCGTACAACGGGGAAAGAATACTGCAGCGGAAATAAAATACAACTAAACCAATAACATCATACGGATCCTCGTGTGATTAGTATCGTTCATCTTTCATCATCCTTCGTGCCGACCCTGTGCTATGCTCCAAAACCTGAATGCAAAAACAGACATCCACTCCCCGAATACTCGGGGGTTAGCAAAACTCCACTGTTTTGCTAGTGCAAATACAAAGTGCAAATACGAGCCATATAATTCAAGTTCCACGAATAACAACAACCAGGAATCCTTAAAGATTAAAATACCACGAAACGAATACTTCCCGAGGCAAGAATTTGAGTAAAACTTTCCAAATTCGAAAGATCACAAATAACGAGAATGGTTTGCAAAATGGTTTAAAATACCCTCGGGAGTTTTAATAGAAAACAAATTAGGATTATCAAATCCTTCTCTTTCCAAAATCAACAGGGTCACAGCCCAAAGGTTTTATTTTCGCAAATAGAAAACCAACAACAATTCACAGGGCCAGAGCCCAACATCACGTGTCCTCAACGGACATAAAATCAACGAAACGTAATCACGCACGCGCATCGCCAGACCGGACGCTACCACAGACATCCCACCCGAGGCCTCGAAGGACCCTCCCGAGCTGGCTAGCGAAACAAATCACAACATCTCACGGTTGGATCAATCACTTGTTGCATCATGGCCACATGATCGCATGCCATGTGCCACCGTAGATTAACTTTGGCGCTCACGGTTGGATCAATCACTTGTTGCATCCTGGCCACATGATCACATGCCATGTGCCACTGTAGTTTTTCTTAGGCTCTCACGGTTGGATCAATCGCTTGTTGCATCCTGGCCACATGATCACATGCCATGTGCCACCGTAGGCCCCGCCCACATTCACACAATCACACACATAGCACAATGCAACAAAGATATCCAAATAATTCATCCAGAGGCATCAACACTTAGCAAAACACCACGTCAAACCACAACGCACCGAAATGAAATAATATACGTCCACACGCAATACCAAGTGCAACATCAACACCAAACATATCCATAGAGTTCACATAGTCATTCTCAAACCACACCATTCACAAAACACACGCGTTTTGAAAGCAAGCCTTTAACAAGGCTAAACCGAATCTTTTGAAAGTTCAATTCAAACGACCACACAAACACATTTAGACGATCACCAATTATCATATCCACAAAACAAGAATTATATGGACAAGGTACTTGCCTCAAAATCGGCACGCAAGTATCCCGACGAAGACGGCTCAACCGGAAAGCTTCGAAACGCCCGATGCAATCGAAAAGAAGGACGACAACGAACGGAAGGGTTCAACTCGGTTTCTTCGCAAGAAACTCGACCCTAACAATATATAATCAATAAATCATCGATCATACGAGGAAGAATAATCGTAGAACGCCCGAAAACCCCTCTAAGACATTTTACCGGACACCTTCAAGGCGTCGGTGAAGAACTCGACCCAAATAGCGAATCGATACGATCCAACCATGGAATAACAAAGGAAAAGATATAAAACATCTAAATAATCATCAATCCATCACAATCCTAAGTTAAATCGGATTAAAACAGATGAAAACAACCAAAACACCCAAATTCCCCAAAACTAGATTTCTAGGAAATCTGACCTGATTCGGTAGATCGGAGGATGTTATAGGATGGATGATTGATGATATGAACTCCAAGACTTCATGGATTGATTGTCTAACAACATCCTTCCATGATTACAACACCTCCACCGGAAGAGAAGGAAAACCGAGTGAAAATGGTCAAGAAAACGCCGCTGTGCCTTAAATAAGCCGATCGGCCGTGTTACGACGTAATCGACCATGGCTTACGACGAATCGCCATGGCCGAACTCACCGCTCGAAAATGCCGAACGCTACGCACGTTACCGGCCAGTGGCCTTACGTGACGAATCGCCTTACGACGAATCGCCGATCACTACCGCACGTTACTCGGCCGTATCGGCCTGCCCGAGCATGCCCGCCATGACTCGGCCGACCAACTCCGACGGCCCGAACGACCCCGAAACCCGAACCTGAGTACGAATCGAAGATACGGTTACGAAGTACTCGAAAATACGAATCCGAGCACTAATAGAACACACGATTCCGACTACCCGAAGGCTCGAAATTCGACAACGGAAAGTAATTACCCCAAACTTTGGGAAATTACGAAAATGGCCCAAAACGCCCCAAAATCACGATACGTGATCGAATAACCAAACCGAAGCTTGCAACATGAATAATAACATTAAATGAACTTACGAGAAAGTCGAAACAACAGTTTCGGACGAGATTCACAAGAATCGAACTAAAGTGCGGAAAAACCGCTAAAAAGCACGGAACTCAACAAAACGACACCGAAACGAGCTCGGATGACAAAACGTGCAGAATTAATCATTCTCGGAATGACGAAACGTTCATGAGAGAGTCGTCAAAACGGACTTCCGCCGAAAAAAAAGAAATTTACCGAAAATCGAAAATTGCGGATATTACATTCTACCCTCCTTAAAAGAAGTTTCGTCCCGAAACTTAAAACAAGTAGGGAGAAGCAATATCCCGCCAGGAAAACTCAATGAGATACGCAAAAAACGCGTAACTAATGCCAAACGGCGAAACGTTACAAACAACGCAACGGAATATACGGTGTGAAAACACGCTCCACGACGACCAACACAACGTCGCCATTAGGGATATAATAGAACCAACAAGTGACAAGCGTCATCAAATGGATAATACAATCAAGTCAATTATCCGAACAATCACAAAACACAACGAACGAAAATCAATACGATTGACCAACCCAACGGTACATCAATCAAAACGCGAGCCAATCGCTGAACAAATACGGAATTCCACCGCTCAAGGGTTGGAAGATCGAAAACGAGACTAATTTCCCGAACTTAAGGGAATTAGGAAGGAGCCTGAACGCTCAACAATCATGAAACGAGAACAAAACCGAACAAACAAATGATCGAGACAACAAAAATCGAACAATCATGTCCGAAATACGAAGGATAATAAAATTCAAACAACAACCCCAAGGTTCACATCTCGACTCGAGACAATATATGATCCGGTGAAAACAACAGGATGTGCATTCATATAAGATCCACAGGAAAGGGAATAGTAATAGAAAAGTCACAACGACAAACGAGTTATTCCGAAATAATACCACACTCGTTCGATCAACAAAAGCAAGGGGCAGGACAAGCTCAGAAATGTCAACGAATATAAACGAGTCGACAGAGTCGAAAATATAAAAGTTCAAGATCCAGTCCACTTCGAATAAAAGAACTAGTAGAACCAAAAGATGTTACTTCCGAACAAGGTTCACAAGAATCGAACCGAACTCGGAAAGTTACAGCGATAACCAGATTGACCCAAAACAAGATCACACCTCGTACGATCAATGAAACCGAAATACAGAACAAGTTCAGTAAGTATCAACGAACACGAGCGAGTCGATAGAATCGAGAAAGAGAAAATGCAGGAGTCTAAAAACAACACGGGTACTACATTCGACCTCTTATAAAAGAAGGTTGCCCCCGCAACTCACAACAGCGAAATCAAGGTGACGACACAACAAGCAACCGACAGAAACATCCTTTGAAGGCCTCTCAAAGCCGATTCTGATACTTGTGCTGAAGCGCGAACTCCCAAAGTCTCGGTAGCCAATTCGCAAAACTGAATTCGGTGTCCCTTGAGTCCACACTTGAAATGTGTTACCGACGAGAAGGACAAATTTACACGTGCATGCCCCGGCACATCACGGTTGAAACGCCTCGGCTCGGCATACCGAAAATACAAATGCTAGATACAATGGGGCATAACGTCGCAAAACAACATAGCGGAGATGCCAACTCAGCACAACAAGGAATCATAATACATATCATATACAACGATTATCATCGTAAAATAATACACACAAACACTACAGCAACGACGGTATCGTTCGGCGACCTCAACGGCCCGAACAATAACCAGCACATAATTACAAACATTATGAAACAATCACATATGTACACAAACGTACAAACCCAAGCTTTAACAAATACACAAAGTGCGTTAACACGCAAGCCACCACGAAATGACAACATTAAGGATCGTCATCACACCTCCCACAAGGGCTAACAAAATATATGCGTGGCGACGACTCGACGCTCACGCCACCAATTCAATCACACCAAGTTAACACTGTAACGAAAGTTCGAAAACCATACACGCATTTCCGGTCCGCAAACAGAATGATAGGTTTTAAAACGAAACGAAACCACCTTTTGAAAATAGTTTGGAAACACCGGTTGATCTTGAGTATCACTTTACAAAAAGTAGTGCAAACATTGTTATCGAGACTTTGAAAATCGTCTTGCGTTTGAACAAAAATGAGGACACCTTCTCTTAGTGAAAGACTTTCAGAATATCCGACCCTCGGGTCTAAGTAAAAGTGTTTATAAAACATTTGAAAATATCTCAAAATATTTTGGTCCTCGAGTTAGAAGAATTTTAAAATATATTGTGGCACCTTGGACGTACCACGAGAAAATAATTCATTTTAAAAGTACGTCTCGAATTTTAATTTTCTAAGATACTCAAGGTTTTCAAAAATAATTCAATGGGCTAGAATGCCCAAAAAGTTTAGGTACTTACACGGAACATTATAGCGCCGTGTGTCCCGCGCCGGAACCCAGCAGGCTAAAAACCATTTACAAAAACGCCAAAAAGGCCGATGACGGTAATATTTCAAAAACTCACAGAAGCCATTTAGAAAATAATAAATACCGTCATAAGAATTTCGCCAAAATGATCAAGACCGTAATGCCAAAAACTCGGTTAAGGAATCGGTTTTCGAAATAAAACTCAGTCGGTAAAATACCGAAAGCCATTACAAAAGAACTCACGAAGTGGATAAAAGAAATAAAGTCAAACATGCACAAGACATCAACACTACTCCTCATATGAACGAAAAATGGGAGTCAAATAATCACATATCACGAAATCAAAATCCATAAGAGGATTCCGTCAATTAACTCATAATCATAAAAATAGCTCGTGTCACACGAGGCACAACACAAAGAACGGAGACTTACAACCACATGTCGCACGAAGATGATGATCGCCCACGATACTAATCACGACCAACCAACTCAGACGACGCGTCGCGACACGACTCAGTCAGATAAAATCCGACGAGACAAAAACTCAATAGACACCACTGACCCGACAGCCTAGGTTTCCACAACCTAAGCTCCGATACCATTCTGTAATACCCCCAATCCGCTCAGGGATATTACACGCCGTAGAATCTTTCCTCAAGGATCTACCAGGCTGGTAACAACAAACGAACAACTCGACAATGCCTTTAAGGCTAAAAAGACTCAGTAGACCGATTTGGCCTTTCAATAAATACATACAACTCAATTACAATACATGCCCACGCAGGGGTCGAATACAACACACACTCCCGTACAACGGGGAAAGAATACTGCAGCGGAAATAAAATACAACTAAACCAATAACATCATACGGATCCTCGTGTGATTAGTATCGTTCATCTTTCATCATCCTTCGTGCCGACCCTGTGCTATGCTCCAAAACCTGAATGCAAAAACAGACATCCACCCCCCGAATACTCGGGGGTTAGCAAAACTCCACTGTTTTGCTAGTGCAAATACAAAGTGAAAATACGAGCCATATAATTCAAGTTCCACGAATAACAATAACCAGGAATCCTTAAAGATTAAAATACCACGAAACGAATACTTCCCGAGGCAAGAATTTGAGTAAAACTTTCCAAATCCGAAAGATCACAAATAACGAGAATGGTTTGAAAAATGGTTTAAAATACCCTCGGGAGTTTTAATAGAAAACAAATTAGGATTATCAAATCCTTCTCTTTCCAAAATCAACAGGGTCACAGCCCAAAGGTTTTATTTTCGCAAATAGAAAACCGACAACAATTCACAGGGCCAGAGCCCAACATCACGTGTCCTCAACGGACATAAAATCAACGAAACGTAATCACGCACGCGCATCGCCTAGGACCGGGACGCTACCACAGACATCCCACCCGAGGCCTCGAAGGACCCTCCCGAGCTGGCTAGCGAAACAAATCACAACATCTCACGGTTGGATCAATCACTTGTTGCATCATGGCCACATGATCGCATGCCATGTGCCACCGTAGATTAACTTTGGCGCTCACGGTTGGATCAATCACTTGTTGCATCCTGGCCACATGATCACATGCCATGTGCCACTGTAGTTTTTCTTAGGCTCTCACGGTTGGATCAATCGCTTGTTGCATCCTGGCCACATGATCACATGCCATGTGCCACCGTAGGCCCCGCCCACATTCACACAATCACACACATAGCACAATGCAACAAAGATATCCAAATAATTCATCCAGAGGCATCAACACTTAGCAAAACACCACGTCAAACCACAACGCACCGAAATGAAATAATATACGTCCACACGCAATACCAAGTGCAACATCAACACCAAACATATCCATAGAGTTCACATAGTCATTCTCAAACCACACCATTCACAAAACACACGCGTTTTGAAAGCAAGCCTTTAACAAGGCTAAACCGAATCTTTTGAAAGTTCAATTCAAACGACCACACAAACACATTTAGACGATCACCAATTATCATATCCACAAAACAAGAATTATATGGACAAGGTACTTGCCTCAAAATCGGCACGCAAGTATCCCGACGAAGACGGCTCAACCGGAAAGCTTCGAAACGCCCGATGCAATCGAAAAGAAGGACGACAACGAACGGAAGGGTTCAACTCGGTTTCTTCGCAAGAAACTCGACCCTAACAATATATAATCAATAAATCATCGATCATACGAGGAAGAATAATCGTAGAACGCCCGAAAACCCCTCTAAGACATTTTACCGGACACCTTCAAGGCGTCGGTGAAGAACTCGACCCAAATAACGAATCGATACGATCCAACCATGGAATAACAAGGGAAAAGATATAAAACATCTAAATAATCATCAATCCATCACAATCCTAAGTTAAATCGGATTAAAACGGATGAAAACAACCAAAACACCCAAATTCCCCAAAACTAGATTTCTAGGAAATCGATTCTGGTCAGTAGATCGGAGGATGTTATAGGATGGATGATTGATGATATGAACTCCAAGACTTCATGGATTGATTGTCTAACAACATCCTTCCATGATTACAACACCTCCACCGGAAGAGAAGGAAAACCGAGTGAAAATGGTCAAGAAAACGCCGCTGGCCTTAAATAGCCGATCGGCACGTTACGACGTAATCGACCATGGCTTACGTCGTAATCGCCATGGCCGAACTCACCGCTCGAAAATGCCGAACGTTACGTACGCACGCCAGGGCCTTACGTACGTAATCGCCTTACGTGCGAATCGCCGATCACTACCGCACGTTACTCGGCCGGTGGCTGGCCCGAGCATGCCCGGCCATGACTCGGCCGGGACCAACTCCGACGGCCCGAACGACCCCGAAACCCGAACCTGAGTACGAATCGAAGATACGGTTACGAATTACTCGAAAATACGAATCCGAGCACTAATAGAACACATGATTCCGACTACCCGAAGGCTCGAAATTCGACAACGGAAAGTAATTACCCCAAACTTTGGGAAATTACGAAAATGGCCCAAAATGCCCCAAAATCACGATACGTGATCGAATAACCAAACCGAAGCTTGCAACATGAATAATAACATTAAATGATCTTACGAGAAAGTCGAAACAACAGTTTCGGACGAGATTCGCAAGAATCGAACTCAAGTGCGGAAAAACCGCTAAAAAGCACGGAACTCAACAAAACGACACCGAAACGAGCTCGGATGACAAAAAGTGCAGAATTAATCATTCTCGGAATGATGAAACGGTCATGAGCGAGTCGTCAAAATGGACTTCCGCCGAAAAAAAAGAAATTTACCGAAAATCGAAAATTGCGGATATTACATCCTCGTGGACCACAAACCCAGGGGCTTTCCCCTGAGTCACATCATATCGAATGCATAACAGAAATGGGTCCGAACCCTGATTCTCCCTGATCGCCTCCTCAAGTGGCGAGGAAATCTCTAACGTACAAAGTTGCCCTTGTACTCGCTGTAACCAGATCTCGATCTCGGGTCTCAGAAATTCCTGCTGAAGTTCCTTCTGAATGGTTAACCGAGCAAGCAGCTGCTCCTGAACGGACTTATGACTCAAGGCGTCGGCGACAACGTTCGCCTTGCCCGGGTGGTAAAGTATCTCAATATCATAATCTTTGATTAGTTCCAACCACCGTCTCTGTCGCATATTTAACTCCTTCTGAGTGATATATACTTTAAACTCTTATGATCGGTGAATATCTGACAGGAAACGCCATAAAGATAATGACGCCAAATCTTCAATGCGAATACCACGGCTGCTAACTCCAGGTCATGGGTCGGATAATTAACCTCGTAAGCTCTCAATTTCCGTGAAGCATAAGTAATAACTTTCCCATTCTGCATTAGTACACATCCGAGACCCTGCCCGGACGCATCACTATAAACCACAAATCCTTATGTGCCTTGCGGTAGAGAAAGGACAGGTGCTGAAATTAACCGGCTCTTGAGTTCCTCAAAACTATGTTGACACGCGTCGGACCACGTGTATTTCTTATCCTTCCTTAAAAGGTTCGTCATGGGTTGAGCGATTTTAGAAAATCCTTCAACAAATCGCCGATAATAACCATCTAATCCGAGAAAACTTCGGATTTCCTAAACATTCTTTGGAGGTTGCCAATCTCGGATAGCCTCCGTCTTCTGAAGATCAACACGTACACCGTCTGATGAAATTACATGTCCGAGAAATGTCACTTCGGACATCCAGAACTCACATTTGGAAAACTTCCCATAAAGTTGCTCTCGTCTCAACACGTCGAGCACCTGATGAAGGTGAATCTCGTGCTCCTCCCGGTCACGAGAATAAATTAAAATGTCATCAATAAAGACAACCACGAACTGATCCAAATAGTCGATGAAAACCCGATTCATTAACTCCATGAATACCGCAGGTGCATTAGTTAACCCAAACGGCATAACTACAAACTCATAATGATCATAGCGTGTTCGGAACGCCATTCTTGCGATATCCGACTCTCGAATCCGCAACTGATGATATCCAGATCTTAAGTCGATCTTGGAAAATACTGAAGCTCCCTGAAGTTGATCTAAAAGATCATCGATACGGGGTAGAGGATACTTATTCTTGATCGTCACCCGGTTCAATGGTAATCAATACACAAGCGGAACTAACCATCCTTCTATTTGACAAATAACACTGGTGCTCCCCACGGGGACGCACTCGGTCGAATATAACCCTTCTCGGTCAAATCCTCTAATTGATTCTTTAACTCCTGCATTTCGGTCGGGGCCATCCGGTACGGTGCCTTCGATATTGGGGACGTACCGGGCTCCAACTCAATCGTGAATTCCACATATCTCTGTGGAGGCAAACCAGGTAACTCGTCTGGAAATACATCGGCATATTCTCTCACTACAGGAATATCCGCCAACATTACTGATGGTTTCTCGGTCTTGGTCATATAGCACCAATAACCGACGCACCCCTGATTGAGTAATCTCACTGCTTTCATCAAGTTGATGACTCTCCAAGAACAGTTGGGATTACTTCCCTGAAATACACATTCGACCCCATCATCTGAAATGATAGTGACCATACGCTTACGGACACTAATGACGGCATCGTGACGATCTATCCAATCAATACCCAAGATGACGTCGTCTCTCAGTAAATCCACCACGATTAGGTCTGCTAACCAATCATGGCCATGAAGCTGAATCGGACAATCCTTAATCTCATGATTCCCGATAATTCTTCTACCATCAGGTAGACCAATGACATAAGGCTCACAACTAGTAGCACTACCCAGACGTAGTCTACTCAAACATGACTCGGAAATGAATGAATGCGATGCACCAGTATCAAAAAGGATACACACAGGTTGAGATAGAATATCGAGTGTATCTGAGATCATCCGGGCCTCTGGATCGTCGGTCTTCTTCATCTCATAAATTCGGGGCTTGCCGGCCCCCGAACCGGACGCTCCCGTCTGATAGCTCTTGGCTCCGCCTTTATTTGCTTTTGTCGTCTTGAACAACGCGGACTGAGTGGCCTGATTCTGCACCGCTGAATGTCTCGGGGCCTGAGATGACGTCGGAGTAGGTTTAGAGTCTCTTCGGCAAAAACGGGACTTATGCACAGCAATCCCACAGTTATGGCACGTGACAGTCTGCCTTGGGCACTTGGTGCTAAAATGACCCTGTTCTTCACAGTTGAAACAGGTGATGGCCGAACTGGCCGCTCGTGACTGATATTCCGCGGGTCTAGGCGCCATAGGGGCTCGCTCAGAAAAAGTAGAGCCCGCACGAGGTTTTTTGAAAGCGACCTGACTGCCGTCAGACTGATTACGATTCTTAGACTTCTTGCCAGCAGATGAAGGTTGTTGCTTAGCAATCTCCTTAGCAGTGAGCTCATAAGTAAGAGCTTTCTCAATGAATTCGGCCAGAGTGGTGCAATTGTGATTATGCAACTACATCCGCATACGAGGCTTCAACCTCTTGCTGAAATATTTGATCTTGTCCGTCTCAGAGTGAATAATGGACGAGGAGAAAGGAAGTAGCTCCTGAAATTTCTCGGCGATGGCGAGAACATCATCGTCCGCTGAGAGGTCTGGAGTGAGTAATTCTGATAACTTGGCCTCCCTGAGTGGGGCCGGATAATACCTCTCCATCATGAGAGTCCTGAATTGATCCCATGTACAAGATCCATCGGTGGGCTTCAACGATAACCACCATGAATGTGCGCCCTTACCAAGATAGTAAGCCGCAACTGAAACTTTGTGTCCCTCAGGACAGTCCACCATAGCAAACAGTTTCTCGAAATGTTCAAGCCAGTGAATGATATCTGCCGGCTGAGATGAGCCCTCGAAGGTAGGCGGTCTCTGGCGAGAGATGTCGCCAATGATGCTGCTCACACCCCTCTCTTGCCTCTGAGGTGGCGGCGGAGGAGCCTGTTGATTTTGAGTCGTCGAGTTATGCATCGTCTCCATCAGTTGTGCCATATGAGTCATTTGGGCCATCATGCCCTGCATAAAAGCGAGTGGATCAACCTGAACACCTTCTGACTGAGCTGTGTCCCGGGTACGACTCCCTGATAGTGAATGATTACGTCCAGGTGAATGAGTGGCAGCATCACTGCTCGATGAGTTAGCATTATTCCTAGCATTAGCACGTGTATTCACACGAGCTCTCGGGTTTCGGACCGCACCACAGCCTCTTCCCCTGCGTCATCTGCCAGCTCTTTCCATACTGGAGTGGACAGTCATATGATGATTATATATCTCGCATGAATATCACATTATGATTATATTATGAAATGATGAGAATAAGCATACGCGCTCAAACACAATGATTACATGAATGATCAACTGAAGTGACGTGATTATGTGATGAAATTCTTGAAATGAATATCTTGAACAAGTTAACAAGATTAATGATATGATCCTCAAGATCAACAACTAAATAATGAAAAGAACTAAGTGATTAATGAATTAACATGATCGACTTGATCAAAAATGAAAATGATGAAAGAAGATTGTTGACTGTTGAATGATGAATGAATGATTCTATAGCCAGAAATTATACTATGACGTCAGAAATCTTACTATTCTTTGGTCTGAGGGGCTTGGATCTTGCACAGGTCACACGTGACGTGAAAGTCCAATGATACTAGTCTGATGAACGATGAGTTCAAATGTGACATGACTCGGAAGGTAGTATTCAAAACCACGCTCTGATACCAACTCTGTAACACCCCAAACTAGGCAAATATTACAGTGTCGTGGACCCCCGACTGGGACCCACTAGGCGGATGAAAATTAATGAATTAAGTGATATAATTGTAGTACCGAACCACAGTATATCAATAATTACTCCGATGAGGAGTTTCATTACGACACACCCAAGATAATACCGAATACATGTATATTTTATATGAAGATAAATATACAACACTGAATGAAATGAATATCCAAACGGAAGTCTGCAGCGGAAATAAAATAAAGAAAACACGAGTGAATGAAAGGACTGGGGGCCCCTACTAGTATCACTGGGACTCCTCGCCATCAGCGTTCTCTTCCCGTGCCTTAGCCTTGCCATGACCTGAAAACAACATCCCCCAACGGGGTCAGTTACACAGAACAACAATCCTCAAGGGTTGAATAAACACAATCATGATACATCTTAAATTATGAAATGACGCTGAAGAGAGGCATCATAGTACGCCTGTAATGGTATGTGCACGTGCACAAGACGAGTGTCCGGACACACCCGCCCTTGTACCTAATTAGTCTCACGGAGGCACATTACCGTGTGCACAGTCCAATGTGTCGGTGAACCCAACACATGACCATCACGTGCCCGACTAAAAATTCCACACATCCCCACCCGGCCGCGCAATATGAACCCAGAAGGTCATATGAACAAGAATGACCATGAAGAATATTAATGAATAACAATCCGACAAAGTCAAGAATGACTCACCGAGATGAAATGATAGTGAAATGAATGATAGCTCAATGAAATAGTTGGAACCGTCGTTCCTCGTGAATGAAGTGATTAATTGACAATTACAAGTCTCAATACGGTTAATACATTATGAATGAATTATGATTATGAATGAACAACAACAAAAGGAATGAATATCCTTTTAACCGAGTAAGAATTAACTTACTCAACTGGTGAAGAATGTCCTTCCTCGAACAAACGTCCAAAAAGGGATGTCGGTCGCTCGAACAACCTTGAATGACAATTACCAACAATGCTCAATATACGTATCAAACATGATTATAACCGACTCAAACGTCGATACAACAATATCCAAACTCATTGAGGCATTCTAGCGAACACTTAGCAAACACACATCCTTCGATAATATCCGAATCTCGAATACATCAAAACCCACTCCAAAATGAGTATTTCAAACCAACAAAACACTTTCAATGATATCAATAATCCCATAGGAATCCACAATACGAGTTAACGACAACATCTAATCGAAAACCCCAAATATTAAAGTCAACTCCAAGGTGTTCTTGAATCAAACCCCAACAATACGTGAAATCCGAAATATATGTTATCAAATATGAAGAAATACATTTATCCAAGGTAGATAATCCATATCTAACATATTCCAACAACAATCCAAGCTTACACGAAGAAATCGAAAGGAAAAACCCAAAACTCCGAAATTCTAGATTCAAGAAATCATTACCTTGATTTGAAGTATTGGAGATGATGAAGTGATGATTAATCCAACTCAAAAGCTTGAAGATGATGATAGGTGATAGTAGCTCGAAGAACACTCTCCAAGTCGTCCAAAATCGCCCGGAATCGCCCAAAAACGAAGTGAGAAATGAAAATGACGAAAAAAGGGCTGAACTGTCCTATTTATAGAAATCTCAGTTTAGCGCGCGCTAGCTCCAGTTCTTAGCGTGCGCTAACGAGTGTTTTGGGTAGTCCAGTACCCACTATCTGTAAATGGTAGTGTGCGCTACGTACCTTTTTGTAGCGTGCGCTACGGCTGTACACTTAGCGTGCGCTAACCCGAGAATGTTAGCGTGCACTAACGAATTACCTGATGCCCAGTACTGGAGTCCAAAACCTACTGTCCTCTGGTCTGTTCGCGGTAGCACGCGCTACCCTCAATATTTAGTGTGCACTACTACACCATTTGCGTACGCTAAAAACCACTCATAGCGTGCGCTAAGAAATAATCCAATTCAGTCCAGTACCCACTAGGCTCTGCCTGTCCGACCTTACCGCGCGCTACACCAAAATGTATAACGTGCGCTACTACAACAGACTAGCGCACGCTACTTACCATTTGTAGCGTGCGCTACTTATAACTTACCTGCAGTCCAGTGCCTTTTGGACTGTCAGCCTGAACAACATTAGCGTGCGCTAATGCTGAGTGGTAGCATGCGCTACCTGTACTCAATTAGTGTGCGCTAAAGAGAGTACGTAGCGTGCGCTACTCCTCACACACAGCCCACAACAAAGATGACAATGATGATACGCTCGGCCCGACTATCCAACCGGGTTGAATGATGAATAAAACTGATACGTGATACCAATATACTCCGAACGGTGAATACAATGATTGAATATGAGTGACAAATGATCAATAATGTGTGAAAATTACTGAGTGATAATTACTGAATGATAATGACTGAATTACAACCGGGTATTACACTGTTGCTGTCTCTCTGAGTCGTTAGCGCACGCTACGCTTTGCGGCTAGCGCGCGCTAAGTTTCTGTAGTTGGCGCACGCTAAGTGTTGTAGTTAGAGCGCGCTAACGGGTGGTGCAGAAACAGTCCAGAGGCCACTGGACTAGGTTCAGACGTTGATTAGCACACGCTATTTAGTATCATAGCGCGCGCTAGAGTGTGTTGGTAGTGCACGCTAAGGGGAGGATAGCGCACGCTACCTGGTAGTTCAGGGCAGTCCAGGAGCCACTGGACTGGGTCTGAAGTTCTCGTTAGCGCACGCTAACACTTGGGGTTAGTGCATGCTAACTGTGTATTTTTGGTCAGGAGTTTTGTTCGGTGGCGCGATAGCGCACACTAACCTTAATGATTAGCGCAGGCTAATTGTGTCCAGTATAAATACTAGACACCAGTCTAGAATCTGCATTTTTCTTCATTTCTTCTTCTTCCTCCGCGAGTTTGAGACGTGGCGACTAGGGTTCGCATATGGGCTGATTTTCTTCCATCCAAAGGTGTTTTGGAGTATCCTAGGTGATTATAACATCATCTAATCCATTGTTCTTCGCCGTATCTAGGTATTTTTCTTGAATCCCTAGAGTTGACTTCTTTGGAGTTTTGTTCTTGATTTCGTTTTCCATCCGGTTTTGATAAACCGATTGTTGTTTAATGATGTTGTTAAACATATCCTATGGATTGTATATCCATATTTCGGGTTGGAATTCCATTTTCATGTTTTGACGGGTCGATTCGTGTTCTTGGCCGTTTTGGGGGAAACCCTTGAACTTTCGTCATTTCTTCTTTGGATTCAGCGACTTTAGGTCGTGCTATGGAATTCATTTTCATTGTTGTTATTGTTGTTCGTAGTTTATTGTCGCGGGTTAGCGCTCGGTGGAGTCGGCGGGTTCGTAGTCGGTTCGTGCAAACCTACTTCTATCGGTTCTTTCCGTTTGTGGTTGTTCGAGGCAAGTACCTCGTCCATACAATTCTTGTTTTATGGATATGATGATTAGTGATCGTCTACATGTGGTTGTTTGGTCGTTTGAATTGAACTTTCAAATATTCGGTTAGCCTTGTTAAAGGCTCTCTTTCAAAACGCGTGTGTTTTGTGAACGTTGTGTTTCGTGGATGGTTATGTGAACATTATGAATACGCTTGTTGTTGTTGTTGTGCTTTGATCATATAGATACATATATTATCTCGTTTCAGTGCGTTGTGATTTGACAATGGTGTCGTGCTTGGTGTTTGTTGCCTTTGGGTGAATTACTTAGATATCCTTGATGTGATATTTTATTTGTGTGAATGTGTGGATATGGTCGAAGGTCTACGGTGACACATGGCATGTGACCATGTGGTCAGGATGCAACAAGTGATTGATCCAACCGTGAGAGCCTAAGATGATACCTACGGTGGCACATGGCAGGTGCGATCATGTGCCAGGAGACAACAAGCGATTGATCCAACCGTGAGATGACGTGACATGTGTTCACGGTGCTATGTATATGATTGTGATTGTATTTTACTCACCTCGGGAGGGTCCGACGTGACCACGGATGGAATCCAATGGTATAGCCCTGGATTCACGAGTTGGTGTTGATTTTATGTCCGTCGAGGACGCCTGACGTGGGTTTTGACCCTGTGAATTGTTGTTGGTTTTCTATTTGTGAAAACAAAACCTTTGGGCTGTGGCCCCCGTTGATTTTGGAAAGAGAAGGACTCGATAATCCTAAATTATTTTCTATTAAAACTCTCGATGGCATTTTAAACTATTTTATAAATTGTTTTCCCTTTATTTGTGATATTTCGATTTCAGAATGTTTTATCAAACTCTTGCCTCGGGAAGTATATGTTTCGTTTTATTTGAATCTTTAAGGATTCTTGGTTATTCTTGTTCTTGGGACTTGTATTGTATGGCTCGTATTTGCACTTTGTACTTGTACTAGCAAAATAGTGGAATTTTGCTAACCCCCGAGTAATCGGGGGTGGATGTCTGTATTGCATTCGGGTTTCAGGGAGCATGGCACAGGGTCGGCATGAAGGATGATGAAAGATGATCGATACTAATCATATGTGGAACCGTACATTGTGTATTGGTTCAGTTGTACTTTATTTCCGCTGCAGTATTTTTCCCCGTTGTACGGGAGTTTGTTGTATTTTGACCCCTGTGTGGGCATGTATTGAAATTGAGTTGTATGTTTTTATTGAAAGACCAAATCGGTCTACTGAGTCATTTTTAGCCTTAAAAGACATTGTTTAGTTGTTTGATTTTATTTACCAGCCTGGTAGATCCTCGAGGAGAGGATCTACGGCGTGTAATATCCCTGAGTGGATTGGGGGTGTCACACTCTTACAACTTAGTCTATATAATTTCGACCAATTATGTCTACTCTCAAGATGGATAGCCAGTTACCGTAACAACTACTGTTTAGATATTCTATATATTTTAATGACTTTGTGTGATTAGCGGGGCATACAATATGCGTTTGAGATTCACTACCACTCGTCATGGTAAACGACACCGTGTGACCGAACTCTAGCTAAATATTAATTATTTTATTTTATTTATATTTATAAATTATAACATAGTGTGATTTTTCTTCGAATTTCGACGGGTTGCACACTAGTTGTGTACAATTCCGAATCCTTTATGTACAATTTCAAATTAACCATGTACAATTTCAACTAATTATTCATAATTCTGCCCAATTATGTTCAATTTCGACCAATTATGTACAAATTTGAATCGATTATGTATATTTACAAATCGATTATGTATAATTACAAATCGATTATGTATAGTTTCAACAAATTATGTACAATTTCAAGTCGATCATGTAATGTTTCAAGTCGATTATGTATAGTTCAAATCGATTATGTGCAATTTCAAATCGAGTATGTTCAATTTCGGCCAATTTTGTTTACTCTCGACCAATTATGTCCAGTCTCAACCAATTGTATATAATTTCAAATCGATCATGTACAATTACAACTAATTATAAATAATTACAACCAATTATGTATAATTTCAAATCGATCATGTACTATTACAACTTAGTGTAGATAATTTCGACCTGTTATGTACCATTTCGACCAATGATGTATAATTTCAAACCGATCATGTATATTTTCAATTGATTATATGCAATTTCAAGTATGTTCAATTTCGGCCAATTATGTTTATTATCGACCAATTAGGTATAATTTCACATTGATCATGTACAATTTCAACTCATTACTTCATAAAATTTCGACCAATTATGTACAATTTTCAAATTGATTATGTACATTTTCAAATCGATTATGTACAATTTAAAATCGAGTATGTTTAGTTGATTATGTATAATTTCAACCAGTTGGGTACAATTTCAAATGGATTATACATATTTTAATTGATTATACATAATTTCAACTAAATATGTACAATTTTGACCCATTATATATAATTTCGCCTAATTATGTACAATTTCGACTATACATAATTTCAAATCGATAATTTATATTTTCGGCCAATTATGTACGATTTCGACCCATTATGTGTAATTTCAAATTGATTTTCAATTTCGATCAACTATGTATAATTTCAACTCGACTATGTTCAATTTCAACCAATTATTTATAATTTCAGGCCAATAATGTACAATTGTAAATCTATTGTGTATAATTTCAACAAATTATGTACAATTTCAATTAATCATATACAATTACAACTAATTATAAATAATTGCGATCAGTTATGTATAATTTCAAATCGATCATGTAGTATTGCAACCCAGTGTATATAATTTCAACCTGTTATGTACCATTTCGACCAATTATGTTAAATTTCAAATCGATCATGTACATTTTCAAATTGATTATGTGCAATTTCGAATCGATTATGTACAATTTCGAATTGATCATGTATAATTTCAACTAATTATTCATAATTTTGACCAATTATGTTCAATTTCGACCAATTATGCACAAATTTGAATCGATTATATACATTTTCAAATCGATTGTGTATAATTTTAACAAAATATGTACAATTTCAAGCCGATCATGTAAAGTTTCAAGTCGATTATGTATAATTCAAATCGATTATGTTCAATTTCGACCGATTATGTACACTTTCAAATCAATTATGTGTAATTTTAACTCAATCATTTATAATTTCAAATATAATTTCAACAAAATATATACAGTTTGTTGACATTGTACAATTTTGACCCATTATGCAAATTTTCTAATCGATTATGTACATTTTCAAACCGATTAAGTATAATTTCAATATGTTATGCTCAATTTCGACCAATTATGTATAATTTCAAATCGACCATATTCAATTTCAACATATTATATATAATTTTGACCAATTGTGTACAATTTAGACCAATTATGTAAATTTCAAATCGATTATGATTAATATCAACAATATATATATATATATATATATATATATATATATAGTAGACCAATTATCTATAATTTTGACCAATTATGTAAAATTTTGACCAATTATATATAATTTCAAATCGATTAATTATACGTTCCACTGATTATGTATAATTTCTAATTGATTATGCATAATGTCATCAAATTGTGTACAATTTCAAACCGATTATGCATAATTTCAATCGAGTATGCATAATTTCAATCAAGTATGTACAATTTCAATTGATTATGTATAATGTCAACCGATTATGTACAATTTCAAAATAATTTTAAATTAATTATGTATAATTTCAACCACTTGTGTATAATTTCAAATTGATACGTTGCGGTGAGATGGAATGGATTGTTGATATTATACATGAGAGTTCGAGATATACGATGGTCGGTTCATCATGTAGGAGTTTTCTATACGAATGCAGTCTATGCGCAGGATCCATCATTGTTCTCACCATTATGAATTTTTCAGATTTAACATTTGATTTTAACATTTTAAGTTAAACTAGTCGATCAATTATGTTTAATTTCAAATCGATCATGTACAATTACAACTAATTATAAATACTTTCGATCAGTTACGTATAATTTAAAATTGATCATGTACTATTACAATATAATTTCGTTGGACCATTTTGACCAATTATGTATAATTGTGAATTGATCATGTATCACTACAAAAAAAACACTTTTTACCGATGCTATTTACCGACACCCGAACCACCGTTGTTAAACTTATAATTTACCGACGCCATTACCGACGCCCGTTATTTAATTGATTTACCGATGCCATTGCCGACGACCGGTTCTCAGACTTATTTTTTCTTTCTTTTTTTCACAATTAACGACACTGTTTACCGATGCCATTTACCGACGCCCTTATCGACGCCACTTCGGCGTTGGTAAATTTTTATTATTATTTTTTTTTCTTTTTTCACAATTAACGACGCCATTTACTGACGCCATTTTGGCGTTGGTATTTTTTTTAATTTAACGACGCCGTTTACGCCATTACCGACGCCATTTCGGCGTCGGTAAATTTTTTACACTATCCCACATCGAAAAAACAGTAGTGTTTTATGTGGTTTATAAACCAAAATCCTTCTCAACCATTTGAAATTGAATGGAGCCCGAACCTGACCCGCCCGGACCCAGACCCGACCCGCCCGGACCTGGACCTGACCGAACCTGACCCTCCTGAGCCCGGACCAAATGTAATATCCGCATTTTTCTTTCCCTTGTATTTTCATTTTCGGTGTATTTCTCGATCGTAGTGACCCTCGTGTATCTTTCAGTGAATCCTTCCTGTCATCTATTGAACTGTATTCTCGTTATTGTTGTGCGGAACCGCCGTTTCGGGGTTGCCGTGGATCCATTTCGTGTTATTGGTTCCCAAATATCGATTCCTATTGCTTTTATTCTCTTCCCGGGTCGTTTTTCTTCATTTTAGGACCCAAGGGGGGGTGTGGGCCGCGGCCCACACATTTTTCAGTTTTTGGCCGAGCGGCCTGTACTGTGTGCCGCGGCACATGCCGACGGGGCCACGGCACACTGCCGAGTCAGTGCCGCGGCACACCCGTCCGGGCCGCGGCACACTCGTGTTGCATTTTTGGCCAAAACCCGTCTGTACCGGGTGCCGCGGCACATGTCGGCTGGGCCGCACACCGCGAGCCACAGGAGCAATTTTGGCTCAGGCCGCGGCACACTTCAGCTGGGCCGCGGCACACAATGCGGTCAACCCTATAATTGCGTGTGTTGAGCGAGATCACCTCATTCTTTTTCCTTTCCTTCACCTGCATACGAGAGAGAGAGAGAGAGAGAGAGAGGGAGAACTTCTCATCATTCATCAATTGAGGGTTGATTTTCATCATTTTCCTTCGGTTGTGAAGCCCGGATAATCAATCTAACGCGTGTTCTACGGATCATAGTACTTGGATCTTTAAAGGTAATATCTCTTAGAACCCTATTTTTGGTTAATTTGGGGGTTTCGGGATTTTCGTCCGATTCATTCCGTTTTGTTGGTGTATTCATGATGAATACGATTAATATTGTTAGTATCATTAGCTTTCCTACGGATTCATGGTATATTTTGTGGTTTTTACGGAATCGAGAGGGTTTGGTTGTGGTCCGCCCTCATTGTTATTTTTGTACGAATATACATGAATCGTAGGCGGGTTTTCGGGTGTATTCCATTTCCGTATTCGTCTAGAGTTGGTTGTAATTATGTTCTTCGAATCGTTAGGTTCATTTCCGCCGGTTTCTCGCGGTCGTGTTTGATCCTTCATTCCCATTCGTGTCACCGTCTTTTGATTGAGGCAAGTATCCTTATGAACTTACGATCTTGACATAGTAGTATTTTATGAGAAATTGTGTGTGTGTATACTCACTACGGGTTAGACCCGACGGGGTCTCGGTAGGGCTCCACGAAGCTGTGGAACCGCGAGTTTGCTTTTAACCACTACGGGTTAGATCCGACGGGGTCTCGGTAGGGATCCACGAAGCTGTGGGTCCGCGGTTAATTGTGGTGCATTTTACAAATGTGGTTTGATCGTTGGCATTTCCGGAAATGAGTGTTTTGTAACTATGTTTTCTTGATTGCATGCATTACTGTATGAGTAAGATGTAAGTTGTTCATTTGGTTACTTGTACTAGTGTAATTGCTAACCCCTCTGGGGACCCGTTTTGGGGAAATTCGTTTTATGAATTTCAGGTCAGGTTCATCGAGACGAACGGGCGCTGGACCAGTATGCGTATGATGGCTGTGCATGATGATTGTGCACGAGTGATGTCTTAGTGTCTTC
This sequence comes from Orobanche coerulescens, assembly GCA_033398695.1. NCBI lineage: Eukaryota > Viridiplantae > Streptophyta > Magnoliopsida > Lamiales > Orobanchaceae > Orobanche > Orobanche coerulescens. The sequence continues at coordinate 13,363,155 of CM065817.1, forward strand.
TATCTTCTATCTTTTGTGTTTTTTTAACTAATAGAAGTACTCGAGTACTTAAGGATTCTTGTTTGTCCGAATTGTATTGTTGTCTTTTGTGTTTGTGTCGGATGATGATGTTATGATTGACCGGTTGAACCGGGTGGATTATTTGTTTGGCATCTTGATGACGAGGTGTTATTTTGTTGTTTCGGTGAGTCAATGAGTATGATGTTGTTCAGCCTGGTGGGTCCCAAATAGGGATTCACGGCGCTGTAATATACCTCGGATATCCTGGGGGTGTTACACAAAATGGTATTGGAGCACTAGGTTTATGGATACCTAGGCTTGTCGGTTTATTGGGTCTTGTTGTGTTTTGTTTTGCACATCATCGTCACGCTGCCATGATTCCGGTACTACCAGTGCCCGTAAGTTTTCCTTCCTCTGTTCCTTATTTCCTTGTATCGTACCTTTGATTCTCGATTTGTGATTGTTCTTTTCTTGTACTTACCATCGTATGGCTTTTGCTACTTATTTAACTCCAGTATGGATGCTGGAAGAGGTCGTGGTCGCGGTCGTGGTCGTGGACGCGGCCGGGGACGTGGGGCAGCCGGTGGGGCGGCCACGTCGCAGTCTTTCGAGCCGCGATCGGGCGACCGTCACAGTCATGCTTCTTCTCAGGAGCGTGCCGACCTTGGTATTGCGGCCGTTATGCAGCAAATGGTGAATCAAATGGCGGCGATAGCTCAGGCGGTGCAGAACCCGGATCCGGCCCACGCTAATCGGGGCAGAGCGGATCGCTTGCTTCAGGATGTCATCAAGATGCATCCTCCTCAGTTTTTGGGAGCTTCGGACCCGATCGGCTGGGAGGGGTGGATCAAGGAGATATCTAAAGTCTTCACTGCTACCAACTGTCCCGAGGACCGTAAAGTCCCTATTGCCCAGTACTTTCTCACTGGGGACGCTACGGATTGGTGGGAGGCCGTTGGGCCCAAAGACCATGTTGCTTCGTGGGCCGAATTTCAGGAATTGATGGAGACCGAATATTGACCGTGGCCGGTCAGACAGGCTCGAGTGCATGCCTTATATGATGCTCAACCACGGGATATCCCCGTATCTCAAGCTATTGCCGATTTTAATAAGGAGTTGGGTTATGTGAAGACCCAAGTTGTGAGGAGAGCGTCAAAATTTTCCATTTTTCCAGACGGATGAAGTTGTCGATTCGGGACTACATGTCGGGGCTCGTCTGTAATACCTTGAAAGATTACCAGAGCAGGGCCCTTGCTTACGATATGTCAGTGATAGCTAGCGAGGCAGCCCGTGATAGCAAGAAGCAGAAGTCCGCCGGGAATTTTTCGGGCCACAAAGGTGGGGGTCAGCAGAAATTCCAGTCTGCTAACTTTTCCGCTGGTGGTGGCCCAACTCGATCTACCGGGTTTCCTCGTAGGGCTGCCAGTGCCCCTCCTCAGGAGGTGAAGTGTTTTAACTGTGTCCATCAGGGCCACATCAATCGTATTTGTCCGAACCCTTTGCTGACGTGTAATCAGTGTGGCCAGCCGGGTCACAAGGCTGCTTTCTGTGCTAAGAGGGAGAAAATCCTTGGTGCCCGGGCTTCCATTCCAGCGCCTAGGGAACCAAGTGTGAATCAAGGATCGTTTGCTTCTCAATCTCCACCAAGTGCTAGTCGAGGGAGAGGTCGGGGTCAGCCCGCTAGGGGAGGAGCTTCCAGTGTCGGCTCTGCCCAGCCGCGTATCTATGAGATGAGGAGGGCCGATGATCCAGCAGCTACTGTGGCGACAGGTACCGTTCATATCCATTCCCATCCTGTCAATGTGTTTTTTGATTCGGGTGCTACGCATTCATTCATTTCTCTAGAGTGTGTACGCCGTTTGAGTCTCGACTGCTTGTCACCTTGCGAGCCTTTCATCGTTAAACTTCCTAGCGGTGATAGAATTGTCGGCGATCGAGAGGTCCGAGACTGTTCTGTGTTTATTTGTGAGAGGGCTTGGCTCTCTAATCTTATTGTCGTGGGTATTGAGGGTGAGGATTTGATTCTCGGGGATGATTTGCTTGAGCGGCATGGCGCAATCATGAACTACCGCACGAGAATCATCACTATGTTAGCCGAGGACGGCACCGAGCACTCTATCGCAGGGCGAAAGAGGGGAAACCAGAAGTTAGTTATTAACGCCTTGAAGGCGATGAGACTCCTGCGAAAGGGGTGTACTGGTTATTGGTGTTACGCCTTGAAGACGGAGAGTGGTGGAGTCGAACTTTCGTCGATTCCAATCGCGAGTGAGTTTCCTGATGTATTTCCTGACGAGTTACCGGGATTGCCACCGGACCGTGAGGTCGAGTTTGCTATAGAGTTAGAGCCGGGCGCGGCTCCGATTTCTAAGGCGCCGTATCTCATGGCACCTTCAGAGATGTCAGAGTTGAAGAAGCAGTTGAGTGAGCTTCTTGAGTCGGGATATGTTCGACCGAGCGCCTCACCTTGGGCGCACCGGTCCTGTTTGTGTGGAAAAAGGATGGTTCACTGCGTTTGTGTATCGACTATCGCGAACTAAACAAGGTGACCACCAAGAACAGGTATCCTTTGCCGAGAATTGATGACTTGTTCGATCAGTTGTAGGGAGCTGCGGTATTCTCGAAGATTGATTTGAGATCGGGGTACTATCAGCTCCGGGTGAGGGAGTCCGATGTGCCGAAAACAACTTTTTAGACGAGATACGGACATTATGAGTTTGTAGTTATGCCTTTCGGGTTAACTAATGCGCCGGCAGTGTTCATGCAATTGATGAACAAAGTCTTTATCGAGTATTTGGATAAGTGTGTCGTTGTCTTCATCGACGATATTATTATTTATTCGAGGAGCGAGGAAGAGCATGCCCATCATTTGCGAGTGGTGTTAGACATTTTGAGGACCAAGCAACTCTATGCAAAGTTCTCGAAATGTGAGTTCTGGCTGAAGGAAGTGATGTTTTTGGGTCACGTGATTTCAACAGAGGGTGTTCGTGTGGATCCGCAGAAAATTGAGGCACTGTTGGATTGGGCACCGCCCACGAATGTGAAAGAGATCCGTAGTTTCTTAGGTTTGGCTGGCTACTATCGTAGGTTCGTCGAGGGTTTCTCGAAACTAGCTTGGCCACTTACACAGTTGCTCCAGAAATCCGAGAAGTTCGTCTCGAATGACGAGAGGCAATCGAGTTTTGAGGAACTGAAGAGGCGTTTGACCTCAGCCCCGGTTTTGGTATTGCCATGTGGCAACGAGGGTTTTGCCGTTTATAGTGATGCTTCGGGTCAGGGTCTTGGGTGCGTATTGTTGCAGCACGGCAACACCATTGCCTATGCGTCGAGACAGTTGAGGCCGTACGAGCTGAACTACCCTACTCATGATTTGGAGTTAGCGGCAGTCGTTTTTGCGCTTAAGATTTGGCGTCACTATCTTTTCGGCTCTACATGTCAGATTTTTACCGATCATAAAACTCTGAAATACATATTTACTCAGCGGGAGTTGAATATGAGGCAGAGGAGGTGGTTAGAACTGATTAAGGATTATGACTTCGGAATCCTTTATCATCCGGGCAAGGCGAACGTCGTGGCCGACGCCTTGAGTCGGAAACCGATTGCGTTGGGAACACTTGAGGTCCTTACGTCTCAGTCTGAGCTTCGGCAGGCTTTGATTGAATTTGATGTTGAGGTTTTGTTGCCTGGGGCTGTCGGGCAACTTTGTGCTTTAGAGGTTTCGTCGTCTTTGATCGATGAAATTAAGCTGAAGCAGTTAGAGGATCCGATGATTACTCAAATTCGAGAGAACGTTCTTAAGGGAAAGTCTCCTGGGTTTGTGATTCATGAGGATGGTGTTTTGAGATTCCAGAGTCGACTTTGTGTACCGAACGACTTAGAGTTAAGACAGAGTATTCTGCGCGAGGCCCATGCTACACCTTACTCCGTTCATCCTGGTTCGAGTAAGATGTACAAGGACCTGAGGAGGAATTTCTGGTGGAATGATATGAAGGAAGAGGTCGCACAGTTTGTAGCGAGATGTTTGACTTGTCAGCAGGTCAAAATCGAGCATCAGCGACCGGTTGGGTTATTGCAGTCACTTCCCGTTCCGGAATGGAAATGGGAAGATATATCGATGGGTTTCATTACGAGTTTGCCGAGATCGAGGTCGGGCATGAATATGGTCTGGGTGATTGTAGATCGTCTGACTAATTCGGCCCATTTTCTGGGCATCAAGGATACTTGGGGCCCGGAAAAATTGGCTCGTGTATTTATTGCGCAGATTGTGAGGCTTCATGGTACTCCGAAGTCTATTGTTTCGAATCGTGATGGCAGTTTTGTATCGCATTTCTGGCAGGCGGTGCATAAAGCGTTGGGTACTCGTTTGCGTTTGAGTACCTCTTTTCATCCTCAGTCACATGGACAGTCGGAACGCACTATCCAGACGTTTGAGGATATGTTGCATGCTTGTGCTCTCGACTGGAGTAGCGACTGGGAGGAGCATTTGCCATTGATCGAATTCACGTACAATAATAGTTGGCACGCGTCGATTCGGATGGCACCATATGAGGCGCTTTATGGGCGGCGTTGTCGATCGCCGATTTGTTGGAACGAAGCATCCGATTTGGTCGAGACCGAACCAGATATTGTTTTAGAGACAAGATGGAAGGTGGATTTGATTCGAGAACGGATGTTGACCGCCCAGAGTCGACAGAAGTCGTATGCCGACGTCCGTCGTCGACCTTTGGAATTCGAGGTGGGAGACCACGTTTTACTAAAGGTGTCGCCGACGAAAGGAGTTTTTCATTTCGGGAAGAAAGGGAAGTTGAGTCCGAGATTTATTGGACCCTTTGAGATTCTCGAGCGAGTCGGTGGGTTGGCATACCGTTTGGCGTTACCTCCGGCCTTGAGTCATGTTCATAGCGTTTTTCATGTTTCCCAGCTAAGGAAATATGTCCCAGATCCTAGTCACGTCATTGATTATGGTGAGATTGATGTCGCCGAGGATATTACTTTTGAAGAGCGTCCTTTGAAGATTTTGGAGCATCGTGAGAAACGACTGAGGCATAAGACCATCCCTTTGGTCAAGGTGCAGTGGTCGAGACATGGTGTCGAGGAAGCAACTTGGGAAACCGAGGATAGCATGCGTGCCAGCTACCCTGAGTTGTTTGTTTCTTAAAGCTTCGGGACGAAACTTATTTTTTAGAGGGGTAGAATGTAATATCCGCATTTTTCTTTCCCTTGTATTTTCATTTTCGGTGTATTTCTCGATCGTAGTGACCCTCGTGTATCTTTCAGTGTATCCTTCCTGTCATCTATTGAACTGTATTCTCGTTATTGTTGTGCGGAACCGCCGTTTCGGGGTTGCCGTGGATCCATTTCGTGTTATTGGTTCCCAAATATCGATTCCTATTGCTTTTATTCTCTTCCCGGGTCATTTTTCTTCATTTTAGGACCCAAGGGGGGTGTGGGCCGCGGCACACACATTTTCCAGTTTTTGGCCGAGCGGCCTGTACTGTGTGCCGCGGCACATGCCGACGGGGCCGCGGCACACTGCCGAGTCAGTGCCGCGGCACACCCGTCCGGGCCGCGGCACACTCGTGTTGCATTTTAGGCCAAAACCCGTCTGTACCGGGTGCCGCGGCACATGTCGGCTGGGCCGCGGCACACTGCCGAGCCCTGGGAGCAATTTTTTGGCCTGTGCCGCGGCACACTTCAGCTGGGCCGCGGCACACAATGCGGCCAACCCTATAATTGCGTGTGTTGAGCGAGACCAGCTCATTCTTTTTCCTTTCCTTCACCTGCATACGAGAGAGAGAGAGAGAGAGGGAGAACTTCTCATCATTCATCAATTGAGGGTTGATTTTCATCATTTTCCTTCGGTTGTGAAGCCCGGATAATCAATCTAACGCGTGTTCTACGGATCATAGTACTTGGATCTTCAAAGGTTATATCTCTTAGAACCCTATTTTTGGTTAATTTGGAGGTTTCGGGATTTTCGTCCGATTCATTCCATTTTGTTGGTGGATTCATGATGAATACGATTAATATTGTTAGTATCATTAGCTTTCCTACGGATTCATGGTATATTTTGTGGTTTTTACGGAATCGAGAGGGTTTGGTTGTGGTCCGCCCTCGTTGTTATTTTTGTACGAATATACATGAATCGTAGGCGGGTTTTTGGGTGTATTCTATTTCCGTATTCGTCTAGAGTTGGTTGTAATTATGTTCTTCGAATCGTTAGGTTCATTTCCGCCAGTTTCTCGCGGTCGTGTTTGATCCTTCATTCCCATTCGTGTCACCATCTTTTGATCGAGGCAAGTATCCTTATGAACATACGATCTTGACATAGTAGTATTGTATGAGAAATTGTGTGTGTGTGTATACTCACTACGGGTTAGACCCGACGGGGTCTCGGTAGGGCTCCACGAAGCTGTGGAACCGCGAGTCTGCTTTTAACCACTACGGGTTAGATCCGACGGAGTCTCGGTAGGGATCTATGAAGCTATGGGTCCGCGGTTAATTGTGGTGCATTTTACAAATGTGGTTTGATCGTTGGCATTTCCGGAAATGAGTGTTTTGGAACTATGTTTTCTTGATTGCATGCATTACTGTATGAGTAAGATGTAAGTTGTTCATTTGGTTACTTGTACTAGCGTAATTGCTAACCCCTCTGGGGACCCGTTTTGGGGAAATTCGTTTTATGAATTTCAGGTCAGGTTCATCGAGACGAACGGGCGCTGGACCAGTATGCGGATGATGGATGTGCGTGATGATTGTGCACGAGTGATGTCTTAGTGTCTTCTATCTTCTATCTTTTGTGTTTTTTTTAACTAATAGAAGTACTCGAGTACTTAAGGATTCTTGTTTGTCTGAATTGTATTGTTGTCTTTTGTGTTTGTGTCGGATGATGATGTTATGATTGACCGGTTGAACCGGGTGGATTATTTGTTTGGCGTCTTGATGACGAGGTGTTATTTTGTTGTTTCGGTGAGTCAATGAGTATGATATTGTTCAGCCTGGTGGGTCCCAAATAGAGATTCACGGCGCCGTAATATACCTCGGATATCCTGGGGGTGTTACACCTAACCCGCCTGAGCCCCGCCTGAGCCCGGACGTGATCCGCCTGAGTCCTGACCTGACTTTTTTAGATTTTTTTTTAATTTAACGACGCCAAAAATGACGTCGGTAAATGGCGGCGTCGGTAATGGCTTCGGTAAAAAATTACCGTCGAGCGTTTTTCCAACGGCGGGTTGCCGTCGGTATTGGCGTCGGTAATTTTTTTACCGACGCCATTTTCTGTTTTACCAACGGCGTTTGGCGTCGGTAAAAACTGTTTTTTTTTTTTAGTGTATATTTCAACTTGGTGTATATAATTTCGACCAATTATATTAACTGTCGATCAATTATGTTCAATCTCGACCAATTATGTATAGTTTCAAATCAATCATATACAATTACAACTAGTGTATATAATTTCGACCAATTATGTATAATTTCACATCGATCATGTACAATTTCAATAAATTACTCTATATAATTTCGAACAATTATGCACTATTTAAAATTATGTACGTTTTCAAATCGATTATGTAGAGTTTCAAATCGAGTATGTTTAATCGATTATGTTTAATTTCAACCAATTGTGTACAATTTCAAATGGATTATACATATTTCAATTGATTATACATAATTTCAACAAAATATATACAATTTCAGCCCATTATGTATAAATCTGCCTAATTATGTAAAACTCTATTTAAAAAAAAAATCCAATATTGCACAAGTAAAAATAGATTTGAGAAACTAGTGTGATGATGTTTTTGTGAATATGTGGCTAATTACAAGTATTGAAAATTATGACAAATACCACCAAGTTTAAGTTTGGCATGAATTTTAATGAGTAATAATTACTAAAAATACCATAATAGTGCTTGAATTGTAATTAAGTAAGATTATCACAAGTGCCCCGGCTTGGGTCGGAATGTAATTAAGGAAATTTTCTCCAAATTTATTAGGGGTTTGAATTTTGTAATTAAGCAAAATACTAAAAATACCTCAGTGGTTCTTGAAGTGTAAGTAAGGAAAATTATCACAATTGCCCCCTTTTGGGACCATATGCAATTAAGTAAACTTAGGATAGAAATGCCCCTCGTTCATGTGCGGGTTGAACTGTAGATATTAAAAAATATAAATCTGACCCACGATTAAGATGGGGTTGAAGTTTGATTAAAAAAGTACAAAAACTACCCCATATTTAAGTAATGCCTCAATTTGGCGTGAATTGTAATTAAAAAAATTGATTCTCAAAAGCAATTTAGATTAAATTAACCATTACACAAATATGATCCGGGTACATAAATTTCGATCGTTTATAAATTGAAACCATAACAGTATCACCCTACTTGCAAAACTCACTCAAATATAGTTTACTAACTTGAGATACATCATACGGTAGATTTAATTCATATAAGTGAAACTATAGCACATAATGCAATGATCCATGTCATAATGTTTTTGTTGCTTCTCGACGGAAAGCAAACAAGTCGCGTACTAGCAATTCACAATGGACACAATGGGCTTTGATGCCTGCACCAATCCAGTCGACTACCCATACCAATCCAGAACATTTTTTACCATCCTACATACAACACTGTAATCATCAGAGATGCGTTAAATGGTAACAAATGGAGTAAAAAAATACAACAATTTGAGAATCAGCATAACCTATGATAGCCGATATAAGTAAAAATGAAAATCAACAAATAGATAATCAACTTTGGCCAACAAATCGACTTGGCCTCAAATTTGTACCCTAACAAAATAACTGACCTAGTTGTGTATGATTTTCTAATGCGGCTAAATTTGGACCCATATCAAATAGGAGGTTTTCAATTTTTTTTACCATCCTACATACAACATAGTAATCATCAGATATGCGTTAAATGGTAACAAATGGAGTAAAAAGTACAACAATTTGAGAATCAGCATAACCTATGATAGCCCATATAAGTAAAAATGAAAATCAACAAATAGGTAATCAACTTTGGCCAACAAATCGACTTGGACTCAAATTTGCACCCTAACAAAATGACTGACCTAGTTGTGTATGATTTTCTAATACGGCTAAATTTGGACCCATATCAATTTGCCAGATGATAATCGCACAAATGAATAATATAGGAATAATTTTACAAAGTAAAAGAAAATACAAAAGACTGAAATCAGAAATTCAAAAGTTGCAAATGTAATATTTCAACACCCTTAAAGATCAATATTATTTCCTTTTTCATCGCATTGCCTACACAATAATTGAAGTGGATCGATCTACAAAAATATATTATCACCAACGACCTTCCCCGTTATTGTCATTTTAAGATAGTACACTAGATATTTCAAGATATTATCTCGTTATTATCGCGAATATGTAAGTTCTTAAGAGTAGATCATATAACTTCGCACAAGTCTCTACAAACGCAACAACCAACAAGAATAAGACCCTATAAATAAAAAATTCTGCAAACAACAGTTCTCTATGGAAATTCAACTGAATATTATAGTGAAACATATATTCTCCAAAAAATAATAAAAACGTGATGGAAATTAGGAACTTAATACAAAAAACTGAACCAAAATGCTTTGATTTCCAACATCAACCAACAGGAGCAAACATATATGTTATATAATTTCTACTAAACTGGAAAAAGAGATTCTGAAAGCAATGACCTGATAACTAATAAAAAGTACTCACACTAGATTGCTGTAAAATAGTAAATTTTGTTTCGAGACCGTGCATATTGAAGTTTGCTGGAGTAGTGTCAAGTACTTGGGCAGCATCTTCTTCACCAGTAACCTTAGTACCAGCATATGTGAGTGGGGTAGAGTTGCTAAGTCCTGGTCGATCATACACCTAACTTTGACTTACATTCCTTTTTTTGGTTTTCTCTGTCGTAAATTACAACAAGTTATTAGTATTTACTAGGTTAAATAAAAATTAGAACTGAATAAGTGATTAGAACATACCTTTCTCTTATCAGCATCGGGATCTTGAACTGTTGCCTTGCAGGATCTACTTTTCTGACCAAATTTGGCACACTTAGTGCACCTGTAATTGTAACCAGTCCTTCTCAACCTACCAACAGCAGTGGTACTCCTGTCATCCCTCTCTCTCTCATGCTCTCAGCTTCCTAGGCCTCCCAGGACCTCTACTATACAAAATGGTATTATGTTAGATGTATTAGGGCACTCAGGCCACATGTCTTGCCCATTAATAGGACATAACCCAAACCCATTATATTTTTTATATTTTCGTCAATTAAAGTTGTCAACAAAATCATCAGGGTTTTGGTACCTAAAACTTAGGGCAGACGCAACATTTCTATATGGAATGCCAACAAGCTCCTAAAATTTACAACTACAGGTCCTTTTCTAGTGGTCATTACAAATTTGTGAGGCAAATATATATATGTCACTTCCCAATCAACTCCCCAGACCATATTGCAAGTCAATGCGCAACACCCAAATCTAACCTCTTCCAAGTTGGGGAGTTGAAAAATAAGCGCATAAAGATGATGTTCTTTGAAGGATATAAAAAAACACCAATAATCATAAATACAATATTTATATAAACAATAAGTTGGAAACTTGGCCCAAAAGAATGTCTTCATGCATTTATGATACAAATATGTAAAGTCATTAGGTTTAAAAGGCCATATTACCTGCATAAGTCCTATAAGAAAATTTTCAACTCTTTTCAATTCTAAAAGAAAAATATAACACTTGCATCAGTTTTTAACACAAACAAATTTAATCTTAAAAGGAATTTGATAATCAGTAAAAGTCAGTGGAATAATCCTAACCTGTTGAGATCCTAAAAATAATATTAATTCTAACTATTCTCAATTGTAAAACCAAAATACAACACCTTATCCACTAAATCAACAATACAACAATCAGTTAAAGATCCTAAACCAAACACAGTAAAAACTAAAAACTAAAGCAAAAAAAAAACTCTTCCAAGTCAAATGTAGCAAAACGCCAAAACCATACAAGTCGACAAAACAACCAAATATAGCAAAATCATTCTAACAAAAAATAAACTTGCAGTGAAATGAAACAACACTGAGAGTTTGTAACTAAACAGAACAAAAACCTTTTGCTATGAAATAAAGCAAGATAGTTTATTTAGTAAATAAGAAATAAGAAAATAAAATAGCTACAGTAGTCATAAAGAAATCAGGAAAAAAAAACTAATGGGTTGAGGGCTTGAGACTGTATGACACTGGCGATTGGTGATGCAATTCCACAACAGTAGAGATATGGAAGCCACCCCAGTCCTCGCCCCCTGCCCCCTCACATTTGAAATCTGTGAAAAGATTTTGTAGGATGTGCGTTTTTATTGTTTGGAAGAAAGAATCAGACCTCTATTCAGAAAAATCGCATTGTGTCCTTGTAGTTCTCCCAGCCTCTCATCTTAAGACCTTTTTTTTAGTCGATTGTTTCAGTCTTTCAGCCTTCACGCCATGCACCTTCGCTTACCCTGGACTCATTTGTCGATCAAGATCTTGGACCAAGTGAGGTATACCAATAACACTTATGTAAAATCGGATGCCCCATGAGATTTCGCTGCCCTGGGCCGTGACCCAGATTGCCTGGCCCTTGGGACGGACCTGATTGGGGGTTAACACAGAGCTCGATTTTGTGTAGCGGCGGGGATGGGACAAGGGATAAGAAATTTGGGTTTGATAGATGGGGAAAGAAATTGGGAGGGAGTGCGTAAGGGAGGGGAGAAGAAGAAATTTGATGATGATAAGCAAGAAGTGTGGGGGCGGGGATGGGATGAGAGATAAGAAATTTGGGGTGGATAGAGGAGAAAGAAATTGGGAGAGAGAGCGTAAGGGAGGGGAGAAAGAAAGAACAGATTTGACGATGATAAGCAAGAAATTGATTTCATGTGATACAGATTATAATTATAGAATTAAATTATATAGGGTTAAATATGTAATTGAGTTAATATGAAATAAAAATATAATAAAATATCTAATGTACTATAATTATAATATACACGGTTAAGATGTAGTACAACTATTTATGATACATTTACAATTAATCTGAAGGCTATAATTAAATACATCTAAAAGTGATGTATGTTAACTAGGTACAAGGGTGGGTGAACCCTAGAATCCCCCTCCTTTCTATTCTCTCTATTCTTTCAGTTATACTTTTATAGCATTATCCATATAATCATAACAAATACACATTCTTTGGGGTGAATCTCTAGTTTGACAATCGCACCTCCGCAAGAGGCTAAACTCAATGGTTGGATAGCATAAATAAAATCCATCAGTTTTTCTTATCAAGCATATTTAATCCCATCTCTCAAAGTAAATAGCCTTAAATGTACATTAGTGCATAGATGTATTAAATAAAACCATTATATCACATAAAAGATATGTATATATACACACGCACATACACACACACACACATATATATATATATATGTGTATATATATATATATATATATATATATATATAGAGAGAGAGAGAGAGAGAGAGAGAGAGAGAGAATCTTATGATAATATGGTTTAAGTTAAGTAATAAAATGGATTTGATCCGTAAATCTTAATTAAATGTATGACTAACATTTATTCTCATAAAAATTTATGCATGAAACATTATTCTAATGCATTGATATGTTAACATCTCTCTCTCTCTCTCTCACTCTCTCTCTCTCTGATCTGCAGGTGAGTCCATCATTCCTGTATCATGAATGATGACTTCTTCTAGAGTGGTGGTTTTGAGCTTATCCTCAATTAATTCCACCTGTTTCCTGTACTAAATAGTAGACTCGTTAAACACAACATGAGGTGTTTCTTCCACAACTAAGGTTCTTTTGTTAAATACTCTGTATGCCTTGCTTATTTTTGAGTATCCCATAAAGAGACCATCATCAGTTTTAGCATCAAAGGCATTCAGTTGAGTTTTACCATTGTTGTGGATGAAACACTTACAACCAAAAATATGGAAATATCAACAGTTGGTGTTCTGCCATTCCAAACCTCATAGGGAGTTTTGCCATGTCTCCCTACAATCATACTCCTGTTCTGAGTATGGCATGCTGTGTTGACAGCTTCAGCCCATAACCTCTTTGGCAGGTCAGCTTCAGCAATCATGGACCTGGCAGCTTCCTTCAAGGTTCTGTTCCTTCTTTCAGCAACACCATTCTGTTGTGGAGTCCTGGCTATAGAGACCTTATGCTGGATCCCATTCTAATCACTGTACTCAGTGATTGCTTTGTTGAGAAATTCTCCTCCTTTATCTGATCTGATCTTGATGATTGAGAGGGATTTCTCATTCTGGATCTTCCTTAGCATCTCAGGTAGCTTTGTCAAAGTTTCACTCTTTTTATAGAAAAAAACAATCCATGTATACTTGAGTAGTCATCTACTACTACTAGAGCATGCTTTCTTCCACTCAATGTCCTTGGCCTGATGGGGCCAAAGAGATCCATATGAAGTAGATCTAGAACTCTTGTGGTGAGAGTGGTCGGCTGAATTGGTTTGAATGATACTATGGTTTGTTTTCCTTTCTGACATGTATTACAGAGAGCTTCCTTTCTGAATACTTCTTTTGGAAGTCCCCTGGCCAGTTTTTGAGAACTAATCTTGTTGATGGCTTTGAAGTTCAGGTGACATAGTCTTTTGTGCCACAGCCATCCATTTTCAGCTATAGTCTTGGATAGAAAACAGGTGTTGAGAGTTCTTGTGCTCCAATCTATCATATAGACATCTCTCCTTCTGAATCCTTGTAGCTTCACTTCTCCAGATAGGATATCTAACACCGTGCATTTCCAAATGGTGAAGACTACTAGATTCTTCTCATCACAAAACTGACTTATGCTCAAAAGGTTGTACTTGAGCCCTTTGACATAATGGACTTTGGATATTGTTATGTTTCCTCTGTGCAGCTCTCCAAAACCTTTTGTCTGACCTCTAGAGCTATCTCCAAAGGTTACATCTGGGCCTATTTCCTTGGTATAATTTGACAGCACCTTCTTGTTCCCAGTCATGTGCCTTGAGCATCCAGAATCTACAAACCATTCTTCACCTCCTATATTTGAATTTGTGGAGATGTGGTAGTAGTCCTTCCACCTTTTCTGCCATTAAACAAGCATAGATTTAGGTACCCAAATCTATGTGGGTCCTCGGGGGTTAGTTGGTTTCCTGGAGAATTGATTTCTCCTTGGATTATGGAGGTTATGATGATTGCCCCTAAAAGGTGTGTGTTGTTACCCAAAATATTATTCGAAAAGGTTTCTGGAATGAATGAGTAACAAACAAAATGCAAGAGCACGACCGATGGAAAGTAAATAACACAATATTTGCCGGGGTTGTTTGTTCCAGGGCTTGAATGCTCTCGCGAGATATTATTAATAGAAATACTGTTTGAGTACAAGTATTAATGTTAGAGTACAATTACAATGAGTGTAATGAACCTAGTTATCTAGTAGCTAAGAGTTGATGATTGCCGGAAGAACCAGAGTTGATCCTCTGCGAGTTCTTGTAACAAAGATCAAATACAGAGAGGGAATTCGTTTATGCCGATCGTCTTTCTATATTGGTGATTTCTCTTGAGGGAAATGTATATGGATGTAGATCTCTGTCTTGGGGAGAATTCAGATTCTGAACCTCTTTCCAAATGCTGGAAGTCTCCTATTTATAGAGGAGGGAGGTAGCTGAGATGTCTCAATCCCAAGCGGGCGATCGCCTTTCCTGTATTATAATAAGCGGGCAATCGTCTCGGCACATGGGTCGGTTTCCTTAAAGTCCGCAGCTGCTTACTGGCAGCCTGATGTGCGAACCAATGATGAGACAGCACGCGTCCTACGTCGCTCTCTTGGGAGGTCCCACCTAGGAACTTTCGGCGGGTCTGTCGGTAGGTGAGAGGTTGTCACTTTTATCGACAGCTGTTGATGGTCTGGAGTCAAAATCCTTTCCTGCGATGTCGTTTGCGGATCTGCAGGTGGGCCCTCTCCTCGAGGTTTGGTCTTGCGTAGACTCTGACTGATGTGGGTTTCCCGTGCGATGCAAGGCGGTCGTCTTTGCAAGGACGCTGAAGGCGATCGCTTTGTGTGATGATCGCTAGGTGCATAAAGACGATCGCTCGGCACTTAGACTTTAATCTAACGTCTTCTTCGATTGGTAAGTTCGCCTTGGTGTATTTGATACTTAAACTTGGGTTGCTCGGCCCTTATGCCGATCGCCGTTGAGGCATGTAAATCGATGCACAATAGTGTGTATGGTCTGGGCCTATATCCTCGGTTAGGATTGTGAACTGGATATGCCTCATAAAATTGGTGGTGTGGGCCATTTATAAATCTTGTCTGAGACCATTTATAAAATCTTTGGGGTCTCCACACGTGTTCATTTTGAAGCTTGGATAACCTTGAGGTTTCCATTTGCCCCTCCCATTTTGAAATCTATT
Source organism: Orobanche coerulescens (assembly GCA_033398695.1). Lineage (NCBI taxonomy): Eukaryota > Viridiplantae > Streptophyta > Magnoliopsida > Lamiales > Orobanchaceae > Orobanche > Orobanche coerulescens. Next base: position 13,378,618 of record CM065817.1, read on the forward strand.
TTTGGGGAGTCTTTGATAATAGTGGGCATGTTGTCTAGGCTGCTGCTTTTGCCTTGGCCATTGCCTAGTCTCTTGTCTAGGTGGCTGCCTTGTATACCTTGGCTGCTGCCTAACCTTTTGACTTGGATGCTGCCTATTTTGAAATACAGGTTTGTAAGTTGGCTCAGCAGACCGGATAAGTGTTTCTCCCTTGATGAAACTAGTTTTTGAACTAGAGGGAGTGTTGTGGTCATATCCAAGGCCTGATCTGGAATAAAGTGGCCTTTTATTCATACACAACTCATCCAAGGTTATGGATGCCTTGACATAAGTTATCTCCTTAGCTTGTGTATTAGTTAGCTGTGTCAGTTTAGCAAACTCAGATTTAACATGAGCAAGTGCAGCTGATTTCTCACTTTTTAAAACAGTTAATCTTTTGATCTCAGTTGTAGTATTATCAGCCTAGTTTTTGAACTTGTCTTCAGCCTGTTTTTCAAATTCATATTTGGTTTTAATTAAATCTAGGCTGAGTTTTTAAAAGTTATTTTTCAGCTGCCTATTCTCATCTTGCAGCTGGGTCTTCTTGGCTGATACAGTTAAGTGTGCAGATTTTAATTTCTCAAAATCTTTGAGAAGCTGATTGACAGACTCATGTAAGTCCAAATCATGAGATATGTCTGAGCTGTTATTATTTGAAATTGAGGGTTTAGATGTTACCTCTTCATCAGCTAAGTTGGCATTCAGAACTTATCTCATCTCTTTTTGGTCAATCTGTCTGTCGTGCAGTCAACCTTCTCTGATGTCGGACTTCTCTGATGACTTCTCTGAGATAAAGTTCTCTGTCTCGACTAATCTTCTCTGATCTGATGACCTGTCTAAAGTCTTCTGACCTGATGGACTTATCTGATCTGATGGTCAAACTTCAGATGACTTGGACTCCGTCTGATCACTTGACTGCAATCTGGTCAAACTTCTCTGATAAATGAGTTGACCAGGACTTCTCTGATAAATCTCTTTCTGTAGAACGTTGTCTAATGATAAGTCGTCTGTGGTCAATCTTCTCTGAACAGTTGATTTGACCAAGACTTCTCTGATAAACTCGTCTGCAACTCGGCTTTCTGCAGTGTTTGGTCAAACCTCTCTGATGTATCTGTTTGACCAAAACTCGTCTGATATTGAACTTCTCTGAGATTTATACTTAGCCGATTTTAGCCTAACTTATATGGACTATAGAAGATACTCATTTGGTTCTTCTTTACATATTTCTAAGTATTTAACTATACATAATCTGGCCTATAGAAGATACTCATTTGGTTCTTCTTTATATATTTCTAAGTATTCAACTATACATAATTTGGCCTATAGAAGATACTAATTTGGTTCTTCTTTACATTTTGTCAAGTACTTACAACATACAATTGAATAATCAAATACAGGGATGACATCATCAAAATATAATAAGTATTCCTCACAAATTCCCCCTATTTTGATGATGGCAAAACTTTAAGCAAAATATTCAAATGTAGAACAAGTCTGCACATGATCAAATGCAAGACAAATCAAACTCAGTCTTGTTTTGAGACAACTGGTGGTTGTCATTCAAATGACTGTTATAAAATTTTCAGAGATGTTTACAAGTACAGTGCTTTTGAATGAACAAAATACAAAAATTTTACAAGTAATGCAAATTTACAAGTAAATTCCAAAACAGCAAAATACAAGTAAAATACAAAATCTTATCTTCCTCTTCCTCTGCCTCTTCTGACAGGCTGTTTGGGTGGCCTAAAGAGTTTTGCACCAGTGGGTATCTTATTGATAGGTGCGAGTCCATACATCCTTCTGATGACTAGAGAAGCAAACTTTTGTTATTATGTAGATGAGAATTTGTGTTCTACACAGAGTTTCCTAATCTCAACTTGCAGGGCCAGCTCATCCAGCTCATTATTCATCAATGTAGGAGGTTCTTTATATCTGAACAAGGGAATCATGGGGTAGGCATCCCATTTCTCTGCATATTTTATTTGTATAGCCTGCATCATTGCCGTGTTGAGTTCATATAGTTGATGAACGCCTGCTGTGGGAGCAGTCTTTATCCTGGAGTATTTCCCAGAGATAATACTTCTCTATGAACTGCTTCTTTGCATCTCCCCACATTGGAAAATAATCAGCAGGTAAGAACTCCTCAACGTGCCAAAGCTCTTTGCCTTCCCATTCATACCTTTGTTCATCCCCTATTCTGATTCTCCTCTTCTTGGCTGCAGGTTGGTCATCAGCATCAGTAGCATGAACAGCCAACTCTTTCCCCTTCAGGTTAGACGTCCCATCTTCAATCAGAGGGAGGTCATTTCTCTGCTTGGTCCTCAGCTCCTTTCTGACTTCTTCAGCTGAATGTTGGATTAGGTCTTGCATCTTTTCTTCTCCCTGACCTCATGCTTCCCCATGTCCTCTCTCTTTCCCTTTTTTGCCAGCATCAACCAGAGTGGCTAATTGTTGTTCAATTCTCGACATCCAATCAGACATGCCTAGAGGCATTCTGGAATTGGTAGGAGGAGGTGGAGGGACAATCTTCTGCAGTAAAGTGTCCATATTTGTATCAAGGAGTTGCAGGTCAGGTTTGATCTCAGAGGCTATGAGCTGGGCAACTCTCTCTTCAACTACACGTTTGATCAGGTCAGCCATCTCAGGCGAGATAGGTGTTGCTTGAGGGGAGTGATCTCCATAGCCTTCCATGCCTGCAGGTCGTTTGACGGTTGACCTGCCTGACTACAGACTCCTATCTGCAGGAGGATGATCAGATGGGGTTTTATCAGGGGTCCCCGATCTGTCATCCTCTTCTTCGGACTGATCTGAGTTGGGGGCTTGATCAGGTGCCCCGGGCTCATCTGCATCATCTTTATCCTCCTCCATCTCTTCTTATTCTCCTTTATCACCATTATCATCATATTTTTCTTCCTTTTATTCTTCCTTCTCATCTTCTTTTTCTTCCTCCTCTTCTTTTTCTTATTTTTCTTCTTTTTCCTCTTCTTCAACTTCTTCTCCTTCTTCAGCTTCTTCCAACTCTTCTGTTTTTTCGACTTCAACTTCTTCAGATTGTTTTTCAACTGTTATTTTTTCTTTTGCTTCCTCCACAATCTCTTCTATTCTTGTCCCTTTCTCCTTTTCAACTTCTCCTTCATCTTCATCCACCTTCCCAACTGCTACACCTTCCATTACTAAAAGGACGAACTGGTCCATGTTGGTTTTGAAATTTGACAGGAACCAGTTCTCCTAGAGCATTAAAACTACATCTGTCTCATGGAGAAAATGCATGTGAACTTGATCCATAGCCTGGGAAAATTCCCAGCTACTCATCTCAACAAAAGATTGTAATTGAGTAAATGGAAAAGATTTTAAGGTTTTCCATTCTTCAAAAACATTGACAAATGAAACTTTAATAGAATGGTGTTTTACCATATGTAGTTGTTCTACAGATAGCTTCAAAGGGTTGTGCTCCAGCAGATTCAGGGTGTAACCTGCTTCAAGAATGTTGATTATTGGGTCTGCTTCTTCCTACTCTGTCATGCTTGGGAGGGTCAGCAAAGGGATGATATCAGCCATCATTTAGGATGATCAGGATGATCCTCTTCTTCAGGGATATGAGTAGATGCAGGTGAGTGAGGTGTCAGCTCTGCATCTTCAAAGTCAAGGCGTCTAGGCCTTTTTGTAGAAGGCTCCGGTGATGACGTGACATGCACCACCTCCTCTGCAATTGGAGATTTCCTTTTAAATCTCAGAGCTATAGGGGTGTTGTCTGAGTCCGAATGATCTGCAGATGATTCATGCTCTGCAGGTTGGGTAGATGTGGTCTCCTCTGCAGGTAGGTCTTCGGCTGGCTGTTCTGCAGCATCCGAGAGGACTTTCTCTGAGCCTGAAGGCGCTTTGTAAGGAGTGGGTCCACTAGTCATCTCTTTCAACAATTGGGCGGCTTTCCTTTCTACGCCCGACTTTTTCAGCGTTTCTTGTTCCAAGTGACCAAGCCTTTTGTTCGTATGGAAGGGGTCTGCAGATCCCTTCTCTTTTCCGAGGATCTCCAAGATCCAACTGATCTGGGTTCCGTATGCCAGCTTTGTCTTAAATTTCTTTTCCTCTTGAATCCAATTGGCCTTGTTGACTTCTCGGACTATCTGCCTGTAAATGTAATCAGGCCAGTTAATCCTCTGATCCTGGATAAGTTCTCCCAGCACCATATATTTAGTGGATGACAACTGGTCGTAGCTGTCTGACATCCCCATTACGATTTTATTAGTAATGACCAGGACGTGTCTGTACTCCTTTTTCAAATCTCCTTGTTTCTCCGTAAGTTTAACTTTTGTCGGCTGCTCAGGTAGCTTAATATCATACCATGTTTCCACTGAGCTCTATTTGAGGGCTTCCACTGCAATGCCTCGAGCTTTCATCTTGAACGCGTCCGTAACAGTCTGGGGAGTATGTTGTTACCCAAATTATTATTCGGAATCATTTGCTGGATATGGCTACGGGTGAGTAACAAACAAAATGCAAGAGCACGAGCGATGGAAAGTAAATAACACAAGATTTGTCGGGGTTGTTAATCCCGGGCTTGAATGCTCTCGCAAGATATTATTAATAGTAATACTGCTTTGGAGTACAACTATTAATATTAGAGTACAATTACAATGAGTGTAATGACCCTAGTTGGTTATCTCTTGAATGTTGATGATTGCCGGAAGAACCAGAGTTAATGCTCTGTGAGTTCTTGTTACAAGGATTAAATGTAGTGAGCGCTCGCTTCTGCCGAGCATCTTTCTTGTTTCTGAAGATTCTGTTGAGGGAAATGAACTCTCTCTTTGGGGAATTTTGGCTCCCTTTCCAAATGCTGGAAGTCTCCTATTTATAGAAGCGGAGGTAGCTGGGATGTCTTAATCCCAAACGTGCGATCGCCTTTCCTGCATTAAATGCTCATTTAATGCTTCTGACATGCCATTAAGGGCAACCGGGGTGATCGTCCCAGCACGTGGGCTGGTTTCCTTAAAATCCGCAGCTGCTACAGGATGCATCGTCTGCGGGAACCAATGAGAATCTAATGCGTGCCCCACGTCACAGTCTTGGGAGGTCCCACCTAGGGCGCCTTTTGTGGGTCTGCCGGTAGGTGAGAGGCTGTCCTTGTCATAAACAGCTGGTGATGGGCTGGAGTCAAAAAGCCTACTCCTGCTGCGCCATTTGCGGGTCTGCACGTGGGTCTTCTTCCTGAGGTTCGGTCTTCGTAGACTCGATGGATGTTGGCGCCACACGTGGCTAAGACGGTCGTCCTTGGTTGAGCGCTAGAGACGATCGCTAGGTGCCAAGAGACGATCGCCCTGGACGTCGATCGCTCGGAACTTGATCTTGACCTGGCACCTTCGTTTGGTAAGTCTACCTTGGTTCATTTGATGCTGACTTTGGTCGCTCGGCCCTTTTGCCGATCGCCGTTGAGGCATATTAATCGCCACACAACAATTGCCCCCAGCTCGCTCCGATGTTGAAGATGTGGGGTGAGGTGGTTCTACTGGCGATCGCTTGAATGGATTACGGGCGACTCATCGCTTTATGGAACAGGCGATCGTCCTCTCGAGCGGGTTTCGATCTAGAATTCGGACGACCTACTCAGTCGCTAAAAAGAGCGGGAAGTGACATCTGACTTGAAACGTCACTGGGGAACGTGTCGCATTCCTGTTGGGGGAGTCCGACAGTTTTTCAGACTTATCGTCTGACGTGCCCTCAAAACGATGCGTACGCGGGACTCGAGGGCGGCATTAATGTCTATCTTTTCCGACCTTTGCGCTTTGACCCTCGAGATTGTGTTTAATTGCCCAGAAGCCCCTGCCTTCGCCTATAAAAAGGGGCTAGGGTTTCTGGGTTCATTTGACTTGCATTTTCACCCGAGAAGAAGACATAGCCAGATTCCTTTGAAGCTTTGTGTGTGCCGATCGTCGTTTGACTCAGACTCTTTAGGTAAGAAAAAATCCTTTCTTTTCCCTTTCTTCTTGAGGATGTCTGGAGGAGTACCAAAGGTATTTGAGGTGGGTAGCACTTCCGCCGCCGGGACATCAACTGCCCGGGATGAAGTCTCTGTGGATTTACACGTGGAGACCGCCATCGAGGCCATCCGCACTGGGATTAAACCCACGGAGGTCGAGGAACTTTTCAATGAAGCTGATGTGGCCAGGGCAGCGGCAGCCGAGCGAAAGCATTAGCTGGACGAAGAGGAGATGGCGGTGAGGGTGTTCTGGGAGCGACATAGCGCGTTCGGCAAAGCCTTTTCAGCCTTCGCCGAAATTATGGAGAGATTGGCCGGCTCGCTTCCCAAGTTCGACTTCCGGGAGTATTCGATCGCTCATCCCTATCAATACGAGAGGCTGACGCTGTTCAGGGCCGCGCACCTCTCCCCGTGGTCCCTTGGCCAGATCAAGAGCTCGGCGACCAGGAAAGACTTGGCCCACTGGAGGGAGAGGTTCCATGTCCCCTCCGACGTTAGTCTCTACGTGCCCGCCGAGAACAAGTGGGCCGAGAAACATCCTCAGGGCATGGTCGCCATTAATGAGGCGATAATGGAGGCCGGTCTGCAGTTTCCCATGCCGTTTGCCGTTTCCTACTTTTTGGTCGCCTGGAACGTCGCGCCGCTTCAACTGACGCCGAACGCCTGGCTCCAGATTGTCTGCGCCCTCACTTTGTTCGGCGGTCATCGGGTGTACCGTCTTCCTTCGCCGTTGGAGATGAACTATATCTTCAAACTAATGGCTCAGAAGGGGTCCGTCTGCGGCTACCACATCCAAGGTCGCTCTGGGCGGGTGATTCTTGGGGTCCCGAACAATGTTCGGGGTGATCTGGCAAAATGGTTCTGGGTCAGCGGCGCATGGAAATCGGCCGCGAGCGACCACCCCACTGACGAGCTGGATATCCCCATCGGTTTTCGGGAGAGGAGTCCGAGTAAGGGTTTTGACTTTCCCCTCGTTCGGATACATTCTGAACTGATCTGATTTTGGTCTTCTTTTTGCAGGTCTTCTTTTTGCAGGTGCCCTTATTCCGGCGGTAGGCGAGCTAGACTTTGCGATCGTCTGGGAGCAGATACGCAGTCTTCCCGACGACAATAAAAATGCTCACTGGATTAACAACGAAGCCTGCTGGTTGGCTGCTCGGCTGTTTCGCTTTCTTCGCCACCTTTTGGTCCCAGGTATGCACTTTCACGATCTTCCTTTACTTGGCGATCGTCTCGTTTGAGGAAGGTGACCAAACTCTGTCGATTGCTTTCTTTGCAGAGATCCGCTTCCCTCGCTTCCTAGAGCCCCCGCTTGAGATCGCCATGTCGAACCTCGGGATTATGAGTCGCCTGCATCAAGGGAGGAAGATGAACCGAGCTCCCCCTGTGGTGCCCCGACTTATTCCGGATGCGAGGCCTCACGTGGAGTCGGTCACTGAGGAACAAGAAGTTCGGGAGGAGGGACTTCGGCTGAACCGCAAGCGACGGAAGACGGAGGAGCCCCCGGCCTCTGCCACTGTTGGTGAGCAGCCGATCGCCGCACCTCCGCTCACCGTGATTCCCCCGGTGGAAGGGCCCATGCCCTCATCGGATTTCCTGCAGGCCATAGCGACCGCCGAGGCCGAGACCCCGTGCGGGAAGCCGTTATTCGGTCGCGACCCAGAGAAGGTCAAAAGGTAAGCTTGGTCGCTTTGCCGAGTTATGTCACTTGTGTAGGAAACATACTAACCCTTTTCTTCTTGGCACAAGATCCGTCGCAGTGACCCAAACTGCTCGCCGCTGGTGTTGGACTTCCTCGTGAGCCGAGCTCCTTGCGAGGCTTGTGGCGTCCCTCACTACGTCGCTCTGGCTGTCAACTCTCTGCCGAAGGCCTGGACGACTGATTTGGATGTGATCACTGTTAGGAGTATGCCCTCGAATGCCACTCAGAGGATGTTGAGTGAGGGCATTGTACTTGTAATTATGTAAATCATTAATATAAGGCAATAGATGTTTCTTTATTTACTGGTAGTTACTGGCATTCCTAACTCATAAATATACATATAGAAACTAGTCCGTGTATTTGAGAGCAAAACGTTCCACTCCTTATTGGATAAGGGGGTCGGCACTGGAAAGGTTAATAGCTCAAATACTTAATCGTTCGCGAGTCGATGAAACTTGATTGGGCGTTAAGTTTATGTGAAGACTTGTATGACGCGTTCTTTGACATGGAGAGTGCCTGTCGAACACTAATGGTTAGTGGGAACACACGTTATAGGTATGCTAATTGGATTAGTATACTCGGACCGACTCACCCTCGATTCGTCACACGGATTTACGACGGAACGAATCGAGCTTAATCTCTCTTTTATAAATATTAGATATTGGATATCTAATTTATTGGACATTAGATGTCTAATTTATTTAGGGACATTGGATGTCTAAATTAATTTATTGGATAAATTAATTTACGGCCTAATGATTTAAATAAATTACTGGATGATTAATTTAATTCAAAGATATAATTATTTCTTGGAGAAATTAATTATATTAATTTATATTTGATACAATTAATTAATTGGATTAATTAATTGATATAAATACATCGGAACAGAATGGAATTTATCTGTTTGGACTCGAGAGAGTCCGAAACGGACCGAATATCTCCGGTCCTTCTAGATGGCCGAACCACCCCTTTTATTTTTGTCTTGGTCTTCACTTTCCACCTTAATAGGTGGAAGACCATGGAAAATGGGGGTGAGTATTATTCTTGGAGAATAATTATAAAGAAGTAAAGTAGAAGAATAAAAGTGAGACTTACTCACTCGAAGAAAGTGACCCACGGCATTTTGAGCAAGAAGGAAAGGGAGAGAATTATTTTTTCTCAAGACTTCTTCTTCTTCTTCAATTTTTTTTCTTTTTCATGCTTCTTCTTTTTCATATTTTTCTTAAGAAAAAATTGAGAAAATAAAGAGAGAAAATATATCTATACACTTAGAGTGTTTTAGATTATATTTGATAGCTCCTACCACTTTGTTCTAGCCGTGTCCTTGGAGGACAATGAAGTGGAAGTCGTTCCGATCATTTTTCCGGGTCGTGGCAAGTAGAGGCACGGTGTTTTCGGTGCTCGGGATTTCAAGAGCTTGGGGAATTGCTGAAGAGAAGGAATCCATTTAATCAACGGACTACAAGGGTGAGTTTCTAATATCTCTTGTGATTTCGTTTATATATTCGTATATACGTAGCTCGATCGATCCTCTTATGGGATTCGGATCGAATTAGATTCGTTTATTGCTTCCGTTGCGCCTTTGTTTTAGGCACCGAATCCCAACAGTGGTATCGGAGAGTAGGTCTTGCAATCGTATATACGATATTTAGCATTTGGAATGCTTGATTGGATGGTTTATGATTTGGAATCATAACCGCATTAATCCGTGATTTTCAATTGTTCATCTGAAAATTAATTTTCATGATTTTATGTTACAATATAAATCTATTTTTCTTTTGAAAAACTGATTTAATTGTGTAATATAAAAATTAGAAAAATATTATTTTTGGATTTGGGACGAAAAGACGAGCCGAAAAAATGGACCGGCCACTCATTCTGGGCCGCGATAACAACGAAATTTCTTGGTCAGGCCCATTTAGGTGACGAGGCCGGCTGGCCGGGCAACCTGCTGGGCCGCGGGCTTGGTCCGGGCCTTGTGTTTTTGGCTCTGTTTTTATATTTCGTTCGGTAATTAATTTCCCACAAATTAAATTGGATTTAATTTGACTAAGATATAATTATGGTAATTTTATTCTTAGGAGAATTAATTTAATGAAATATTTTATCGTCCGGAACAAGTTAAAATTAACGGTTGTTTGAATTAATTGGATTAATTCGTTTGGATGGATTAATTTATATTGATTGGATCAATATTTAGATTAATTATGAATGTCATTTATTTTAATGTGTTTGATGTATTATTTTGAATGGTGATGTGGTTCATGGACTTAGTTTTGAATCGTTCGGTTTTATTCAATTGGGTTGTAAAGTCTGTTTTGAGCCTATTTATTTTACTAGAAATATTTGTATCTAGGATGCAATTTTCAATGTAAAATTTATATGTAATGACGAAGACCGGAGAAAGATCCGTTTCGAGAAGACGAAGATTCAAGACGAAGACTTGTAATTAGATTAGGGAGATTTTGTTTCTAGGAACGGTCCATGAACTACAAGTTGGTAGCAACTAGGTTGTGAATGGTTTTTCATATTGTATGAATGCTACAAACGCGCTTAAATAAATTAATGTACAAAGTATAACATTAATCGCGAAAATTCTCCCACGACAAATTATTAAATTTATAAAGTTTCAAGGTTTTCCTTCCCTCCATCGAGTTTTCGGGAAATTGAAATTCAAACCGGATGTGCTATGCTTCCGAGTTATCGGGGTAGTCGTTCGGGGAAGACGGATAAATTACCGGGAGCGCATTGGATGCCTTCGGTTGGAGCAAATTTGATCCCTAGAAACCTGATAGGTCGCCGGATAAGATTCAATTGTGAAACTGATTTGCGTCGATGGTATAAACTTAACTTGTTCACGAACCATAGAAATCGTATAGGTTGAGGGGAGTGAACAAGGAGAAAAAGAAGATCGAATCATCCATTAGATGGGTTGGTGTTGGACACCACTTTATGAAAATTAATAGACTAGAAAATTGTTCGGTTGCCCTCTATTAAGATTTATAAAGAACTCGATCACCACTATGAAGTAAAGCGACGATACTTCCGGATTTCACATGGGAGTGTGTTATTCCGATAAAAATAGTGGGAGCTGGGTAACAAGAATAGAAAATACCTTAATTCTATACTCATATCATAATATAACAAGTCACTAATTAATCTGTCGTACTTAATGCAGACATAACTCTCAATATGACAATGAATCCACTCGCAATTCTACTCGAAAAGAACACCTTGATGGGACCTAACTTTGTGGATTGGATCCGCAATCTGATGATTGTACTCAGTATAGAGGAACTGGGATACGTCTTGGAGACGGACATTCCAGCGCCTCTAGTGCGGACCCAAGCCAATTAGGAAGAGATTGAAAACCACAAAAAGTGGGTTAAGGATGACGTGAAAGTCTGTGCTTATATGATGGATTCTATGTCTAATGAGCTTCAGAGAGCTCATGAGAAAATGACTTCTGCTAGGCAGATTCTATCTCACTTAACCGAGCTTTATGGTGAGCACAACAGAACTGCTAGATATGAGATATCCAAGCAACTGTTCAGTTCAAGGATGAAGGAAGGTGAGAATGTTGGGGAACACCATGATCGAGAGATTGGAGGCTCTTGATTTTAAAATGGATACTTCTCTCCAAACCGACCTTATCCTACAGTCTCTTCCTGATTCCTTTTGATAGTTTGTTATGAACATTAACTGCAATGAGATTGCATGTAATTTAGCTAGGCTACTGAACAAACTGGTGACCGCTCAGTCTCAGATGAAGACTCAGCGGATGAAGGAGTCTGCCCTTGTGATTTCTTCTGGACCTCGGAGGTCTAAGAATAAGAAGAAAAAGACCAAGAAGCAGACTGGACCACAAGTTAAGGACCTTAAGGGTAAGGGCAAGGCCCCAACGGTTCGGAAGAACAAGAAGAAGAAGGATGCCTGTCTCAAGTGCGGTGAGCTGGGCCACTGGGCTAGAGACTGTCCGATTCTTCATGGGACTTCAGGTACAGAACATTTAATTCTGGAAACAAATTGTTTGCTACTGTATTTTGTACTTCCTGGATACTGGATTCTGGTGCCAGTTCTCATATTCGTACCGTGAATCAGAATCTGGAACAAAGTAGGAAGCTTGGAGCTGAAGAAGTTATGATCACAGTCGGAAGCCGGCATAGTGTCGAGGCAACCGACATAGGATCACTTCTTTTGTTTAGAATCCGGCTTTGTTTTTACTTTAGAAGATGTACTTGTTTTGCCCAAGGGTCACAAAAACATTGTATCCATTCCGGTCATGGACCGAAAAGGCTTTTCATTTTTCATTGGTGATGGTTCCTGCAAAATTTATTTCAGAAATAAACTAGTGGGTACTACTACATTGTTAAATGGATTGTATCATCTAAATCTCAGCAACAAAGTAGTTATGAATACTATGACTAGAAAACGTGGTAGGGATGAAACCAATCAAGTTTTGAAATGGCATCTTAGACTTGGTCATGTTGGTCAGACCAAGGTTTACAAGATGGAAAAAGATGGACTTATGGGTCCATTGGGATCAGATCCCTTTCCTACTTGTGAATCTTGCCTTAAAGGCAAAATGACTAAGTCCCCCTTCACAGGGACTTTTGAAAGAGCTGCTGATAAATTGAGATTAATCCATACTGACGTATGTGGTGCTTTAGAAGTAGCACGTTATGGATATCAATATTTCATTACGTTTACAGACGATCATTCTAGGTATGGTTATGTATACTTAATGAAACATAAATCCGAGGCCTTTGAGAAATTCCAGGAATTCAAGGCCCTAGTCGAGAAACAAACTGGTAATCATATCAAAGCACTTCGGTCGGACCGAGGTGGTGAGTATATGAATACGGACTTTGACGAGTTCCTTAAGGAACATGGAATAGTTTCACAACTAACACCTCCAGGTACTCCTCAGTTAAATGGTGTGTCAGAAAGAAGGAACCGGACATTGTTGAACATGGTCCGTTCCATGCTGGGCTATACGGACTTACCGATTTACCTGTGGGGTATGCACTCCTGACTGCCGCTTACATCTTGAACAGATGTTCCTCCAAATCCGTTCCTAAAACTCCACCTGAGATGTGGGAGGGCAAGAAACCAAGTCTTAATCATATTAGGATTTGGGGATGTCCCGCCTATGTCAAGAAGACTAAGATGGAGAAGTTGGAAGCTAGGTCCGCGAAGGGACGTTTCATTGGATTCCCATCTGGGACGATGGGATATCTATTCTACATGCCTGAAGATCGAAATATCGTTGTTGCTTTACAAGTACACTTCCTGGAAGATGAGTTCATTCAGGAAGGCGGAGCAGGTAGAAGTATTTCTTTAGAATAATACAATGAAACTCCTCGGGAGACACCTGTGCAAGAAACTGGAACCGAACCTTCTGAAACACAAGTACAACCACCTCGTAGGTCTAGTAGGGTGTCTCATTTACCTGAGAGGTATGGGCTTGTGCACTTGGAGGAGCTGGGTCTCCATGAGGTTCCAAGTGATAGCCAAGAGACCGACCCAACGATCTATGACCAAGCGATGGTAGATGTAGACTCCGCGAAATGGCATGAAGCTATGGAAGCTGAGATAGAATCGATGCATGTCAATCAGGTCTGGACTCTAGTAGATCGCCCCAAGGGCATAGTGCCTATTGGGAACAAGTGGATCTACAAGAGAAAGACTGATGGTGATGGCAAGGTTGATGCCTATAAGTCCAGGCTTGTGGCAATGGGTTATACCCAGAAGGAAGGGATCGATTACCACGATACCTTCTCGCCTGTAGCTATGATCAAGTCTATTCGCATGATGCTTGCTATAGCTGCCTACCACGATTATGAGATATGGCAAATGGACATAAAGACAGCTTTCCTTAATGGATTCCCCGAGGTGGAAATCTATATGGAGCAGCCTAAAGGCTTTGTGTCCGAAGTCGATATTCAAAAAGTGTGCAAGCTTCAGCGTTCCATTTATGGACTGAAGCAAGCGTCGCATAGTTGGAACCTTCATTTTGACGAGGCGGTCAAAGAGTTTGACTTCGTGCAAAACGAGGAGGAACTTTGTGTATACAAGAGGGTTAGTGGGAGCAAGATCACATTCTTAGTACTATATGTGGATGATATTCTACTAATAGGAAATGATGTGGGAATGCTCAGTTCTGTGAAAGCTTGGCTTTCGAGTAATTTCTCCATGAAAGACTTGGGAGAAGCAACCTATATTCTTGGAATTAGACTCTACCAGGATAGAGCGGAGAGAACAATAGGTCTTTCCCAAGCCCTCTATATAGATAAAATCTTAAAGCGATTTAAGATGGATGATTCTAAAAGAGGGTTCCTACCGATGCGACATGGAATAAAACTCTCCTTGAAGAGGTGTCCTCAAAGTGAGGAACAACGAAAGGAAATGAGTAATATACCATATGCTTCGGATGTGGGTATCCTTATGTATGCTATGTTGTGTACGAGACCTGACATTACGCATGCTGTAAGCGTGGTGAGTAGGTTTTAGGTAAACCCAGGTAGGGAACATTGGACTGCCGTAAAGAACGTTCTCAAGTACTTAAGAAGGACTAGAGATATGGTTCTGATGTATGGCAGTGGAGAATTGGATATGGTGGGATTCACTAATTCGGACTTGCAAGGACTGAAGGACGATTCGATGTCTACTTCTGGCTACATATTTACTCTTAATGGAGGAGCAGTATCATGGCGTAGCACCAAGCAAAGCGCGACTGCTGATTCCACCTGTCAGGCTGAGTATCAAACAACCTCGGAGGCTTCCAAGGAAGGGTTCTGGATTAAGAAGTTTCTGGGAGAACTTCAAGTGATACCATGTGCTGAGCTTCCTGTTTTGCTGTACTGCGACAACGACGGAGCTGTAGCACAGGCCAAGGAGCCGAGGTTTCACAACAGTACCAAGCACATTGAGAGGAAGTATCATCTCGTAAGAGAATTTGTTCGCAAGGGATACATTGTGTTGCATAGAGTAGACTCGGCCGACAACGTCGCTGATCCACTGACCAAGCCACTTTCTCAGACTAGCTTGGAGCGTCATCTGGAGAACATGGGTATTAGATACCATAGTGTGTGGCATTGAGTGCAAGTGGGAGATTGTTAGGAGTATGCTCTCGAATGCCACTCAGAGGATGCTGAGTGAGGGCATTGTACTTGTAATTATGTATGCCATTAATATAAGGCAATAGATGTTTCTTTATTTACTGGTAGTTACTGGCATTCCTAACTCATAAATATACATATAGAGACTAGTCCGTGTATTTGAGAGCAAAACGTTCCACTCCTTATTAGATAAGGGGGTCGGCACTGGAAAGGTTTATGGCTTAAATACTTAATCGTTCGCAAGTCGATGAAACTTGACTGGGCATTAAGTTTATGTGAAGACTTGTATGACGCGTTCTTTGACATGGAGAGTGTCTGTCGAACAATAATGGTTAGTGGGAGCACACGTTATAGGTATGCTAATTGGATTAGTATACTCGGACCGACTCACCCTCGATTCGTCACACGGATTTCACTCTGGGACAATCAATGATGGAATCGAAAGGTTGTGATAGGTATTCGTGAACCTTCGACTTGAGGATTTAGTAGGGATGTGCTTGTGACGTCAAGATTTTCATTAGAGTAGTTCGACCCTATAAACTGGAAGGTGTGGTTCAACCTCGACGTGCATCTTGACGGGCATGTAGCAGGTCCTACTAAATACCAAGATAGAATTATTTCTCCCGTTAGTGAGCGGGTTATATGTCCTATGCGGTTATTGGCAGATGAGATCAAAAGTCTTTGGCCAAAGCATTGGAGCTAGTTCTATTGGATACACGAGAGCTCGATGATCTCGATTTGTATTAACGCATGCATAGCGTCAAGTACAGATAGGTTTTGACTGACCGTGACCCTATAACTTGATCGGGACATTTGAAAGAAGGGTTTATACGTATACTGGTATTCACGACATAATGGTTCTTGAATGATACCAATGATTCATTCTCAGTTGGGGTACAGTGTAGGCCGCCAGGCTGGCTAGGTGGTGCTACTACTCTTTGGTTCCTCCCATTGCTGATTGAGACGGACCTACCGAGTCGCATATTAGGATTGACGACGGAACGAATCGAGCTTAATCTCTCTTTTATAAATATTAGATAGTGGATATCTAATTTATTGGACATTATATGTATAATTTATTAGGGACATTTGATGTCTAAATCAATTTATTGGATAAATTAATTTACGGCTTAATGAATTAAATAAATTACTGGGTGATTAATTTAATTCAAAGATATAATTAATTCTTGGTGAAATTAATTATATTAATTTGTATTTGATACAATTAATTAATTGGATTAATTAATTGATATAAATACATCGGAACGGAATGGAATTTATCTGTTTGGACTCGAGAGAGTCCGAAACGGACCGAATATCTCCGGTCCTTCTAGATGGCCGAACCACCCCTTTTATTTTTGTCTTGGTCTTCACTTTCCACCTTAATAGGTGGAAGACCATGGAAAATGGGGTAAGTATTATTCTTGGAGAATAATTATAAAGTAAAGTAGAAGAATAAAAGTGAGACTTACTCACTTGAAGAAAGTGACTCACGGCATTTTGAGCAAGAAGGAAAGGGAGAAAATTATTTTTTCTCAAGACTTCTTCTTCTTCAATTTTTTTTCTTTTTCATGCTTCTTCTTTTTTATATTTTTCTTAAGAAAAAATTGAGAAAATAAAGAGAGAAAATATATCTATACACTTAGAGTGTTTTAGATTATACTTGATAGCTCCTACCACTTTGTTCTAGCCGTGTCCTTGGAGGACAACGAAATGGAAGTCGTTCCGATCATTTTTTTGGCTCGTGGCAAGTAGAGGCACGGTGTTTTCGGTGCTCCGGATTTCAAGAGCTTGGGCAATAGCTCAAGAGAAGGAATCCATTTAATCAACGGACTACAAGGGTGAGTTTCTAATATCTCTTGTGATTTCGTTTATATATTCGTATATACGTATCTCGATCGATCCTCTTATGGGATTCGGATCGAATTAGATTCGTTTATTGCTTCTGATGCGCTTTCGTTTTAGGCACCGAATCCCAACAATCGCACGCCGGCGATCCTCGGATGCGATGCAGGGGACCTTTGCTCTGGCCCTTCAGACGGCGACGATGGCCGCCCAGGCTGTGAAGGACTTTGAGGGGCGGCCCTCGACTGCTCGTCTTCAGGCTGACCTCGAGGCTGTACGCAAACAGAATGCCGAGTTTGCCGACAGAATCGTGGCTATGGAGAAGGACTCCATGGAGGCATCCAAGCAGGCGAGCTAAGATCTCGAATGGGCCCGGGCGGCGACCGACCGGATTCAGGACCAGATGACGGACGCCCGCAGGTCGCATGCGGCCGCACAGAATGAGGCAGATGAGCTGAAGGCGGTTGTCGACCAGTTGACCGGTGAGTTGGCGTCGTCGAAGGACGAGGTGCCTGCCAAGGTTGCCGAGCTCGAGGGCGCGAACCAAACGATCGCGGGACTGAAGGGGAAGCTGGAGGCGACCGAGGCCGATTCCCATCTCAACGTGGAGTACATCAGCCAATTTGCCTATTATATGGCTTATGCTGACGCAATCCGCGCTGCCAAGAAAGCAGGGCTCGAGGTCGGCCCTTTGGTTGATAACTTCAAAGCCTACGTGCTTGAACACACTTTGCAGCCCGACTTCATCGTGCCGATCCTCGACCTCTCCTCGGATCACGGGTTCGACTTGAGCTAGTATCCGATGCCGGACAACATTGCTCATCCGGATGCCCCAGAGGATGGGGGTTCAGAGCCTGCTGCTGGCGAGGGAGCGAACGCCGATCCCTGAGTTTTTCTTTGCTTGTAATTTTTTCCGCTTTTGTTGTATTTTGCTTTCAGACGACCGTGCTTGTATTTCAAATGAAGTGAAATGAGTATTTCCTTATCTAATTTCTTGTTTGTATGTTCGTCTTTCCAAATTGATATGCTTGAACTCATACTGGTTAGTTTCAGAACAAGGTCGATCATCGTATGTATATTCCGCTCTCCCCCTTGTTTTTGTTTGCTTAGTGAAAGTGAGGGAACGAAAATAAATTATTTAGGGAGCGATCTTTGGACTAGTTCTTGCGATCTTCAATTTTGTAGATTCCTCGAGAAAGGCCGACCATCACGGCCTTGAGGTACCTTGCACGGTCGCGGAGATCGACGGAACCGACCTCTGCGACCATGTCTTGTGCGCGAGCGACATTCCGTCTGATGGTCTATTTCTCGCGACTCACTTAATTGTGAGGGTCCTCCGTAGGCTACGTTTTGCCTCGCAATGTAGCGATGGGGCGGACGATCTCAGCCTGGAGGATTCCTTACAAGGAGCGTCGTCGGATGAATCGACTTCGCGACCGTGGCTTCTTAGCACTTTTCTGCCTGGGACCGACGTGTTAGATGACGGACCTTTGAGGGCATACGTTGTGACGGAGGGGAGGGACACATCGCATTGTCTGGGTTCACCATGTTAGATGATGGACCTTTGAGGGCGGGCGAGTGTGTCTACATATCTGTTTTGGAGGGTCCTTCGGCTACGCCCGCCTCGTATTTAAACGAGAGGGCAAGCGATATCTGCCAAAAGGAACCTTGCATTGACGGACTGTCGGTTCCATCAACCTCCACGACCATGGCGGCACTTTTATACCTTGGATCGTCATGTTAGATGGCGATCCTCGATGGTATACGTGTGCTGGGGGAGGCGATCGCCTGCCTAGATCCATCATGTTAGATGACGAGGTGAATCACTTGGGGAGAATTTGGAAAATCTCATTAAGCACTTTGTACATTTGAGTAAATGAATACAGTGTTTCTACTGGAAATATTTCTTCAGATAGACGGCATTCCAAGGATATTGGTCCGGAGTGCCGTCTGGGTGTTGGAACTCGTAGGCCCATTTGGTCAGCCACTTGGATATTGTTAGTTGTATTTTTATGTGCTTATTCATCATTATTTTATACCCATTTTTTAGTTCAAATCGGCGTAAATGAGCTTTTAATGCATTATCTGTATATGTTTTGAAGGAAATTCGAGTCCGGGAGCTTAAACGAAGAAAAACGGGCCAAAACGACATTTTTTGGTCAGGGGCCGCGGCACACGGACGAGGGGCCGCGACACAGGAGGCGCCCAGAAGGCCCCGGTACAAACTGTACCGGGGGCCGTGGCACGCAAGAACTGAGCCGCGGCCCGTAAGGACAAATCGCGCCTAGGTCTGGCCGCTTGAAGACAGGGGCAAAGCGGCACACTAATGCCGGGCCGCGGCCCGCCGCACTGGTGCCCTACTCGCAGCTCGCGATTTCGGCAGTTTGGAAGCCCGTTTCTGACCTAATTTCCAGACGCGGTTTTGTGGCTGATGAAAAATTATAAATAGGCATTGAAGGTCAGAAGAAAAGATCATCGAGGAGAAGGAGAAAACACTGAGGAGCAGAGAGCGGAAGCTAGAGAACGGAGAAATTCAAGTTCTTCAACTGCATTTGATTTCTATTATGCTTTCATTAATTCTTTGTGTATTATTTTCTAGCATGTCGGGCTTGAACCCTATTATAGGATTGTGATGAAACCGAGGTTTTGACGAATTAACTTTTGATTTTGCATTATTAATATATATCTCCCTTTCTTATTAAGTTTTCCCTAATTGTTTTTTATGCGTTCAATTATGTGGCCTATGATTGAATTGTTTTGATTACATAACTCGAATCGGGAGAGGAGAGTTAGTAGGAAAAATTGGCGAGAAACATTTTATCTTGTGAGATAGGAATATACTCATAGGAATTACGTGGCCTGTCTGAAGATTTTGTACTTTTTGTCTATTGTCGAATTAATTCAACAAGGAATAGAGTGTTTTATTCGCCTTAGAAAATTCTACTGACCTCGGGAGAGACATTAGAGTATCGTAGCAATCTTCGCCTTCAATAAATTGGGAAATCACTTAATTCATATAAATCAAGAGTAATTCGGATAAATTGAGGTGGATTCTCAATCCTAGATTATTTTCCTATTTGATCTTCTTTCTTCGAATAATCGATTTTATTATTTGTTCTTAGTTCACTTCTTTATTAGTTTTCTTTAACATTAACCACCAATTTCGATAGTTCAAATAAAATTAGAATACACATAAGTTGGTAATTAGTAAGTCAGTCCTTGAGGGAACGATATTTTACTTATCACTTTATTACTTGCTTACGACAACGTGCACTTGCGTTCACCAAAAATCGTAACAAGTTTTTGGCGCCGTTGCCGGGGACTGATTGTTTTACTAATATCGATTTCAGTATTTCTAGTCCTAATTTGAACACTTTTTTTATTTTTGTGTTTTTTATTATTTGTTATTCTTTCAGGAGTTTCGTATAGTGCATGAGAAAATTCGGTAACGAAGGCCTATTACCTTTGGATACTGAACTCGAGCGCACTCTGCGGAAAAACAAGAAGGAAAGGCGTGAGATGTCGACAAAAGATACCATGGACGATAACACAGAAAATCACGGAGTAGACAATTCTATGCAGCAAGCTCAACCAGCATTGGCACTCCGAGATTATGCATTGCCTCAAATCAACGCGAATTTTTCGGGGATTCGGCGCCCAACTGTCCAAGCAAACAATTTCGAGATAAAGCCGGCCATAATCCAAATAGTACAAGCAAGCCAATTCTGCGGATTAGCGAATGACGACCATAATGCTCATATTGCGTCCTTTCTCGAGATATGCGATACATTCAAGAACAATGGAGTTTCTGACGACGCCATTCGTCTACGGCTATTCCCATTTTCCTTTAGGGATAAAGCCAAGTTTTGGTTGAATTCAGTTCCACCGGGCTCTATCACGACTTGGGCGGAGTTAGCACTGTTAGGAATATGCCCTCGAATGCCACTCAGGGGATGAGAGAGTAAGGGCATTATACTTGTAATTATGGAATAATTAATAAAAAGGCAATACGATTCATTCACTGTTTATTGTATTTCAATTGCATTCTTGACTTGGTAAACATTGAAGTGAAGTCCATGTAAATAAATCGAACATTCCATTCTCGTTATGGGATAAGAGAAAATGTACTGGAAGTGTTTAAAGTTTATTTACGTAAATTGTTCGCAAGTCAATAAACTTAAAATGGGCATTAAGTTTTAATATGACTTGTATAATCGATGCTAGACGTGTGCACGCCTTGATAGCATAGTTATAAGTATATTGGTGGGGCCAAGATACTCGAACACGACTCATACTCGATTCACCACACGGTATTCACTCCTGAGAGTCGATGACAAATCGAAAGGTTGTGATAGTATACGTGGACCTTTGACTTGAGGGTTCAGAGAAGATGTGCCCGTGACGTTTAGTTTGTCATTAGAGTAGTTAGACTCATTTGCTTAATTGCCGAGTCGACCTCAAGTGCGGACTATACGGGCAGTAGCGCTTTCTACCGTACGCCAAGAAAGGATTCTATCTCCTGTTAGTGAGCAGGCGAATGTCCTATACGGTTAATGGCAAATAAGATCATAAGTCTTTGGCCAAAGCATTCTGATATAGTCGTATTAGATACACTATTAATCAGTCGGTCTTGATTTGCATTAACACATGTATAGAGTTTAGTCAACAGTAGGGTTTGACTTTACCGTGACCCGAAGACTTGACCGGGACATCTGATGAAGGGTCTATACGTATATAGTATTCACGACATAATGGTTCTGGAATGATCCCTTCATTCGTTCTCAGTCGGGGTTTACAGTGCGGCCCGCTAGGCTGGCTAAGTGCTGCCCGCACTCATTGGTTCCTCCCAATGCCGGCTGAGACGGACCTACGGAGTCGCGCATTAGGAGCGTTGACGGATAAATGTGAATTTATTATCTCTCTAATTAATTAGATATTGGATATCTAATTATGATTTATTGGATAAATCAAAAGGCGGTCTCATGAATTAAAATTAAGTTACCGGGTAATTAATTTAATTCATAAATTATATTTCTTAGAGAAATATATTTGTATTTGATATAATTAATTAATTAGATTAATTAATTAATATAAATACATTGATGATTAAAAGGAGTGTATTTAACGGAGTCGCTTGTGACGAGCCGAGTGACTCGGCTCGTTTCTAGGAAGCTTCCTTATAGGCCAACCCCACCTCACATGGCCATTACATTTTGCATGTTGTGTTTGTTGTAAAGTCATCTTAATAATGTTTGAGATTCCTCTCACATTATTTTTATTCACTATGATGAGTTGTTATATATTATATATATAACCAACTCTTGATGAAGTAAGGGATACACACACACTTGCAAAAATTGGAGCTGCTGGCCGTGAGTTCTTCAAGTGAGGAGAGAGAAAAATTTTTCTTCTTCATATTGTTCATCTTTGAGGTGAAAAGAAGTAAGAAAATTAAGAGAGAAAAAATTCCTACAATACTTCCTAGCCGTGTTCTTCATAGAACGGAGTGTTGTAGATTTTTCCGGCAACTTCCGACGCGTGAAGTAGAGGCTTCAATTTTCGGTGCTTGGAACGAAGGGATTTCATGTTCGGACGGATCGTGATCATCGTCTACACTTTACGAAGATTTATTTCAAAGGCTTCAAGGTTATGAATCTTTACCTTTGTATCTTCGTATTTATTTTTCGTATATACGTTACTTGATCGATCCTGTTTGGGATTCGCTTTTATTTCCACTGCGTATTTCGCTTTATTTTCTAATCCCAACAAAGGGTATCGAGCGAGGTCAATGATATCGTATATACGATTATTTGTGCATTTTGAATGTTATTGGATGATTTTTATGATTTAGAATCATATTTGGAATAATTTTAGATTTTAAATTGTTCGTTGTAGCATCACGCTTTTGGAAACGGCAAAAACGAAGAAACGGTCAGCCGGGCAAAGGGTGCCGGCAAAGATCGCCTGGCCGGCCGCTTGTGCCGCCGAGCGCAGCCAAGTGACTCGGCCAGGGCGAGAGTGCTCGCCAAGGGGCCGAGAATGATCGGCCACCGCCAAGCGTTCGGCCAGCACTGATTTTTGGCCCGATTTTGAATCGGCCATGGTCGGGCCTAAAACCGGATTATCCGGGACTCCGTTTTAAGTTTATATTTTGTTGTAATTATTTCCCAAAACTTAAATTGGATTTTAATTTGACTAAATTAATATTTGGAATATTTTTGAGTTAAGGGAAATAAATTAAACGAGAATATTATTTTTGGCCGGATTACTTCGAACGAATTAAAATGATGATTATTAGTATTAATTTGATTAATACCATTAAAATTGAATAGATTAATTTTATATTGATTGGATTAATATATTAATTGATTATTTAATTTTAATGCCACATTATATTAATTGGATTAATATAGTAGAAATTGATTAGATTAATTTATATTAAAATTAATTGTTTAATTTCGTTGCCATTACATGTTGTATGGAATCCTTATGTGATGGTGATATAGCTCGTGGACTTAGTTTTTGATTTGTTCGATTCGATTGGGTTGTAAAGGCCGTTTTGAGCCTATTTATATTTACTAGAAAATTTGTATAGGATGCATTTTTCAATGATGTAAGTATTATTTTGGGTATGACGAAGACCGAAGACAACCGACCGAGAAGACGAAGAATCGAAGACTGTATTTTTTTTATTTATTGGGTCATTCGCTTGGCCCAGTACTTAGGAATTAGGTCCATGAGCTATATGTTGGTAGTAACTAGGTTACTATTTTCTGTTTTTCATTTTGAATGATTGACAAACATACAAACGCGCGTATAATTGAATTAATGTGCAAAGTGTAACATTAATCGCGAAATTCTCCCGAGTACAAACAGACTAAGTTTGAAAAAGGTTACGAGGTTTCCTACCCTCCATCAAACTCGTAGAAAATTGATACCCGAGCTGGTGTGCTATGCTTCCGAGTTATCGGGGTAGTACATTTGGTAGAGGTTGAAAAATTCTTGAGTGCATTAGATGCCTTCGGTTGGTGATAAATTTCGCCCCTAGAAACCTGATAGGTTGCCGGGTGAGATTCAATAGTCAAACTGATAGACGTTGATGGTCAACAACTTAGATAGTCTGGATTGCCAAGAAACCTGATAGGTTGAGGGCATGAAGACTAGGGGTAAAAGAAGATCAAATCATCCGTCAGACGGGTTGGTGTTAGACACCACTTTGCGTAAATTAATTGGCAAGAAACCCGATAGGTTGCGTCTGCTAAAATTTGTAAAGAACTTGATCACCACTAAGAAGTCGATCTAACCATGATTTCCTGATTATAACATGGGAGTGTATAATTCGATAAAATTAGTGGGAGCCGAGACAAGAATTATACAAGCCCTTAAGTTCTATACTCGGTCATAATTAAACAAGTCACTAATTTAATCTTGTCTAAATCTTTGCGAAAACGAAATTGAATCTCTCTAAAATGGCTAAAAACCCACTTGCAATACTACTTGAAAAGAATCTCCTAATCGCCCTAACTTTGTTGATCAAGTTGCGAATCGATGATTGTACTCGTGATGGAGTTCGGGATACGTCTTGGAGGCGGACATTCCACCGACTCCAATCCGGACTAGGGGTAATCGTGAAGACATTGACGTCCATGAAAAATGGGTCAAGGATGATGTGCTAGTTCGTGGTTTTATGATGGGCTCAATGACTAATGAGTCTGCAGAGCGCACGAGAAAATGACTTCGCTGTGCATTCTCGCACACTTGACCGAACTTTATGGAGAGCACGGTAGATCGCTAGATATGAGATATCAAAGCGGTTGTTCAAAGGCTTAGGATGAAAGAAGGGGAGAAAGTGGGAGACCACGTCCTTAAGATGATCTCTATGATTGAGAGGCTCGAGGTTCTCAACTTTAATATGGATTTATCCCTTCAAATTGATCTCATCCTTCAATCTCTACCTGACTCTTTCACGCAGTTTGAAATGAATTTCAACCGTAATGAAATTACATGCACATTAGCCGGGCTAATGAATAACCGGTGACGGCACGCCTAACATGAAGACTAAACCGAGAGAGGTTTGC
The DNA here is from genome assembly GCA_033398695.1 of Orobanche coerulescens. Classification (NCBI taxonomy): domain Eukaryota; kingdom Viridiplantae; phylum Streptophyta; class Magnoliopsida; order Lamiales; family Orobanchaceae; genus Orobanche; species Orobanche coerulescens. Next base: position 13,403,359 of record CM065817.1, read on the forward strand.
TCTTGTGATTTCTTCTGGGCCTAAGAGGTCCAAGAACAAGAAGAAAAGACCTACGAGCAGTACAAACCCAAGAAAGGGGTGCAAAAAGGAAAGTGCAAGGCCCGAAAGGTTCAAAAGGTAGGCGGTCCAAAACCTACGGACAAATGCCTTGAATGCGGTGAGCTGGGCCACTGGCGAAGGACTTGTCCCAAGATTAATGGCGCATCAGGTACGGAACTTTTTGTTTTTGAAACTAATTGTTCCGCTACTATATATTCTGCTTCATGGATTCTCGATTCAGTGCCACTTCTCACATTTGTACTATGAATCGGGATCTGGAACGAAGTAGAAAACTTGAAGTGGGAAATAATGATCACCGTTGGAAGCGGACAAAGTGTCGAGGCAACCGATATCGATCAATCCTTTCCGGGTTTAGAATCGTTTTATTTTGACATTAGATGAAGTACTTGTTTTGCCCAAGGGGCATAAAAACATTGTATCCATTCCACTTGACCGGAAAGGATTTTGTTTCTTCATTGGCAATGGCGCTTGTAAAATTTATTTTCAAATAAATTGGTTGGAACAATACATTGTTGAATGGTTTATATCATCCGAACATGCAAAATAAAACAATAAGGAACACTATAACTAGGAAACGTGGTAGGCAAGATACTAATCAAGCTCTTAAATGGCACCTTAGACTTGGTCATGTTGGTCGGACCAAGGTTCGAAAATGGAGAAAGATGGACTTTTAAGTCCATTGGGTGTAGAACCCTATCCAACTTGTGAATCTTGCCTTAGAGGCAAAATGACTAAGTTCCCTTCACAGGACTTTTGAAAGGGCCGCCGATAAACTTGGATTGGTGCATACCGATGTTTGTGGTGCTTTAGAAGTAGCCCGAGACGGATATCAATATTTCATAACGTTCACAGATGATCATACTAGGTATGGGATTGTGTACTTAATGAAACATAAATCAAGCCTTTGCTAAATTCAAAGAATTTAAGGCCCTAGTTGAAAAACAAACTGGATGTCATATCAAAGCACTTCGGTCGGACCGAGGTGGCGAATATATGAGCACCGAGTTTGATGAGTTCCTTAAGGAACATGGAATAGTTTCACAATTCACGCCCAGAACCCCACGGTTAAATGGTGTTTCGTAAAGGAGAAATCGGACTTTGTTGGACATGGTTCGCTCCATGTTAAATTACACTCGATTTACCTATTTACTCGTGGGGTATGCCTTACTAACCGCCGCCTATATCCTAAATAGATGTCCTTCCAAATCTGCTCCTATCACTCCGCATGAGATGTGGAAGGGTAAGAAACCAAGCCTTAATCACATAAGGATCTGGGATGTCCAAATATGTCAAAAAGGCTAAGGTGGACAAACCGAAGCGAGGTCCATAAAAGGACGTTTCATAGGATACCCAGAGGACTCGATGGGTTATCTATTCTACATGCCGAAGACCATAGGGTCGTTGTGGCATTACAAGCGCACTTCCTTGAGGATGAATTCATTGTGAAGGTGGCTCGTAGAAATATCTCTTGGAAGAGCATAATGAAACTCCTAAGGAGACATCCGATCGTGGATCAAGAACCGAACCTATTGTAACACAACCTCCACTTCAAGGTCCGATAGGGTATCTCACTTACCCGAGAGGTATGGCTATACACATGTCGAGGAACCGGGTCTCCACGACACACACGATAGCAGTGAAAACGACCTGTCACCTATGACCAAGCGATAGTGGATGTAGACTCGATAAATGGAAAGAAGCAATGGAAGCCGAGATAGACTCGATGCATACCAATCAGTCCGGACTCTAGTAGATCTTCCAACCGGCATGAGGACTATTGGAAATAAATGGATCTATAAGAGAAAGACTGATGGGGATGGCAAGGTTGATGCCTATAAGGCCGGGCTTGTGGCAAAGGGTTATACCCAAAGGGAAGGAATCGATTATCATGATACCTTCTCGCCCGTAGCTATGATAAAGTCGATTCGCATGATGCTTGCCATTGTCCTATTATGATTATGAAATATGGCAAATGGATGTCAAAACGGCTTTTCTAAATGGATACCTCGAGGAGGAAATCTATATGGAACACCTAAAGGTTTTGTGTCCAAAGCTAATATTCATAAAGTGTGTAAGCCGCAACGAGCCATTTATGGTCCGAAGCAAGCTTCTGAGTTGGAACCTTCGATTTGGACGGGCGCTTAAGGATTTTGACTTGAACGAAATGAGGAGGAACCGTGTGTTTACAAAAGGTCAAATGGGAGCAACATTGCGTTCTTAGTACTATATGTAGACGATATTCTGCTTATAGGAAATAACGTAGCAATGCTCAGCACTGTGAAAGCTTGGCTTTCTAAAACGTTCTCCATGAAAGACTTGGGAGAAGCTTCCTATATTCTAGGGATCCGTCTTTACAGAGATAGACCACGAAGAATGATAGGACTTTCCCAAGCCCTTTATATCGATAAAATCCTGAGAAGATTCAAGATGGATGAATCTAAAAGAGGGTTCCTTCCCATGCGACATGGAATTCATCTCACCACGAAAATGTGTCCTCAAAGTGAGGAAGACAAGAGAGAGATGAGTAAGGTACCCTATGCCTCGGCAGTGGGTAGCCTCATGTACGCTATGTTGTGTACGAGACCAGACTTAGCCTACGCTGTGAGTATGGTAAGTCGATTTCAAGCAAACCCGGGAAGGGAACATTGGACCGCCGTAAAGAACATTCTTAAGTACTTAAGAAGAACTAGAGATTTAGTTCTTCCTTATGGTGGTGGAGAATCAAGGTGATTGGATTCACCGATTCGATTTTCAAGGAGACAATGACGACTCTAAGTCGACATCCGGGTATTTATTTACTCTCAATGGAGGAGCAGATCTCGAGAAGCTCCAAGCAAACCGCCATCTGCAGATTCCACCTGCCAAGCAGAGTATCAAGCCGCCTCGGAGGCTAGCAAAGAAGCATTTTGGATGCGAAGTTTATACAAGAACTTCAAGTGGTGCCTAACGCGGAGTTGCCTATATCACTATTCCGTGATAATGATGGAGCCGCTCAAGCCAAGGAGCCGAGGGCTCACCACAACACCAACCATAAAGAGAGAAAGTACCACATCGTTCGAGAGATGGTGGAAAAAGGATATGTTTCATTGGAAAGAGTAGACTCGTAAGACAATGTCTCGACCGCCGACTAAGCCATTATCTCAGCCGTCTTGGAAAGACATCCAAGAACATGGTTATTTGATACCATGATGTGTGGCATTGAGTGCAAATGTGAGATTGTTAGTAATATGCCCTCGAATTCCTCTCATGGGATGAGAGAGTAAGGGCATTATACTTGTAATTATGGAATAATTAATAAAAAGGCAATACGATTCATTCACTGTTTATTGTATTTCAATTGCATTCTTGACTTGGTAAACATTGAAGTGAAGTCCATGTAAATAAATCGAACATTCCATTCTCGTTATGGGATAAGAGAAAATGTACTGGAAGTGTTTAAAGTTTATTTACGTAAATTGTTCGCAAGTCAATAAACTTAAAATGGGCATTAAGTTTTAATATGACTTGTATAACTGATGCTAGGACGTGTGCACGTCTTGATAGCATAGTTATAAGTATATTGGTGGGGCCAGTATACTCGAACACGACTCATACTCGATTCAGTCACACGGTATTCACTCTCGGAGAGTCGATGACAAATCGAAAGGTTGTGATAGTATACGTGGACCTTTGACTTGAGGGTTCAGTATAAGATGTGCCTGTGACGTTTAGTTTGTCATTAGAGTAGTTAGACTCATTTGCTTAATTGCTGAGTCGACCTCGAAGTGCGGACTATACGGGCAGGTAGCGATCTTTACCGTACGCCAAGAAAGGATTCTATCTCCTGTTAGTGAGCAGGCGAATGTCCTATACGGTTAATGGCAAATAAGATCATAAGTCTTTGGCCAAAGCATTCGATATAGTCGTATTAGATACACTATTAATCAATCGGTCTTGATTTGCATTAACACATGTATAGAGTTTAGTCAACAGTAGGGTTTGACTTTACCGTGACCCAAGACTTGACCGGACATCTCGATGAAGGGTCTATACGTATATAGTATTCACGACATAATGGTTACGGAATGATCTCTTCATTCGTTCTCGATCGGGGTTTACAGTGCGGCCCGCTAGGTGGCTAAGTGCCGCCCGCACTCATTAGTTCCTCCCAATGCCTACCGAGACGGACCTACTGAGTCGCGCATTAGGAGCGTTGACGGATAAATGTGAATTTATTATCTCTCTAATTAATTAGATATGGATATCTAATTATGATTTATCGATAAATCAAAAGGCGGTCTCATGAATTAAAATTAAGTTAATGGTAATTAATTTAATTCATAAATTATATTTCTTAGAGAAATATATTTGTATTTGATATAATTAATTAATTAGATTAATTAATTAATATAAATAGATTGATGATTAAAAGGAGTGTATTTTACGGAGTCGTTTGATTTAACGCCCGGCATACGAGCCGAGTGACTCGGCTGCTTCTAGAAGCTTCCTTATAGGCCAACCCCACCTCACATGGCCATTACATTTTGCATGTTGTGTTTGTTGTAAAGTCATCTTAATAATGTTTGAGATTCCTCTCACATTATTTTTATTCACTATGATGAGTTGTTATATATTATATATATAACCAACTCTTGATGAAGTAAGGGATACACACACACTTGCAAAAATTGGAGCTGCTGGCCGTGAGTTCTTCAAGTGAGGAGAGAGAAAAATTTTTCTTCTTCATATTGTTCATCTTTGAGGTGAAAAGAAGTAAGAAAAATTAAGAGAGAAAAAAATTCCTACAATACTTCCTAGCCGTGTTCTTCATAGAACAGAGTGTTGTAGATTTTTCCGGGCAACTTCCGACGCGTGTGAAGTAGAGGCTTCGAATTTTCGGTGCTTGGAACGAAGGGATTTCGTGTTCGGGACGGGATCGTGATCATCGTCTACACTTTACGAAGATTTATTTCAAAGGCTTCAAGGGTATGAATCTTTACCTTTGTATCTTCGTATTTATTTTTCGTATATACGTTACTTGATCGATCCTGTTTGGGATTCGTTTTTATTTCCGCTGCGTATTTCGTTTTATTTTCGGAATCCCAACAAGCACAAGCCTTTTTGGCTAAATTCTTTCCACCGGCAAAGACTGCGAGACTTCGGAACGAAATAACGACGTTCGGGCAATTTGAGATGGAATCGCTTCATGAAGCTTGGGAGCGATACAAGGATTTACTAAGGAGATGCCCACACCATGGCCTACCGGATTGGCTACAAATTCAGACCTTCTATAATGGACTAAGTGCATCTACACGCACTCTTGTTGATGCAGCCGCTGGAGGAGCTTTAATGGGCAAGACGATGGCGGAAGCTCATTCTTTATTGGAAGCGATGGCTGGAAATGCTTATCAGTGGCCTTCCGAACGTATGAACCCAAAGCGAGTTATGGGAGTTTCCGACAACGGCCCAATCTCTACACTATCAGCCCAAGTTGCAGCACTGACTCAACAATTGCAAGCTTTTTCACATGCTCCTTCTACCGTTACCACAGAATCATGTAACTGGTGTAACGGGTCTCATCCTAGCGCGGAGTGCCAAGTAGGAAATCCTTTCGATCAATCTCCGATGGAACAAGATCAGTTTGTGGGGAACGGAAATCAGCAGAACAACCCATATTCCAACACTTACAATCAAGGGTGGCGAAATCACCCAAATTTTGTGTGGAAGAACGGGCAAGCTTTAAATAAACCTCCGCAAGCTCAATTCGCGCAGCCCCCACAGCAGCCCTCTCAACCACCAAAGGTGTCCTTGGAAGATGCTCTTGCTCAAATGGCGGCTAATACGAGCCAATTCATGACCCGCACTGAGACTACTCTACAAAATCATTCCGCCTCCATCCGAAACTTGGAAGTACAAATGGGGCAGATCGCAAATTTATTGTCCTCTCGACCTCAAGGTGTATTACCCAGCGCCACCGAAATGAACCCCAAGGAAAATGTGCAACCAATCGATCTACCAAGCGGAAAAAATCTACAAGAGCAACCTAAGAATAGCAAGGACAAGAGCAACCACAGTGAGAAAGCAAAAGGCGAGGAGCCCAAGCCAAAAGCAGTGTCTACTACTCATCCCACTCCACAAATTCCATTCCCACAACGTCTGCAAAAGCAAAAATTGGACAAGCAATTCTCCAAGTTTCTTGACGTCTTCAAGAAACTACATATCAACATTCCATTGGCCGATGCCTTGGAACAAATGCCGAGCTATGCGAAGTTCATGAAGGAAATCTTATCGAACAAAAGGAAGCTCGAAGAGTATGAGACAGTGGCATTGACGGAAGAGTGCAGCGCTATTCTATAGAAGAAGCTCCCTCCTAAATTGAGGGATCCGGGAAGCTTTACTATTCCATGCACTATTGGAAATTCGTCCTTTGACAGAGCCTTATGTGATCTAGGAGCCAGCATAAATCTTATGCCCCTTTCCATTTTTAAGAAGCTGGATATTGGGGAAGCCAAGCCGACAACGGTCTCTTTGCAATTAGCTGACAGATCTATCAAGTATCCGAAGGGAGTAATAGAAGAAGTTTTGGTAAAAGTCGATAAATTCATCTTCCCGGCCAATTTTTGTAACACCCCAATTCACAAATGGGACATTACACGCCGTAGAACCCTCGTGAGGTCTACCAGGCTAACTCATGACACAAAAACCACAATGAAATCCCAAAAGATGCACTCAAACAGTAAATAAGGCCGTGGCCTCGGCCAAAACATTTTTAATGGAGTACATGAAGTATAAGTTAAATACCAAATCATTGCCCATGCAGGGGACTTAAACCAAGTTTAAAAGTAATCAGTCTAACTCCAGTACTCAACAAATGCAATGACAAAGCATAAAATACAGACTCGAGCCACATCATCATGCCAGACCATCCTTTGTGTGCGCATCCCGTGCCAGCTCCTCAGCTCGACCAGTACCTGAAATGCATAATACGCATTTCCCCCATTTAAGGGGTTAGCATTCGAATAGCTAGTGCAAGTACACAATTATACAACATTATATACATACGAGATTTAACACAAACAAACCATTTAGGAAAAACAATTGAAATCAATATTCCGGAATATCACATTTACATTTAAAATAGTATATCCTCAAGTTTCCGCACCAAAACCATACACACTTGGTAACTCGCGACCGTACCCATTAGTATCGGTCCCCAGAGGTCCCGTCGAACCGTCCCCAGGTGAGAAAGCACTTCCGCGGCCGTGCCCATTAGTATCGGCCCCCAGAGGTCCCGTCGAACCATCCCCAGGTGGAAGAACATCAATACACACACCCAAGTCCAGTTCCGTAGTCGTACCCATTAGTATCGGCCCCCAGAGGACACATGCCATCCCTAGGTGGAAGAGCAACAATCACATTCGTTCAATAATATCATTTACATCATTCGCATCAAAATCATACACATATAACGGAATGTAATACATGTACTTGCCTTGAATACGACGAAATGAAGGAAACGACGAAGGAATAGGTTTCGGTCCGAACAACCCTCCCAAATCCGTTCCTAACACAATAACGGTATACAACAAGTCTCAATAATGCGAAAAGGTAAGAATTAATCCTAATTCTACCCGTTGGAACAATTTGTCGGTCATTACGAAGTCCAAGACAGTTATAATCTAACAATGGATAAACTACGAGGTTAAATTCGTTAAACTATAATGGAAACAAGGGATTTACAACTACACAATCGTAATCTAACAATTCGTCGAGGCTGAATCGGATTAAATGAAGAATTATGCCGAAAATCCCGAAATCCCCAAAAAAACTAGGGTTCAACGAAGTATACCTCGATTCGGATGGAGAATGATGATGATTAACCTTCCTTGGAATGCAATAATAAACCTTCAGAGGGTTTCTACGGATTGCACTGGACGAATCGCTCCAAAACGCTCAAAGGAAACTCACGTCGCGAGAAGGAAAGAAAAGGAATGAAATGAAGCGACTGAGGATAAGTCAGGAATTAAAAGGCCTGACAGCGCGTTACGTACATTAACACAAGCTGTTAACGTACGTTATGATGGTTACGTACGTAACCCAACACTGGTTAACGTACATAACAAACAGCCTGCACTAAAATGCGAAGGCCATAACGTACGTTATGGATCATGCATAACGTACGTTATGCATACAGCAGTTCCCAGTTCTGAACACTACATTCTGCACAGTCGATACAACGACGAAACGCCACACAAGGATAGAACCAAAAGTGTAAATACAGGGTGTTCATAACAACGAAGCTGAGTGTTGAAAGAGAATGCACTTCCAACTACCGAGGAATCCAACATACGACAAGGAGGGTAAAGGCACCCTAAACTCTTAAGAAATTACAAAATGGCCCAAACATCCGAAAATTCAAGACACGACGTCGGATTAACAATCCGAAACTCACAACATGAGCAACTCAACCATACGAACTCATGGAAATAGGAAAATTACGAAATCGAACGAGTTTTACGAGAATCGAATACACATGCGGTAAAATGTAACTTCAGATGAAAACACGTAAAAACATCATCGAAACTCGTCCAAACAGAGAAATTCCAAGAACAAAATAGATTCAGAATTCCAAAACAGTGTCAAGCGAGTTGTCCGAAACGAACATACACCAAAAATAGAAATTATCAAAAATAGAAAACACGGATATTACATTCTCTCCCCCTAAAAATAAGTTTCGTCCCGAAACTTACAACACGAATAACTCGGGGTATCTCGACCTCATACTCTCTTCCGTCTCCCACGTGGCTTCCTCGGAGCCATGCTTCGACCATTGCACTTTAACCAAAGGAATGGTTTTGTGCCTGAGTTGCTTCACCCGACGCTCTAAGATCTGAATCGGCCTCTCCTCGAAGGTAATGTCGGGCCCCAACTCGATCTCTCCAAAATCAATAATATGGCTACGGTTCGGTACGTACTTCCTAAGCTGGGAAACATGAAATACGTTATGCACGTGGCTCAGGGACGGCGTCAAGCCTAACCGATATGCAAGCTCTCCAACTCTCTCTAGAACCTCGAATGGCCCAATAAATCTCGGACTAAGTTTACCCTTCCGACCGAAGCGGTAAACTCCCCATGTCGGTGACACCTTAAGCAACACATGGTCTCCCACCTCAAACTCCAACGGCCGGCGACGTGTATCGGAATAAGACTTCTGTCGACTCTGAGCCGTCAACATCCTATCATGAATCAAAGCAATCTTCTCTCTCGTCTCAACTACCATATCAGGCTCGGTGCCAATTAGCTCAGATGTATCATCCCAACACAATGGCGATCTGCACTTCCTACCATACAGCACCTCAAATGGTGCCATTATGATCGAGGCGTGCCAACTATTGTTGTACGTGAATTCGATCAATGGCAAGTGCAACTCCCAATCATCCTTCCAATCTAAAGCACAGGCTCGCAACATATCCTCTAGCGTCTGTATCGTCCGCTCAGACTGTCCGTCTGTCTGAGGGTGGTAGGATGTACTGAGTCTCAACTCGGTCCCCAAAGCTCTATGAACGGCCTGCCAAAAATATGATATAAACCGGCCATCACGATCCGAAACAATACTCTTAGGGGTCCCATGTAACCTCACGATCTCCGCAATAAACACTCGCGCTAGTCTCTCTGGCCCCCAAGTGTCCTTAATACCTAGAAAATGAGCTGATTTGGTTAGTCGATCGACAACGACCCAAATCATGTTCATTCCAGTCCGAGTCTTAGGCATACTGGTAATGAAATCCATAGAAATATCCTCCCATTTCCACTCCGGGATAGGAAGTGGTCGCAAAAGCCCCGCGGTTCGCTGATGCTCGATCTTAACCTGCTGACAGGTCAAACACCTCGACACAAACTCGCTAATGTCTGTCTTCAAATTACTCCACCAGTAGTTACTCCTCACATCCTTGTACATTTTACTCGTACCATGATGTATGGAGTAAGGTGTGGTATGAGCTTCACTCGATATCTTCTATCTCAGTCCAATAACACTCGGTACACATAGTCTGCCGCGAAATCTCAAAACTCCGTCATCCTGAACCACAAATCTAGGGGCTTTCCCCTTCCTCACATCCTCCCTCAGCTGGACCAAAAACGGATCATCATACTGGTTCGCCTTGATATCATCAGTCAAGGACGAAGTGATCTCCAACGCACATAACTGACCCTGAACTCTCTGAACCCAAACCTCGATATTCTGACAAATAAAATCTCGCTGGATCCTACTCTGTGGTGTAAGTACCTCTAACATCTGCAGCGCCATCAGCTTTCGGCTCAACGCATCGGCCACTACGTTAGCCTTACCCGGATGATAAAGTATCTCGAGGTTGTAATCTTTAATTAGCTCCAACCACCTACACTGTCTCATATTCAACTTTTTCTGACTGAAGATGTACTTCAAACTCTTGTGATCCGTAAATATCTTACACGACGACCCATAGAGATAATGCCTCCAGATCTTTAAGGCGAAAAAGACCACAGCTAACTCCAAATCGTGCATGGGGTAATTCGCCTCATATGGTTTCAACTGGCGGGACGCATAAGCAATAACCCTATCTCTCTGCATCAAAACACATCCGAGCCCGAGGCCCGAAGCATCACTATAAACCACGAAATCTTCGTTCCCCTGAGGCAATGCCAACACGGGTGCGGTAGTTAGTCGTCTCTTCAACTCGTCAAAACTACCTTGTCTGTCTGCGGTCCACTCGAATTTCTGAGTCTTCTGGAGCAACTGAGTGAGTGGTCTAGCGATCTTAGAAAATCCCTCAACAAATCTGCGGTAATAGACGGCAAGACCCAGAAAACTCCTCACCTCCTTCACATTCTTAGGCGGCTCCCAAGCCATCACTGCCTCTATCTTCGGCGGGTCTACCCGAACCCCCTTTGCTGAAATCACATGCCCGAGGAACATCACTTCCTCGAGACAAAATTCACACTTAGAGAACTTCGCATACAACTGCTCAGCTCTCAAAATGTCTAATACTATCCGGAGATGTAAGGCATGCTCCTCCCGACTCCGTGAATAGATAAGAATGTCATCGATAAAGACGACCACGAATTTGTCCAGATACTCGATAAAAACTTTGTTCATCAACTGCATGAACACTGCTGGGGCATTGTTTAGCCCGAAAGGCATAACCACAAACTCGTAATAGCCATATCTCGTCCGAAAGGCAGCCTTCGATATATCGCTGTCCCGAATCCTTAACTGGTAGCCCGATCGCAAATCAATCTTCGAAAAGACTGTCGCCCCTTGAAGCTGATCAAACAAGTCGTCAATCTGGGGCAAAGGGTATTTATTTTTGATTGTTAACTTGTTTAATTCTCGATAGTTGATGCATAAACGAAGTGATCCATCCTTCTTCTTAACAAAAAGTACAGGCGCACCCCATGGCGATGCGCTCGGTCAAATATACCCTTTATCTAACAACTATCCCAACTGATTCTTCAATTCTAACTTCTCCGACGATGCCATACGGTACGACGCTCGAGAAATAGGGGCCGCATTCGGATCTAGATCAATAGGAAACTCCACCTCTCGCTGTGGTGGTAATCCCGGCAAGTCATCTGGAAATACGTCGGGATAATCACTAGCAACTGGAATTGACGACGAATCAACTCCACCATCTTCCGCCTTCAGAGCATAACACCAGTAGCCGACACAACCCTAGTTCAGAAGTTTCATCGCCTTCAAGGCGCTAATCACACTCCTCGATCTACCCGGCTTACAACCGACGAGAGTATGCTCGGTGCCGTCCTCGGCCACTATCGAGATGGTACGAGTCCGATAGTTCATGATAGCACCATGACGATCCAACCAATCGTCCCCGAGGATCAAATCCTCACCCTTAAGGTCTATAACAATGAGATTCGAGGGCCAATCCCGGCTCCCGATCCTCACTGGGCAATCCCAAACTTCCCGGTCCCCAACCATACGATCCCCGCTAGGCGTACTTACTACAAATGGTTCACACTCAAACAAGCAGTCAAAGCCAATACGACTCACACAATCCACTGCAATAAAGGAATGGGTAGCACCTGAATCAAAAAGCACTGAAACTGGATGAGTAAGGATCTGAGTGGTACCTGACGCCACCGGAATGTCTGCCTCCTCTGTGCTCCTCATTTGATACAATCGGGGGTGAACTGAACCCGAACTCGACGCTGTACGGATATCCGACTGACCCCGACCCCTACCACGGCCCGAACCCTGCGGAACATGAGTAGCTGGAGTGTTGTGTTCCCTCTGATCGACGGTGGTAGTCGGAACTCTAGCGGCCCTGGTGGCCCTCTCACAATGAGCTGCCCGATGCCCGGTCTGTCCGCAAGTAAAGCAAGTAACTAACGGAAATGGGAAATCCTTCATAACGTGCTCGGGCTGACTGCAATTAAAACAAACTCTCTCGCCAGGTGCAACAGACAGGACTGAACGGCTACCCTGAGATCCACCGACCTGATGAAACGGCCTCTTCCTAGATGTAGGAGCAGAATGAGACCTCGAAAACTGACCACCCTTACCGGCCGAGAATCCGCCCGTAGTCTTCTGCTTCTTAGCTTCTAAAACCGACTCTGATTCTGGGACGGCCATCTCGATCGCTAGAGCGCGATCTTGGTATTCCTTCAAAGTGGCACACATGAGAGGTGCCATACTCTGCCTGATATGCGGCTTCATGCGCATATTGAAGTAATGGATTTTATCATCCTCCGTCCTCACCTGATCCTTCACGATACCCAACTGCTGATTGTAAGAGATAATGGCCTGAGAAATCGGCACATCATGGGGTGTGGCAGTGAAGAACTCCACAATTCTGCGTTCTTTGACTGGCGGCGGACAATATTCTGCTTCCATAGCAGTCCTGAACTCCTCCCAAGTGGCTCGACGGTCTCTGGGCGCAACGGCCTCCCACCATTCCGCAGCTTCCTTATCCAGGAGGTACTGGGCAATATGTACCCTCCTGTCTTCGGGACAAGATACGGCGTCGAAGGTCCTGGACAACTGAAAGAGCCAATTCTCCCAACTGAGGGAGTCAGAAGATCCGGAGAAACAAGGAGGGTGCATCTTAGTCACCGTCTAAAGCCACTTACTAGCTTCCTCTTCAGGTGTCGGGGCGGATTAAGCGTCCACCACCGAGCTATCGAGCAAGTGGGCTACTAAGCTTGAAATCGGCGGTAGCCAGCGTCGGCATTATTACCCGACGGCACTGAGTGAGAGGCTGAGTCCGCAGAGGACTGAGAAAGTGAGCCCTCTTCATTATCAGCACCCCGTCCACGGCCTCGGCCGCATCCCCTAGCTGGTCTACCACGACCTCTCAACATACTGAAGAAAATGTGAAAAGAACAAGATCAGAAAGATTCACAATCTACAAGGTTGGTATCACAATTCTCAATTCCGAACAACGCAAGAGACGAATTATAAAACTATAAGAGTTCGAGGAGACTTACAGCCACGGGTCGCACGAAAAGACGGTAGCATGATGATATTAGTCTCAACGACTGACTCTAACGACGCAACTGACAGACCCAAAATTTACCGACAGCCTAGGTATTCAAAACCTAAGGCTACGATACCATAAATATAACACCCCAATTCACAAATGGGACATTACACGCCGTAGAACCCTCGTGAGGTCTACCAGGATAACTCATGACATATAAACCACGATGAAATCCCAAAAGATGCACTCAAACAGTAAATAAGGCCGTGGCCTCAGCCAAAACATTTTTAATGGAGTACATGAAGTATAAGTTAAATACCAAATCATTGCCCACGCAGGGGACTTAAACCAAGTTTAAAAGTAATCAGTCTAACTCCAGTACTCAACAAATGCAATGACAAAGCATAAAATACAGACTCGAGCCACATCATCATGCCAGTCCATCCTTTGTGTGCGCATCCCGTGCCAGCTCCTCAGCTCGACCTGTACCTGAAATGCATAAGACTCATTTCCCCCATTTAAGGGGTTATCATTCAAATAGCTAGTGCAAGTACACAATTACACAACATTATATACATACGAGATTCAACGCAAACAAAACATTAAGGAAAAACAATTGAAATCAATATTCCGGAATATCACATTTACATTTAAAATAGTATATCCTCAAGTTTCCGCACCAAAACCATACACACTTGGTAACTCGCGACTGTACCCATTAGTATCGGTCCCCAGAGGTCCCGTCGAACCGTCCCCATGTGAGAAACCACTTCCGTGACCGTACCCATTAGTATCGTCCCCCATAGGTCCCGTCGAACCATCCCCAGGTGGAAGAACATCAACACACGCACCCAAGTCCACTTCCGTGGCCGTACCCATTAGTATCGGCCCCCAGAGGCCACATGCCATCCCCAGGTGGAAGAGCAACAATCACATTCGTTCAATAATACCATTTACATCATTCGCATCAAAATCATACACACATAACGGAATGTAATACATGTACTTGCCTTGAATACGATGAAATGAACGAAACGACGAAGGAATAGGTTTCGGTCTGAACAACCCTCCCAAATCCATTCCTAACATAATAACGGTATACAACAAGTCTCAATAATGCGGAAAGGTAAGAATTAATCCTAATTCTACCCGTTGGAACAATTTGTCGGTCATTACAAAGTCCAAGATGGTTATAATCTAACAATGGAGAAACTACGAGGTTAAATTCGTTAAACTATAATGGAAACAAGGGATTTACGACTACACAATCGTAATCTAACAATTCGTCGAGGCTAAATCGGATTAAAGGAAGAATTATGCCGAAAATCCCGAAATCCCCAAAAAAAAATAGGATTCAATGAAGTATACCTCGATTCGGACGGAGAATGATGATCATTAACCTTCCTTGGAATGCAATAATCAACCTTCAGAGGGTTTCAACGGATTGGACTGGACGAATCGCTCCAAAACGCTCAAAGGAAAATCACGTCGCGAGAAGGAAAGAAAAGGAATGAAATGAAGCGACTGAGGATAAGTCAGGAATTAAAAGGCCTGACAGCGCGTTACGTAGGTTAACACAAGCTGTTAACGTACGTTATGATGGTTACGTATGTAACCCAACACTGGTTAACGTACGTAACAAACAGCCTGCACTAAAATGCGAAGGCCATAACGTACATTATGGATCATGCATAACGTACGTTATGCATACAGCAGTTCCCAATTCTGAACACTACATTCTGCACAGTCGATACAACGACGAAACGCCACACAAGGATAGAACCAAAAGTGTAAATACGGGGTGTTCATAACAACGAGGCTGAGTGTTGAAAGAGAATGCACTTCCAACTACCGAGGAATCCAACATACGACAAGGAGGGTAAAGGAACCCTAAACTCTTAAGAAATTACAAAATAGCCCAAACATCCGAAAATTCAAGACACGACGTCGGATTAACAATCCGAAACTCACAATATGAGCAACTCAACCATACGAACTCATGGAAATAGGAAAATAAGGAAATCGAACGAGTTTTACGAGAATCGAATACACATGCGGTAAAATGTAACCTCAGATGAAAACACGTAAAAACATCATCGAAACTTATCAAAACCGAGAAATTCCAACAACAAAATAGATTCAGAATTCCAAAACAGTGTCAAGCGAGTTGTCCGAAATGAACATACACCAAAATAGAAATTATCAAAAATAGAAAACACGGATATTACAATTTTATTGTACTCGATATGGAGGAGGATCATGATATCCCAATCATCTTGGGAAGACCATTCTTGGAAACCGGCCGAACTTTAATTGATGTGGAAAAAGGAAGCTTACTCTACGAGTTCAAGAGGACCAAGTTACTTTCAATATATTTCGATCCTTACAATATCCTAGTGACGCTGAGAATTGTTTTCAAATTGACGTCATTAACTCGTGTGTAAGTAGAGCCTTTCTGGAGAGCTATCCATCATATCCATTGGAGTCCGTTTTAGTTGGGTCCGCTTCCGAATTGAATTCAGAGCATGTAGCCTATGTACGACACATGGATGCTTCCCCACCATTTTTCACCCGTCGACCATGTGAGGAGCTCGGAAGTTCACCAACTCGACCCGTCCCATCAATCGAGAAACCCCCAAAGCCAGAGCTCAAGCAGCTACCGAGTCATTTAAAATATGCATTTTGGGACCCGAAGATTCCTTGCCACTCATTCTTTCGGCCACTTTAACGGGGGATCAAGAGGAGAAATTATTGAGGGTTTTGAAGGAGTACAAATCTGCCCTTGGATGGTCTATTGCGGATATTAAGGGAATCAACCCGTCCATTTGCATGCGCAAAATTCTGATGGAAGAAGACTACAAACCATCTGTAGAGCATCAACGCCGTTTAAATCCAAATATGAAAGAGGTGGTAAAAGTCGAGGTTTTAAAACTCCTCGACGCAGGTATGATCTTTCCTATTTCTGATAGCAAGTGGGTAAGTTCGGTTCAAGTTGTGTCAAAGAAGGGTGGGATAACGGTTATCCAAAATGATAATAATGAATTAATTACCACTAGGATTGTTACGGGGTGGCGTATGTGCATAGATTATAGGAAATTAAATAAAGCCACTAGAAAAGACAACTTCCCTTTACCATTTATTGATCAAATGTTGGATAGATTAGCCGGACACGATTTCTATTGTTTTCTTGATGGTTATTCTGGGTATAATCAGATTTATATAGCCCCAGAAGACCAAGAAAAGACGACATTTACATGTCCTTATGGCATTTTCGCTTATAGGCGCATGCCTTTTGGTTTATGTAATGCGCCGGCCACTTTTCAACGGTGTATGATGGCTATTTTTTCTGACATGGTAGAGCATTGCATTGAAATTTTTATGGATGATTTTTCTGTTTTCGGTGATTCGTTTGATATATGTTTGCAGAATTTGCAGAAAGTCCTCAAAAGATGCGAAGAAACAAATTTGGTCTTGAACTGGGAGAAGTGCCATTTTATGGTCCAGGAGCGCATTGTACTTGGCCACCGCATATCCTCCCATGGAATTGAAGTCGACCGGGAAAAAATTAAAACAATCGAGAAGATGCCTCCGCCTACTTCGGTAAAAGGGATAAGGAGCTTTTTGGGACACGCCGATTTTTACCGCCGTTTTATTAAGGATTTTTCGAAGATCACGAAGCCATTGTGTAATTTGATCATGAAGGATGTTCCATTTAATTTTGACGAATCTTGTAAAGAAAGTTTCGACCTATTGAAGAAAGCTCTAAGCACCGCCCCGGTAATAGTCGCTCCAGACTGGGACCTTCCATTCGAGTTGATGTGTGATGCTAGTGATTTTGCCATTGGGACTGTTTTGGGACAGAGACGAGGGAAAGTGTTCCACGTCGTGTATTATGCAAGCCGAACTCTTGACGATGCCCAAAGAAATTATGCCACAACGGAAAAAGAATTGTTAGCTGTGATCTTTGCTTTCGATAAATTTCGGGCGTATTTATTGGGGACGAAAGTAGTAGTGTGGACTGACCATTCGGCGATCAAATACCTTTTGGAGAAGAAGGATGCTAAACCAAGGTTGATAAGGTGGGTGCTTCTCCTCCAAGAATTCAACTTGGAAATTCGCGACAAAAAGGGGACTGAGAATGTTATTGCCGATCACTTTTCACGGTTAGAGAATCCCCTTGAGAAGGGGGAAATTCATCCACAAATTGTGGAAAACTTTCCCGATGAATAGCTCTACAAGTTGGGTTCGCAACACGCGCCTTGGTACGCTGATCTAGTGAACTATCTGGCGAGCAAAATAATTCCGAATGATCTCTCGCGTCATCAAAAGAAGAAGTTGATTTCAGACGCTAAGTATTACTTGTGGGACGATCCTTTTCTATTTAAAAGATGCCATGATCGAATCATTCGCAGATGTGTTCCGGATGAGGAAATCCGCAGCGTGCTGAATCATTGTCATGCATCACCCTACGGTGGGCATTTTAGTGGAAATAGAACAGCGGAAAAGGTCTTACAATCGGGTTTCTATTGGCCATCGTTATTCAAAGATGCTCACTCCTTTGTGTCCACGTGTGATCGGTGTCAACGGACGGGAAACATCTCAAAACGACATGAAATGCCGTTGAACGCAATACTTGAGGTTGAATTGTTCGACGTATGGGGGATCGACTTCATGGGTCCATTTCCTCCATCAAATAAGAACCTCTATATTCTAGTGGCAGTGGACTACGTCTCAAAGTGGGTCGAAGCGGTGGCACTACCAACAAATGGGTCTAATGTCTTGATCAAATTTATAAAAAAATATATTTTCACGTGTTTTGGGACTCCATGTGCTATTATTAGTGATGGTGGTTCACACTTCGACAACAAATTTCTTGATGCGGTCTTAAGAAAATATGGAGTCACTCATCGTGTTGCTACAGGCTACCATCCCCAGACGAGCGGTCAAGTCGAGATATCAAATCGAGAGCTTAAGTGGATCCTAGAAAAAACAGTCAGCTCGTCTCGAAAAGATTGGTCCTTTAAACTCGATGATGCACTTCATGCACTGCATCTGCGTACAAAACACCTATCGGCATGTCACCTTACAGATTGGTTTATGGGAAAAGTTGTCATTTGCCAGTAGAGATGGAGCATCGTGCATACTGGGCGATAAAGAAATTGAATTTTGATCTTAAGTCTGCTGGTGAAAAGCGCTGCTTGCAGTTGAACGAGCTGGAGGAAATTCGTCATGATGCGTACGAGAATGCGAAGCTTTATAAGGAGCGAACAAAGATTTGGCATGATAAGCACATCACACATCGAGAGTTCGTTCTGGGTCAAGAGGTGTTATTGTTTAATTCTCGCTTGAGGTTGTTTCCTGGGAAATTGCGTTCACGATGGTCGGGACCATTTAAAGTAGTTCAAGTATTCCCACACGGAGCAGTGGAAGTACAAAAAGATGACCGTACATTTATAGTTAATGGGCAGCGGTTGAAGGCCTACATGGGTAATCCAATAGACACACAGAAGACGAGCGTCGTCCTATCCACCGCCGAATGAATGCTAGAAAAGTCCGGCTGAAAACTACAAACTTAGCGCTTCTCGGGAGGCAACCCGAGTATTAGTTGTAGATGTTAATTTTCGTTGTTTTCATTCATTCTTAGAGCCTATTTTTTCATCATTTTTGCTTTGATATGCTTCTCTCTCACGTTCTATGTGTTTTCGGTCAAAAATTTTGTTGTGCAGGAGCAGTCCAGGCAAGGGGCTGCGGCACATACATGGCGGGCCGCGGCACGCACAAATCCAAATAAAGGAGAACCTACTGTACTATGTGCCGCGGCACGAAGAGGCTGAGCCGCGGCACACTAAGCTAAGGTGACGCGGCACGTTGAAGCTGAGCCGCGGCACGCCGAGACCCAAAATAACGGCCCAGGAGACGGTACTCTGTGCCGCGGCACGCACTCTCTGAGCCGCAGCACACACAGAAGATACCCAGCGCCCAGAACCTACTGTGCTACGGGCTGCGGCTCACTTGATACGTGCCGCGGCCCCTGCTGCGAATTTCAAAAGTCCAGGGCAACCTTATAACCTCAGTCGGCCGAAACACAAAGTACGTTTACACTCTTCTTCTTCGCGCGGCGCTCGGATAACCTCTATTCAAGTTTCTTCTTATTCTTACCTTCTTCAATCCAACACAAGGTAACTCTTATCCCTAAAACTTCATTGCAATATGGATCGATGATGGGGTAATGTTCTTCATTCGTAGATGAACTTGTGTTTAGTTCTTAAAATTCTATTAAAATTTATATCGGATTATGCTGAGATTGCATGATTGATTGATGGTGTTTTGTTATTGTGTCATGAATTGTTGTGAATTATGATTCAATTATTGTTTTTGAGGATTGATTTGAGTATGTTATTGTTTTTTGTTCTTCATTTAAACCAACGCATGCAAGGTATTTGATAAAATGCACCAATGAAATTTTTTGAGCCGAACATCTTCAAATTGTATGCAACGAATTCGGTTATCAAATTACATTGTGCCCCCAACCCTTACATCATGTTTAAGCTTAAAATCTCGGCCTTATTTCCCTCATACGGTGGTGCAAGTTCATTCGACTCTATATTCATTTTCCGCACGTCTTAAGTCGAGAGTGGTGTAGTTATCTTTAAAGTTGTGTAACCGGTGTTTATTTTTCAGGAACTTCGTCATGGCTAGGAAAAGGAAGTTGAGTACGAGGGCTAGGACGCGAGCATCCCCCACAAGAGGGGAGACGTCACAAAACCAAGAAGATATGGAATCCCACCAATTCTCTGATCCTAACATTCATAGAATATTCAACAAGAGAATCCGGCCTCGTCCAATAATTCCGGAACGGGGCTTCACTCCCGCCCCCCAGGACGGCGAGCTATTGGCTATGATCAACGAGATGGGATGGACTCGATTCATTGCGCCACCCGATCCGGCGTTGATTTCTATAGTCCAGGAGTTCTACGCCAGTGCTCTATTGCGACAAATCCAGGCGGGACAGATGATGGGGCGACCAGATACGCAGACTGAGGTCGTCGTCCGAGGCCAAACTGTGGACTTTTCGGTGGCCGCGATTCGGAGGCTGTACGAGCTACCAGAGGTGGACGAGTCGGAGTACACGGATTATGAGTAGCCTCAATCCGTTTAAGAGTTCCATTTGGGAGACGTGCGTCCCGGGTTCCACAGCTTTCTATTTAAGAGTTCTCGCCTCAATAGGCCCGGGCGAGCCTGGCTCTACTTCCTCTGTGCACGAGTCGACCCTACATCACAGATCCGCTTGGTCTTACTTTCTCGTGCCCGACTATTGTATGCTATCACGACGGGACTCCGGTTTGATGTGGCCCCACATTTGTCCCGTTCTATATTTCAATGTATTCAGGGAGGGGCTAAGACGGGATTAAAACATGCCTCGCTGATATGTGCTCTATGCCGCCAGTCGGGCGTGACGTGGTCCGACGACGAGCCGTCTATTGCACCCCAGGGTCCGATCGACCACCGTATTATCTCCCATTTTGACCAGTGGGGTGGCGCAAGGGCACACGAGCGGGGGCGAGGATTTCTTATCGATGAGCCACACGAGCACTCTCCCGAGCCACTACCCCTGACACATGAGCCGACGGCGGATGCTGATGATCGGACTGAGTCCACTCCACCTCCAGCGAGAGAGCACCTTCAGGCGATGTTTGACAGCCTGAGGGAGGAGATGCGGAGAGAGAGAGAGAGAGAGACAGCCATCTAGTAGCTATTCGAGAGGAGATGCGGGCTGAGAGAGACAGCCTCCTCGCAACTGTCCGGGAGGAGATGAGAGAGCAGGCCCGCCGGGCCAATCGACGAGAGGAGAGGCGCTTGGCGGCGAGGGATGCTTATCATCATGACTATCTAGCTGCGTGGACGAGCCATATACTCCATCCGGACGGACCCTTCATTCCACTAGTCCGGCCATCTACACCACCCTCCTCTCCGGACGAGGCCGGCACCAGTTCCTGAGCTGATATTAGGGCAGTACTTGACCTTTTCTCATATTGCATATTACTATCTGTGTCCATTGAGGTCAATGTACATCTTAAGTTTGGGGGGGTTACTTTCAGTTGTTATTTACTTATTCGTTGTTATTTTTCGTCGTTATTTACTCTAGCCTTGCTTGCCTTGACTTTATCTGCATTCGTGGATTTTTCGTGCAGCCTTGTGTAAAACTGATAATATGATACTTATTTCTTTTTGAAGAAACGGTTGAGTTTTGGTCGAGTTTGCAGTCTGCGATATTTGTTTCCTTTGAGTATTCATTTAGGTCTGAAATTTTTTTTTGAGTTATTGTAGAAATCTTAGCATATAAGAAATCAGACATACGTGTTTACGAATCGTCGTCTATACGTTTGGTTACACTTTTCATGTGGCTAGTCGTCTAGTAACATGAGTCTTTTTGGCATTTAATTTGAGTTTAGAGTCGGACAGTCTTTCCCAAATTCGAGAAATTATACATGTTTTATGATGGGAAGTCTAGTAACCGGGGGTATTCACGCGACCCGTTGTTTACTCTCGTGTAAAACAACAACCCTGAATAGACTAATGGTTCAGAAAAATCGCATGATGATGAAAAAAAGCCAAGTAACCAGATGTATTCACGTGACCCGTCGTTTACATTCGCATAAAACAGCAACTTTGAATCAGGCATGCGGGAATAACCATTCGAGTTTTTTCTCCGCTGTAGAAGGAGACTTAGTAACTAGAAGCATTCATGAGCCCCATGAGTGTCTTTTACGTCAAACGGTTTCCCAATACATGAGAATGGATTTCCACCCTAGGGTTATTTCATGGATCATACCGAGTGTAGGAACCTAGTGGTTAACTCGAACAATTATAATGATTATACATAAGGGAATGCTGTTCGAGGATTATTATTTACGATGAAACTCTTGCATTTTTGCCACGAGACTGTGGGACTAGGCGAGTTGGCTTGTTTAATCTAACCCTTCATATTGGCGGTCGGCTAAATTCACGCTTGTTAATCTTTGAGCTTTGATCTTCTTCATGACCGATTGATCAGCACTAAAAATGATTACTTTATGGAATCCTTATCCGTGATGTGACTCACTAAAACGATACGTGTATTTTTCTTTGAGATTTTCAGGGATAGTATTAATCAGTTGAACACTATGGATATTGCACGTTTACCCACGATACTTGTCATCTCATTTGAAATTAATTTTTGCTTGAGGATAAGCAAAGGCTTAAGTTTGGGGGTATTTGTTAGTTGTATTTTTATGCGCTTATTCATCATTATTTTATATCTATTTTTTAGTTCAAATCGGCGTAAATGAGCTTTTAATGCATTATCTGTATATGTTTTGAAGGAAATTCGAGTCCGGGAGCTTAAACGAAGAAAAACGGGCCAAAACGACATTTTTTGATCAGGGGCCGCGGCACACGGACGAGGGGCCGCGACACAGGAGGTGCCCAGAAGGCCCCGGTACAAACTGTACTGGGGGCCGCAGCACGCAAGAACTGAGTCGCGGCCCATAAGGACAAATCGCGCCCAGGTCTGGCCGCTTGAAGACAGGGGCCGCGGCACACTAATGCCGGCCTGCGGCCCGCCGCGCTGGTGCCCTACTCGCAGCTCGCGATTTCGGCGGTTTGGAAGCCCGTTTCTGACCTAATTTTCGGATGCGGTTTTATGGCTGGTGAAAAATTATAAATAGGCATTGAAGGTCAGAAGAAAAGATCATCGAGGAGAAGGAGAAAACACCGAGGAGCAGAGAGCAGAAGCTAGAGAACGGAAAAATTCAAGTTCTTCAACTGCGTTTGATTTCTATTATGCTTTCGTTAATTCTTTGTGTATTATTTTCTAGCATGTCGGGCTAGAACCCTATTCTAGGATTGTGATGAAAACGAGGTTTTGACGAATTAACTTTTGATTTTGCATTATTAAAATATTTCTCCCTTTCTTATTGAGTTTTCCCCAATTATGTTTTATGCGTTCAATTATGTGGCCTATGATTGAATTATTTTGATTACATAACGTGAATCGGGAGAGGAGAGTTAGTAGGAAAAATTGTTGAGAAACGTTTTATCTTGTGAGATAGGAATATACTCATAGGAATTCCGTGGCCTGTCCGGAGATTTTGTACTTTTTGTCTATTGTCGAATTAATTCACCTAAGAATAGAGTGTTTTATTTGCCTTAGAAAATTCTACTGACCTTGGGAGAGGCATTAGAGTATCGTAGCAATCTTCGCCTTCAATAAATTGGGAAATCACTTAATTCATATAAATCAAGAGTAATTCGGATAAATCGAGGTGGATTCTCAATCCTAGATTATTTTCCTATTTGATCTTCTTTCTTCGAATAATCGATTTTATTATTTGTTCTTAGTTCACTTCTTTATTAGTTTTCTTTAATATTACTTGCACCACCAATTTCGATAGTTCAAATAAAATTAGAATACACATAAGTTGGTAATTAGTAAGTCAGTCCTTGAGGGAACGATATTTTACTTATCACTTTATTACTTGCTTACGACAACGTGCACTTGCGTTCACCAAAAATCATAACAGATCTCCTGAACGGGCCCTCCCAGTTCGGACCAAACACTCCCGTGTGGCTCGGGATCTTCTTGAGGACTAGGTCGCCCACTTGGAATCGCCTCTCTTTGACCTTCGAATTGAAGAACTTTTCAGATTTCCTTTTGTAGATCGTGTTCTGCATTTCCGAGGTCAGTCGCCGTTCTTCGAGCATGTCCAAGTCCATTCGCCGAGCGACATCATTGTCCGACGTTAGTTGTTGTGCAGTTCGGTGGATGAGGACGGCGATCTCTAATGGAATCACCGCTTCTGTTCCGAAAGCGAGGGCGAATTGGGTTTCGCCGGTTGAATTTCTTGTCGTCGTTCGGTAGGACCACAAAACAACCGGGAGCTCGCTGGCCCAACGCCCTTGCTTGGACTCGAGTCTGGCTTTGATCGTGTGCTTGAGGATCTTGTTTATAGCCTCTACCTGCCCATTTGTTTGAGGGTGGTAAGGGGCCGAGAACAACTTTTTAATTCCCCATTCTTGCAGAACTGCATAACTTCCAGACCGTCGAGCTGCTTTCCATTGTCGGAGATGATAGCCTGAGGTAGACCGAATCGGTAAATGATGCTTTTCCAAATGAACTTGATCACTTGTTCTTGGCCGATCTTGTTGAGCGGTTCGGCCTCTACCCATTTTGTGAAGTAATCGACCCCGACGATGGCGAATTTACATCCCCCCGGTGCTGTTGGCAATGGACCGATGAAGTCGATGCCCCATTGGGCGAACGGCCATGGACTATACATAGAGGTGAGATGCTCGGGGGAGAGCTTGATGTCTGGGCCCATTATCTGACACCTGTGACAAGATCGGGCGTAGGCGATCACGTCCTTTTGCAGGGTAGGCCAGAAAAAACCTTGCCTGGTCATTTTGTGGATGAGGGCTCGCCCTTCCGCGTGGTTTCCGCAGATCCCGTCATGGATTTCTGCTAGAACAAGTTGGCCTTCCTCCGGCGTAATGCACTTGAGGAGTGGGGGGCTGAAAGCTCGCTTGTAAAGCCGATCGTCTAAGAGAGTATATCTGGTCGCTCGGAGCTGAAGCTGGCGAGCCTTGACCCGGTCTGTGGGGACCGTTCCGTCCTTCAAGTATTCAATGAACGGAGTCATCCAGTTTTTTTCGGTGATGGCAACTGTGGCGACCAGGCTTTTTTCGATCGCCGATCTCGCTAATTTGATAATTTGGATGTTAAAGAAATCCACTGCCCCATCCGACGATGCGAGTTTGGAGAGGGCATCATCCTGGGAGTTGTGCTCTCTTGGGATTTTCTCAATCAGCACTTCTTCGAAATTCGTGCACATTTCAGCGACCAACTCTTGATATTTGATCATCTGTTCACCGCGCGCCTCATATTCTCCCTTGACTTTGTTAACGACCAAGAGGGAGTCCATGAAGATGTGAAGGCGACGAACGCCCACGGCAAGCGCTAGATCGAGCCCGCCTACTAAGGCTTCATACTCTGCTTCATTGTTGGTCGCTCGGAAGTTGAAGTGCACAGCATTTGTGAAACTCTGGCCGTCGGGGCTGATGAGGACAATCCCCGCCCCTGCCCACGAGCTGGTCGACAAGACATCTACGAACAGTCTCCATGCGGGGCGGCCGACTTGGGTCGGGTTAGGTGGGAAAGTTAATTCCACCACAAAGTCCGCCAGTGCTTGGCCTTTGATCGCCATGCGAGGAGCGTACGTGACACCGTATTGGGCAATCTCCAGGGACCACTTGAGGAGTCGTTCGTTGGTGTCTGGCCGGTGCAGGACTTGTTTTAGAGGGAGAGTCGTCAGAACATCTACTTGGTGTTCGAAGAAATAGGCTCTCAGCTTGCGAACAATCATGACAAGTGCGTAGGCGAGCTTCTCCAGAGACGTGTAACGAGTCTCCGCGTCATGTAGCGCTTGACTGACGAAGTAGATCGGAAAGTGGGATTGCCCCTCTGCTTGCACTAATACTGCGCTCAGCGCGACCTCCGAGGCTGCCAGGTAAAGGAACAGCTTCTCGCCAGGAATTGGTTTTACCCAAATTTGGAGGTCGGAAAGATACTCCTTGATTTTAGCGAACGCCATTTGACTTTCTTTCGTCCACGAAAATTTTTTATTCCTTATGGTGGCGAAGAAAGGCTTGCTTTTGTCTCCGAGCCGCGATATGAAACGATTGAGGGCGGCCAAACACCCCGTGAGGCGTTGCACTAGTTTGACGTTCTGTGGTTCTAGCATGTCGAGGATCGCTTGATCTTTGTGGGGTTCGCTTCGATCCCCCTTTGGCTTACGATGTGCCCCAGGAATTTTCCGAAGCTTACTCCAAAGTTGCATTTCTTGGGGTTCAGCTTCATGTTGAATCTCTCAAGGATGGCTAACGTCTCGGCGAGGTCCTTGAGGTGATTTTCCTTTTTGAGGCTCTTGACCATAATGTCGTCAACGTAAACCTCCATAGTTTTGCCGATTTGGCCGGCGAACATCCCGTTGACTAGGCGTTGGTAGGTCACCCCCGCATTTTTCAGACCGAACGGCATTCTGACCCAAAAGAACACATCTTTTTCCATGTGGAATGATGTGTGTTTTATGTCTTTCTCCGCTATTGGGATCTGATGGTATCCGGCGAAGGCGTCCATAAACGACAACATTTCACAACCTGCCGTACTATCGACCAAGTGGTCGATGTGAGGCATTGGAAAGTGGTCTTTCGGACAAGCCGCGTTGAGGTCGGTGAAATCGATGCATATCCTCCAGGAGTCGTTCGCCTTCTTGACGAGTACCGCGTTGGACACCCATTGCGGCTCGTCGGTAGCTACACCGATCAGTTTATTGTCAATGTTGACTCAAAGTATTTTGATGATGATCGTTTTCAAAACATTTAACAAATTGTATTTCATCGAGATGCTACATTGAAGGAAATCTATGCTCATAGCGCACGCTACAGTCTCAAAGGTAGTGCACGCTATCGAGGGTTCAAGTTACCTGCAGTCAGGCAAGCTATATGCAGCCTAGTGGAGTTACCAGATGGATAGCGCACGCAAAGGTCATAATATCAGCGCACGCTAAACTGTTAATTTTAGCTCATGCTATAATCTCTATGTAACGCACGCTATCGCATCTCAAGTCAGAGGACAATAAGGTCTGGAAATAAAAAAGGAAAAAGGACTTGCGCACGCTACGAACGTTCATTTTCCTATGCTATTATGAGGCCTTAGCGCACGTTACTCTTCATGTCTTACGCACGCTACCGGATAACATGGTTAGTAGTCCAGTAGCCACTGGACTCAAAATGAAAAGGCATTTACGTATGCTACACAGGGTAACGTACGTTACTAAGGAAAGCATATAGCGCACGCTACAATACATACATTAGCGCACGCTAAATTAGTCAAAAGTTTACTGTTGGATTTTCTACCGTTGGAACGCATGAGTCAAAGAAGATCCGTGAAATCTGGAAAAGCTGATATAAAATAATACTAGCGCACGCTATGCATAATTGCTAGCGTAAGCTAAGTACAAATTTAGCCGTTGGATAAAGAGACGTTGGGGAGACAAACCAACACATTTCAAAGTCAAGATTGAAGACCTGTTGACCAACCGATATCGCACGCTATGAGTACATGACTAGCGCACGCTAGCCATATAATTTTACCGTTGGAACAGTTTTGTGACCGTTCAGATAGGTCAAGTCAGAGACGATTGCGCATGCTATGGAGGTATTATTAGCGCACGCTAATAATACAAATATCAGTATTTGAAGAATGATTGACACCTATAAATACCCATAGGACTTGGGTATCATATACACAACTTCAAGCATACAAGCATACAAGCAATCAAAGCATACTTGAGCTCAGTTTTATATCTTTTATTGCATTCTAAGTTGTGAGAAGAAAGATACAAAGAGTGAAACACCTTGTAATATTTATTATACTTTGTATTCATTCATTTGGTTGTGAGTGTTGCATCACTCATACGAGAGCTTTAGAGAAACGAATTAAGAGTCACTAATCCGGTGTTATTAGGATCTTTTGATCCGGCATTGTTAGGATTACACTCCAATATTCGTATAGTAAGGATTATCTAGTTCCTATAGAACACTAGATAAACAAAGTTTATTTTGAGAGTGGTTGAGCTTGGACCAATAGAAGACAAGCGGTTGTAACGGTTGTGTACTCGGACCGATCGAAGACGAGTCAAGTTTGTGGTTGTTCTTGAGCCAATAGAAAAAGAAGTCGGAGAGAGGACGTAGGCAAGTTGTCGAACCTCTATAAATCTTTGAGTCTTTTATTTTCCACTCTATTTTCATTTATTCGCAAGAAAGTTCGATATTCCGCATTACCACTATTCAACCCCCCCTTCTAGTGGTAAATTTATCTCTTCAGTTGGTATCGGAGCGGGTCTCTTTTTAAAGGTTTAACCACCTAAGGGAAAAAGATCCGCAAATGGCACTTCTTGGCCAAATCGAAGGAAATGCTCTCAACCGTCCTCCCTTCTTCGACGGTTCCAATTTCATGACATGGAAAAAGAAAATGGCTATCTTCGTTCAAGCCTACGATATTCAAATTTGGAAAGTTATTGCCCTTGGTCCGAAGCTTGCTAAGAAAGAAGATGGATCATTGAAAAAGTTCGACGAGTTCAACGACGAGGATTGGAGGAACACGCACATCAATTCGCGTGCTACTCAACTTCTCTATTGCGCCCTTAATCCCGAAGAACTCAATAGGATATCTTCCTACGAAAGCGCAAAGGAAATTTGGGAAATTCTCGAAGTCACTCGTGAGGGAACCACACAAGTCAAGGAGACTAAAATCAACATGTTACTTCATGACTATGAAGTTGTCTCCATGAAAGACGAGGAAACGATCACAAATATGTTGGATCGATTTTCGGCTATAACCAATGGACTTGCATCTTTCGGAAAGCCTATATCGAGTAGCGAAAAAGCTAAGAAAATTCTTCGCTCGTTGCCACGAGAATGGGATGCTACGGTTACCGCAATCATGGAATCCAAGGATCTCAACAAACTTGAGTTTAGTGCCCTCATTGGGTCACTCATCAACTATGAGATCGTTCTCAAGTCTAGAGGTACTAAACCAAAACCTCGGGAAAAAGTGGTGGCATTCAATGTTGATAGCGATATTGAGGAAGATCTTCCCGAAGATGAAGATGATGAGGAACTTGCTCTCTACGCCAAGAATTTTAGAAGGTATAAAAGCCTAATTCAAAAAAGGCGAAGTTTCCTTGGTCGGGATGGCAAGCCGGAGCAAAAGAAGAGTGGCTATGCTCCTATAAAGAAGTTCGACAATAATTGTCGGAAATGTGGTCAAGCCGGTCACTATGCCAAAGAATGCCGAGGATCCTATTCAAAGCCTCAAATGGAAAGATTCAAAACAGGAGGTCCTAATCGCTTCTTGGAGTGATGACGATGAGGAGATTGAAAGATCTCTAGATGCGAATCTCGCATTCATGGCACTTGACTCCGAAACCAATATCGAGGTAAGCTCTAAACTCAATGATGACGAATATGATTCTTTTGATTTTTGCGATTCACAAGAAGTTCATCATGACGATGAGTTATTAAGTGCGTTTGAATCCTTGAACACGGAGTATGACGATATGGTTAAATTAAATATATCTTTAAAGAGAAAAATAAAATCTCTAGAACTCAAAAATTCTTCTCTTCAAAACAAAGGCAAAACTATTGAGCTCGACCATACCTTATGCCTTAAAAAGGAAAATGTTTTGAAAATCGAGTTGACGAAAACTCAAAAGGAGCTAAAATATATTTTGAACAAATTTACTCTCGGAAACGAGAAATTCGAAAAGCTTCTATCTATTCAAAAATCCCCATTGCTAAAACACGGTCTTGGTTTCGATCCGTTTAAAAGGGAACAATCTCTTATCAACTTTAACAAAATAAAGAAAACCGAAGTCGAGAACTCAAAAGCCCCTTTCAAACAACGAGTTCATGATGTTAATGTTCGTTCAAAGTTGAGAACCATCAAGGTTAAACAAATATGGGTTCCTAAAGGAACAATCCTTCCAAATGCTATAAGTATAGTTAACTTTGGAGGACTCAAACGGGCTTGGGAACCGAAACAACCGAGAAATTCTATTTTTGTAGGTACCGGCACCAAAGAGAAGCAAATGGTACATTGATAGCGGATGTTCAAGGCACATGTGCGGCTCCAAGGATTTTTTTGAAGACCTCGAGTATCAAGAACAAGGACATGTGACCTTCGGTCACAACCAAAAAGGAAAAATTAAGGGAATCGGCAAAGTCGGTAAGGAACCTTCTCCCTCTATCAACAAAGTATTGTTTGTTGAAGGTTTGCATCATAATCTACTTAGCGTTTCACAACTTTGCGATGAAGGTTTCAAAATTCTCTTTGAGCAAACGCATTGCACGGCATTTAGAAATAATAAAATTGCATTCATCGGTTTGAGATGTGGAAACATTTATATTGTTGATCTTAATGATAAAAGTTCATTCAATGAAAAATGTCTTATTACTTTGGATGATAATGCATATTTATGGCATCGAAAATTGGGGCATACATCTTTACCTATCATTTCTATTTTATCAAGACACGACCTTGTTCGTAGATTGCCCAAACTCAAGTTTGATAGAAAGCATTTGTGTGAATCATGCATAAAAGGGAAACACACTCGAGAATCTTTTAAACCAAAATTTGAGGTTTCCACTAGTCGCGTTCTTGAACTTGTGCATATGGATTTGATTGGACCATCTAGACATGTTAGCTTAAATGGCAAGCTTTACACTTTGGTTATTGTTGATGATTTCTCCCGATTTACTTGGGTTAGATTCTTAGCGCATAAGGATGATGCATTTTCCGAGTTCTCTAAATGGTATCGTTTGGTATCAAATGAGAAAAATCTCTCCATAATCTCTATCCGCACCGATCACGGAGGTGAGTTTGATTGCACTCCGTTTGAACTCTTATGTGACAAATACGGGATTAATCATAATTTTTCGGCTCCTAGAACGCCTCAACAAAATGGAGTTGTTGAAAGGAAAAATCGATCTTTGGAAGAAATGTCAAGGACTATGCTTAACGAATACTCTCTTCCATGATATTTTTGGGCCGAATCAATCTTTACGGCATGTTATTTGATTAACCGGGTTCATGTTCGTAGAACTCATCTTAAAACCCCGTATGAATTATGGAAGGGTAAAAAGCCAAATATAGCTTATTTTCATCCTTTTGGTTGCAATGTATTTTTCTTAAACAATGGTAAGGATAACTTGGGCAAGTTTGATGCTAAATCCGACTCCGGAATATTTCTTGGTTATTGTACAAATAGCAAAGCATATCGCGTTTATAACATTAGAACCAATAAAGTTGAAGAATCCATTCATGTTAAATTCAACGATATGATCTCACCCCCGAGAAAGGTAGAATATTTTGACGATGCAGGTACTTTTCTGGATCCCTCAACCGAAGTGAAGAAAATTTCAGAAATCCAAACGAACACAATCGTTGATTTACCGAAAGATTGGAGGCACATCAAAGACCATCCAAAGGATCTTGTGATTGGAAACATTGAAGACGGTGTTCAAACCCGAAGGAGAACCACCGAATTTATGGCTCATTGTGCTTTCGTATCCGAAATAGTTCCCAAGAATATATCTGAGGCTCTTGATGATGAAAGTTGGGTGATGGAAATGCAAGAGAAGCTTGTGCAATTCATGCACAATCATGTATGGAATTTAGTTCCCGCTCCTAAAGATAAAACAATTATCGAAACTAAATGGGTGCACAAAATCAAGAGTGACGAAGACGGTTACCCTATTCGAAATAAATCTTGTTTGGTCGCTCAAGGGTATAATCAAGAGGAAGGTCTTGATTATGAAGAAAGTTTTGCTCCCGTGGCTCGACTCGAAGCCATCCGTTTGTTATGTGCATTTGTCACCCACAAAAATATCAAACTATTTCAAATGGATGTGAAAAGTGCATTCTTGAATGGATACATTCAAGAAGAAGTCTATGTCAAGCAACCTCCCGGTTTTGAAGATCATCAATTTCCGGATCACGTCTACAAGCTCAACAAGGCACTCTACGGGTTGAAGCAAGCACCCCGAGCATAGTATGATCGTTTAAGTCAATTTTTAATTGCAAATGACTATAAAAGAGGCAAAGTCGATAATACTTTGTTTGTGAAAATATTGAATGATGATATACTTGTTTGCTAAATCTACGTTGATGACATTGTATTTTGAGCTACTAATGAATCATTGTGCCAAGATTTCTCTAATCTTATGAAAGGAGAGTTCGAGATGAGTATGATGGGAGAATTAACGTTCTTCGTCAGGCTTCAAATCAAGCAATGCGAAGATGGAATCTTTATCCATCAAACGAAGTACTCAAACGATCTCCTAAAGAAATTCAAAATGGAAACTAGCAAGGTGATTTCTACGCCAATGTCTTCATCATTAAAGCTTGCAAAAGATGAAAATGGCAAATCCATAGATCAAAAATTATATCGAGGTATGATCGGATCTCTGTTATATTTGACTGCTTCTAGGCCGTACATAATATTTGCTACATGTTTATGTGCTCGATTTCAAGCTAATCCCAAGGAATCACATTTAATTGCTTGTAAACGGATTTTTCGTTACTTGAAAGGGACCATCGGACTAGGTCTATGGTACCCCTCATGCTTGGACTTTAATTTGATCGCATATAGTGACGCCGATTTCGGTGGATGTAAAATTGATAAAAAGAGTACTAGTGGTACGTGTCATTTTATTGGATCATGTTTAATATCTTGGGGAAGTAAAAAGCAAACCAGTGTAGCATTGTCTACGGCTGAGGCCGAATATGTTGCTGCAGGGAGCGCTTGTGCTCAGGTGTTATGGATTAAAAATCAACTCCGCGACTACGGCATATATTTTGAAAATACCCCTATTCTATGTGATAATACTAGTGCGATTAATCTGAGTAAAAATCCTATGTTGCATAGTAGAACTTAGCATATAGACATTAGACATCTCTTTCGACGCGATCATGTGCAGAAGAAAGATATCTGTTTAATTTTTGTCGGGACGAAGGACCAACTTGCTGATATTTTTACAAAACCTCTTCCCGAAGAATCATTTAATTCTATTCGTTTACAACTTGGTATGGGACATCTAGATAATTTTTGAAATAAAGTTTTCTACTCGAGAAGTCAATATCCTTGAACCGTTTCATTCGCTAGCGTGCGCTAGCTTCACTTTTCTTAACGCGCGCTAACTTTCGTCTTCGATATTGTACACTAACCTTCTATATTTTGCGTGCGCTAATTAAAACTCTTCATATTCCAAATCGGCTACTGGACAGTCCAGTGAGCTTCCAATTTACACCTAACGTACGCTAATCATACATTCCTAGCGTACGCTAATTAAAACGACTCAGTCCACTATTTAAACTCCGTACGGCCTAGAAACCTTTTCATTCTATCATAACGTATGCAAACACCGATCCCCTTTTCAGCAAAGAACCCTAGCCAACGAATTCGAACCAGCAACTTCCGATTTCTTGTTCAAATCTTCCAATTACTTCCAGATTCATGTCAAGCAAGGGCCGCAAAGCCATGGAAAAATCTTACAAAAACCTAAAACGCCCTCGCAACACAGAATACGATGCGACCCGATTCGTGTCATACACCGCATCGAAGGTGTTTTCTGAAATTCTTCCTCAAGAGCATCTTACCGACTGCTATTTTTTCAATTTTGGCAGTCTCGAACGAGCAAAGGTAAATATCCATGATTTTTTTGAAGCTCTAGGGATAGCTCGTTTCGTTGAATGCAAAGAGATCATTTATCCTTCTTGTGTCCGGGAATTTTCTGCTAATCTGCATTTGGGAGACATTGATGGTTCTTCTGGTGGATTCGTTCTCAGTAGTTTGGTGAAAGGGACCGTGGTGAAAATTTTGTCGGAAATATTTCACGAATTATTCGGATTGTCGAATGACGGTTTTGATTGTTGTGGGAAGCCAATTGATGAAGAATCAGTCGTATCTGAAAAAGATGTTGTCGATTTTCTGTGCTCTAAAACTGTCATCGAGGTTACCGATGACGTTTTTGAAAACAATGACTTTGGTATTCATATCCGTTTGTTGTTGGCTGCACTCACTAAGTGCTTGATGCCAAAGGTGAACACACAACACAATCGTCGGCATTAACAAACACGTGGTGTACCGAGTGCTGAAAGACGACAAGGTGGACTTCACCGCAATTGTGTTGAATTGGATGAAGGCAAAAGGGGACTCCTTTCGCTCAAATATGTCGAGAACGCGGAAGTCAGGGCTCCCATTCGGTTCCATTCTCACTGTGATCTTCCATCACTTCCGTGTCGACTTGTCAAGCGAGGCATCGGTTCCAGTGTCTCGAGGACATGAGATTAGCGATCTCACCCTCAAGGCAATGCACTATGTTGAAACGTTCAATAGAGGTTGGGTGCTATTCCCGTATCTTCGAGAAGACGACCAAGTGCCGAAGGGGATGCGAACACCAACTCCGGTCGAACGTGTGCTCCATCGAGGACCTCATACACTTCGGGAATTGCAAACCGGAAAGTTTGTTCGTCACCTGAAAACAAAAGGCAAGCGACCGATGAGAGACTCCATCACGGAAGAAGAAGAGAGTGATCTTATTGCTCGGATGCGGAGCATCGAGACCTCTCAAATGGAAATACGAGAGGATGTTCGGTCTCTTTGCTCGGAAGTCCGGGAAGTTCGCGGGCTAATTTCTGATTTCATCCGATACACTCACCCGTCATTCCCATTCCCATCCTCCTCTTCCGATCAAGCCCCTTAGAGTCTAGGAGTTTGATACTTGTTGTAGAAACTTATCTTTCAAATGGCTTTTATGTCTCATGCTTTGAATGTCTGTAATGCTTGAACTTCTTTTTAATGAAATTTGCATTTTATCTTCGTTTGGTTTCATGAAGTATGGCATTTGTTGATTATGTGCTTTCGTTTTGGTTCATGGTATTTGTTGGTATTACGTTTTATACGCAACGACACAGGGGGAGTCCTTTTTTTGTTTATGTCAAAAAGGGGGAGAATACTCCAAAAACCGAAACGTACTAATATATCGAACAAGTTACCTTGATTCGAAACTTTTAAAAACGTTTGTGCAGGTATAAATTAAATGTTTTGACATCATCAAAAAGGGGGATATTGTTGACTCAAAGTATTTTGATGATGATCGTTTTCAAAACATTTAACAAATTGTATTTCATCGAGATGCTACATTGAAGGAAATCTATGATCATAGCGCACGCTACAGTCTCAAAGGTAGCGCACGCTATCGAGGGTTCAAGTTACCTACAGTCAGGCAAGCTATCTGAAGCCTAGTGGAGTTACCTGATGGATAGCGCACGCAAAGGTCATAATATCAGCGCACGCTAAACTGTTAGCTTTAGCGCACGCTATCATCTCTATGTAACGCACGCTATCGCATCTCAAGTCAGAGGATAATAAGGTCTGGAAAGAAAAAGGAAAAAGGACTTGCGCACGCTACGGACGTTCATTTTCGTACGCTACTATGAGGCCTTAGCGCACATTACTCTTCATGTCTTGCGCACGCTACCGGATAACATGGTTAGTAGTCCAGTAGCCACTGGACTCAAAATAAAAAGGCATTTACGTACGCTACACAGGGTAACGTACGTTACTAAGGAAAGCATATAGCGCACGCTACAATATATACATTAGCGCATGCTAAATCAGTCAAAAGTTTACCCTTGGATTTTCTACCGTTGGAACGCAGGAGTCAAAGAAGATCCCTGAAATTTGGAAAAGCTGATATAAAATAATACTAGCGCACGCTATGCATAATTGCTAGCGCACGCTAAGTACAACTTTAGCAGTTGGATAAAGAGACGTTGGGGAGACATACCAACACATTTCAAAGTCAAGATTGAAGACCTGTTGACCAACCGATAGCGCACACTACGAGTACATGACTAGCGCACACTAGCCATATAATTTTACCGTTGGAACAGTTTTGTGACCGTTCAGATAGGTCAAGTCAGAGACGATTGCGCACGCTATGGAGGTATTATTAGCGCACGCTAATAATACAAATATCAGTATTTGAAGTTGTGAGGAGAAAGATACAAAGAGTGAAACACCTTGTAATATTTATTATACTTTGTATTCTTTCATTTGGTTGTGAGTGTTGCATCACTCATACGAGAGCTTTAGAGAAACGAATTAAGAGTCACTAATCCGGTGTTATTAGGATCTTTTGATCCGGCATTGTTAGGATTACACTCCAATATTCGTATAGTAAGGATTATCTAGTTCCTATAGAACACTAGATAAACAAAGTTTATTTTGAGAGTGGTTGAGCTTGGACCAATAGAAGACAAGCGGTTGTAACGGTTGTGTACTCGGACCGATCGAAGACGAGTCAAGTTTGTGGTTGTTCTTGAGCCAATAGAAAAAGAAGTCGGAGAGAGGACGTAGGCAAGTTGTCGAACCTCTATAAATCTTTGAGTCTTTTATTTTCCACTCTATTTTCATTTATTCGCAAGAAAGTTCGATATTCCGCATTACCACTATTCAACCCCCCCTTCTAGTGGTAAATTTATCTCTTTAGTCAAGCATCTTTTTGACTTCTGCATCTAACGCAACATATTCTGGACCGAATTTCCTACATTTTTTGTGAATAGGCTTCCTTGCCGGGTCGATCTTCAGATAGTGGCAAGCATGTTCTGGATTAATGCCGACCATATCTTGATGCGACCAGGCAAAGATTCCGATGTTCTTTCGTAGCAAACTGATCAGATCGTCTTTTAGCTCGGGATCGACGCTCGAGCCGATCTGCACTTCTCGTTCCGGGCGAGTCGAATCGGTTGTGATACTTTCCAACTCTTCAGTGGGAATGGTCGCTTCTCGTTTGGATCGATCGCCGGACTCGATCCTTGGATCAACATCGAGGCTTGGTGTTAAAAGTATTTTTGTGCACATGATTATCATTATTTTATCTCCATTTTGGGTTTAAATCTGCATTAAATGAGCGTTTAATGCAATATGTTTATATGTTTTGAAGGAAATTAGTGTCCGGGAGCTTAAACGAAGAAAAACGGTCCAAAACCTATCTCGGTCCCGATCTCCTTTCTCTGACCTCAGCTTCTTCTTTTTTTCAGCAAGGCCCGTGGCGTAGGCCACGTGGTAAAGGTATGCCTTTGTCGCTGGCTCCCTTATGAATAGTTCATGGGTAAGGGCTTCAGATCTTTGTCCGTTAGTGAAACACACGATGATTTCCCTGTCCGTGAAACGTTTCTCTATGGAGTCGGCCAAGGTCCTGAATCCATTGTAGAAATCCAGGGTCGACTCGTTCTTCCCTTGGACGGTATTTGCTAAGTCAGACAATCGCTTCTTTCTTGCTCCTGCTGTGGCGAAGTACTCCAAGAATTGTCTTTTTAATTTTGAGAATGAGTCGATGCTCCTCTTCTCTAGATCCATGAACCAGGACCTGGCCGCCCCAGCCAAGGTGCTGGCGAAAGCTTTACAAAGAATGTCCTCTTGGTTAGAGACCAGGGCCATCATGCCCTCAAAGGATTGAAGGTGGTCCCTGGCGTCAGAAGTTCTCGAGTATTTGTCCATATTGGGGAGCTTAATATGAGGATTCAGAGGCGAATCGATAATCCACTGAGCGAAGGGGTGCATTGTAATACCCGTACTTTTTGTAAATCTTCTACTCTTGTACTTTGTAATTTTTACGCTCGTATAAGTGTTTGGTAAGCTTATATGGATCTTGGAACTCTTGTCAATTGGATTTACCCCTTTTCTTGTTCGGATCGTCGCTGTTTTCGGATCCTTGATGCGATTATACTACCTTTGTGTAATGGGTAGCGCACGCTACGCACACCTTATAGCGCACGCTAATTTAGTGAGGGTAGCGCACGCTATCCATTATCATTAGCGCACGCTACTAATGTATTGGAGGCGGACAGTCCAGTGGCTACTGGACTGGAAAAGGGAATCCCTAGCGTACGCTAGGTGTGTCTGGTAGCGTACGCTAGATTTTGGTGGTAGCGCACGCTACGTTACTAGAGTAACGTCCGCTAAAGAGAGCAGAGCTGGGGATAGTAGGTTCTGGACTGGGCACTGACTACCAGGTAGCGCACGCTATTAGAAATAATTAGCGCACGCTAATTGAAGTCACTAGCGCACGCTATGAGCAGGTGTTAGCGTACGCTAACGGAACTGGCAGAGGCTACTGGATTGCCTGATGAGTCCGATAGCGCACGTTACTTTTCATGACTAGCGCACGCTAGTCCCTATTTAGTATAAATAGGACATTTCCGTTCCCAAATCGTCATTTCTACCTACCTTCACCTTCTTGGGCGATTCTAGGCGATTCCGGGTGATTTGTGAGGAGTTCTTCGAGCTGCAATTATCTAGCAACATCTTTGAGTTTCTAGTTCGGATTTATCAACGTTTAATCCTCTCCGCCTCTCCAAATCAAGGTAAAATTCTCACAACCCTAGATTTTCCGGATTTGGGGATTTTCCATCCGATTTCTTCGATCCAGCTTGTTGTTATGTTAGAATATATGGATTATGAGTTATCTACCTTGGATACATGTTTTCCTATGGATTTAACGGTGTATTTCCGGAGTTCTTGAGTGTTTGGGATATTTGACTTGCGATTCACTATCCAAGAGAATTATTCCCGGAACTCATGTATCGGGGTAGTAAATTCGGGTGATTCCAACTTATTTTCATACTGATGGGATTTTGATAATTGAATTACGAACTTGTCTAGGTTCGGAGTTGTTGAATCCTTCGATCTTGGTACCTTGTCGTTTGTACCCTTTTTCCTCTCGATTCCAGGCAAGTGATTCTTGTGAAAGTTATGTTCTTAAATGTGAAAAGTAATGCATGTGATTGTGAGAGTTGCTTTCGTTCACTCCGAGAGGACCCGACGGGGTCGAGGAGGGTTCCGCTTATGTCGGTTCCGTGAACATTTGGGTTAGCCACTCCGAGATGATCCGACGGGGTCGAGGAGGGATTCGCGCATTGTCGAGTCCACGGTTAATCAAGAGATATCATCATTTCCAAATATGTTTGGATAATTGTATTTTCCGGAAAATCATTATCATGGCTTTGAATTGGTGCATATGTTTTTATGTATAAGACTTGACATTTCACTTGTAATACTTGCCCTAACCCCTCTCGTTTGGGGAAAATTACTTTTGTGTTTTTCAGGTCCTAAGGAACCTTACGAGCGAGCGCCGGGACGATACGATGAGGATGGCCAGGCGTGATACTGTGGCTAGTTGTGTTCTACTTTGTTTGGTCGTTGTTCTCTTCGGTCCATTTTATCCTTGTAATAATAAGTGGTACTCGAGTACTTTAGGAAAGTCCTTTTCCATTGTCGTACAACTTCTTGTACTTCTTCATGGTATTGTTTGTCCGTGGTTGAACTTCCTTGGTTGTATCGAGTTTATTGATTCTCAAGTGGATTTTATTAAATTTAATACGTTGTGAGTGAGATAAGCCTAGTAAATCCCAGGTCGGGATTTACGGCGCTGTGATATTCTCCGATTATCTCGGGGGGTGTTACAGAATTTGGTATCAGAGCTTAGGTTTATGGATACCTAGGCCGTCGGATTGTTGGGTCTAAATGTACTATTCCAAGGACACAGTATCATCGCGCTGCCGTCATCTCGTACGACCGGTACTCGTAAGTTCCCTATCTTATTTACCCTCTTCATTCACTCACTATCATTCGATTATGGGACATGAGAAGTCCATATTCTAGATGGCATTGCTTCGAGCTATTCTTATGATTTTACTTACATTTTTCTTTAGAATGTCAACTGGTAGAGGACGTGGACGCGGCCGTGGTCGTGGCCGAGGGCGTGGCGCAGCCGGTGGAGCGGCCATGTCCCTCAGCTCGGTAGAAGGCTCAGCTACGCCTAGCTTGTCGGACTCTATTCAACCTAGCACCGGTAGTCATCAGGAACCGTCAGCCAGTCTGGGAACTTCTACAGGGAGCCAACCGGATGTGGGTGTTGCCACCATACTGCAGCAAGTGGCGAACCAAATGGATCTTTTAACCCTGTGCGGATTTTAACCAACCACCTCCTCATCGACATCGGGCCGAGAAGTGGTTACAAGATGTTATTCGTATGCGCCCTCCCCAATTTATTGGTGCAAATGATCCGATCGGCTGGGAAGATTAGATTAATGAGATGAATAAAGTTTTCATGGCCGTGAATTGTCCAGCGGCACGTAAGGTGCCAGTTGCCCAGTACTTCCTATCAAGGGATGCGGCTAGCTGGTGGCAAGCTGTTGCACCTCAGGATCGTGAGGTTTCATGGGACGAGTTTAAGGAATTGATGGAGGCCGAGTTCTGCCCGTGGCCTGTTCAGGAGGCCAGGATTCGAGCCTTTTATGAAGCTAAACCCCAGGATGTCCCTGTATCTCAGGCAATCATTGAATACAACCGTCAACTCAACCATGTGAAAAATCAAGTGAGGGAAGAGAGAGATAGAATTCGTCACTTTGACATGCGAATGAAGCCAAAAGTTCGGCACTATATGTCGGGCTTCGCTTGCGCCACATTGAAGGAGTATCAAGATAGGGCATTAGCATATGATATGTCCTTCACTACTACTGAAACGACAAGTGAGAGTAAGAAGCAGAAGACCACTGGAAAGTTTTCTAGCGGTAGAGGTGGCAACCCGCGGGGATCGCAGTCGGCAAGCTATACAACCAAAGGGTCTTCCCGTGCATCGGGTGGTAAACGGAATTTCAGAGCTGGTGCTAATGCGTCCAACCGGGTTGTGACATGTTTTAATTGTGGCCAGCAGGGCCATATTAATCGTGATTGTGGTCTACCCCCATTGAAGTGTTTTAATTGCGGCCAGGAAGGCCACAGAGCCATGTACTGTACGGAAGAAGAAACTCCACTTGGAACTCAGGCAACAGCCCCTACGCCTGGAGAACCGAGTGTTAATCAGAAGTCATCTACGGGTCAACCATCCCAGAGTTACGGTCGAGGCAGAGGCCGTGGTCAGTCTGTTAGAGGAGCTTCAGTCTTGGCTCGGTGCAACCTCGTGTCTATGAGATGAGGAAAGCTGGAGATCCAGAGGCTACCGTGGCGACAGGTATCATTTCTCTTTTGTCTCATCCAGTTAGAGTGCTTTTTGATTCGGG
Source organism: Orobanche coerulescens (assembly GCA_033398695.1). Taxonomy (NCBI): domain Eukaryota; kingdom Viridiplantae; phylum Streptophyta; class Magnoliopsida; order Lamiales; family Orobanchaceae; genus Orobanche; species Orobanche coerulescens. Next base: position 13,444,603 of record CM065817.1, read on the forward strand.
TGCTTCTCATTCGTTCATCTCTTTGGATTGTGTGCGTCGATTGAATATTGAGGGTTTGTCTCCTTGTGAGTCCTTTGTGGTTAAGTTGCCCAGTGGTGATAGAATCGTGGGAGATAAGGAAGTTAGAGATTGTCCGGTGTTAATCGCTGAGATAGTGTGGTTTTCTAATTTGATAGTCGTAGACATTGTTGATGAAGATCTAATCCTCGGTGACGATTGGCTCGATAGACACGGTGCGGTAATGAATTATCGCACGAAGATCATATCAATGTTAGCCAAAGACGGTACCGAACACCATTTTGCGGGGTACAAGAGGGGATGTCAGAAATTTTTGATTAGTGCCTTGAAGGTGACAAAACTTATTAGAAAGGGCTGTGTTGGGTATTGGTGTTATGCCATGAAAGTCGAAGATGGGAAAGTTGAACTTCCCTCGATTCCTATTGTAAGTGATTTTCCGGATGTTTTTCCAGACGAATTACCGGGACTACCACCGGGACGGGAAGTTGAATTTACAATTGATTTGGAGTCAGGAGCAACCCCGATTTCTAAGGCACCGTATCGTATGGCACCTTCAGAAATGCAAGAGTTGAAGAAACAACTGGGAGAATTGTTGGATAAAGGGTATATTAGACCCAGTGCCTCGCCATGGGGTGCACCGGTCTTGTTCGTAAGGAAGAAAGATGGTTCACTACGTTTGTGTATTGATTATCGGGAACTGAACAAAGTGACCATTAAGAATAAATACCCTTTGCCGCGTATCGATGATTTGTTTGATCAATTGCAGGGAGCCGCGGTGTTCTCGAAAATTGATTTGAGGTCCGGTTACTATCAACTTCGCATTAAGGAATCCGACGTTCCTAAAACTGCTTTCCGTACGAGGTATGGACACTATGAGTTTGTGGTTATGCCTTTTGGGTTAACCAACGCACCGGCGATATTTATGCAATTGATGAATAAAATATTTATTGAGCATCTTGATAATTGTGTAGTCGTTTTTATCGACGATATTTTGGTTTACTCTCGAGATGAAGAGGAACACGCTCGGCATTTGCGATTGGTGCTGGAGATTTTGAGGACTCAGCACCTCTATGCAAAGTTTTCTAAGTGTGAATTCTGGCTGAAGGAAGTCATGTTTCTCGGACATGTGATTTCAGCGGAAGGGGTTCGGGTAGATCCCCAGAAAATTGAGGCAGTGTTAGATTGGGCTCCACCCAGGAACGTGAAGGAGGTTCGTAGCTTTTTGGGTCTGGCCGGATACTACCGGAGGTTCGTCGAGGGGTTCTCCAAACTTGCTCGACCACTTACTCAATTACTCCAGAAGTCCGAAAGGTTCGAATGGAATGAAGAGAGACAACGGAGTTTCGAAGAGCTGAAAAGGCGCCTGACTACCGCGCCTGTTTTAGCCCTACCTCAGGGAATCGGTGGGTATTCAGTTTATTGTGACGCATCAGGACAAGGACTTGGGTGCGTACTCTTGCAGCATGATAAGATGATTGCCTATGCTTCACGGCAACTTAAACCGTATGAGCTGAATTATCCTACCCATGATTTGGAATTAGCTGCTGTAGTGTTTGCACTGAAGATCTGGCGTCACTATTTGTACGGTTCTTCATGTCGAATTTATACCGACCACAAGAGCCTAAAGTATATTTTTAGCCAGAAAGAGCTGAATATGAGACAACGACGTTGGCTAGAGCTGATAAAGGATTATGATCTGGAAATCCTTTACCATCCAGGAAAGGCTAACGTTGTAGCTGATGCGCTAAGCCGGAAGTCGATATCTCTTCATATGCTTGAGGCCCTTACGCCTCAAGTTAAGATCAGACGGGAGTTAATTGAGCAGGGAGTCGAAGTACGGATCCAACGGGTTCAGGGTCAGATGTGTACTCTTGAGGCTATTCCATCCTTGATTGACGACGTCGGGGAAAAACAGGAGAATGACCCAATGCTTGTTCAACTGAAGGTGGACGTGGAAAAAGGGAAAGCCCCTGGCTTTATGATCCACGAGGATGGCATTTTGAAATTTCAAGGTAGGATTTGTGTTCCGAATGACTCAGAGCTGAGACAAAGAATACTCCGAGAAGCCCATGCTACACCTTACTCGATCCATCCTGGGACGAGTAAGATGTACAAGGATCTTAAAAGGAGTTTTTGGTGGAATAATATGAGGAGAGATGTCATCGAGTTTGTGTCAAGGTGTTTGACATGTCAACAAGTCAAAATTGAGCATCAACGGCCGGCCGGGCTGTTGAAACCTCTCCCTATTCCCGAATGGAAATGGGAGGATATTACCATGGATTTCATCACCGGGATGCCGAGGACTAAGTCGGGGATGAATATGATTTGGGTGGTTGTTGACCGATTGACTAAGTCGGCACATTTTCTTGGCATTAAGGACACGTGGGGACCGGAGCGATTGTCCCGGATTTTTATATCGGAGATTGTGAGATTACACGGTACGCCAAAGTCTATTGTTTCCGATCGTGATGGCCGTTTCGTGTCTCATTTTTGGAAGGCGGTCCATCAAGCCTTGGGCACCGAATTGAGATTGAGTACTTCCTTCCACCCTCAGTCTGACGGTCAGACTGAGCGGACGATCCAGACATTGGAAGATATGCTGAGGGCGTGTGCCCTGGATTGGAGTACCGATTGGGAAATACACCTACCTTTGATCGAGTTCACTTACAATAATAGCTGGCACGCATCGATCAAGATGGCACCTTTTGAGGCATTGTATGGTAGGCGGTGTAGATCCCCACTTTGTTGGGATGAAGCTTCAGATCTGGTCGGGACGGAACCCGATATGTTGATGGAAACCAAAGAAAAGATTTCCATCATCCGAGACCGACTGTTAACCGCTCAGAGTCGACAAAAATCCTACGCTGACAATCGTCGTCGGCCCTTGGAATTTGATGTGGGTGATCATGTCCTACTCAAAGTATCGCCGATTAGAGGAGTCTTCAGGTTCGGAAAAAGGGGCAAACTTAGTCCGAGATATATTGGACCTTTCGAGATTCTCGACAGAATTGGGGAACTGGCCTATCGATTGGCTTTACCTCCAGCCCTTTGCCATGTTCACAGTGTGTTCCATGTTTCCCAACTGAGGAGGTACGTCCCTGACCCGAGTCATATCATTGATTACGGGGACATCGAGATCTCAGAGGATGTCACATTTGAAGAGAATCCAGTGAAAGTACTAGAGCATCGAGTAAAACAACTCCGGCACAAAACCATACCGTTGGTTAAAGTTCAGTGGTCACGACACGGAGTTGAGGAAGCGACGTGGGAAACCGAAGAGAGCATGCTCACTAGATACCCAGAGTTATTCATTTCTTAAGTTTCGGGACGAAACTTCATTTTAGAGGGGGAGGATGTAATACCCGTACTTTTTGTAAATCTTCTACTCTTGTACTTTGTAATTTTTACGCTCGTATAAGTGTTTGGTAAGCTTATATGGATCTTGGAACTCTTGTCAATTGGATTTACCCCTTTTCTTGTTCGGATCGTCGCTGTTTTCGGATCCTTGATGCGATTATACTACCTTTGTGTAATGGGTAGCGCAAGCTACGCACACCTTATAGCGCACGCTAATTTAGTGAGGGTAGCGCACGCTATCCATTATCATTAGCGCATGCTACTAATGTATTGGAGGCGGACAGTCCAGTGGCTACTGGACTGGAAAAGGGAATCCCTAGCGTACGCTAGGTGTGTCTGGTAGCATACGCTAGATTTTGGTGGTAGCGCATGCTACGTTACTAGAGTAACGTGCGCTAAAGAGAGCAGAGCTGGGGACAGTAGGTTCTGGACTGGGCACTGACTACCAGGTAGCGCACGCTATTAGAAATAATTAGCGCACGCTAATTGAAGTCACTAGCGCACGCTATGAGCAGGTGTTAGCGTACGCTAACGGAACTGGCAGAGGCTACTGGATTGCCTGATGAGTCCGATAGCGCACGCTACTTTTCATGACTAGCGCACGCTAGTCCCTATTTAGTATAAATAGGACATTTCCGTTCCCAAATCGTCATTTCTACCTACCTTCACCTTCTTGGGCGATTCTAGGTGATTCCGGGCGATTTGTGAGGAGTTCTTCGAGCTGCAATTATCTAGCAACATCTTTGAGTTTCTAGTTCGGATTTATCAACGTTTAATCCTCTCCGCCGCTCCAAATCAAGGTAAAATTCTCACAACCCTAGATTTTCGGGATTTGGGGATTTTCCATCTGATTTCTTCGATCCAGCTTGTTGTTATGTTAGAATATATGGATTACGAGTTATCTACCTTGGATACATGTTTTCCTATGGATTTAACGGTGTATTTCCGGAGTTCTTGAGTGTTTGGGATATTTGACTTGCGATTCACTATCCAAGAGAATTATTCCCGGAACTCATGTATCGGGGTAGTAAATTCGGGTGATTCCAACTTATTTTCATACCGATGGGATTTTGATAATTGAATTACGAACTTGTCTAGGTTCGGAGTTGTTGAATCCTTCGATCTTGGTACCTTGTCGTTTGTACCCTTTTTCCTCTCGATTCCAGGCAAGTGATTCTTGTGAAAGTTATGTTCTTAAATGTGAAAAGTAATGCATGTGATTGTGAGAGTTGCTTTCGTTCACTCCGAGAGGACCTGACGGGGGTCGAGGAGGGTTCCGCTTATGTCGGTTCCGTGAACATTTGGGTTAGCCACTCCGAGATGATCCGACGGGGTCGAGGAGGGATTCGCGCATTGTCGAGTCCACGGTTAATCAAGAGATATCATCATTTCCAAATATGTTTGGATAATTGTATTTTCCGGAAAATCATTATCATGGCTTTGAATTGGTGCATATGTTTTTATGTATAAGACTTGACATTTCACTTGTAATACTTGCCCTAACCCCTCTCGTTTGGGGAAAATTACTTTTGTGTTTTTCAGGTCCTAAGGAACCTTACGAGCGAGCGCCGGGACGATACGATGAGGATGGCGAGGCGTGATACTGTGGCTAGTTGTGTTCTACTTTGTTTGGTCGTTGTTCTCTTCGGTCCATTTTATCCTTGTAATAATAAGTGGTACTCGAGTACTTTAGGAAAGTCCTTTTCCATTGTCGTACAACTTCTTGTACTTCTTCATGGTATTGTTTGTCCGTGGTTGAACTTCCTTGGTTGTATCGAGTTTATTGATTCCCAAGTGGATTTTATTAAATTTAATACGTTGTGAGTGAGATAAGCCTAGTAAATCCCAGGTCGGAATTTACGGCGCTGTGATATTCTCCGATTATCTCGGGGGGTGTTACATGCATAGTATCATACCCGCTTCTCGGTCTACTCTGTCCCTGCTTGTTTTCCATGTTATCCATTCTCTCTTTCAATTCCCATAAGGTGCGAGCTTCCAACCCTGAGCTACTGCAGGAGATTTTTTGCTTCTCCGCGCCTCTACCTTAACTTTGCCTTCCTCGGTCGTCTTGTGCCGCCCCTACAACTCAACTCCCCTTCGGGCCTGACGGGGGTCGGACGGGGGAATTGTGATGGGGAGATATCAGCCTATTTCTCCCCAGGTCGTCCTTAGGGCTCTCTCCCTCTATTCTGGTTTTGGGAGACTCTGCCTTTTGTTCTCTTCACCTGTTTAATTAATTCCTCAGATCTTCTCCTCGTCGGCCTCTTATGTCCCACCGTCCTTTAAACTGGCTGGGACGATATTAAGTTGGTTTTACCGGAGGGGGTCCGTTATGTCGGTTACCCGCCGGTGGAGACCTAGCATTCTATTTATGGATTCCTCCCGTTGTCCTAGTTTTGGAGGCTTGAAGGGGATGTGCCATGGAATCATTTGGGTCATATTCCAGAAGGGCCATTTGAGTTTTGGCCAACTACTGGAGCGTTATTAGATTTTGATGGAGTAAAGTCTTTCTGTCTATTGGAGGCAGCCGAGGGGGGCCATCATCATTATTCTGGGGCTGGGTCATTGAGTTTTCTGCTTGTCTCCGACGACCATGATTACTCGCGGCCGCTGGGAGAGGAAGTTCCCGATTACGCAGGGTCATCCCTGCACTGTGGTGAGGTGGCGGAGGAAGTTTCGTAGTACTATTGGCGATATTGACTTTGTTTTTGGCGGCGGCGATCGTGCTTTACCGATTCGTCTGTGGAGGCAGGTTTCGGTCACCGGAGGTGGCGCTGGTCTCTTGTCCGTCTTGTGGAGTTTCAGCCATGGTTCGTGGTTATCTGAAAGAAGTTCTTCGATATTTCCCGGCAACGGAACCAAACTGATGCTGCCAAAACGTATCGGATCGGCTCTTATCCACGCGGTTCGGATAATTCCGGCGAATGAACTTCCTGATCGGACCAACATACAAGAAAATACGTGAACTGAGCCGGGGCTTCACCAGCGAAGGCCCTCCGGCGTGAGAGTAAGTATATTGAATATGTGGTGGAAATAAAATTAATTGACTGTATTGAGAGTCAAGAATTCTGTATATTTCTGTACCAGTGTAGGTGGAGGACACCTATTTATAAGCATGAATATTGCTACCCTAACTTGTGGAGAAAGTCACTGAGTCCGTGTTGATATTGGACTTTATGTATATATGGGAAGTAGAATCCTGATAAGGATTGTGTACGTAGTTTCCTCATGGAAAAGAGTCCTTGTTAAGTAAGGATATCTTTATTTGTCTCTATCTTGGATTTCATCAGATTCCGTGTGCCTGAAGGATAGGACCTTCATCTGCTGACAAGGGGTAGAGGCTGAGGGATCTCGGCCTGCTCTGTCACTCACACCAAGTCGGCGTGATAAGATGGTCGCCTGATAACAGGTCTTGACTTGAATCTGAGCTGAGGCAAGCTGGGTTAGGATACCTGGCCTTCAGGTCGGCCTGGATGCCATTCCCTTATGCCGAGTTGGGGAGTTTGTAGGGTCTTGATTTGGTGGGCCCTACTGGGCTTATGCCCGGGCTCCTTAGATCCACGTAGTCAATTCGGTTTATGTCGTTCAAGTTTTTTTTTTCAATTGGTGGATAAGAGAACCATTACTTGTATTGTTGTATAATAGAAGGGTATGAGTATCGTTTGATGGGTGTTCCTTATTCTCATTTTTTATTCATGAAAAAAAATGTGCGGATAACATTTCCAAACAATTATGTTACTTACCACAACCGTTCAGGCTCTATAAATAATACTTATCGAATTCAAAATTTTACTTTTTCATCGACAGATTTCCGCAATCTGCATATTGATAATATCTTTCCTTTTAACTCTCATCTGAGGGGGTGCATGGTCATTTTTTAAAGTGTCATGGTAGGCATTGTTATGAAATCATCACTTTGAAAACTACGACGCACTATGTGAGAGATGTCATCATTTTGTTCCCTGGGACATAGTCCAGTGGTAGAAGCAGGGGGACATAAGATTCTGGAGGCATGCAACGTGGGTTCGATTCTTGGTGGAAGCAATTTGCTTTTTTATGAGGTTGAACCTTATGTGATATTAGTTGACATGTTCTCAAACCCTGTATCATTCGGGCACATCCCACAATTTAACTGGTAGTAGTAATCAGGGACCGGAACTATTATCCCCAGTAATAAACCTGGGCATCAAAAAAAAAAAAAGATGTCATCATTGTCACATCTAATTCGAGGTGACAATAATATGTATTTTGAATAATTAAATTGGAAGTGTGATTGACCTTTAGAATAAACATAGTTAATTATACAAGTTCAACTCTAATTCTGTAATTATATGCTAGAGATTGATGAATATAGCGGGCATCGGGAAGACCTCTCAGCGGCGGCTTGATGATTGGGCTGTTAGCATAATCAATTTAACTATAGGATCTTTATACTCTTAATTTCATAGTTCTAAAGACAAGAACATACTTTGATTCATGATAATTGGAATTGTTGGTGTGAATACTTTAGACTTCTTTTCTCTCCTCTCCTCTCCTCTTTAGTTCTTTGAGTGTCTTTTAGATGATATTAGACAAAGAATGCATAGGTCTCTTTATATAGCATGTCAAGTATACCCAAAGGTCTTGATCATTAATGACCTTTCTAAATGCATTTTTAAAAATATGTTAACTAGCACTAGTGCATAATTGGTCTTAAGTAACATCCAACAAGTGCTATATAAAAGGCTAAAAGTGTTATTATATAGAATATGTAACACTTTTGTTGGTGATACATCTGCTCGTGTCACCTATGCTTTAAGGTAACACTTTTGTTAACCTATAATGACACTTTTTCAAGTGATACCTTAAGTCCTCTTGAGTAACACTTTTGAACGCTTATAGTAACATTTTAAAGTGTTACTTATAATTTCTAATGTAGCACTTTTTTGTCATTGACAATACTTTTCAATTAACTATTTTACAATAAATAACAGTTTATTTGACCTTTTATATCACTATCAACTACCTAATGTAATACTTTGCCATATATTATGTATCACTTTTTTGCTTTTAGGTAGCATGATATTATGAATATTATTATTATTATTATTATTTATTATTATTAGTAGTAGTAATATTATATATCAAACAAACTTAAAATATTTACAAAAAATTAATGGGAAGCCTATAACAAAAACAACAATAATAAGATTGAACTTCTTATGAGAAATAAAATTGATAAATAATAATATAATATAGATAAAGTATTTAGATAGACAATGTACGCATTCACAAATGCATATTTTTGAATGCAAAAAACTAATGAGCAATACTACCATAAATTCCATCATAAGCCGTCTATTTCTATAAGAGATTAACCAAGGCAATGTCAATAAAAACATCTTCAAAACAAATTCTACTATATATATCACTAATATAATCTTGTATCTCTCGATTTTCATCTTCAAATTATGTCACCATATGTGCATGAATTTTTCGGGTGATCGTCACAGACTACTCCAATATATCATCTTGATCTTCTCGATGATCCTGTAACAAAAAAAAAACTGTAAGAGCTCACAACTTCATCATGAAACATCAATCTGCGCTATTCCACTCCAAGCATGAAACATCAACAAATCAATTCTGGAAATAATAATCCCACAACTAGTGAAGCGCAATGTCGTAAAATTACTGATGTGCCAGAGGCATCATCACCCACTAGCAGCAAAAACAGCACCAAGAACAGGAAAAACAGCACCAAAACAACAAAAACAACACCAAAAAATCAGCAAAAACAGCACAAAAAACAGCAGCAAAAACAGCACTAAAATAGCACCAAAAATAGCAGCAAAACAACACAAAAAAATAGCAGAAAAAACAGCACCAGAAATAGCAAAAATAGCACCAAAAACAGCAGCAAAAATATATTTCAGACTGTGATGCAGTCATGCAGATCAGTTTGATTGGGACTATGCAACAGCAAAAATCAGATAATGTATTAAAATCCGGTCGTAGTACTAGAATGAGATACTTGAAGTGAGATAAAAAGTCCAAGTACAGCATATTGATATAGTGTGTTTTATTGGCACAGCCAGCTTTATCTATTTCACTAACAACACTACTACAAATGTTAAGAAAACAACGCTTGATTTACATCGGCTCAATAAGGAATCGATGTGTTTTGTAACATACAATTACAAATAGGCATTAGACAGCTGTAATTCATGACCTGTTATTATAACTCATAACTAGTTTCCTAATTTAAAAGACTTCCTATCCACGACAGGAAGACTATTTGGCCTTAGTAACACCCCATACTACAGCAGATTAAACCAATACAGGGTGTCACACATACGAGCACATCACGACAATCAAACAGAACCATTCAACCAGCCCAATACATGAATCATATCTTTCCAGTAAATATAACTCAAGTAGAACCAGAAATACAGATAGCAGCTACAAAGAAACATTAATAAATAATGAATTCACTCAACCAATGTAGTTCCAGCATAAAGTTGAAGTTACAGAAAGAATACTGAAGCCAGACTAACAAATAAATTTACATAACAATTTTCAACTTAAAGTAATTACCTGATTAAGGTCCTAATCATCGTCATTTCCTTTAGAATATTGCACACGATGGTTATTCTCTGTATGTTCAGCTCCCGAGGGCACATCTCCAAGTGACCGTGTGTAACACCCTGTTTTTTCACTACAAATTTAAACTTTTTAAAACACCAAGTTTACACAAAAACTTTTTAAAGTTAGCGGAAGCATTTATCAAATTAAGTTAATTGGTGTTTACAAACCATATCTAATTCACACCATAAATCATTTTAGAAAATATACAAAATGTGTATGACTTGTCCAAAGGTTGGTGTTACTTTAAATATCCACGACCATTAACATTCTTGAACCAAAAGTACCAAAAGTAATGTCCAAAACACGTCTTCATTAACCATGCTTCCAAGTCACCACCTGTCTCACAAATTATAGTCTACTCGTCTCCTGAGGATACAAAAATTTAAACAAAACCGGTTAGCTTACAAAGGTGTGAGTGCGCCAAATAAAAACATGTATTTCAAAACAAGTCATTATTTTACAAAACTAGTTTGGCAATATAATAACATGCTACACATGTATAACACATAAGGATGTGGGGGATAATCCACGTGGTAGCTAGCCACCGTCAACACAAGCCCGTATGGGGGATAATCCACATCACCCTTCCAGTTGGGGGAGCACAAAGCATTCCACCTTTAGACGTTACCTGAAACACGAGTGAAGCATTTGTTGGACCCAGTGACACTGAAGCATTTGTTGGACCCCCGGCTTCACTAATTGCACATACAACTTCTTTGCTCATAAACACATACATATAAAATTCAACATAGCAATTAAATGGCAAAAAAGTATAACATATGTGCAATCATATAACACACTAGTCCGAACTAAGACAAGGATTACATTAAATAAGTATATAGCATACCAAGTAATATTAATCATCAATGTGCATTAATAAAATCACATTACATAACATTTAACATCTTAAGTCATGAGCATTTGCATCACATTGACATCCCTTTTGCAAACCACATCCCATAGCAAACCATTGCCAAACAATAATACATGTTACAAACATTATAAAAACAAGTATCCACAGGGTATACTCACCTTAGGGTGTGATGAGGATCACTACCCAATCCACAAACTATGTCACTTGTTCAAATCTATTACAAAGGTAACAAAACTTATTTAGATAATTTAACCAATTTGTCAAACCGAAAGACATATTTGTCCTCAATACTAGATGACTTATGAGGCCGGCCTCAAATACACTTTAATATAAGTTACTCATGAACCCCAAAACACCGCAAGAAATCTTATGGTCAATTACTAAAAAATTTCTTATTTTACATTTGCCAAAATACACACCTGAAACTGACATACCTTCTGTATTTGGGCATTTTGGCAAACCTACTGTTGGAATTAGCTTCTGTGATCAAAAGATAAATTAAAGTAGACATTTCAAGATTTCCAACGGTATATTATACGCATAAATACGATAAACGGATGATTTTATACAAACAGCAACTTATTTTCGGGTTTTCTTGACCAAAATTCACGCATGGGTCACCAATTCAATCTAAACTCAATTGCAACCTCTAAGTAACTTATATACACATTAAAACAAGTTTCAAACAGGTCTCAAACATCATCATATCATAACCTTAGGTGATCAAACCCAAATCACCACAATCTAGTTGATAATCTTCACTTTAAAAGGGAATCAAATGTAATTTTTTAAACAAAAAAAAAAACATGTTTTTTTTTTTTCTAATAGACCATGATAATCTTCACTTACAAGACATAACATATAGCAAATTAGCAATCTAACAAAAAACACCAAACGTGATAATGAAATTGCTAAAGTAAAAGATATACCGACCCCAAAATATGATAATCTGTTTACCCACCGTCCCACCCCAAAATCCCAGATTTACCAAACAAATTTACACAGATAATCTAGTTTCAACCAAATAGATCTGTTCACCGTTCCACCCCCTAAATTCCAAATCATCCCCCAATCTAGGAATTGTTACTCGAAGAGTAAAAGATTAAAGATGATTACTTGAAGAATGAAGAGGTTAGAGTAAAATAGTAAAGATGATTACATGAAGAGTTGAAGTTGAATGGTTGACCACTTGACGGCTTGAGCCCTAGCAGTCGCCGAGAGTCGAGACTTGAGAGGGCAGAGGCGTGACTTGTGAGTGACAGCCGACAGACACAGACGGTAGGCGAGAGCTGCGAGATGATTCACAACTGCTTCGAGAATCGATTGATGGAGACTCGAGAGGCGAGAGTGGAGAGTCGATAAAGAGCAGAGAGACGAGAGAGAGCAGAAGACGAGCACGAAAAGTGAAGCTGACACGAAGAAATTGGTAACGTCTTAAATTTTATTTCTCAGGGCCCAAATGAACCTACCATGGCCCAATTTTTCCTTAGCCTGGTGCAACCCTGGTCGAAAGTTATTGGGAACACAGCCTTGGGTGATTTGAGAATGGCTGCAGGTTTCTTCAAGAAACGAATGTAGTAATTTTTTTTACTTTGTAGTCCGAACCAATTTTGAGAATGGCCGTAGGTTTCTTGAAGGAGAGAATGTATTAGCCCTTTTACTTTGGGGCGGTGAAAATTGAGATTATTAGCGCCAAACCAGTTTTAGGATTATAATTACAGTAAAACCTCTATAAATTAATAATGTTGGGATCGGGATATTTTATTAATTTAGCGAGATATTATTATATCGATAAATTAATAAATTATTAATTTAAAAAGTTGGCTTATATTCGTGAGCAACTCTTAAATTAATGCATCGACCTTCAAAATTTCCATGTCCGCTCACTTTACCTATTTGAATAAAACAGAAACAAGGACCTTTAAAATTCCTATGTACATTCACACATTAATGAACTTGTCAAGTTCAATGTACATAGATCTAGATTGATCACTATAAAATGTCTAATGATAAATTTTAAAATCACATCAACTATGGCTTCTAAACTAAAAGGTGTTAAAAAATCAATGATGACCAATCAACAACGAAAACTATTATGCGAGTATCAGAGAGATCACCAAGGATGCACTCAACAAGATTTGGTGCAGTGGGTTGACAAAACTTTCGATTTGAAAGTTAGTCAAGGAACAATATCAAACGCTCTTAAGAGATCATCAGAGTTCCTATCGGCTAACTTTGACAAAGATGGATCTTCCAAGCGTCACAAAGCAGCCAAGTATCCGGACATGGAGAAAGTTGTTTATGAATGGTTTCTCCAACATCAAGAGCGTGTGAATATAACAGGAGAGTTAATCATAGAGAAGGCGGTTGAGACGCTGAAGCTTTTGTGTCCACAGGATTCTTTTGAGCATAATCTTTCACAAGGTTGGCTTGAGAAATTCAAGTTAAGGCATGGTATCAAATCGTATCGCCGATTCGGAGAAAGTGGCTCAGTCGACACACATGACATGGATAATAAATTGGAGTCTGTAAGGGAAAAAATTAATCAATTTCCAATGAAAGATGTTTTTAATATGGATGAAACTGGTTTGTTTTACAGGTTACAAGCTGACCATTCACTTGCAACAACATAACTTGAAGGTAGGAAACGGGACAAGGAAAGACTTACAATTGTTATCTGTTGCAATGAGGATGGCTCAGAAAAAATTCCTCTATGGATCATTGGTAAGTATGCAAAGCCACGTTGTTTTAAGAATGTTAACCTGAATAGCCTAGATTGTGAATACTGTGCCAACAAAAGAGCATGGATGACTGGGTTGCTTTTCGAAGAATATGTTCGTTGGCTAGATGATCAAATGCACGGTCGAAAAATTCTCTTGGTAGTGGATAATTGTCCAGCCCATTCAAAAAATATTCAAGGGTTGCAAAACATCGAGTTGTTTTTTCTACCGCCAAACATGACTTCAAAAATTCAACCATGTGATGCTGGGATAATTAGAGCCTTTAAAATGTACTACCGTAAAAGGTTTTATCGCAAGATTTTGGAAGGTTATGAGTTGGACATTTCTTCCCCAGAAAAGATTAATGTTTTAGATGCCATCAACTTGGCCGTCTCGGCTTGGAGAAATGTGGAACAAGAGTCCATAGCAAATTACTTTTGACATTGTAATATTCGTTCGGCTAATCCAACCGGCTCAAATGATTTAAACGATGTAAATTATGGAGAAGACATTCGTGAGCTTGAGAACTTGATTACGGGAATGCATTATCGGCACAAAATGGATGTGAATGAGTTGTTGGATTATCCAGGTGAAAATAATGAATGTTACGAGGTTCAGAGTATTGAAAAAATTATCGCGGATACCGTTCAAAATTCGGTTGATGATGAAGTTGATGATGATTTAGTACCTTTGGAACCGGTCACTCGGAAAGAAGCATTGCAAGCGGCAACAACTCTTCACAACTTTTTGTTGCAATACGAGAATACAGTGCCTCAACTCTTAAGTGCAATTGGGAGATTTAAAGATGAACTCAATATAGATTTGAAGTTCACAAAAAAACAAGTGACTATAGATTTATTTTTTACTAGACAATTATAGAATTTTGAAATATTTTAGTAATTATTAATTTATAGTTTCGCTGGACTAATATATTTACATTTGGATTTCAAAAAAATTATTATTTTATTATTTTATCGATTAGGGTCCAATTTTGTACTGGTCCCAAGTTGGAACCGGACAAATTATTAATTTTATCGAGGTTATTAATTTATCGAATATTAAATTATAATGTAAGCTTTATTGATGTAAGATTTCTATGATAAGCCTAATATTCCTTGGGATTTATCACGAAATATTTCAATGTCAATCACATATAATGCTTCACCCATATATTTCATGTAGTAATCTAACATCATTAGTGTAACACCCCGAGATATTCAGAATAATTACAGCGCCGTAAACCCTTTAGGTAAGGATTTACAAGGCTAATTTTAAAAAGAGTGTAAATATAAACCAATCATACAATTGAAGTTCAAATACAGATTTGATTCAACCGATCAAATGAGTTAACTTATACAACCATATCGAAAGGACATTATTAAAACAGACGTACTCGAGTACTAAATAGACCAAGGAGACAAATCACAATAACAATAAACATCAACCACATCACTGAGCCATTTCATCGTCCTGTCGGTACTGTGGTTGCTTCCCCGCTCCTCGGCTACCTGAACATCAAAACAATGTCCACCCCCGAAGGGGTTAGCAAAACAATGCTAGTACAAGTATCGTAATACATAAATCATCAATGCATCATAAAACATGCAAAATGGACTTCCGCCACCGGAATCCAACGATGCGAATCCTCATGATTCCATCAACACAGTACAGGGTAATCCAGCGATCCAGCGCCCTTGGTATAGATCCCCATGATGATCCCGTCGGACCAACGCATGGTGGAAAACCCATCCAGCAATCCAACGCCCTCAGCATAGATCCCCATGATGATACCGTCGGACCAACGCATGGTGGACATTCGATCCAGCGCCCTCAGCATAGATCCTCATGATCCCCTCGGATCATTTATATCATAAATCAATCAACTATGCATACATATATGCATTTCAATATGTTCATCAATACGAACAAATAACAACGAATACCATGAGAAATTTCAGAATATATCTCATATTCAACAACATGAACAAAACCACAAGCATGATCATAGTTTCAATATAAATCGAACTCGACATATGATACTTGCCTCGAAAATGGCAAGAGCGAAACACTTCAATGATCTCAACACACTCGAAGGCCGCCTCCTTCGATCAACGTAACAAGCTCGAACCTTAACAAAAGGAATGATATACAAATCATCTCAAGTCGAATGATGGCCTAACAATTCGGTCTACGGCCGAAAAGCTCAAAATAAACAATCTGCCTGGACTGCTTAGCGTGCGCTACGTACTCTACGTAACGTGCGCTAAGCCGGCCTGTTAGCGTACGCTATCGTATAAGACTAGCATGCGCTAGCCACGGACTGACAGTTTGAATCGGCTGATACATAACGTACGTTACGTACGTATTGTGCGTTAACTCAACCCCGATAGCGCACGTTAACTAACGTATGTTAGCGTGCGCTAATCTTGCATGGCAGAATCGCTAATGAAAACTGGGTTGAATGGTGATGAACTCATGAATTCTATGGTGATAATACAAGTCATCCTCGAGCATATCATGCTAATAAGGTTTGTGGAAGTTCTTTGATTATGAGATACAAATATACGGATAATCATCTCAACATCATAATTCATCTACGATCTTCAAGAAATATTCTAAGTTCCATTCGTCCTACGTTCCAAAACCCATGATTCCAAAGTATAAAACGTAACAACTGGGTAAAATCCGTTTACTGATCATAAATCGATTTGAAAATGCTAAGGAGTCCAAATACTAAGATGGTTCAAAGGTTCAAACGATATATAGTGTCGATACGTCAAAAGTATCCTTCTAACATGTGATGACCGATTATAAACGAAATACTGGCTATCAAAACATGATCAACGTCAATACTAACATCGGTGAAGAATCACCTACCTCAAGGTAGTGAAGAACACGGAGGAAATCGAAGCAATCAAACACCGAAGGCTTGAACACCAATCTCCAACGATGTACGATCTTCAATCACGAGCTAGGATGTTGATATGGAGTGTTTAGGATGAAGGAAGTTATGTTCTAAGTGTAAGAATTCGGGTAATGGGAGAAGAAAGAACTGAAATCACGAATAGGATGCTGTCCTATTGATAAGAAATGGCTATTAGCGCGCGCTAGACCCTGCTCGTAGCGTGCGCTAACGGCTCACTGACTTAACTGTATTCAGCACTTAGCGTGCGCTACGCATATACCTGTAGCGTGCGCTAAGGCGTTGACTTGGCTTTTCCCGAAAGCCGTCCAGGTTCATCCCGACATGATTCGACAGGGGTCCCCCGGCCAGATCTCACCTACCGCACGTCTCAATCAAATTGACCACACATAGCGTGCGCTAATAATCCTTTGTAGCGTGCGCTATTGAGTCTATGTTAGCGTACGCTACACATAGCCGATAGCGTGCGCTACATGCGCAGAATTACAATTTGTAAATCACATACATGAAATCATACGCTCGACAACATCGGATTATGAAATACGGAGAATAATACTCAGATCAAGTACAACGATTACAATATCACAAGTTCCAAATACAAGTCAGAAATCTCGGGTATTACATCCTTCCTCCCTAAAAACAAGTTTCGTCCCGAAACTTAAGATGAAAACAACTCTGGATATCTAGCCTTCATAATGTCCTCCGTTTCCCAAGTGGCCTCTTCGACTCCGTGTTGTGACCATTGTACTTTAACCAAGTGTATTGGTTTATTCCTCAATTGTTTGATCCGGCTCTCAAGTATCTTGATTGGTCTCTCTTCGAAGGTACCATCATTAGCTATCTCGATCTCGTCGAAATCAATGACGTGACTGGGGTCTGGTACATATTTCTGCAATTGGGATACGTGAAACACATTGTGAACGTGACTCAGCGATGGCGGTAAGGCCAACCTGTATGCTAAATCTCCAACTCTCTCGAGGATCTCAAATGGTCCGATATATCTCGGACTAAGCTTGCCTCTCCTCCCAAAATGGAAAATCCCTCGTGTAGGAGACACCTTCAATACTACATGGTCCCCAGCGTCGAACTCTAGAGGGCGACGACGTATATCTGCATAAGATTTCTATCGACTCTGGGCAGTCAACAATCTTTCTCGAATCAAAGCTACCTTCTCTTGAGTCTGAATAATCAATTCCGGTTCCGTCCCGATCAAATCCGAAGAATCATCCCAACACAGGGGTGATCGACATCTTATTCCGTACAAAGCTTCAAATGGTGCCATTTTGATAGAAGCATGCCAACTATTATTATAAGTGAATTCAATCAAGGGCAAGTGAACTTCCCAATCAGTTGACCAATCTAATGCACAAGCTCTAAGCATGTCTTCTACTGTTTGTATAGTCCTTTCGGACTGACCGTCCGTTTGGGGATGATAAACCGTGCTAAAGTTGAGCTCAGTCCCCAAAGCCTTGTGAACTGCTTTCCAGAAGTGTGACACAAAACGGCCATCTCGATCCGAAATAATGGTCTTCGGCGTCCCATGCAATCTGACTATCTCCGCAATAAATACTCGCGCCAATCTCTCGGGTCCCCATGTATCTTTAATCCCTAGGAAATGAGCCGACTTGGTTAGTCGATCAACTACAGCCCAAATCATGTTCATTCCCGTTCTAGTCCTTGGCATACTGGTGATGTAAAACCCAAAATTTTTAAACTTATTAAATACCTAAAATACCCTCTAATTTGAAACTTTTGAAAGACGAATAATAATCTAAGACTTCGCATTATATTGTAACCGAAGTAATTATTCTTTAATACTTGAACAATAAGCGTTTAGACGATTAATAAAATTTATGATATATTAAAATGTACATAATATGATATCAAACGTATGGGAAATTTCAATATGTCTAAATTCGTGATTGTGTTATTTTGGTTAAGTCCTCATTTGTAATCTAATTACTCCCCTAAATATCGAGCTTCCTTTTTTAAAAACCCTCCCCACACGTTTAAAACCCCCCACGATTAACACACACACTTCTCACAAAACATAAACCCTATATGCAACACGACGGCTGGAGAGTTCTTTCCCTTCTGTCGCGAAACCAAGTGGTGCAAGGAGAGTATTAGATTGTGTTTCCCTCTTGGCAAGATTGGCGTGGTGAATTCGTTCGAAGAAAAGGAGTTCTAATTCGGTTTCTGTCTCGTTGTTGTCCGATTTTTGGTACTCCTTATCTCAGCCCACTCGGTATGTTATCTTGTGGTATCGATTCATTCTTTTGATCCCTTATTCATGTATAATCAAGCCCTAAAAACCTAATACAAATCGGCTAAAAGATAAACAAGGAAAGGAGGTTTTAAATTTTTTTGATTCGGTTTTTATTTTGATTTGCGCTGAACCTATTGCTTGATGTTTTGACACCATTTGATGCCTCATATAATCTGTATTTAATCATGAGAAAACATGGCTAAAGGATCAAGAATAAGGCTTTACGAAAATAGAACCAATCGGCCTAATATATGTGTTATCGCATGTCTTTAATTTTGTGAACTTTGATTCGATTGTTGTGACTAAATGAAACATGGTTATGGATGAATGTTTTATGTTTTATTTAAGTCATAAAGAGGTCTAATCACCTGTAAAATATGAGCCTTTTAAATTTTCATGTAATTGGATTTAAGAGGATTAAATGAATTAGGGTTTAAATAGTTTCTGAAATTTGGACAGCACGTATGCCTGAAATTGAAAACGTGAGATATCATGATATGTGATGGTTTAAATCTGTTTCTTTGCATGAATACCTAGTTTAAGGTCTTAATTAAGTTTTCCAATTGGTTTGAAGGAAATCGGAGTTGTATTGGTCATGTTTTTAAATTTTACGGGATTAATATTGTGTTGTTCCTGTTTCAAAATATGCTGTCCAGTTTTTGGATCAAATTGATTAGGATAAAGCTTGATGATAACAAAGAGATTTTCTGAGTTTCTTGATTCCAAAACTAAG
This sequence comes from Orobanche coerulescens, assembly GCA_033398695.1. Lineage (NCBI taxonomy): Eukaryota > Viridiplantae > Streptophyta > Magnoliopsida > Lamiales > Orobanchaceae > Orobanche > Orobanche coerulescens. Next base: position 13,464,124 of record CM065817.1, read on the forward strand.
TTTATAGAGACTACTAACTGATCCAATTAGTTTGGAGTGAATTGGAGTTGATTTGGGCATGTTTCTGAATTTTATGTTATCATATGTCAAAACAGTGTTTTTAGAAAATTATTTCGGTCTATTTTGCGATTTTTCATGTCAAATATATAAAGAGTTGAGAGCTCTATTTTTACAGAGGTAATATCTAAGTTATCAGGGACTTACAGTAATTTTTATAGATTTTTCTGAAAGGTTTAACTATGTTGACAAATGCAAAACATTTGGGGTATACATGCAGTACAGTTTCTGGATAGGTTTGGAAAAACGATTTTTGAAATAATGCTTGCACTTAGAAATAAAATCTGAAAAAATTTGGGTAGGTGCTTAACTCATGTGGTAATCACTAATAAAAATTATAAAATCTCAGAACCTTAATTGTTATACTTTAAAAATCATAAGAAAACGGAACCAGATTCACATGTAAAACCCTTAACCTATTAATAAGTGACTTTGGAGTAATGAATCCGTTATGATTTTAGTGAACGTATAAGTAATGTATGATTATAATTTCGTGTAGATTCAGTGGAGAAGGGGTGATCCACCTTTCCTTGTGTTCGTTTTCCTATTTGCTTTCATTTCCTAAGGTACAGATATTCCGACCTCTTTCAGTAAAAGTTTCTCATGACTTTATTCTACCCGATATTGGTTATTCGATGCTATTGATCCTTATTTGCTTTGTTGTTCGTTTAATTATTTCTTGATGCTATACTCATTTCCATAGTCATCATCTGAAGGGACAATTAGAAAATTTTCCTTCACGATTACTATATACATCATTTGCCTATTTATGTTGCCCATATTTGTTTAACTAGTCATGGGGGTTCCATGACCTTGCCATTGATGCACCAATGGTATTGACACTATCTGTGGAGGTGTGACTTTGTCCACGGCGTTCCCATTTGTTTATATTGCTATAGCGCACTTGGCCCGTGTATATTGTATGTATGCTTAGTCTAGAACTTGGCATATGTATATCTATTTTGCAGAGAGCGTATGGATGCATCCTAGGTACTTAGTTCTGTTTAGAATTTGGTGAATGGACTTGTGTGTGTGCAATACACCCCATTTCACATTAGTACATGTGGAGAGCTAGACTCCTTTGTACGATTTGTTATTTGTTTGTTACTTGGGCATTTTCCTTGTTTATGCTTGATATCCGTCCCATATTTCCCTTTGTTTAAGTTTTGACTCTTTCATTGTTTGTTCCGTAATTCCTTCGACATCTTGTTCAGCAGGTTCTCTTGGATTCATTCACTATTCTTTCATGCTTATTACCTCTCATTATTTATATCATTCACCGAGCGTTAGCTCACCCGCATTTTCTTTTCTCTGCGGCGGGTAATAAGCGGGATCTTTGGGCATGAGCGTTGAGAGTAGGAGCTAGAGGACCTACCCATGTTTAGATTCCCATTTATGGAGTATTTTAAGATTTAGCATTTTGGAACTTTATTTCATTTCAGACTTATGTTTTGGATTATTTCTTTCATTGAGACTTTGTCGAGATGATACATTGGCAGTCGTTGATTTATTTGACTGAGTAATTATTTTATATTAAAGTCTTCCGCTTGCGTTAGTATGTTCTGATTGTCACCATAAAGTTACATTTTGGCCCTTTTCGGTTTGGGTGTTATAATTATGGTATCGGAGCCCTAGGTTCGACCTGTAGAGCTTAGGTTATGACCTGTGAGGATTGGGTAGACATTAGGCTTCTTTCTGCTTTAACCGTTTTCCTTTACATTTTGATCTTAGCCTCTAATCTTGTCTTCGCTGTTTCGTTTATTGATTTTTTAGATGGTGAACACTCGTACTACTACCTCATCTGGAAGTGATGAAGCTGCTTTTAACGCGGCTGTTGCTGCGGCCGTTCAAGCCTTGTTACCGGATCTCACTGCCAGGATTACTAATGAGATTCGTCAGACAGGGACTTCTGGTGGTTCTGGTGGGGATGTTCCCCCCACTATGCATGTTTGGCTAGAGCGTTTTGGGAAGCAAAAACCCAAATCATTCAGCACTGCTAATACTCGATCGATCTTTGAGGCCGGATTGCGCATGTGGAGAAGATTCTCGAGGTGTTAGGTTGTGCGGATGAATTCAAAGCTAGGCTGGCTAGCTATAAGCTGGAGGGTGATGCCTTGAGTTGGTGGAAGGCATTCTAGCAGGCTAAGGGTGGAGATGTTTTTGTTGCTACTATGACTTGGCAGGAGTTTCGTGATGCTTTCTTTCTGCAGTACTTCCCTAGATCAGAACAGCAAAAGTATGAACGTGAGTATCATACTATCCGTCAGTTGGAGGATGAAACTACTGGTGAGTTCATGAAGAGATTCCTTCGTTTGGCTGGTTTTTTGGGGGCTAAGGCTGGTACGCATGAATAGCAGGCCAAGAATTTTAAATGGGCGTTGAACGATTGGATTCTTGATGGTATTGTGAACACAGAGTTCACAGATGTCGCCCATGTGGCGAACGCGGCTCGTAACATTGAGATTCTTCGAGAGAGGTCCAAGAACAGTAATAAGAGGAACAGAGAAGGTGACAAGATTCGACCGGCTTTGTCACCTACTCCAGTTAATACCCCGAAGGTGCAGGATCAGAGAAACTATGATAGACAGGGTGATAACAGTCAGAGGTTTGGGCGTGACCGTGGTCAGCATTTCAACCGTGCTTCAGTGCAGGTCCGGTTACGGTCCTTCTAATCGAAGAGGCTTCCTGATCAGGCTACTTCTCCCCCATGTGCTACATGTGGGAAGCTGCATCCAGGAAAACCGTGTCACAGAGTCACTGGAGGTTGCTTTTCTTGTGGTGTAGTAGGACATCAAGCTCGTGAATGTCCTAAGAATAATGGAAAGGGAAATGGGAAACAGCCAGCTGCTAAAGGTCGGGTGTTTGCTTTGACCAGAGATCAGGCATCGACTGCTGCAGGTACCGTTATGGGAAACTTATATATGTTTGGTCGAGCTGTTTTTGTCTTATTTGATACTGGTGCAACTCATTCTGTGGTATCTGTTTCATTTGCTAATCATATTACAATCCCATCTACATTACTTGACTATGCCTTATCTATATCCACCCCTATGAAGAATCAAGTAATTATTAGCCATGAATTTAAGAACTGTCCCTTACGTTTTGACGACAAAATTCGTTCTGCCAATCTATTTCCTTTGGAGATGTGCGACTTCGATATCATTCTAGGCATGGATTGGTTGACGGAACATCGAGCCACGATTGACTGTCATACCAAACGTGTCATCTTTGGTGACCTCAGTAATCCCGAATTCATTTATCAGGGTTCTCGACCTGTTAAGTCTATGAAAATCATTTCGGCTTTGAAAGCCCGTACCTTGATCTCACACGGTTGTGAGGGTTTCCTAGCTTCCATCAAGGATACTTCTGTGGATGAACCTCGCCTTGAGAATCATCCTGTTGTCCGAGATTTTTCTGATGTATTTCCAGAAGAGCTTAGGAATACCTCACGAGCGTGAAGTTGAATTCACATTGAGTTGATTCCTGGTGCTGAACCTATTTCGAAAGCTCCTTATCGTATGGCTCCTATTGAGTTGAAGGAATTGAAGGAGCAACTTCAAGAACTTTTGGAACGTGGATTCATTCGTCCGAGTGTATCTCCATGAGGTGCTCCTGTTCTATTTGTGAAGAAGAAGGATGGTAGTATGAGACTGTGTATTGACTACCGTGAGTTGAACCGTATCACGATCAGAAACCGTTACCCGTTACCTCGCATCGACGACCTTTTTGATCAACTTCAGGGTGCGAAGTTCTTTTCCAAGATTGATCTGAGATCTGGCTATCATCAACTAAGGGTGAAGGAGCAAGATGTTCCTAAGACTGCATTCCGTACTCGGTATGGCCATTATGAATTCTTAGTGATGCCGTTTGGTTTAACCAATGCTCCAGCTGTGTTCATGGATTTAATGAATCGTGTCTTCCATGAATTCTTGGACAAATTCGTTATTGTATTCATTGACGACATCCTTGTTTATTCGAAAACGAAGAAGGAACACGAAGAGCATCTTCGTATTGTGTTGGAGACTTTACGTCAGAAGAAGCTGTATGCTAAGTTTTCCAAGTGTGAATTCTGGTTGGGACAGGTGGCATTCTTGTGTCACATCGTATCTGCAGATGGTATTACCATGGATCCTGCAAAGGTCGAGGCTATCACTAAATGGCCGAGACCGACTGTGACAAGTTAGAAGTTTCTTAGGTCTTGCGGGTTATTATAGGAGATTTGTGGAAGGATTCTCACGCTTGGCCTTACCGTTGACCAAACTTATGAGGAAAGGTGAGAAATTTATGCAGGATGAAGAACGGGAGAAGAGTTTTGAGGAACTTAAGAAGAGATTAGTTTCTGCTCCTATACTTACTTTACGTTCTGGATCCGGTGGTTACCAAATCTACAGCGATGCTTCAAAGAAAGGTCTTGGATGTGTACTGATGCAACATGGAAAGGTTATCGCCTATGCATCGAGACAGCTGAAACCTTATGAAACTAATTACCCCACTCATGATTTAGAGTTGGCAGCGGTGGTGTTTGCCCTGAAAATTTGGAGGCATTATCTATATGGAGAGACATGTGACATCTTTACTGATCATAAGAGCCTCAAGTATATCTTTACTCAGAAGGAGCTGAATATGAGACAAAGGCGTTGGTTGGAACTTCTTAAGGATTACGACGTGAACATCCAGTATCATCCAGGCAAGGCGAATGTTGTTGCTGATGCTCTTAGTAGGAAGTCTGGAATTCTGGCTAGTCTTGATATCGCACCAAAGATTATCAACGACTTGGAACTTATGGAGGTAGAACTATGTGTTCGTGGGTATGATGGCTATTGGGCAAGTTTGAAGGTTGAACCTAACCTTATACTTCGGGTTAAGGAAGCTCAGAAAGACGATGGTGAATTGTGGTCTATAATTCAGAACTTGGAGGAAGGTAAACAGACGGAATTTCGTGTTGATGGTGACGGAATTGTATGGTATGGTGATCGTTTGTGTGTTCCTAACGATTCTTCTATTCGGGAAGCTGTGTTGTCTGAAGCACACAGTTCTCCGTTCACTATTCATCCTGGTTCAACCAAGATGTATAGAGATTTGAAAAAGAATTTACGGTGGAATGGGATGAAGCGGGACGTGGCTACATTTGTGGCCAAGTGTTTGACATGTCAGCAAGTGAAGATTGAGCATCAACGTCCTAGTGGTCTTTTACAGCCTTTGGATATTCCTACTTGGAAGTGGGATCAAATTTCCATGGACTTTGTGACAGGATTACCTCGCACACAGAAGAAGCATGATGCTATTTGGGTTGTGGTTGATCGTTTAACCAAATCAGCTCACTTTTTGCCTATTCGTAAAGATTATCCAGTTAGCAGGTTGGCAGAGATTTTTCGACAAGAGATTGTTCGACTACATGGTACACCTGCAGCTATTGTATCCGATAGGGATCCACGTTTTACTTCTCGTTTCTGGAAGGGTTTGCAAAAGGCATGGGGAACTAGACTTAAGTTTAGCACGGCTTTTCACCCTCAGACAGATGGTCAGACTGAACGAACAATTCAGACTTTGGAAGATATGCTGAGGTCTTGTGCTCTCCAATGGACGGGTAATTGGGATGAATACTTATGTCTGGTGGAGTTTGCTTATAACAACAGTTGGCATGCCAGTATCAAAGGTGCCCCATTTGAACTATTGTATGGACGGAAGTGTAGAGCACCTATCTGTTGGAACGAAGTTGGGGAAAGACTTATCGAAGGTCCTGAATTGATTGCGGTAACTAACGAGAAGGTTGCTATAGCTAAGGAGAAACTCAAAGAAGCAAGAGCACGACAAAAGAGTTATGCAGATCGTCATAGGAAGGACCTAGCATTTAATGTTGGGGATCACGTTTTCCTTAAGGTATCACCGTGCAGAGGTGTTAAACGCTTTGGTATTAAGGGGAAGTTGAGTCCGCGTTTCATCGGGCCATTTGAAATCTTAGAGCGTGTTGGTGAAGTTTCGTATCGGTTGGCGTTACCTCCTCAGCTATCTCATGTGCATGATGTTTTTCATGTGTCTCTTCTAAGAGGCTACAATTATCATCCGCTTCATGTGGTTTCATATCCGTTGGATCAGATCCGTGATGACTTATCATTTGTTGAAGAACCTGAGGCTATTTTAGACCGTCAGGAAAGAGTCATGAGAAATAAAGTCATTCCGTTTGTCAAAATTCTTTGGAAGAATCACCCCGAGCGTGAAGCTACTTGGGAAACTGAGGAATCGATGCGAACAAGCTACCCTCGTTTCTTTTCATAGTCTGGTATGTCTCCATTTCGTTTTCATTTCAATTTCGCGGACGAAATTCTCTTTTAGAGGGGAAGAGTTATAAAACCCAAAATTTTTAAACTTATTAAATACCTAAAATACCCTCTAATTTGAAACTTTTGAAAGACGAATAATAATCTAAGACTTCGCATTATATTGTAACCGAAGTAATTATTCTTTAATACTTGAACAATAAGCGTTTAGACGATTAATAAAATTTATGATATATTAAAATGTACATAATATGATATCAAACGTATGGGAACTTTCAATATGTCTAAATTCGTGATTGTGTTATTTTGGTTAAGTCCTCATTTGTAATCCCCCTAATTACTCCCCTAAATATCGAGCTTTCTTTTTTAAAAACCCTCCCCACACGTTTAAAACCCCCCACGATTAACACACACACTTCTCACAAAACATAAACCCTATATGCAACACGATGGCTGGAGAGTTCTTTCCCTTCTGTCGCGAAACCAAGTGGTGCAAGGAGAGTATTAGATTGTGTTTCCCTCTTGGCAAGATTGGCGTGGTGAATTCGTTCGAAAAAAATGAGTTCTAATTCGGTTTCTGTCTCGTTGTTGTCCGATTTTTGGTACTCCTTATCTCAGCCCACTCGGTATGTTATCTTGTGGTATCGATTCATTCTTTTGATCCCTTATTCATGTATAATCAAGCCCTAAAAATCTAATACAAATCGGCTAAAAGATAAACAAGGAAAGGAGGTTTTAAATTTTTTTGATTCGGTTTTTATTTTGATTTGCGCTGAACCTATTGCTTGATGTTTTGACACCATTTGATGTCTCATATAATCTGTATTTAATCATGAGAAAACATGGCTAAAGGATCAAGAATAAGGCTTTACGAAAATAGAACCAATCGGCCTAATATATGTGTTATCGCATGTCTTTAATTTTGTGAACTTTGATTCGATTGTTGTGACTAAATGAAACATGGTTATGGCTGAATGTTTTATATTTTATTTAAGTCATAAAGAGGTCTAATCACCTGTAAAATATGAGCCTTTTAAATTTTCATGTAATTGGATTTAAGAGGATTAAATGAATTAGGGTTTAAATAGTTTCTGAAATTTGGACAGCACGTATGCCTGAAATTGAAAACGTGAGATATCATGATATGTAATGGTTTAAATCTGTTTCTTTGCATGAATACCTAGTTTAAGGTCTTAGTTAAGTTTTCCAATTGGGTTGAAGGAAATCGGAGTTGTATTGGTCATGTTTTTAAATTTTACGGGATTAATATTGTGTTGTTCCTGTTTCAAAATATGCTGTCCAGTCTTTGGATCAAATTGATTAGGATAAAGCTTGATGATAACAAAGAGCTTTTCTGAGTTTCTTGAGTCCAAATCTAAGTTTATAGAGACTACTAACTGATCCAATTAGTTTGGAGTGAATTGGAGTTGATTTGGGCATGTTTCTGAATTTTATGTTATCATATGTCAAAACAGTGTTTTCAGAAAATTATTTCAGTCTATTTTGCGATTTTTCATGTCAAACCTATAAAGAGTTGAGAGCTCTATTTTTACAGAGGTAATATCTAAGTTATCAGGGACTTACTGTAATTTTTGTAGATTTTTCTGAAAGGTTTAACTATGTTGACAAATGCAAAACATTTGGGGTATACATGCAGTACAGTTTCTGGACAGGTTTGGGAAAATGATTTTTGAAATAATGCTTGCACTTAGAAATAAAATCTGGAAAAATTTGGGGAGGTGCTTAACTCATGTGGTAATCACTAGTAAAAATTGTAAAATCTCAGAACCTTAATTGATATACTTTAAAAATCATAAGAAAATGGAACCAGATTCACATGTAAAACCCTTAATCTATTAATAAGTGACTTTGGAGTAATGAATCCGTTATGATTTTAGTGAACGTATAAGTAATGTATGATTATAATTTCGTGTAGATTCAGTGGAGAAGGAGTGATCCACCTTTCCTTGTGTTCGTTTTCCTATTTGCTTTCATTTCCTAAGGTACAGATATTCCGACCTCTTTCAGTAAAAGTTTCTCATGACTTTATTCTACCCGATATTGGTTATTCGATGCTATTGATCCTTATTTGCTTTGTTGTTCGTTTGATTATTTCTTGATGCTATACTCATTTCCATAGTCATCATCTGAAGGGACAATTAGAAAATTTTCCCTCACGATTACTATATACATCATTTGCCTATTTATGTTGCCCATATTTGTTTAACTAGTCATGGGGGTTCCATGACCTTGCCATTGATGCACCAATGGTATTGACACTATCTGTGGAGGTGTGACTTTGTCCACGGCGTTCCCATTTGTTTATATTGCTATAGCGCACTTGGCCCGTGTATATTGTATGTATGCTTAGTCTAGAACTTGGCATATGTATATACATTTTGCAGGGAGCGTATGGATGCATCCTAGGTACTTAGTTCTGTTTAGAATTTGGTGAATGGACTTGTGTGTGTGCAATACACCCCATTTCACATTAGTACATGTGGAGAGCTAGACTCTTTTGTACGATTTGTTATTTGTTTGTTACTTGGGCATTTTCCTTGTTTATGTTGATATCCGTCCCATATTTCCCTTTGTTTAAGTTTTGACTCTTTCATTGTTTGTTCCGTAATTCCTTCGACATCTTGTTCAGCAGGTTCTCTTGGATTCATTCACTATTCTTTCATGCTTATTACCTCTCATTATTTATATCTGTTCACTGAGCGTTAGCTCAGCCGCATTTTCTTTTCTCTGCGGCATGTAATAAGCGGGATGCTGGGCATGAGCGTTGAGAGTAGGAGCTAGAGGACCTACCCATGTTTAGATTCCCATTTATGGAGTATTTTAAGATTTAGCATTTTGGAACTTTATTTCATTTCAGACTTATGTTTTGGATTATTTCTTTCATTGAGACTTTGTCGAGATGATACATTGGCAGTCGTTGATTTATTTGACTGAGTAATTATTTTATATTAAAGTCTTCCACTTGCGTTAGTATGTTCTGATTGTCACCATAAAGTTACATTTTGGCCCTTTTCGGTTTGGGTGTTATAGGTGATGAAATCCATCGAGATGTCCTCCCACTTCCATTCAGGGATCGGAAGCGGCTTTAACATTCCGGCAGGTCGCTGATGTTCGATCTTAACCTGCTGACAAGTCAAACACCTCGAAACATACTCTGCTACGTCCTTCTTCATATTCCCCCACCAGAAGTTTTGTTTTAAATCCTTATACATCTTACTGCTGCCCGGGTGAATAGAATAGGGCACGCTGTGAGCTTTCTTCAGAATAGTCCTTCTCAAATCATCATCATCGGGAACGCAAAGTCGACTCTGAAATCTCAGAACTCCATCATCATGTATCACGAATCCTGGGGCTTTTCCTTTCTTTACTTCGTCACATAATCGAAGGATCAGAGAATCGTTCAATTGTTTAGACTTGATCTCCTCGACTAGTGATGAAGTCAGTTCCATCACATAAAGTTGCCCTTGGATTCCTGGTGCCCATACTTCAATCCCCTCGCGGATCAGTTCTCGTTGAATACTGGTTTGGGACGTAAGTGCTTCCAACACTCGAAGAGAAACAGGTTTACGGCTCAAAGCATCGGCTACTACGTTTGCTTTTCCCGGATGATAGAGAATCTCCAAGTCGTAATCCTTGATCAATTCCAGCCACCTTCTCTGCCTCATGTTTAACTCTTTCTGATTGAAAATGTACTTGAGGCTCTTATGGTCTGTAAAGATCTGACAATGAGTGCCGTACAAATAATGTCGCCAAATTTTCAAGGCAAAGACCACAGCTGCTAGCTCCAGATCATGAGTCGGGTAATTAACCTCATACGGTTTCAATTGCCGAGAAGCATAGGCAATCACCTTATCCTTTTGCATCAACACACATCCCAGGACCACGATTTGAGCGTCGGCGTAAACCATGAATCCATCGGTTCCATCAGTAACGCTAATATAGGTCTTGTTGTCGGTCTCTTCTTAAGCTCATCAAAACCCGGCTGGCATTTCTCATCCCACTTAAACTTTTGAGTTTTACTTGGTGAGTGAGCGGACGAGAGATCTTGGAAAATCCCTCTACAAAGCGGCGATAATATCCGCAAGTCTAAGAAACTAGGACTTCTTTCACATTAATAGGAGCTTCTCATTCCAAGATTGCTTCGACTTTCTTGAGTCCACGAACTCCGTCGGTGATATCACATGCCCAAGGAAAGTTACTTCCTTAAGCGAGTCGCATTTTGAAAACTTTGCATACACTGTTCCTTCCTCAAAGTGCTCAAAACCACATGCAAACGTTCGGCATGCTCCTCTGCGTTCTTGAATATATCAAGATGTCATCAATGAAGACGACCATAAATTTATCCAAGTATTCCAAGAATACCCGATTCATCAATTGCATGAACACCGCAGAGCATTGGTAAGTCCAAACGGCATTACTATGAATTCATAATGCCGTCTTAGGGATCGAAAGCGATTTTGGTATATCCGATTCCTTAATTCTCAAGGGTGGTATCCGATCGCAAGTCAATCTTCGAGAATACCTCGCTACTTGCGATTGATCAAACAAGTCGTCGATCCGAGGTATAGGGTACTTATTCTTGATCGTCATCTTATTGAGCTCCACCTGTAATCAATACAGTCGGAGGGATCCGTCTTTCTTAGGACAAAGAGAACAGGCGCTCCCCAAGGAGAAACACTAGGTTGGATATAGCCCTTACGTAACAATTCCTCCGATTGCTTCTTGAGTTCATACATCTCGGTTGGCGCCATGCGGTATGGTGCCACTGAAATAGGAGGCTGCTCCAGGCTCTATTCGATAGTGAATTCCACTTCTCTGCGGAGGTAACCCGAGTAGTTCGTCAGAAATACATCGAGAACTCATTCACAATGAAATAGGCGAGCTCTACTCCTTCCTCTTTCCTCATGGCATAGCACCACGATCAGTGACATCCACTGTGATAATTTCACGGCTTTCATTGCTTTGATCAATTTTCCCGAGCTTCCTGGTCTCCATCCTCGGAATAAGTGTTCAGATCCGTCATCAGCAATGATAGAAATGACTCTCTCTCGGTAATTCAGAATAGCTCCATAACGGTTGAGCCAATCATCTCCGAGAATTAAATCGCCACCGTAGATGTCAACCACAATAAGGTTCGATAGCCAATCTCTCCCTCCTATAGTTACTGGAAAATCTCTAGCCTCTAGGGTTCCCACGATTCTCTCTCCACTCGGCAAACCCACAACATATGGTTCACAATCAAATAAGCACGAGATTTTCAAACGATTTACACAGTTCAATGATACAAAAGAATGTGTAGCTCCGGAATCGAATAAAACACTAACTGGTTGCAAAAGGATCTGAATTGTACCTGATGCAACAGTAGTGTTCTGATCATCAGATTTCCTCATTTCGTACAGGCGCGGAGGAACGGACCCAGCACTGGATGTCTCTCTCTTCCCAACGTTCTGCTGCTAAAATCCACTCTGCTGCGTCTGGTTCACACTCGTCTCCTTCGGAACTGGAGCTGGAGTGCGAGTACCAAAAGATCGGGTCGCATTCCCACAAAATGTTGCGCGATGTCCTTCCTGTCCACACTCGAAACAGGTCACAGCAGGCGCGAAACAATCACGTCGAACATGTCCCGCTTTGCCACAGTTATAACACTTCTTCCCTGCGTCTGAAACAGTTGGTGCTGCCCGAAACTTCTTTCCACCTCGAGAAGGATGCGGAGGTCTCCTGGATGAGTGGAAAGAGGACTGACCCCAGCAGGGCCCGCTACTCTTATTCTCCGTGAAGTTGCCAGACACCTTCTGTTTCTTTGCTTCCGTCGATTTCTCTACTGCTGCCTCCTTCATATCATAGGCCAACGCCTTGTCCTGATACTGTCGCAAGGTGGTACAATCAAATCCGGACATATATTGCTGAATTTCCGGCTTCATTCACATGTCAAAATGGAAAATCCTTTCCGCCTCGGTCCTGACCAAGTGGCGCACATAAGTCAGCTGGTGATTAAAGGTCTTAATCACGTCCGTCACAGATGCTTCCGAATTTTTTGGTGAGAAAAACTCCCGAACTCGGGCTTCTCTAGCAGGCGAGGACAATCTGCGCCTCCATCATCAATTTGAATTCCGTCCGATCAACATTGTGCTCCTCACGGTCGAATGGCCTCCCACCGGTCGAAAGCCTCCTGTCGAGAAGATCTTGGGCGGCCAGGAACCTTCCTATCGTTGGGACGCTTAATCCTGCAAAAATCTTTTCTAATTCCTTGACGGTGATCCCAAGAAAGCGTCTCGGCGAGCCGTCAAATTTCGGAGGGTGCAATTTAATCACTTGATAAGCCATCTATCTCCTCGATTTTCCACGTTATCTGCTTTGTCCCATCGCCGTCTGCATGCGATCCACAACTTGAGCAAAGCGGTTTATCTGGGCAACCAATCTTTGAAGCACTCCGACACGTTAGGATCTGCATTATTATTTGCCGATCCCTCTTGTCCCCGGAATGGGAATCCGTTCGACTAGCGGTTATCTCGGGGTAGATACCGACTGTTCTTGTCTCGCATTTCCACGTCCGCGTCCACGACCAGCGTCGCGTCCACGACCCGCGTCGCGTCCACGACCTCCTCTCAACATCGTAAACATAAATACTCAATATCAGGCAAACTTTCTAAAAGTACATCCATCAATGTTCACAAAACATGAATAAGAATAAAGCGGTAGTATTTGAGATTTAGGAACTTACAACCACGGTCCACACGACGATCTTTGGCTCGATAGTGATGTTACGAACGACCAATAATCAAATAACGTAAACTGACCCAACTAACCCGACTGCCAAGATATCCATGAATCTTAGCTCTGATACCATATTCTGTAACACCCCGAGATATTCGGAATAATTACAGCGCCGTAAACCCTTTAGGTAAGGATTTACAAGGCTAATTTTAAAAAGAGTGTAAATATAAACCAATCGTACAACTGAAGTTCAATTACAGATTTGATTCAACCGATCAAATGAGTTAACTTATACAACCATATCGAAAGGACATTATTAAAACAGACGTACTCGAGTACTAAATAGACCAAGGAGACAAATCACAATAACAATAAACATCAACCACATCACTGAGCCATTTCATCGTCCTTTCGGTACTGTGGTTGCTTCCTCGCTCCTCGGCTACCTGAACATCAAAACAATATCCACCCCCGAAGGGGTTAGCAAAACAATGCTAGTACAAGTATCGTAATACATAAATCATCAATGCATCATAAAACATGCAAAATGGACTTCCGCCACCGGAATCCAACAATGCGAATCCTCATGATTCCATCAACACGGTGAGGTAATCCAGCGATCCAGCGCCCTTGGTATAGATCCCCATGATGATCCCGTCGGACCAACGCATGGTGGAAAACCCGTCCAGCGATCCAGCGCCCTCAGCATAGATCCCCATGATGATACCGTCGGACCAACGCATGGTGGACATTCGATCCAGCGCCCTCAGCATAGATCCTCATGATCCCCTCGGATCATTTATATCATAAATCAATCAACTATGCATACATATATGCATTTCAATATGTTCATCAATACGAACAAATAACAACGAATACCACGAGAAATTTCAGAATATATCTCATATTCAACAACATGAACAAAACCACAAGCATGATCATAGTTTCAATATAAATCGAACTCGACATATGATACTTGCCTCGAAAATGGCAAGAGCGAAACACTTCAATGATCTCAACACACTCGAAGGCCGCCTCCTTCGATCAACGTAACAAGCTCGAACCTTAACAAAAGGAATGATATACAAATCATCTCAAGTCGAACGATGGCCTAACAATTCGGTCTACGGCCGAAAAGCTCAAAATAAACAATCTGCCTGGACTGCTTAGCGTGCGCTACGTACTCTACGTAACGTGCGCTAAGCCGGCCTGTTAGTGTACGCTATCGTATAAGACTAGCGTGCGCTAGCCACGGACTGACAGTTTGAATCGGCTGATACATAACGTACGTTACGTACGTATTGTGCGTTAACTCAACCCCGATAGCGCACGTTAACTAACGTATGTTAGCGTGCGCTAATCTTGCATGGCAGAATACTGCTAACAGAAAACTAGGTTGAATGGTGATGAACTCATGAATTCTATGGTGATAATACAAGTCATCCTCGAGCATATCATGCTAATAAGGTTTGTGGAAGTTCTTTGATTATGAGATACAAATATACGGATAATCATCTCAACATCATAATTCATCTACGATCTTCAAGAAATATTCTAAGTTCCATTCGTCCTACGTTTCAAAACGCATGATTCCAAAGTATAAAACGTAACAACTGGGTAAAATCCGTTTACTGATCATAAATCGATTTGAAAATGCTAAGGAGTCCAAATACTAAGATGGTTCAAAGGTTCAAACGATATATAGTGTCGATACGTCAAAAGTATCCTTCTAACATGTGATGACCGATTATAAACGAAATACTGGCTATCAAAACATGATCAACGTCAATACTAACATCGGTGAAGAATCACCTACCTCAAGGTAGTGAAGAACACGGAGGAGATCGAAGCAATCCAACACCGAAGGCTTGAACACCAATCTCCAACGATGTACGATCTTCAATCACGAGCTAGGATGTTGATATGGAGTGTTTAGGATGAAGGAAGTTATGTTCTAAGTGTAAGAATTCGGGTAATGGGAGAAGAAAGAACTGAAATCACGAATAGGATGCTGTCCTATTTATAAGAAATGGCTATTAGCGCGCGCTAGACCCTGCTCGTAGCATGCGCTAACGGCTCACTGACTTAACTGTATTCAGCACTTAGCGTGCGCTACGCATATACCTGTAGCGTGCGCTAAGGCGTTGACTTGGCTTTTCTCGAAAGCCGTCCAGGTTCATCCCGACACGATCCGACAGGGGTCCCCCGGCCAGATCTCACCTACCGCACGTCTCAATCAAATTGACCACACATAGCGTGCGCTAATAATCCTTTGTAGCGTGCGCTATTGAGTCTATGTTAGCGTACGCTACACATAGCCGATAGCGTGCGCTACATGCGCAGAATTACAATTTGTAAATCACATACATGAAATCATACGCTCGACAACATCGGATTATGAAATACGGAGAATAATACTCAGATCAAGTACAATGATTACAATATCACAAGTTCCAAATACAAGTCAGAAATCTCGGGTATTACAATTAGTAGCAAGCAAAATGTTAACATATAAGACTAAAATAATAAATTTACTCCTACTGACCTTCATGAAGATACACCTATCCATGGTATTCTCTTCAAAACCATATGCCATAATAGTACTTTTAAACTTTATATACCATTGTCAGGAAGCTTGTTTTACTCCATATATTGACTTCTTTAGCCTACACACCATCTTTTCTTTTCCAGCGGTCTCAAAGCCATCAGCGTGATCCATATAGACTTCTTCCTCTAAGTTTAAAAAGGCAGTTTTGACATCCATTTGGTGAAGCTCTAAATCATAATGAGCTACCAATGCCAAAACAATCCTCAAAGAATCCTTCTTAGAAACTAGAGAGAAGGTTTCTTTGTAATCAATACCCTCTTTCTGAGTGAAACCTTTAGTAAAAAGTTTTGCTTTGAAAGTTATAATGTTACCATTAGAGTCTTGTTTTATATTGAAGATCCATTTAGAACCGACTAGTTTTGAACCTTTAGGAAACTCAACTAAGTCCCAGACTTTGTTGTCATTCATTGATTTCAACTCTTATTTCATAGTATTGAACCACTTTTCAGAATTGTTACATTCCATGGCTTCATTGAAAGAAACTGGTTTTTTATCAATGCTTAAGTCACATTCATGTTCAAGTGAATAAACCACATAATCATCAGAAACTGCTGAACTTTTTTGTCTAGAAGACTTTCTTAATATCATTTCTTGTGGTTCATTCGACACTTGTTCATTTGTGAATTCATTGATAGGGCCAGCATTGACAGGTCCATTATGTGTGCCACCATTTTGAGGAGAAATACTTTGATGAGAAACACTAGACGTGATATCTCCCATTTGTTTCTCTTCAAAATTCACTTTTCGTGGTTCCCCACTCCCACTGACATGACCATTCTCAGTAAACCGCGCATTACCAGTCTAATATCCGGGGGAATTTTTTTCCATTTCACTGTTGAGTTGTACGTATTCATTTGGAATCGTACAAATGATGCTGAATTATATCATTCGTTTTTGTTTAGGTGCTTGATTCGTGTTCGTTCATTCGGGTTGAACTTGTTGGAACTTTCTTGTGTTATTTGTGCTACTTACGTACGCTACGGGTGTACCTTAACGTCCGTTAATCCCCTAAGATTACGTATGTTACGGTGGTCATGTTACGTACGGAAAGGGGTACAGATAGGGGGAACCTTCCTCATAGTCAACTTTCGGCTGGTAGGGCTGGGTATCTTTCGATCAGATCTCACTATTACAGTCAACAGAGGCTTACGTACGCTATGTGAGGGGATTTACGTACGTTAAATTTGGCTAGGTAACGTACGTTAGAGATTTTGGATTACGTACGTAATGTAGGTCCCAATTTGAGTCAGTGAGTTCAGATATGGCATAGCGTACGCTATGCAGGGATGGTAGCGTACGTAAGGCTGCTTAACGTACGTTATGTATTGAGGTTAACGGTTGTAATGAGTTTGTCAGGTTATATATGTTGATTTTGGATTTCATTTCTTCACAAACCAAAACATGTCTTCTCTCCCTAGAACCGTCCCTCTAGACTTGTTCTTGATATTTAGCCTCTTCCAACGTGTTTTTGATCATCATAGCTTGATTTGAAGCTTGGATTTGGAACCTTGTTGGTGCTCCTTTGGTGTTTGGAGAGTTCTTGTTCTTCATTGGTAAGTTCTCTTAATCTCTTCTCCTTCAAGTGATTTTCGAGTATGTTGATTGTTGTTGTTGTTATTGTTGTTTACTTCGGGTACTGATTGATTGTTGGAACATATCATGATTCTTGATGAGTTTTTATAACTTGTGATGAAGAACATGATGATTTTGTCTTGAGGAGGAGTTGCTCTTGATGTTTTAGGATGTTTGGAGGTTATAATCATATCTAGGAAGAATTATGTTAAGATTGTTATATGATTAACATAGTCTTGATAAGATTGTTGTTGTTGTTTGTGTTCTTGGAGGGATTATAACCATTTTAGTAAGGAATTATGATGAATTATGTAATGATTATCATAATCTGGAAATGGTTGATTTAATCTTGTTGATTAATCTGAATTCATGATGAATTGGTAATTGATTATTGTTTAGACATCATGTTTGTTGTGTTGATGATGTTCTTGAGGTGATAGTGATAATATTGATGACATCATCATCGTAGGAGAATCAATTTGATGTTGTTCTTAAGTGATTCTTGCTGAATTGTTTTCACAAGTGTTAAGAACATTTGATCATATCGATTATTGAGGTGTTGGAAGATGTTGGAATTCATAGTTGGGGACTATGATATTCATTTGTGGAGTTTAACCGATTCGGGATTGAATCGGGATCGTCTTTGGTGTTGTTTTCTATTGATTTTATGTTATTGAATGAATTGTATTTCATTCAAGGTTGTTCGAGTGCTTGTAACTATCGGAGGACATTGTTCGTCATTTCGTGGGAGGACGTTGATAGTGGAAGGACTTTCTCACCTTCGGTTTGAGGCATGTTTTATACTTGTATTAGTCAATGAGATTAATGTTATCATGTATGTGTATGAATGTGTGTATCATTTCGAGACTTGGTCTCTTTATGATTTTGTTGATATCAGGGGATTGTTTGATACGATACCCTTCGGCAAATTTTGCCAAATGTTCGTAAATGGCAGGTTCAAGGCATTGCGGCACTTGTTGGTAATACTGTTGTCGATAGCCGGTTTGCGGTGTCGATGTATCGATTGTTTTTGTTGGTTGATGTTCCATTGATATATTGTTGTGATTGTCGTTATTGATATCGGTGTCTTTCTATTAATATTGTATTGGCCGATTGAAGGTATTCACGTATTCGATTATCATCTTCGTTATCGGTAACCGATTAAAGGTGCCGAGACCCCCGTAGTATTGTTGTTATCGATTGACCGTTCTAAGGCAATCGAGGTATTGCATTGGGATTATCGAGGATAGTTCCCATCCGTTATGTCATTATCGATTGGCTATTCTAAGGTAATCGAGGTATTGAATTGGGATCACCGAGGACGGTGCCCACCCGTGAGTTATTGTTGTCGTGTTGGACGACTCAAGGCAGCACACTATCATTCTTGTGAGCTCGGTATTTTTGTGATCGTTGATGTTTGAGGATTCCAGGATTGTTGTGTTGTGATTATTGATCGTGTTAATCGGTCCTTGGGTATGGTGATCCCAAGACGGTTGTTTTGGATATTGTTGGTCATGTCGATCTTTCATTATCAGTGTGTCATTGTTCAATTTGGTGAGTCTTTTGATCCGTATTGGATATGTTATCCTTTGAGTTTCGTTGTCATGTTGCATCGTGACATATCTGGAATCATATCTGCGTGCCGATTGGTTATGTGTAGGATTTTTAGCCATGCACATGATGGTCATGCGTGGATGTTTCCGCATTGGACCGTGCACACGAGACGTAGTTCGTGAGGCTAATTAGGTAGTCCCATGTATATTCTGGATTCCATATACAGGGTGGACATGTAACACCCCCGATATATTCAGGAATATTACAGCGCCGTAAATCCTTTACATAAGAATTTACAAGGCTGAATAAAAGAAATGACACTAACAGATACCAATTTATGAAATTACTGAAATAAAATACATCCGTCTGGTTCAATACCGAGAATACAAATATCCAATGAAGAGTTATTATTACATCACTAAAATCCAAACATTATAAACTGACGACGTACTCGAGTACTTATTGAAATAACCAACAAACAACAGACAGTAAACCCGGCCGGAACATCACTCTGCACCCTCGTCGTCATGCATCTCCAGTGGTTGTTTCCCCGCTCTCCTGGATCCTGAACATACACAAATGTTCACCCCCGAAGGGGTTAGCATAACGATGCTAGTACAAGTACAATAATCTTACAACAGTGATATAATCAACAATTATATCATAACAAGTTTCTCCAACGAGAAATATCCACAACACATATCATATCATAACAGTTTCAACATACTAATGGTATTCCAACGATCCAGCGCACACAGCTATAGATTCCCATGATGATCCCGTCGGACCAACACATGGTGGAACTACCTGTCCAACGATCCAGCGCACACAGCTATAGATTCCCATGATGATTCCCGTCGGATCAACGCATGGTGGACATATAATCACAACATATTTACACGATACAATCACATCATAATTGTCATAATATAAACAATTCTAATTAGAGTACTTGCCTCGGTTCGTTGACAAGAATAAAACTTCCACGAATATCAAAATACTCGAAGGTCGTCCCCTTCGATCAACCACGTGTTAAGACCGAACCTTAACAAAAGAAATAGTATAGAATTCATCTCATGCCGTATGAACGTTTAACAATTCAAATATTACGGTAGGACGTCCTTAGTATGCAATCTGTCTGGATCGCTTAACGCACGCTACGAATCCTATGTAGCGTACGTTACTGCTACTCGTTAGCACATGCAGTACACACATCCTAGCGTACGCTAACCAGGTGTGGTCAGTGCTTCACTGATCAGCCGACTGACTCGACTGATGGCCTAACGTACGTTACGTACCAAACATAGCGTACGTTAACTCCTGCTCGATAGCGCACGTTAATCTACATAGCTTAGCGTGCGCTAACTGTGCATGGCAGTTTACTACTGGGCAGTAGACGGATCTCTAGATGATCGAACCAAATGAAATCCTCAGTGTTAATTCATGTTACCTCCATGAATATCATGTTCATACGGTTATGAATGATTTTATGGATAAAAACAACTTCGTATTCAAGAATATGTATACTATTATGAAACCATATTCCATTTCAAATACAATTCTTCATGCGATGATTCGGAAGGCTTTAACGGTTGATATCAACACCTTTATATCAATGAAAACTATCACTCTGAAGTTTGAATAATGTTCCATCTTTACACAATAAATCCTTCCATGATCAACCCTATAGATTCGTCTAACAATAATGATGTAAAAGTCAAGTCCATGATTGTTATGAAAACACCTACTAGATTCGGATTACCAATGATAAAAGCTTCCCCTACTTGTTCAATGTAATAAGATTCGAATCACGATGTTCATAATCAAGGTACTTAAGGCCTATTCATTTCAATATTCCAAACATGATGTACTTTGGATAATTCCTCCAAGAAGATCAATATTTGCTAACATGATCGTCTTATTCTCCATAACACGAATCTAGAGTTGAAGATAGAATCAACATAACTTAATATGACGAAATCACTGAACCACAAGGTAGAATCTGACTCCGGTTGGTTATGTGCCACTCCAAGGTGTTACTTCTCTTCAATGATCACTCACAAGTGGTAACCAATATTCAAGGATCACTAAGATGTGTTCTAAGTGTGTTAGAAGGATGATTATAGCTCTCTGGCCTCTCAAGAATGAAGAATGGACGAAGGAAATGTAAGCCAAAACGGGTTGTTGTCTCATTTATAATATTCTGCACTTTAGCTAATTAGCGCACGCTACAATACATGCTTAGTGCGCGCTAATAAGCGTTGACTCCAAATCATCTGTGTTCATCCGCGGAATCTTATCCGACCCATGTCGGTGGCGCATGTGCTAGCCGCCCAGCTCAATAATTCAGTGTCTAGCGCACGCAACTCCTACATACGTAGCGTGCGCTAGTAGTAGCCGATAGCGCGCGTTAAGCTACATTCTTAGCGTGCGCTATCACGAGTTTGCATGAGACAATTTGCATGTTGCTATACTTATGTACAAAGATGACATTGCAAGAAATGTGATACTCCAATAATCAAGACTACAAATCCGAATAATACAGGGTTCGAATAGAGATGAAATACACAGTAATAAATCCGGATATTACATACTCTCCTACTAAAAAGGAGTTTCGTCCTGAAACTCAAGACGAAAATAACTCGGGATATCTGGACTTCATGCCATCTTCCGTTTCCCATGTGGCTTCTTCCACTCCGTGACGTGACCATTGAACTTTGACCAAAACGATTGGTTTGTTCCTCAACTGCTTAACTCGACTCTCGAGTATCTTGACCGGTCTTTCTTCAAATGTCCCATCATGAGCGACTTCGATCTCGCTGAAATCAATGACATGACTAGGATCTGGTATATACCTCCGTAACTGGGATACGTGGAACACGTTATGAACATGGCATAATGACGGCGGCAATGCCAATCTGTATGCCAACTCTCCAACTCTCTCAAGGATCTCAAATGGTCCGATATATCTCGGACTCAGCTTTCCGTTCCTTCCGAAACGAAAGATTCCTCGAGTAGGAGAAACCTTTAAAAGTACGTGGTCTCCCGTACTGAACTCCAAAGGGCGACGGCGTACGTCTGCATACGATTTCTGTCGACTCTGGGCGGTCAACAGTCTTTCACGAATTAAGGATATCTTCTCTCGAGTCTGTACGATCAACTCTGGTTCTGTTCCGATCAAGTCTGATGAATCATCCCAGCATAGGGGCGATCTGCATCTTCTCCCGTATAATGCCTCAAATAGTGCCATCTTAATGGAGGCATGCCAACTATTGTTGTAGGTAAATTCAATCAACGGTAGATGAATTTCCCAATCGTTTGACCAATCTAAGGCACAGGCCCTTAACATGTCTTCCACCGTTTGAATGGTCCTCTCGGATTGTCCGTCAGTCTGCGGGTGATAAGTCAGATCAAGTTCAATTCGGTCCCCAAGGCCTTATGAACTGCTTTCCAAAAGTGAGACACAAAACGGCCGTCCCGATCAGAAATAATGGTCTTTGGCGTACCATGCAGTCGAACTATCTCTGAAATAAATACTCGCGCCAACCTCTCCGGTCCCCACGTATCCTTAATGCCTAGAAAATGAGCTGATTTGGTTAAACAATCAATTATAACCCAAATCATGTTCGTTCCTGTCTTGGTTCTCGGTATACTAGTAATAAAGTCCATCGATATATCTTCCCACTTCCATTCAGGAATCGGAAGCGGTTTCAACATCCCGGCAGGCCGTTGATGCTCGATCTTAACTTGCTGACAAGTCAAGCATTTCGAAACATAGTCCGCTACATCTTTCTTCATGTTGCCCCACCAGAAATTCTGTTTCAAGTCCTTATACATCTTACTGGTGCCCGGGTGGATAGAATAGGGCGAGCTATGAGCTTCCTTCATAATCGTCTGTTTCAGTTCACCGATATCAGGAACGCAGAGTCGGTTCTAAAATCTCAAAACTCCATCATCATGAATTAGGAATCCGTGGGCCTTTCACTTGATCACTTCATCACGTAACCGAATCATCAGAGGATCATCTGCCTGTCTAGATTTGATTTCTTCGGTTAATGACGAAGTTAATTCCATCACGCACAGTTGTCCTTGGACTCTCTGCAACCACACTTCAATTCCTTCTCTAATCATTTCTCGTTGAAGGCTAAGTTGGGAGGTCAGAGTCTCCAGCATCTGAATAGAAACGGGCTTGCGGCTAAGTGCATCGGCCACCACATTCGCTTTGCCTGGATGATACAAAATCTCCAAGTCATAGTCCTTAATCAGCTCTAGCCATCTTCTTTGCCGCATGTTCAGCTCTTTCTGACTGAAGATGTATTTGAGACTCTTGTGATCAGTAAAGATCTGACAATGAGTCCCGTACAGGTAATGTCTCCAGATCTTCAAAGTAAAAACTACTACGGCTAGCTCTAAATCGTGTGTTGGGTAATTCACTTCATAAGGTTTCAGCTGTCGTGAAGCATAAGCGATCACCTTATCATTATGCATCAATACACATCCGAGTCCTTGGTTCGAAGCATCACTGTAAACTATGAATCCTCCAGTCCCCTGTGGAAGTGATAAAATTGGTGCTGTTGTTAATCTATTCTTCAATTCATCAAAACTAGTCTGACACGACTCGTTCCACTCAAACTTTTGAGTTTTCTGCAGGAGTCGAGTAAGTGGGCGGGAGATTTTGGAGAACCCTTCCACGAACCGACGATAATACCCAGCAAGTCCTAAGAAACTTCGGACTTCTTTCACGTTCTTTAGAGGCTTCCAATCCAAAACCGCTTCGATCTTCTAAGGATCTACTCGGACTCCTTCATCTGATACCACATGACCGAGGAACATTACCTCTTTTAGCCAGAATTCACACTTAGAGATTTTGGCGTACAGTCGTTCGTTTCTCAAAAGTTCTAACACAATTCGCAAATGCTGCGCATGTTCTTCTGGGCTCTTAGAATACACCAGAATGTCATCAATGAACACGACCACAAATTAATCCAAATATTCGATGAACACTCGGTTCATAAACTGCATGAATATAGCAGGTGCATTAGTGAGACCAAACGGCATCACTACAGACTCATAGTGTCCGTAGCGAGTTCTGAATGCTGACTTTGGAACATCAGATTCCTTAATCCTCAGCTGATGGTATCCTGATCTCAGATCGATTTTAGAAAATACTGTTGCTCCTTGCAACTGGTCAAATAAATCATCAATCCGTGGCAACGGATATTTATTCTTAATCTTCATCTTGTTCAGTTTTCGATAATCTATATACAGTCGAAGCGATCTATCCTTCTTCCGGAAAAAAAGAACTGGCGCTCCCCAGGGCGAAACGCTTGGCTGGATATAGCCTTTATCCAGTAACTCCTCCAGCTGCTTTTTTCAGTTCATACATCTCAGTAGGTGCCATACGATACGGAGCTTTAGAAATTGGTGTAGCTCCGGGTTCCAGCTCAATGGTGAATCCTACATCCCGTCGCGGAGGAAGTCCAGGTAACTCGTCAGGAAATACATCTGGAAATTCGTTAACAACAGGAATGGATGAAAGTTTCACAATTTTGTCTTCTCTCTTCATTGCATAACACCAGTATCCGGTACATCCCTGTTTCAACAATTTGACAGCTTTCATCGCCTTAATCAATTTTCCTGAGCTTCCTGGTTTCCATCCTTCAAACAGTACTTCGGAGCCGTTGTCAGCAATCAGCGAAATATTCCTCCTTCGGTAGTTTACAATAGCCCCATATCGATTAAGCCAATCGTCTCCGAGTATCAGGTCGTCTCCTTGCATTTCTATTACAATCAGATTTGAGAGCCACTCTCTGCCCCCAAATGATACAGGAAAATCTCTAGTCTCTGAGTTCCCAACAATCCTCTCTCCACTCGGTAAACCAACAACATAAGGTTCACAAGTATGAAAACCAGAAATATTCAAATGATTTACACAAGACAAGGATATAAGAGAATGCGTAGCTCCTGTATCGAATAAAACGCTAACTGGCTGGGAAAGGATCTGGACAGTACCTGATGCGACAGCAGCATCCTGATCGTCTGTCCTCCTCATCTCGTACAAACGTGGGGGAACAGATCCAGCACTCGTTGTCCCCTTTCGGTCCCATTGTCCTCTGCCTCGTCCGCGGCCAAAATTTTGAGGCATCTGAATACTTTGCTGCGTCTGTTGGATACTAGCTTCCTTCTGGACTGGCTGTGATGTACGGGTTCCATTGTACTTGGTGGCATCCTTTCAAAACATCGCACGGTGCCCTTCCTGTCCGCAATCAAAACATGTAATTGGAGTGTGCAAACAATCACGCCAAAGGTGGCCTGGGCGACCACAGTTAAAGCACTTCCTAGCTGTATCCGTCGTAGCTGACATTGTTCCGAAATTCTTTCCGCTCTTAGATGGGTGCGTAGGTTTCTTGAAAGAATGAAAAGAAGACTGGGCCTTGCGGGGCCCACTGCTTTTGTGCTCTGTAAAAGTACCAGAGACTTTCTGTTTCTTCGACTCCATAGACTTCTCCATTGCTGCTTCTTTAATTTCGTACGCCAACGCCTTATCTTGGTATTGACGGAGGGTGGTACATTCAAAACCGGACATGTATCTCTGGATTTCTGATTTCATCCTCATTTCAAAGTGAATCATCATCTCTGCATATGTTCTGACCAGATGTCGAATAAATGCCAACTGCTGGTTAAACGTCTTAATTATCTGGGATACGGGTTCGTCAGATGGCTGAGCGGAGAAAAACTCTCGAATTTTGGCTTCCCTCACAGGACGAGGGCAATACTGAGCTTCCATCATCATTTTAAATTCCGTCCAATTGGCATCATGATTTGCAGGTCGGATAGCTTCCCACCACTCGGATGCTTCCCCTATCAGAAAGTACAGGGCAATAGGAGCTCTCCTGTCGTCTGGGCAATTAATTCCAGCAAAATTTTTCTCCAATTCCTTCAACCAATGATCCCAAGTGGGAGTCTCGGAAAAGCCGTCAAATTTGGGTGGTTGCATTTTCGCTACCTCTTGCAACCATCGGTCACCCCGATTTCCTATTTCTGGGATCCTTTGTTGTCCATCTCCCTGCTGAAATCCCACCGCCACCTGCATTCGGTCTACGATCTGAGCGAACTGAGTCATCTGGTTCAATACTTGACGAAGGATTTCTGGTACAGCAGGTTCCGGTTCGTTATTGATGGATCGTTGCGGCTACTTTGAGCTATGATCGCTCGATTAGAAGGCGACGCCTCCCTTTCAGCATTCCTTCGTCCGCGTCCACGACCGCGACCACGTCCACGTCCGCCTCTCAATATACTGTAAGCACAAATACTCAATATACAGGAAACAACATCGTTCTAATTTTCAAGTATAAAGAGGTACAACATGTAAAGAATGAGATAGAGTTTAGGAACTTACAACCACCGTTCACATGAAGACGTAGGCAGTGCAGTGATGTCATTCACGGCCGGTTACCTCAACAGACGTAAATGACCCCTATTTTAACCCAATGGCCAAGATATCCATAATCTTAGCTCCGATACCATATTCTGTAACACCCCCGATATATTCAGGAATATTACAGCGCGGTAAATCCTTTACATAAGAATTTACAAGGCTGAATAAAAGAAATGACACTAACAGATACCAATTTATGAAATTACTAAAATAAAATACATCCGTCTGGTTCAATACCGAGAATACAAATATCCAATGAAGAGTTATTATTACATCACTAAAATCCAAACATTATAAACTGATGACGTACTTGAGTACTTATTGAAATAACCAACAAACAACAGACAGTAAACCCGACCGGAACATCACTCTGCACCCTCGTCGTCATGCATCTCCAGTGGTTGTTTCCCGCTCTCCTGGATCCTGAACATACACAAATGTTCACCCCCGAAGGGGTTAGCACAACGATGCTAGTACAAGTACAATAATCATACAACAGTGATATAATCAACAATTATATCATAACAAGTTTCTCCAACGAGAAATATCCACAACACATATCATATCATAACAGTTTTAACATACTAATGGTATTCCAACGATCCAGCGCACACAGCTATAGATTCCCATGATGATCCCGTCGGACCAACACATGGTGGAACTACCTGTCCAACGATCCAGCGCACACAGCTATAGATTCCCATGATGATTCCCGTCGGATCAACGCATGGTGGACATATAATCACAACATATTTACATGATACAATCACATCATAATTGTCATAATATAAATAATTCTAATTAGAGTACTTGCCTCGGTTCGTTGACAAGAATAAAACTTCCACGAATATCAAAATACTCGAAGGTCGTCCCCTTCGATCAACCACGTGTTAAGCCCGAACCTTAACAAAAGAAATAGTATAGAATTCATCTCATGTCGTACGAATGTTTAACAATACGAATCCTATGTAGCGTACATTACTGCTACTCGTTAGCGCACGCAGTACACACATCCTAGCGTACGCTAACCAGGCGTGGTCAGTGCTTCACTGATCAGCCGACTGACTCGACTGATGGCCTAACGTACGTTACGTACCAAACGTAGCGTATGTTAACTCATGCTCGATAGCGCATGTTAATCTACATAGCTTAGCGTGCGCTAACTGTGCATGGCAGTTTACTACTGGGCAATAGACGGATCTCTACATGATCAAACCAAATGAAATCCTCAGTGTTAATTCATGTTACCTCCATGAATATCATGTTCATACGGTTATGAATGATTTTACGGATAACAACAACTTCGGATTCAAGAATATGTATACTATTATGAAACCATATTCCATTTCAAATACAATTCTTCATGCGATGATTCGTAAGGCTTTAACGGTTGATATCAACACCTTTATATCAATGAAAACTATCACTCTGAAGTTTGAATAATGTTCCATCTTTACACAATAAATCCTTCCATGATCAACCCTATAGATTCGTCTAACAATAATGATGTAAAAGTCAAGTCCATGATTGTTATGAAAACACCTACTAGATTCGGATTACCAATGATAAAAGCTTCCCCTACTTGTTCAATGTAATAAGATTCGAATCACGATGTTCATAATCAAGGTACTTAAGGCCTATTCATTTCAATATTCCAAACATGATGTACTTTGGATAATTCCTCCAAGAAGATCAATATTTGCTAAAATGATCGTCTTATTCTCCATAACACGAATCTAGAGTTGAAGATAGAATCAACATACCTTAATATGACGATATCACTGAACCACAAGGTAGAATCCGACTCCGGTTGGTTATGTGCCACTCCAAGGTGTTACTTCTCTTCAATGATCACTCACAAGTGGTAACCAATATTCAAGGATCACTAAGATGTGTTCTAAGTGTGTTAGAAGGATGATTATAGCTCTCTGGCCTCTCAAGAATGAAGAATGGACGAAGGAAATGTAAGCCAAAACGGGTTGTTGTCTCATTTATAATATTCTGCACTTTAGCTAATTAGCGCACGCTACAATACATGCTTAGTGCGCGCTAATAAGCGTTGACTCCAAATCTGTCCAGGTTCATCCGCGGGAATCTTATCCGGACCCATGTCCCGGCTGGCGCATGTGCTAGCCGCCCAGCTCAATAATTCAGTGTCTAGCGCACGCAACTCCTACATACGTAGCGTGCGCTAGTAGTAGCCGATAGCGCGCGTTAAGCTACATTCTTAGCGTGCGCTATCACGAGTTTGCATGAGACAATTTACATGTTGCTATACTTATGTACAAAGATAACATTGCAAGAAATGTGATACTCCAATAATCAAGACTACAAATCCGAATAATACAGGGTTCGAATATAGATGAAATACACAGTAATAAATCCCGATATTACAGGACATGTGCATGGACACATTTCCGAATCGGGCGTACTGTGATGTCACTCTTGAGCCTTATTGATTTGGTCGTTCATAGTCCATGTTGTATTGGATATGTCCGACGATTTGCGACTGGTTGTTCATACGCCGAGGGGTATGTTCAACAGTCGGGTTTGTTTCTTTGAGATCCGTATTGTGTTGACATACAGCTTCGGCTGTTTGGCTTTCAGGCCATTGTGATGATTGGCAGCTTCGGCGGAGTGGTTTTCAGACCATTGTGATATTTTGGCAGCTTCGGCTGAGGGGCTTTCAGGCCATTGTGATGTATCGGTATTTTCGTTGGAGCCTTCGGGCATTGTGATTCGTATTTATTTCAGCTCTGGTTTGGTTTACCTTCGGGTAATTCATTGTTGTGTTCTATATTGATGATTCGCCGTTGGGTACTTGTGTTCTAACCTGTTGAGCAGGAATTGATCATATGCTGTGGGCATAGTATTTCATGAATGCTCGGTTCTTAATTTGGTTTGTGAGCATCTCGTAATGCCATTGTTGTAACGTTTATTCTACCTTTGGATGCATATCATGTTGTGCATGAATTTGATATTCATTATCTGGATGACTGACCCCGTGGGGGCGGAACATGTTTTCATGTTTAGGTGTTTTCGAGGAGAGAGTTGAGATACAAGGGCATGACGTTGGCGATGAGGCATTCGAGCGATACTAGTTCGAGTTGTTTCAGTGTTCACGTCGGTCAGACAATTTGGAGTACTCCAGTTTCGTTAGTTGTTGTCGTTTTGTATTATCCGAGCAGGGCTCGTGGA
Organism: Orobanche coerulescens; assembly: GCA_033398695.1. NCBI lineage: Eukaryota > Viridiplantae > Streptophyta > Magnoliopsida > Lamiales > Orobanchaceae > Orobanche > Orobanche coerulescens. Next base: position 13,493,564 of record CM065817.1, read on the forward strand.
TGTTGTTGTATTTTTATTTTGGTCATGTAGGCCCATTCTTGTCATTGAAATTCCATATCAGAATAGTATGTCGGATATCATAGTAGGGCTGTGATTTTTCCTTTTGGTCAGCTTCTTGTATTTTAGTCGTGTTCGCCTGGTGGATCTCCTGGTGTGGGGTCCACGACACTGTAATAACCCAATGGGATTTGGGGGCGTTACAACCAGTCTCAACTATTCTCGTACTATGGTTAGGACAATAGAAAATGTACCATTTTGACTTTTCTGAATACCAATAAAATTACCAGAGATGGTCCTTGAATCGAGTTTCTTTTCATGTGGATTATATATTCTTACTTCTGCTTGGCAGCCCCAAGCACGTATATGTTTTAGACTAGGTTTCCTATTTGTCCATAATTCATAATAAGTCTTATGAACAGCTTTACTAGGAAGCCTATTAAGCAAATATGCAGTAGTCTTTAATGAATAAGTCCACAAAGATAAAGGTACATTACTATTACTTAACATGCTTCTAACCATTTATATTAGAGTACGATTCCGCCTTTCATCTATACCATTTTGTTGTGGTGTACCAGTCATAGTATATTGTGCATATATGCCTCGATTTTCAAGAAACTTTGCAAATGGACCAAGACATTGTCCACTTTCAGTGTATTTACCATAATATTCACCACCTCTATCTGATCTCACAACCTTTACTTTTGTATCTAACTGCCTTTCTACCTCATCAATGAACACTTCAAGAATGTTCGCTGATTGGGACTTATCATGCAGAAGATATACATATCCATAACGTGAGTAATCATCAATAAAGGTAATGAAATATTTTTCTCCACTCCAAGATGGAGCTTCAAATGGACCACAAATATTGATGTGTATAAATTCAAGAAGTTTTGTGCTTCTTGTGGCTGCTTTCTTTGTAGTGTGTTTAGTTTGTTTGCCTTTAATACAATCAACACATACATTTAGGTCTATAAAATCCAATTGAGGAAGGATTTCACTTTTAACCAACCTCAATATCCTTTGTTTGGATATATGACCCAACCTTTGATGCCACAAGAAAGCAGAGTTATCATCTTGTGCACTACATTTACTACCAACTACATGCTCAACATTAAACAAAGATTCCATAAATTTATTATCAAGATTGAAACGATACAAACCATTTATTAATGTACCACCACCATAATAGTACTTATTCTTAAACAAAGAAAAGGTTCCGCTTTCAAACTTGACATTAAACATAAATTCATCCAACTTCCCAATGGAAACAATATTTCGAGCACAATCAGGAACATAAAGACACTTTTCTAAATCTAAATGACTACCAGAGTCCAAGATCAATATGTAAGTCCCAGTTCCTTCTGTTTGTGCTTTCATCCTGTTCCCCATGAACAAATACTTTTCAGTTCCTTTTATGGGATGGATTGAAAGGAATCCGTATGTAACATGAGACACATGAGTAGTTGCACCAGAATCTAACCACCAGGTATTATTAGGAACTTCAGCAAGGTTTGATTCAAAACAAATAGAAACAAAGTAAGTACCTTTCTTTTCGAACCATTCCTTTCTTTTCGGACAATCCTTCTTCAAGTGTCCAACCTTTCTACAGAAGTAACACTTGACCTCCTTTATGACTTGGCCCTCATTAGCTTTAATTGGGCTTTTGTCATTCTTTGGAGTTTTGTCCTTCATTTTATTCCTTTTCCCTGGTTTAGCCTTGCTGTTACTAGCTCCTTCATGAACAGTGAGATGGATTGAGTGATCTTTTATTTTCTTCAACATCCCTTCCTCTTGAACTAACATGGCTTTAATCTCTTGAAAGTTCCATTTTTCTTTTATGGTGTTATAATTCACCTGGAACTGGCCAAACTCAGGAGGAAGTGAGTTGACGATAATTGAACCATAAATGTCTCACTCAATTCCATACCCATAATCCTCAACTTTGCTGCTTTGTTGGACATGATAGTTACATGATCATGAATGGGTTTAGACCAATCAAACTTAATAGTCGTTAACTCACTCATGAGACTTTCCACAATGGACTTATCAGCAATAACCGATTGATAGTACTCTTTGACTTTCATGAGAAATTCCCTTGCATTATCGGGCTTTAGGCATGGATGGCTTAACATTTTCAGCCATCGTCATACGCATCAAATTCAAGCTGAGCCTATTAGACATTTCCCAAGCTTCATAAGACTTACTTCATCTTGGGTACTAGTATCAGTTATGTCAGCAGGAATATGGTCTGACACTAATGCAACATCCAAATGAATTAGTCCAAGATAAAAATGGATTCGTTCGGACCATTCATCAAAGTTCAGACCATTGAATTTGATCATGAAATTGCCTAAAGAAAATAAATTTGTAGAGGCTGCAAACGTGATTCATACTTGTATATTACCATTTTGAGTTAATCGATTCAAACATATAAATTTTAATAACATATATAAGTTCACCTTTGGGTGAACCTTAAACATGTAACCTTTAACCATAATTAACAACCACATATACTTAGTATGTTGTGATTTCTTTAATCATATGCACAAGTATATATGTAAGCATAATGAGTTCAAATGTACATGTTAAGAAACAAATAATCATGTACAATTGACAAAATGTCTAATTAACCTCTGTAGCTAGGCCACTTTGTTGACTAACAAGCTTGAACATATTAGATATTTTCTTTTTTTAGAATATAATAAGATATAATATTTATTCAACAATTAATTTAGTCTCTTTGGTGACTAGCAAATAAATTTAAAATAAACAACTTTAATAATATCTATTACTATGATCCAATAATATGAGATGAATTATCTATTTGTCATTTATCTTGGCCACTTTGGTGACTAACAAACTCTTTCAAGTAAGTAAATATTTTTAACTATCATATCTCAAAATTTGTGCAATTATGTAATATGAGATAAAAATACATATTTAGACATTTAATAACAGATATCTTTAATTATTATCTCAAAATACACGTATCACAAAATAACTTTAATATGTTTACATGTTTCTTTTTCATCATATATCATTAATTTTGATATTCATGATAAAGGAATTGTGTAAAGCATTGAACATGTCCATAATCTGAATAGTATTGCGCATTGAAAATACTTTTATAACATGTATATCTTTTATACGTGTCACATAGTACAATAACACTTCAATATACATGAACTGAAAAAGGATTAATATTTATTTGATAAGTACCAAGCGGAAGCATTGAAATATTTAACAATACATTTATGCTAAACAAATAGTTATCAAATAAGTCTCGTATTTCAATTTACACAATGATCAAGTTACACATATTCAATTGTTTATGGTACACAGTTTGGAACAAGACATATCCATTCATCCATTTCCATTTTCATTGTACGGCAAGGAATTAACAAGCTGAACAAGTTGAGCCTTTCTCTTTCGTATATCTGTAACACCCCCAGAAATCCATCGGGAATGTTACACGTCGTAGACCCATCTCACGAGGATCTACCAGGCTAAACATCACAGAAATGACCAAATGCTTGCTCGGCCAGGGTCAAACAAAATAATAATACATACCGTTAAGGTCAATTTCAAGTAGACTACACGGACCGAAGAGGTCACACACCTCAATCAATAGACAATAACTCTATACAACATTACCCACGCAGGGGTCGAAGTACAATACAACGGAAGACTGTTTACAACTCTGACAATACAACATAACATGACCAAACTCTCATCCCTTGATTAGTATCGTAGCTCGTCACTTCCTCTGCCGATCCTGGAACTGCTCCCCAAGAACCTGCATGTACCTGGACGCAATACCGACATCCACCCCCGATTACTCAGGGGTTAGTAAAACTCTACTGTTTTACTAGTGCAAGTATCAAATCATACGAAATGTGACAAGCAAACATCAACCATGGATCAGATACAATAATCAAGTACCATATCATTCCCGAGATGTTTTAACAATTTAGGAAACGAGATTCACAAGTAAAATTCTCATCACGGGGATTTTTAGAAACATAAAACCTTTAGGACCTCAAGTCCTGATTTGTAAAACCTTTTCGAAAACCTTAGGGTTCTAACCCAAATTTCAATTCGTACTTTAGTAATTTACAGTACGAAAATATTTCCACAATTCTCGTGCGACTCGGCCCAACATTCTCTTCTTGAAAACTTTCTTTTAAAACTTTGATTGTCAAAACATTGTGACACCGTGATCCACCATCACGTTTCTCCGTAGGTTCAACAACTCACACGGACTAAACCACACACACTAATCAAACATAAACAATCTTAACACCATGATCCACCGTCACGCATCTCCGTTGGTTCAACAACCCACACGGACTAAACCACACACATTAATCAAACATAAACAATATTAATACCGTGATCCACCATCACGCGTCTCCGTAGGTTCAACAACCCACACGTACTAAACCACACACACTAATCAAACATAAACAATCTAAACACAGCGATCCACCGTCACGCGTCTCCGCACGTTCAACAACCCACACGGACTAAAATAACCACAACAACATCACAAATAGTCCTAACACCGTGATCCTCTGCCACGTGTCACCGTTGGCCCCGTCGAACCCACCCGATTGGACGTACTGTGCCCTAAACTCATGCTCCACTACTATGTGTTCTCGTAGGCCTCGTCAGAACAGCACGATTGGACCTCAGCACCTCATTAAGCTCCGACCCATGATCCACGGCCATGAGTCCTCGTAGGTCCCGTCGGACTAGCACGAGTGAACATAGCGGACACACACATATTCACGTTCAAATTCCTACAACAATGAGCACTTTCAATCAATCACATTGATCACCACGAATTCATACATCACGCGCACATAACACAATCTCAACAATCACAACAACCGTCATCAATCAACGACACATAACCAGCATAACTCACGATCAATACACAATACATTGCACAACCAAGTGTACAACCAACCCGCACGTACATCGCAATCCTGCACACATGGCACAACAAATAACACATATACCAATATAACACTATCATCACAAAGCCTTCAAATTGCGGAATACACAACCACTAACACGAAACATATTTACGAAGGCAAACAAATCATCACTAACCTAATACGTGATTTCTAGTCGCAAGATATAAGTCGTATAATAAGATACTTGCCTCGATAGACGATACCCGAATATCCCTACGAACACGGCACAACCCGAAAAATCCCAAACACCTACATTCCTCCGTGAAAACACAACGGAAACACGATTACTATGAGTATAACAATTGAAAACAACGGAAAACACGATCAAGAACCAAAGGGAACCCTTTGAGACATTTAATCGGACATTAAATGTTCAAGGTTTCCTTAGAACACCAAAAATCCCGATTGGGTTCCAACGAACTCGAAATACGGATATACAATCCGTAGAACATGCTAGCAATACTCAATAACATCAAATAATTCATCAAAATGGGACGAACAACGAAATCAAGAAGGAATTCCCGAAAGTCAACCCTATGAGATTTCAAGAAATTACCTTTGATCCCGACGAATGAAGTGGAATATGATGATAGATACGAATCAAGCTTCCCAAAATGATGCACGACGGTACCTCCGATCACCACCCTAGAATCCCAGCCGAAAATCGCGGAAGAAGAAGGGGAAAGGGAAAAAAATGATGTTTTTCCCGAATAAAATGCTGCCACTGGTTTATATACCAGTGGCATTTTACGGCCGTAACAGGCACAACTTACGGCCGCAACTCTCCATCCTTACGGCCGCAACACTCGGGACTTACGGCCGTAAGTACCCCTATGAGCTACTGCCCAAAATACGAACGTGTGTTAATGCCGTTACCAACAAGACATTACGGCCGTCACACTGGCTCACCTTAAGGCCGTAACACACCATCCTTACGGCCATAACTCTCGTAATACACGCCCGTAACTGATAGGGTCTACGGCCGTATGCGTTCTGCTGAACACAATATCAAGACTCAAAAATTCAGACAGTCAGGTCGGACACTCGACAACGTCACGGATACTCAAATGCACCAAAAGCAATAACAGACACGCCACGAGGCATAACGTACAATACCTCAACACATACACAATCGAAAATACACAAATGACAACAAGTCATCCTCAGCTAAAAATCACTACACGATAGTAACACATAGAGTATCACGATAGAAACCATTCCGATTTACATCAACAAGAAAAAAAAATGTCCTGCATAAAAACACAAACAATACAAGATAATGGAAAACGAAAACACCAGATATTACATTATACTCCATTAAAATTAAGTTTCGTCCTGAAACTTAAAACAAAACATCAGGGTATAATACAAACAAAACCAAAAAGGTCCACGCAACAAATATCAATCTCCACTCGAGATATAGTACAAAAATACAACACACAACTACATTACTGGGCACCACTGGGCCCTCCACGAGTAGTAACAAAATTCCGATTCCCGAACATCTTAGCAACGGTATCACAAGGTACCGCTTGATGCCCCATATGACCACACTTGAAACAATTCACTTGAGCGAATGCGAATCCTGTCGTACATGGCCCACACGACTGTAGTTGAAACACGTCTTCACATCCCTCACATTACTCATGGATAAAACCACGATCAAAACCTCGACATTATCTCCTCGGCATGCCGAACATGCAATCACTAAGTACAACGAAACGCAACATCGCATAGCAACATACCAAGATGCCAACTCAGCACAACACATCACAAATAAATAAGCCGAAATGCCCACTCAGCATAATATACCAACATAAGGCAACAATTATCAACTAACAAAAAATATCCACTCCGAGTACTTATACGAATACACGAACCATCACTGCAATAATAGAACTTAAATTCATAAGTAATCCACATGGCCACATCAACAGAAATGTATGAACTTTTGCTAAAACAAACACGGACAAAACCACATACATATCATTGGGGTCAAACATTTGTAACATTCTTTAAAAATAAAATTTTCTGAGGTATTCGTTCAAATGATACTTTAAAAATGAAATTTTTGAAAAATACTTTTATTACCTCGGTCGTTCAATCAAAACCATGAACTTATTATCATAACTGTTTCGTTTTGATATCATTTACAAATCAACATTTTGAATTAACAAATCTGCTCAAAAAATGATATCATCAAAATGACCTTATCAATATATATCATCATCACCATTAACTGTAACACCCCGAGATATTCGGAATATTTACAGCGCCGTAAACCCTTTATATAAGAATTTACAAAGCTAAATTAAAGAAATGCTGAATAATACAAAAGTACTACTAGAAATTGAGTAATTCGATAACCGGTTCAAACAACTTAAATCAATCCGATTATTACAGACATCTCAATCATCAACAGGACACACGTACTCGAGTACTGAAAATCAAACCAGAATAACAAAACAACACAACGGATAACATCACTGAGCCCCCTCGTCATCATGTCGGTACTGTGGTTGCTTCCCCGCTCCTCGGCTACCCGAACATCAAAAAAATGTCCACCCCCACAGGGGTTAGCAAAACGATGCTAGTACAATACAAAATCAGATATGCAACAACGATGCATAGCAATTTACAAATCACGGACTTCCTCTACCGGAATTCAACGATGCGAATCCACATGATTCCATCAACACAACAAAGGGTATTCTAATGATCCAGCGCCCTCAGCATAGATCCCAAGATGATCCCGTCGGACCAAAACGATGTGGAAAAACCCATCCAATGATCCAGCGCCCTCAGCATAGATCCCAAGATGATCCCGTCGGACCAACACGAGGTGGACAACAGATCCAGCGCCCTCAGCATAGATCACACGATCCCTTCGGATCAACACAACTATGCATACATATGCAAAATCGATATCTCCATCAACATGAACATACAAATAAATCAATAACGATATTATGACAATTCAACTGGAATGACCTCATGTTCAACAACATGAATAACAATATGCATGATCAAAATCATCAATATTACCAATATTCAAATTACGATACTTGCCTTAGAAATGGCGACAAGGTTTGCTACTACGAAAAATCTTCAACCCGCTTGAAGAACTCTCACTCGATCAATCCACTAAAACCCGAACCTTCAACGAATAATAACATCGGTATAACTAACGGTTCCGGATAATCGTTCTAAACATCATTTGAACATCAAAATGAGTGTTATACCCAATCATACAAGCGTACTAATCTGCCCCAAACCATATCGGTTGAATCAGCACTATGTTACTTAACCGAACAAAAGCTCATAGTATTCCATCTAAGATCAAATGCATCCTTCAGTCGGATTCATCCATTATACCACATGATAATTCGTCTTATAAGGATCCTAATCATACTCTTCATTAATTCAAAGCAACAAGATATCGGAAATACCTCGACAAACACCATAAGAACTTATTCACTAGGTTCAACATGATTAACATCTTCTTCTTCAAGGAAAAATCCCTAAGTTTAATCCATTAAGTTCTCTTATACGCATTGTTCGACCATAATAATAGTAAGAACTCAGTAAACTTGCTATAATCAGGTTTATAATTTCAGGGCACTACGTTCAAGAGCCCTAATACTACAAGGTTCGATTAATATTCTTAACAACGATGGAGAGCCGAAGCATAACCGAAATTATTCTTCTAAAAACATGGTGTTCGACTCCTCAAGCTAATAATTGACTCGGTAATCTCAAAAATAGGTTCAAACCATCACCAAGAACATGTAATCAAGTTGGTGAAGGATCACATACCTCAATATAGTGAAGAACAAAGAAATACTTGAAGAAACTCAACACCGGAAGCTTGAACACCAACCACAAGGGTCTATGATATTCACAATCGAACTAGGATAATGAAATGAGAGGTATATGGTGCTGGGGAGTTCTCAGATTGCAAAAATCGTCAAGGGAGTGAGGAGGAAATGAAATGGGGGTTGTGGGTTATAATAGAACTTTAAGCATTACATACGTTATAGGCAATCCTTTACGTACGTTAAAGCCTTAGCGTACGCTATCCTCAAATCTTAGCTATGTTAACGTCTGGCAATAGCTCACTGCCTCGATTCTGGCTTCGCTTATGTACGCTATTCAAACCCGTTTACGTACGTAAAACCAGGTAATTAGCGTATGTTAACAATCCTACCTAACGTACATTAAGCCTCATTGACTTGCTTATCTAGAAAGACGTCCAGGTTCAGTCGGAGCATTATCCGGCCCCCACACGCCGACCTTGTCTGATCTAAAATTGACTGAAGCTTACGTACGTTATGCTGCAACTGCAACATACGTTATCTTCTGTACATAGCGTACGTTATTCTCATCATATAGCATGCGTTATGACGTGCATAAGCATGCATGCATGAATGTTAGGAAATACAAAAACGTAGGGATATGAATACGAAAACCACACTTCGATTAATAACACCACATAATCGAATGTTACAAGTTCGAATACAGGTAAAATACACAATAATTATCTGGGCATTACATACTACCCCTCTAAAAAGAAGTTTCGTCCCGAAACTTAAGCCGAAAGCAAATCTGGGTATCTCGACTTCATACTATCCTCAGTTTCCCAAGTTGCTTCTTCGACTCCATGTTGAGACAACTGAACTTTAACCAAGGAGATTGGTTTATTCCTCAATTTCTTGACTCGACTCTCGAGTATCTTGATTGGCTTTTCTTCGAACGTGCCACCATTAGCCACTTCAATCTCTCCAAAATCGATGATATGACTGGGATCCGGTACATACTTCCGTAATTGGGATACGTGGAACACATTATGAATGTGATTCAGCGATGGTGGTAAGTCCAACCTGTACGCCAACTCCCCAACTCTCTCAAGGATTTCGAATGGTCCGATATATATCGGACTCAACTTCCCTTTCTTCCCAAAACGGAAAATTCCCCGAGTAGGAGAAACCTTCAATAGCACATGGTTCCCAATTACAAACTCTAACGGGCGACGACGTACGTCTGCATAAGACTTATGTCTACTCTGGGCAGTCAACAGCCTTTCACGAATCAGAGATACCTTCTTTTGAGTCTGAACTATCAATTCTGGTTCCATCCCAATCAAGTCAGAAGAATCATTCCAACACAGGGGCGATCTGCACCTTATCCCGTAAAACGCTTCAAACGGTGCCATCTTAATGGAAGCATGCCAACTATTGTTGTAGGTGAATTCAATCAACGGCAAATGAACCTCCCAATCAGTCGACTAATCTAAGGCACAAGCTCTTAGCATATCTTCCACTGTATGAATAGTCCTTTCGGACTGTCCGTCCGTCTGAGGATGATAAGCTGTGCTAAAGTTCAGCTCAGTTCCCAAGGCTTTATGAACTGCCTTCCAAAAGTGTGACACAAAACGACCATCCCGATCTGAAATAATGGTCTTCGAAGTACCATGCAATCGGACTATCTCTGCAATGAACACCCGTGCCAACTTCTCTGGTCCCCATGTATCCTTAACACCCAGAAAATTAGTCGACTTGGTTAGATGATCAACTATCACCCAAATCATATTCATCCCCATTCTAGTCCTTGGCATATTGGTGAGAAAGTCTATCGATATATCCTCCCACTTCCATTTAGGGATCGGAAGCGGTTTCAACATTCCGGCAGGTCGTTGATGTTCAATCTTAACCTGTTGACAAGTTAAACACTTACGAGACGTATTCCGCTACGTCCCTCTTCATATTTCCCCACCAGAATTTTTGCTTTAGGTCCTTATACATCTTACTGGTGCCCGGGTGAATAGAATACGGCGCACTGTGAGCTTCCTTCATGATCGTCTATTTCAAAGCATCGCCATTGGGGATGCAAAGTCGACTTTGGAATCTCAGCACCCCATCATCATGTATCATGAATCCTGGGGCCTTTCCCTGATCACTTCATCACGTAACCGGAAAAATCATAGAATCATCCAACTTCTTAAACTTTATTTCTTTGATTAACGGCGAAGTTAATTCCATCATACACAGTTGGCCTTGGACTCCTTGCCACCATACTTCAATTCCTTCGTGAATCAATTCTCGTTGAATGCTGGACTGGGACGTAAGCGCTTCCAACATTCGAATAGAAACAGGTTTGCGGCTCAGTGCATCAGCTACCACGTTCGCCTTGCCTGGATGATAAAGAATCTCCAGATCGTAATCTTTGATCAGTTCCAGCCATCTCCTCTGTCTCATGTTTAATTCCTTCTGACGGAAAATATACTTGAGACTCTTATGATCTGTGAAGATCTGACAATGAGTGTCGTATAAATAATGTCGCCAAATCTTCAGGGCAAGGACAACTGCTAACTCTAAATCATGTGTCGGGTAGTTAACCTCATACGGTTTCAACTGTCGAGAGCCATAGGGAATCACCTTATCCTTCTGCATCAACACGTAACCCAGACCCTGATTTGAAGCATTGCTGTAAACCATGAACCCATCAGTTCCATCTAGTAGTGCTAATATTGGCGCCGTTGTCAGTCTTCTCTTAAGTTCATCAAAACTAGTCTGACATTTCTCGTCCCACACGAATTTTTGAGCCTTCTGTAACAGCTAAGTAATCAAACGAGCAATTTTGGAAAATCCTTCCACAAAACGATGATAATATCCAGCAAGTCCTAAGAAACTTCTGACTTCCTTCACGTTCTTAGGAGATTTCCACTCCAAAATTGCCTTAACTTTCTTCGGGTCTATCTGAACTCCGTCGATCGATATCACGTGCCCGAGGAATGTTACTTCCTTAAGCCAGAACTCACATTTGGAAATTTTTGCATAAAGCTGTTCATTCCTCAAAATATTCAAAACGATACGCAAATGTTTTGCATGCTCTTCTGCATCCTTCGAATAGATCAAGATGTAATCAATGAAAACGACCACGAATTTATCCAAGTATTCTAAGAATACTCGATTCATCGATTGCATAAACACCACAGGAGCATTTGTAAGTCCAAATGGCATCACCACAAACTCATAGTGCCCGTACCGGGATCTGAAAGTGAATTTCGGTATATCAGATTCCTTAGTCCTCAACTGATGGTATCCTGATCTCAAGTCGATCTTCGAGAATACCGTCGCCCCCTGCAGTTGATCAAATGAATCATCGATCCTAGGCAATAGGTATTTATTCTTGATCATCACCTTGTTTAGCTCCCTTTAATCAATACACAATCGGAGGGATCCGTCTTTCTTCCGGATAAAGAGAACGGGTGCTCCCCAAGGAGAAACGCTAGGTTGAATGTAAACCTTCTGCAACAATTCCTCAAGCTGTTTCTTTAACTCATACATCTCGGTTGGCGCCATGCGGTATGGTGCTCTGTAAATAGGTGTGGCTCCAGGCTCCAATTCGATATTAAACTATACAGCTCTTCGTGGAGGTAACCCAGGTAGTTCGTCAGGGAAATGCATCTGAAAATTCGTTCATAACTGGAATAGATGAGAGCTCTACTCCTTCTTCCTTCTTCATGGCATAACACCAAAATCCGTGACAATCCCATTTTAGCAATTTAATCGCTTGTATGGATTTGATCACTTTCCCCGAGCTTCTTGGTCTCCATCCTTCAAATAAGTGTTCAGATCCGTCATCAGCAATAATCGAGATAACTCTCTTCCGATAATTCAAAATAGCCCCACAATGATTGAGCCAATCGTCTCCAAGAATTAAATCGTTACCATGGATGTCGACCACTATAAGATTTGACAGACAATCTCTCCCTCCTATAGACACAGGGAAAGCTTCTAAATATTCCACAATTCTCTCACCGCTCAGCAGACTCACAACATAAGGTTCACAATCATGCAAACACGAGATTTTCAAACGATTAACACAATTCAAAGATATGAAAGAATGTGTAGCTCCTGATTCGAATAAGACACTAACTGGTTGCAAAGAAATATGAATCGTACCTGATGCAACATCAGTGTTCTGATCATCTGACCTCCTCATCTCATAAGGGTGCGGAGGAACGGACCCCACACTGGATGCCTCTCTCTTTCCGAAATTCTGTTGTTGAAGACCACTCTGCTGTGTCGGGTTCACACTCGTCTCTTTTGGAACTTGTGCTGAAGTGCGAGCCCCAAACGATCTAGTCACATTTCCGCAAAAATTCGCACGATGCCCTTCCTGCCCTCATTCAAAACAGGACACAGAAGGAGCAGAGCAATCACGCCGAATATGCCCTGCTTGCCCACAGTTATAACACTTCTTCGCTGCATCTGAAACCGTCGATGCTGTTATGAACTTCTTTCCGCCTTGAGAAGGATACGGAGGCCTTCTGGATGAATGGAATGAGGACTGGCCCTTGCGGGGCCCACCACTCTTGCTCTCGGTGAAGTTGCCAGACACTTTCTGCTTTTTTACTTCCGCAAATTTCTCCACCGCTGTCTCTTTTATCTCGTAAGCGTTGCTTTGTCCCGACATCGCCGAAGGGTAGTACATTCAAATCCGGGCATATATTGCTGGATCTACGGCTTCATCCGCATGTCTAAGTGAAAAATCTTTTCCGCCTCGGTCCTCACCAAATGTCTCAGACAGGTCAGCTGGTGATTAAAAGTCTTAATCACGTCTGTCACAGATGCCTCCATATTTTGTGGCCAGAAAAACTCTCGGACTCTAGCCTCTCTAACTGGACGAGAACAATATTGTGCTTCCATCATAATTTGAATTCAGTCGAGTAAGCATTATGATCCTCAGGTCGAATGGCTTCCCACCAGTCGAAAGCTTCCCCAATCAGAAAATACTGAGCGATCGGAATTTTTCGGTCATCGGGATAATTAATTCCCACAAATATCTTCTCTAGTTCTTTCAGCCAGTTGTACCATGTAGGCATCTCTGAGGAACCGTCAAACTTAGATGGGTGTAGTTTGACCACTTCTGAAAGCCACTTGTCTCCCCGATTGTCTTTGTTACGCTGTTGCCCATTGTTGCTTGCATGCGGTCAACCACCTGAGCAAATTGGGTCATCTGAGTGACCACTTTTTGAAGCACTCCCGGCATGTTAGGATTTGCGTCTTCCTCCATAGTTCGTGCCCAGTCATTATTCACCGATTCCTGTTGTTCGTCAGAATGGGAATCAGCTCGATTAGCCAACAAGTCCGGGGTAGACGGCGAATCTTCTCGTCTCGTATTTCCACATCCGCGTCCACAACCACGTTCGCGTCCACGACCTCCTCTCAACATACTGTAAACACAAATACTCAATATCGAGAGCAAAGTCTTCTAAAAAATCGTTAATATCCACAAAACACGAAATAATTAAAATGGTAGTATATGAGATTAGGAAACTTACAACCACGGTCCTCATGACGACGCTGGCTATGCAGTGATGTTAAGCGACCAATAAATCAAATGACATAAACAGACCCAACTAAACCCAACTGCCAAGATATCCATGAATCTTAGTTCCGATACATATTCTTTAACACCCCGAGATATTCGGAATAATTACATCGCCGTAAACTCTTTATATAAGAATTTAAAAGGCTAAATTAAAAAAATGCAGAATAATACAAAGGTACTACTAGAAGTTGAGTAATTCGGTGACCGGTTCAAACAACTTAAATCAATCCGATTATTACAAACATCTCAATCATCAACAAGACACACGTACTCGAGTACTGAAAATCAAACCAGAATAACAAAACAACACAACGGATAACATCACTGAGCCCCCTCGTCATAATGTTGGTACTGTGGTTGCTTCCCCGCTCCTCGGCTACCTGAACATCAAAACAAATGTCCACCCCGCAGGGGTTAGCAAAACGATGCTAGTACAAGTATCATAATATACAAAATCAGATATGCAACAATGATGCATAGCAAAATACAAATCACGGACTTCCTCTACCGGAATTCGACGATGCGAATCCAAACGATTCCATCAACACAACAAAGGGTATTCCAATGATCCAGCGCCCTCAGCATACATCCAAGGATGATCCCGTCAGACCAACACAAGGTAGAAAAACCCGTCCAATGATCCAGCGCCCTCAGCATAGATCCCAAGATGATCCCGTCGGATCAACACGAGATGGACAACAGATCCAGCACCCTCAGCATAGATCAGACGATCCCTTCGGATCAACACAACATGTACAACACAACTATGCATACATATATGCAAAATCAATATGTCCATCAACATGAACATACAAATAAATCAATAACGATATTATGACAAGTCAACTGGAATGACCTCATGTTCAACAACATGAATAACAATATGCATGATCAAAATCTTCAATATTACCAATATTCAAAATACGATACTTGCCTTAGAAATGGCGACAAGGTTTGCTACTATGAAAAATCTTCAACCCGCTTGAAGAACTCTCACTCGATCAATCCACCAAAACCCGAACCTTCAACGAACAATAACATCAGTATAACTAACGGTTCCGGATAATCATTCTAAACATCATATGAACATCAAAAGGCGTGTTATACCTAATCATACAAGCGTACTAATTTGCCCCAAACCATTTCGGTTGAATCAACACTATGCTACTTAACCGAACAAAAGCTCATAGTATTCCATCTAAGATCAAATGCATCCTTCGGTCGGATTCTTCCATTATACCACATGATAATTCGTCTTATAAGGATCCTAATCATACTCTTCATTAATTCAAAGCAACAAGATATGGGAAATACCTCGATGAACACCATAAGAACTTATTCACTAGGTTCAGCACGATTAACATCTTCTTCTTCAAGGAAAAATCCCTACGTTTAATCCATTAAGTTCCCTTATACGCATTATTCGACCATAATAATACGTAAGAACTTAGTAAACTTGCTATAATCAGGTTCATAATTTCAGGACACTACGTTCAAGAGCCCTAACACTACAAGGTTCGATTAATACTCTTAACAACGAAGGAGAACCGGAGCATAACTGAAATTATTCTTCTAAAAACATGGTGTTCGACTCCTCAAGATAATAACTGACTCGGTAATCTCAAAAACAGGTTCAAAACATCACCAAGAACACATAATCATGTTGGTGAAGGATCACATACCTCAATATAGTGAAGAACAAAGAAAGACTTGAAGAAACTCAACACCGGAAGCTTGAACACCAATCCACAGGGGTCTATGATCTTCAAAATCGAGCTACGATGATGAAATGAGAGGTATATGGTGCTGGGGAGTTCTCAGATTGCAAAAATCGTCAAGGGAGTGAGGAGGAAATGAAATGGGGGTTGTGGGTTATAAATAGAACTTTAAGCATTACGTACGTTATAGGCAATCCTTTATGTACGTTAAAACCTTAGCGTACGCTATCCTCAAATCTTAGATATGTTAACGTCTGGCAATAGCTCACTGCCTCGATTATGGCTTCGCTTACGTACGCTATTCAAACCCGTTTACGTATGTAAAACCAGGTACTTAGCATACGTTAACAATCCTACGTAATGTACGTTAAGCCTCGTTGACTTGCTTAGCTGTAAAGCTGTCCAGGTTCACTCGGAGCATTATCAACGAATCTTCATTCGGCCCCCACACACCGACCTTGTCTGATCTGAAATTGACTGAAGCTTACGTACATTATGCTGCAACTGCAACGTACGTTATCTTCCGTACGTAGCGTACGTTATGCTCATCATCTAGCGCGTGTTATGATGTGCAGAAGCATGCATGCATGAATGTTAGGAAATACAAAAACGTAGGGATACGAATACGGGAAACGACCGATATAGAGTACAGATACGACTGTAACAATAAGATTATGGCCGTGACAGAAATAAGCTTACGGCCGTAATAACACACAACTTAGTGCAGTAACAACAAGAAAATTACGGCCGTAACACTATCATCTTACGGCCATAGCAACTTCCAGCTTACGACCGTATCACAAATTTCAGACGGTCAGAATTCATCGGGTTGTAAAGCGATCAAATAACCCAAAGAAATTTCAAATACTCCAAAAGTTAAGGATCGACTCTTAACAATATATCCCGACATTTAGAAACACTGCAAAATACTCCGACGAGCATAACAACATAACAAACTTGTCGCCACGACTTAGTCCCAACACACAAACACATAGCATTTTAAATTCCAAAAATCAAGGTCGTTTTGCAAAATAAAAATTTTCCAGATCCTTTCGATCATATCCAAAAATGACGGTAACAATTTGCAATGTCCGAAGTACTTTAAAACACATTTTTCAAATACCGTCTGAAGGTGTCATTTGAAAATACATGACCAACTCGTCAAAGTTAAACCGGTTTCCAAATCCATACAAAATCGTTGTTTAACCGCACCATCGAAATATTTTCAGAAATCGATTTTTTTACAAAAATACTCAAGCCCATAAAATCTTTCAGAAAACCATTTTCAAAGCTACACGCAGCGGACACAATTAAAATTATCCAAAAATAATCGAACTTAAAACCACATGCCCAAACGGCAAACATGATCACCAAATCAACTAAATACAACTCGTGAAAACCAAGTTTAAACATACGCCAAACTATAGAACTGAGTTTCTCGACAAACTCTACCATCGATACATTTTCTGGAACACGTCAAGGTTCACAAATTTCACATCATATTGCACCACTCGGAGCCCACTCCATCATTACATTCAGCTCAATACACAAGTGGTGCACCACGAATATCAAACACGGATTCCATTTCACAACATCAACAAACAAATATTATGCACCACAATTATCTCACATAAATGCAATCATGGAACACAGATACCTCGCACAAAAGAGGAGACTTACGTCCACAGGCTGCACAGAGATGACGGTCGCCCACGATACTAATCTCATCCGATAAAACATCTGACACGTTGTGACTACGCACAACTCAACTTGTCACCCGACAACTCGAATGACATGACAACACACTACTCGACAAATCACGACTCGACTCAACCCGACAACCTATGTTTCCACAATTTAAGCTCCGATACCATAAATATAACACCCCCATAAATCCATCGGGAATGTTACACGCCGTAGACCCTTCCCACGAGGATCTACCAGGCTAAACATCACAAAAATGACCAAATGCTTGCCCGGCCAGGGTCAAACAAAATAATAATACAAACCGTTAAGGTCAATTTCAAGTAGACTACACGGACCGATGAGGTCGCACAACTCAATCAACAGACAATAACTCTATACAACATTACCCACGCAGGGGTCGAAGTACAATACAGTGGAAGACTGTTTACATCTCTGAAAATACCACATAACACGACCAAACTCTCATCCCTTGATTAGTATCGTAGATTGTCAGTTCCTCTGCTGATCCTGGAACTGCTCCTCAAGAACCTGCATGTACCTGAACGCAATACAGACATCCACCCCCGATTAATTGGGGGTTAGTAAAACTCCACTATTTTACTAGTGCAAGTTTCAAATCATATGAAATGTAACAAGCAACCATCAACCATGGATCAGATAAAATAACCAAGTACCAAATCATTCCCGAGAGGTTTTAACAATTTAGAAAACGAGCAAGGAATTATTCGCAAGTAATATTCTCATCTCGGGGATTTTTAGAAACACAAAACCTTTAGGACCTCAAGTACTGATTTGTAAAACCTTTTCGAAAACCTTAGTGTTCTAACCCAAATCTCAATTCGTATTTCAGTAATTTACAGTACGAAAACATTTCCACAATTGTCTTGGGACTCTGCTAACATTCTCTTCTTGAAAACTTTCTTTTAAAACTTTGATTGTCAAAACATTGTGACACAGTGATCCACCGGCACGTGTCTCCGTATGTTCAACAACCCACACGAACTAAACCACACATACTAATCAAACATAAACAATCTTAACACCATGATCTACCGTCATGTGTCTCCGTAGGTTCAACAACTCACACGGACTAAACCACACACACTAATCAAACATAAACAATCTTAACACCGTGATCCACCGTCACGTGTCTCCGTAGGTTCAACAACCTACACGGACTGAACCACATATTAACACCATGATCCACCGTCATGCGTCTCCGCAGGTTCAACAACCCACACGGACTAAAATAACCACAACAACATCACAGATAGTCCTGACACCGTGATCCTCTGCCACGTGTCACCGTTGGCCCCGTCGAACCCACCCGGTTGGACGTACTGTGCCCTAAACTCATGCTCCACTGCTATGTGTTCTCGTAGGCCTCGTCAGACCCGCACGATTGGACCTCAGCACCTCACAAAGCTCCGACCCATGATCCACTGCCATGAGTCCTCCTAGGTCCCGTTGGACCAGCACGAGTGAACATAGCGGACACACACATATTCACGTTCAAATTCCTATAACAATGAGCACGGTCAATCAATCACATTGATCACCACGAAATCATACATCACACGCACATAACACAATCTAAAAAATCACAACAACCATCATCAATCAACGACACACAACCAACATAACTCACGATCAATACACAATACATTGCACAACCAAGTGTACAACCAACCCACACGTACATCGCAATCCTGCACACATGGCACAACACATAACACATATACCAATATAACACTATCATCACAAAGCCTTCAAATTGCGGAATACATAACCAACTCACATGAAATATATTTACGAAGGCAAACAAATCATCACTAACCTAATACGTGATTTCTAGTCGCAAGATACAATTCATATAATAAGATACTTGCCTAGATAGACGACACCCGAATATCCCTACGAACACAGCATAGCCCGGAAAACCTCGAACACCTACAATCCTTCATGAAAACACAACAGAAACACGATTACTACGAGTATAACAATTGAAAACAATGAAAAACACGATCAAGAACTGAAGAGAACCCTTTGAGACATTTTATCGGACATTAAATGTTCAAGGTTTCCTTAGAGCACCAAAAATCTCGATTGGGTTCCAACGAACTCGAAATACAGATATAAAATCTGTAGAACATGCTATCAATACTCAATAACATCAACTAATTCATCAAAATGGGACGAACAACGAATTCAAGAAGGAATTCCCAAAAGTCAACCCTATGAGATTTCAAGAAATTACCTTCGATCCGGACGAATGAAGTGGAAGATGATGATAGATACGAATCAAGCTTCCCAAAATGATGCATGACGATACCTCCGATCACCACCCTAGAATCCCAGCCGAAAATCGCGTAAGAAGAAGGGGAAAGGGAAAAAATTATGTTTTTCCCGAATAAAATGCTGCCACTGGTTTATATACCAGTGGCATGTTACGGCCGTAACAGGCACAACTTACGGCCGTAACTCTCCATCCTTACGGCCGTAACACTCGGGACTTACGGCTGTAAGTACCCCTCTGGGCTACTGCCCAAAATACGAACGTGTGTTACGGTTGTTACCAACAAGACATTACGGCTGTAACACTGGATCACCTTACGGCCATAACACACCATATACACGGCTGTAGCTCTCGTAATACACGGTCGTAATTGATACGGTCTACAGTCGTATGTGTTCTGCTGAACACAGTATCAAGACCCAAAAATTCCGATAGCCAGGTCGGACACTCGACAACATCCCAGATACTCAAATGCACCAAAATCAATAACAGACACGCCATGAGGCATAATGTACAATACCTCAACACATACACAATCGAAAAGACACAAATGACAACAAGTCATCCTCAGCTAAAAATCACTACAAGATAGTAACACACAGCGTATTACGATAGGAACTATTCCGATTTACATCAAAAAGAAAAAAATGTTCGGCATAAAAACACAAACAATACAAGATAATGGAAAACGAGAACACCGGATATTACATTCTACTCCACTAAAAATAAGTTTCGTCTCGAAACTTAAAACAAAACATCAGGGTAGAATACAAACAAAACCAAAAAGGTTCACGCAACAAATATCAATCTCCACTCGAAATATAGTACAAAATACAACACATAACTACATTAATGGGCACCACTAGTCCAAATAATATGTATATCTTTTATATGTGTCACATATTACAATAACACTCCAATATACATGAATTGAAAAAGAATTAATATTTATTTGATATATACCAAGCAGAAGCATTGAAATATTTAACAATACATTTATGCTAAACAAATAGTTATCAAATAAGTCTCGTATTTCAATGTACACAATGATCAAGTTACACATATTCAATTGTTTATGGTACACAGTTTGGAACAAGATATATCCATTCATCCATTTCCATTTTCATCGTACGACAAGGAATTAACAAGTTCAATAAGTTGAGCCTTTCTCTTTCGTATATTGAACATAAGCAACCAACGAATGTAAATGACTAATGCAAAAAAGTTACTATAGTGATGTTTAACAAGATTCCGTACAATTACATTCATATATACATGTGCAAAACAAATATACATCTGTAGCTTGATCCATACAAACAGAAAACTACAGAAATAAATCTCACGTATACCATAATCTAATTTATAAATAATCAAGAGTGTTCAACCATGCGCTGATACCAATTGTTAGCATAATCAATTTAACTTCTTTACACTCTTAATTCCTTAGTACTAAAGACAAGAACATACCTTGATTCATGATGATTTGAATTGTTGGAGTGAATACTTTAGACTTCTTTTCTCTCCTCTTCTCTTTAGTTCTTTGAGTTGTCTTTTAGATGATATTAGGCAAAGAATGCATAGGTCTTTTTATATAGCATGTCAAGTATACCCAAAGGTCTTGATCATTAATGACCTTTCTGAATGCGGTTTTAGAAACATGTTAATGAGGGCATGAAATTAACACCCACTAATTCAAATACTTAATGTTTAATTATAAAATTAAACCTTTAATAGAATTAGACCTTTCACCTTATATGGACCATAATTAAATTATTATATTGTTAAATAATCTAACATGGGCTACTGTTTTGCATGTACACTTGAAGGAATTTTGAGCTCCAATTCCCATGCTTGTCCAGTAGAGAGTAAGACTCAATATATATATATATATATATATATATATATATATATATATGTGTGTGTGTGTGTGTGTGTGTGTGTGTGTGTGTGTGTGTGTGTGTGTGTGTGTGTGTGTGATATGTGTGTATCCATGAACCGAGTTTATTGGTGCATTAGATAAATTATAGAAAAAGCATTTAAGAGGGAGTAAGTACATGGCAAATTCCGACAACCATCTCGACAATCTTTTATATGTTTAGTTTATATTTTGTATTTTTGTCCTTTCTTTTTATATACATACATGTAATTCCGTCATTCCAAATTTATTCCTAAATACATAAATCTAATCTCATTATGTCCATTTTTAAATCCTAGATCCGACACGGGAACTATTAATAGAATGTAATGTAAATAATTTAATAAGCTGAAGTTTTCATTACCTTATCTTAAATTGAGGGATGAAAGTTCGAGACTCAAAAAGCCTAAATCAACAAGAAGATTTGAGAAGCCATATTCAACCAGAAGACTAGTAGAGCAATCTCAACTTAGAAGAGTTCAATTTGACCATAAGCCGCAATATGAATTCTGCCAAGCAGCAAAATTTATAGTTTTGCCAAGACCAAGTCCACCAAGTCCATCCAAGTCCAGCTAAGACCTTTCTGGTCCAATTTCCAAGAACCAAATTCCACAGGCCAGGACCCAGCCGAGGCCGAGTCAAGGGATCGCGAGCTCCACACGGATATAGTCTTGATCAATGTTGCACACTCTCCAACCATCTTTAACTTATTAATTATCTTAAATTTCCTCACATATTTAATGTTGGATGAGATGTTTCATATTAACAGAAAACAATTATCAAGAGCACATGCCCTCTTGGTAAAGATTTTGATACCTGCTGCTTGAAGTTCCGTGTTCGAGTCCTCTTAACAGCAAATTAGTGGAACTGTGCCTCTCCAAAAAATTCTTCATACGCATAGGGCCAAGCGGTATTAACCCATAGGGCCAAGCCTTAGGAGGATTTCAGGAGTATAGGGCCGCAGTGCGGTGGGGCCAGTCACTTAGAAAGTTTACCCAACACTGTTTAATCAAGAGAACTTACACTAGTGGTAAAGACTCTGATACCTTCTGGCTGAGGTTCCGTGTTCGTGTTTTCTTACCAGCAAATTATTGGAATTGTGCCTCTCCAAAAAAATCCTTCCTACACTTAGGGTCAAGCGGTGTTAACCCATAGGGCCAAATCGGAGGGGATTTCAGGAGTATGGGGCCGCGGTGCGGTGGAGCCAGTTACTTAAGAAAGTTTACCCAATACTGTTTTAACCAGTGGCATTGGTCCACTGGCCACGTGGCTTCCATTTCAAGTGGGAGATTCGGGTTCGAGTCCCTCTGAGGACAAGAATTTTTAAGAGTTTATGACTCTTTAGTCTATGACTAAAGAAGAAATCCTAACTCTCCAGAGTACGCTGGTGGAACAAGTAAATATACGGCTTCAAGCGGCAATATGGGAGGCCAAATCTCGATGGGACCCTGCGGTTGGATTTGAGGGGGTCCAGCATGGAGCAATTACATGGGTGACGACTCCTTGTGTGCGTTAGTTGAGGATATTTAAGAATCTCAGAGTCGAATACACATTCAATTTAACTGGTGGCAGTTCTATGGGGTCGGGGATGTTATTTCGAAGACTAGTCAGGTGTAAACTTGGAACCTCGGTATCAAAAAATTTTTTTTTGAGTGTATTGTGAAGTGTAATGTGAGTGGAGAAATGGTCTTATATTAATATGTTGTTAAGTTAATTAGTGTCTATAAAAAACATATAAATAAAATTAGATGATGTCCCGAAAACAAAGAGTAGGAACAAATCTGAGGGATGGAGTAAGTATTTCTAGATTCATATTAAACATAACTTGCTTGTCCGTCTATTTTTTTATCAAATATATAAAGTTTGACCACTAATCTCTTATAAAATACATTAACTAAATATATAAAAGATTGATTAGTTTTATTTTAAAAACAATACTACTATGTCATTATATACATTTATTTTAAACGTATACTATTACACAAATTACTATTATTATATAAATGATGATTATTATTATTATATATAAAGACAATGGTATTTTTTGGTCGTTGTCTGTACCTGAAAAGGTCATTGTAACCCTTTCCTCCCCTTTGTGTTGAACTTAAAAATAATAAAATTAAATGTTCAACAGTAAATTTCAAAAAGTACCCGTAGAATATCAAACCAAAATGGATAACTAATCTTCAAAAAAAAAAAAAGTTCTTCCCTGACAAAGATCTTCAATTTTGTTTCAGGTCTGCAGATCTTTGGATCGGTCAGTTTTCTTTTAAACGCCAAACCCACTGGTCAGTTTTTCCGGTAGGACCTCCGGCAAATCTTCGGCTGTCAGCCAATTTTTGTTAATATAGCGGCGGGTCACCGTCGGCGGCCGCAGACCTCTGGCGGTCGACAATTTTTCTTTTTTTAGTGGCAGGACCGCCGGCCTGCTTTTCAGGCGGACCGCCGTCGGTAGTGTTGGAAATAAAACTCTGCGGAAGCGGAGTTTGGAATAATATTTTATAATTGCGCAATAGGCATATACGAGCACAAGATCTCCTTAGGCATACTAATAAATTAATTACTAAGATTAATAAACAATTAAATACTATTATTATTTATGTAATATTATTTACTGGCAAAATTATATCCTAATCTAGATCATAAGATCATAGGATATTTACCTTTGAAACGAAGTGGTTGTTCTTGATCTCTTCCTTTAGAATCTTCTAGAGTTGTTCTCGCCTTAATTCGAAAGTTGTGTTGGCAACGAGCTACCGGATCTTGCTTGAACTTGAGATGGATTGGCCGATTCTATGTTCTTGAGAGTCACTCGATTTTATCTTTTTTTTCTGGTAACTTTTGATCACTCTTAGAAAATTGATGTATTATATAAATTGTAGAATCAAAGACACGAGTCTAGATCTATAATTAAATACAAGAAGAAATAATCAAACTCTCCCTTCACAATAATGTGCCAGGACCGACCCCCCCCCCCCCCCCCCCATTTTTTTTTTCTAATTTCCTATTTATATGCTTTGGGCTACTCTAGGAATCTTAAGAATGATAACGGTTACGACTCCTAGTATAAACTCAACCTTCCATATTAAGCCCTTCCTATTATGGTAGAGTTTATTAATATCAATTCAATCCGCTAAACAGCTGATATTACACTCCCAATCCAAATCTCAATTTATAAAATCGAGCTCCTTATTCAGATATATTATTTCCCATATTTAAGGTATCGAATGTCCATTAATTAATTTAAACTACTAACAGTTTTAATTAATTAATTACTTATCCAAGAGTAGTACCACTCGAACCTTATTATTTTCTCAGAATTAAATCCACCTACAGGGTTTAATATAATAATCATTCTCGATCTCCTCAAGGGGACATCATCAACCCCACGAGTAGGGATTCGATTTCTAGTTATAATATGAACTGTGATATAAATATTATTATTGTCCAAAAAATGAAGCATATTGAGCCGATCAATGTGACTCTCACCCATGCTAAATCAAACTAATAATTACTATAAACACATAATTAAATATTATATACTAGAATTAAGAGATAATAATTATCCAAGATTCACGTTCTTCTTACAGTCTATACGGAAGAACCTATCTCACTGCGATCCAATTCAACATATGCAAATACGTTAATGTATGCTAATATTCAAGACTAACTAATCTCAAGCATACACTACAACCTTTCATATAGTTTCTCTAATAATTATTTAAGTTGTAAACTATTATCATATTTTATAAGGCACTGATAATGTGATCTTCCGTGTGACACTAATACACCACATTATATACAATATAAAGTAAATAGACAATACATTTGCATAACCAAAATGTAATTAATATCCTCATAGGTAGTTACATGGAAGTGAGGTAATACAAGAATAAGTATGCTTTGCAATACGCAACCCTAATAATTTACCACTTATAGTTTTTAAGTATACTACTCTATTACATAGTTTACAATATCTCCCACTTGTACTCAAAGCAATGCTGCCATACATCGTAAACCCATTCTTTCCACATACCCTTCAAAAACTTTTGAGAACAAGCCATTTGTGAAAGGTTCAACAAGATTACCTTCCGATGCAACCCTGGCAACAACTACGTCTCCTTCCTTTACGAAGTCTCACATAATATGGTACTATCGGTTGATATGTTTACTTGACTGATGGGCTCGTAGTTCACTCGAGTTTGAGACTGCATCGTTATTATCATAGTAAACTGTAATACCCTCTGGCCAATTAGGAACCACATCTAAGTCCTACAGAAAGTACTTGAGCTATACCGCCTCTTGGATGCCTCAGAGGCTGCAACGTACTTGGCTTCCACGGTAGAGTCCAAAATGCATTTTAGCTTCACACTCCTCCAACTAATGGCTCAACCACCCAGAATAAACTCATAACCTGAAGTAGACTTGGATTTTTCTTTGTCTGCTGAAAAATATGAGTCAGTATAACCCACTCGACATAGGTCTTCTGATTAATATACTAGCATGTACTCCCTAGTCCGTCTCAGGTACTTGAACAGATGCTTGACAACAATCCAGTGTCTTGGTCCAGGGTTCAACAGATTTTAACACCCCTTACTCGATCGGAAATATCATAGAATCTAGACTGTAATATCCGGGGGTAATTTTTTTTCAATTTACTGTTGTGTTGTACGTATTCATTTGGAATTGTACAAGTTTTGTTGTATTTGACCGATACAATGTAAATTGTATTGGGTTATTTCAGTATCGAAATATATACTTGTCGTCGATATTGTATTCGCCGTTTGGTTGTTGTGAGTTTGGATTTTGGCCAAGTATACTAGCCATAGCGTACGTTATATGTCCAGTATTACGTACGCTACAGATGGTGTGTTACGTATGTTAAACCATGCTGGTTACATACGTAACATAGGGTATCAGATCAGACCTGTCTTTCGGCGTGTGGCACCAGGATAGGCTGGATTCCCGTGGTTCGATTGGGATAGGCAAGTCAACACACATTACATACACTATATCTTGTGGTTAACGTACGTAATGCTGAGGCTATCACAGTGCCGTGGACCCCCAACTGGGACCCACCAGGTGAATGAAAAATAATGATTTAAATAATATAACTATAGTACCAAACCACATTATATTACTAATTACTCCGATGACGAATTTCAAGTACAATACACCCTGGAATACAGAATACATATATATTTCATATGAAGATGAAATATACAACACTGAATAAAAATGAAAATCCAAACGGAAACTGCAGCGGAAAATACACACGAAAGAAACATGAACAACTGAGAAGACTAGGGCCCCCTACTAGTATCACTGGGACTCCTTGCCATCAACGTTCTCTTCCCGTGCCTTTGCTTTGCCATGACCTAAAAAAACATCCCCAACGGGGTCAATTACACAAAACAACAATCCTCAAGAGTTGAACAAATACAATAATCAGATGACTTAGTTATGAAATGAGGTCTGGAAGAGGGGCATAATAGTACGCCCGAGGTGGGACGTGCAAGTGCACAATTAGCCGAGTGTCTGGAAATCCGCATATACACACGCACTTGGCCTAATTAGTCTCACGGAGGCACGTTATCGTGTGCACAGTCCAATGTGCCCGGATTACCCGCATAAACACGACCATAGTGTGCCCGACTAAAAATTCCACACTTATACCACCCGTAACGCAATACGATCCCAGAAGGTCATAAGAACAAAGCAATGATAATGAATAGAAGTCCGACAAGAGTCAAGAGTGACTCACTGTGGTGAATGAATAACGCAATGAGTGATAGCTCAAATGAAATGATTGGAACCGTCGTTCCTCGTGAGTTAAGTGATTAGTTTTATAATTACAAGCCTCAACATGATTGGTATACTATGAATGAATTATATGTATGAATGAACAACAACAAAATGAATGATTATCCTTTTAACTAAGTAAGAATCAACTTACCTTAAATTAGATGAAAGGGTACGAACGCCGAGGTACTAAGGTTGAAGGGAAACGACAACTCCGAACCTAGACAAGTTCGGAATCAACTATCAATAACCCATCAGTAGGAAAATAAGTTGGAATCCACCCTAAAACGATATCGATACATGTATTCCGGTAATGAAATCTCTAGATGGTGAAACACACCCAACCATCCCAAATACTCAACAATTCTGTAAAATACATCAATAAATCCGTAGGAACATATGTATCCGAGGTAGATTATCCATACTCAACATATTCCAACACATTAGCAAGCTAACTCGAAGAGATTGGGAAGAAAACCCACAAATCCCGAAATTCTAGGGTTAGACAAAGTTTACCTTAATTTGGACTGGTGGAGAGGATTAAATGTTGAATAATCCCAACTAGAAGCTTGAAGATGCTGATAGATGATAGTAGCTCGAAGAGATCTTCACAAATCGCCCAAAATCGCCCGAAATCGCCAAAGAAAGGAGGAGAGATGGAAAAATGACGAAATGGGGCGAAAATGTCCTATTTATACTAAACCCAGCTTAGCGTGCGCTAGCTTCTGAGATTAGCGTGCGCTAGTGGGTTCACCGAGTAGTCCAGTGAACTCTACCTACCTCGTTAGCGTGCGCCACGTACCTTGTAGCGTGCGCTAATGCCTTACCATTAGCGTACGTTAATCGAGTGTTAACGCGCTCTACCTGATAGTTGGCGTACAGAAAAAGGGAGTCCAGAACCTACTGTCCACTGCCTGCTCGAGCCTTAGCGCGCGCTACTACGATGTCTTAGCGTGCGCTACTAATACAACTAGCGTACGCTATTTCCACTCATAGCGTGTACTACGAATTCTCCAATTCAGTCCAGTACCTACTGGACTGTCCACCTCGGTGACACTAGCGTGCGCTAATGCTGAACGATAGCGTGCACTACCTGTACTCAAATAGCATGCGCTATAAGGAGTACGTAGCGTGCGCTACACCTCACACACAAGCTACCAAAATGATGATAATGATAATATTCTCGTGTCGATTCACAAACGGGGTTTAAAGACGAAATGATGACTGATACACAATTCAAAATACGCCGAACGGTGAACACAAAGAATGAATATGAATGATGAATGATTATTAAAGAGTGAAAAATGACTGAGTGACAATTGTTGAATGATAATAAATGAATTCGCAACCGGCTATTACATACCCCCCCTTAAAAAGAGTTTCATCCTCGAAACTAAGGGTCAAATAATTCGGGATAACTCTCCCGCATACTATCATCAGTTTCCCAGATAGCCTTTTCGACTCCGTGTCTAGACCACTGAATTTTAACCAAAGGAATCGCCTTGCTCCTCAATTGTTTGATTCGTCGCTCTAAACTCGTACCGGATGCTCCTCGTACGTATGATCATCCGCGATCTCGATTTCATCGAACTGAAGTATGTGACTCGGGTTGGCAACATACTTTCGCAACTGAGAGACATGAAACACATTATGAACTCGGCTCAAAGCCGGAGGTAAAGCCAATCGATAAGCCAGACTACCTACTTGATCCAAAATCTCAAATGGTCCAATGAATCTCGGACTCAACTTTCCCCTCTTCCCGAAATGGAAAATACCTCGACTCGGGGATACCTTAACCAAAACGTGGTCACCTGCCTCGAATCTAATGGTCGACGACGATTATTTGTATATGATTTTTGTCAACTCTGATCGGTCAACAAACAACTCCTGATCAACGCTACCTTCTCACGAGTGGCTATTAATATATCGGGTTCAGTGCCGATTGATTCTGATAAGTCATTCCAACACAAGGGAGATCGACAACGATGACCGTATAAGGCCACATATGGTGCCATCTTAATCGAAGCATGCCAACTGTTGTTATACGTGAACTCAATCAATGGTAGTTGGGCTTCCCAATCATCTTTCCAATCGAGAACACATGCTCTTAACATGTCCTCTAACGTCTGAATAGTTCGCTCCGATTGTCCGTCGGACTGGTGGTGAAAAGCTGTGCTGAAATTTAGCTGAGTTCCATGGCACAATGAACGGATTTCCAAAAATATGATATGAATCGCCCGTCACGATCAGAAACGATACTCTTAGGAGTACCTTGCAATCTCACGATCTCTTTAATGAAAAACTGGGCAAGTCTCTCGGGACCCCATGTATCCTTAATCTCAAGAAAATGAGCTGACTTAGTTAAACGGTCCACGATTGCCCAAATTATATTCATGCCACGACGACTCGTTGGCAAACTTGTGATGAAGTCTATTGAAATATCCTCCCACTTCCACTCTGGAATAGGGAGCGATTTTGGCATACCCACCGGTCGCTGATATTCTATCTTGACTTGCTGACAGGTCAAACATCTCTAAACAAATCCCGCGACTTCTTGCTTCATATTACTCCACCAATAACTTTGTTTCAAGTCTTTGTACATTTTGCTAGACCCCGGATGAATGGAATAAGGGGTAGCATGAGCTTCTCTCAAAATGGAGCTTTTCAACTCGTCATCTGCCAGAATTCATAACTGGTTCTTGAATCGCAAAAGTCCATCCTCGCGGACCACAAATCTAGGGGCTTTTCCCTGGGCCACATCCTCTCGAATGCACAACAAAAATGGGTCTGAACCCTATTTTGTTCTGATCGCCTCTTCCAGTGGCAATAAAATCTCTAGCATGCAAAGTTGCCCCTGCACTTGCTGTATCCATACCTCGATCTCAGGCCTTAGGAATTCCTGTTGAAGTCCCCCCTGAGCAGTCAAACGAGCAAGCATTTGCTCCTGAATGGACTTACGTCTCAAGGCGTCGGTGACAACATTCGCCTTACCCGGGTGGTATTGTATCTCAATATCATAATCATTAATCAGTTCCAACCACCGTCTCTGTCGCATGTTTAACTCCTTCTGAGTAAATGTATGCTTTAAACTCTTATGATTGAAAATCTGACAAGTGACGCCATAGGGGTAATGACCCCAAATATTCAATGCGAAAACTATGGCCTCAGTTGTCGCGAAGCATAAGCTATCACCTTCCCGTTCTGCATTAATACACATCCAAGACCGTGTCCGGATGCGTCACTATAAACCAAGAATCCTTCCGTCCCTTGTGGTAAAGAAAGGACAGGTGCTGAAATTAGACGGCTCTTGAGTTCCTTAAAACTCTGCTGATACGCGTCAGACCACGCGTATTTCTTATCCTTCCGCAAAAGGCTCGTCATAGGTTGAGCGATTTTAGAAAATCCTTCCACAAATCGCCGGTAATAGCCTACTAATCCGAGAAAGCTTCGGATTTCCTTAACATTCTTCGGAGGTTGCCAATCTTGGATAGCCTCCGTCTTCTGAGGGTCGACACAAACCCCGTCTGATGAAATCACATGTCCGAGAAACGTTACCTCGGACATCCAGAACTCGTATTTGGAAATTTGCCCATAGAGTTGCTCTCGCCTGAACACGTCTAGAACTTGATGAAGGTGAAGTTCGTGCTCCTCTCGGTCATAAGAATATATCAAAATGTCATCTATGAAAACAACCACGAATTGATCTAAATAGTTGATGAAAACTCGGTTCATTAGCTCCATGAATACCACAGGTGCATTAACCCAAACGGCATCATTACAAACTCGTAGTGCCTATAGCGTGTTTGAAACGCCGTTCTTGTGATATCCGACTCGACTCGCAATCGATGATACCTGCATCTTAAATCGATCTTGGAAAATACTGAAGCTCCCTGGAGCTGATCTAAGAGATCATCGATGCGGGGTAGGGGATATTTATTCTTGATCGTCACTCTGTTCAGCTCCCGATAATCAATGCACAAGCGAAATGAATCATCCTTCTTCCTGACAAATAACACTGGTGCTCCCCACGGGGATGCACTCGGTTGGATATAACCTTTCTCGGTCAATTCCTCCAGTTGATTCTTCAGTTCCTGCATTTCGGTCGGGGCCATATGATATGGTGCTTTCGATATTAGGTACGTACCAGGCTCCAACTCTATCATGAATTCCATATCTCTCTGTGGAGGTAAACCAGGTAACTCATCTGGAAACATATCGGCGTAGTCTCTCACTACAGGGATATCCGCCAACATCACTGATGATTTCTCGGTCTTGGTCATTTAGCACCAATAACCGACACACCCCTGTTGAGTAACTTCACTGCTTTCATCATATTAATAACTCTTCCGGAACGGCTAGGGTTACCCCCTGAAATACACACTCGACTCCATCGTGTGAAATGATAGTGACCATACTGTAATAACCGGTTGAAATTCATGTCATTTCAAATCTCTTCATTGTGCGAATTTTGTTTTGTTGGGCGAACCCTTGTAATCATTGCTTGGAACCACCGTTTTGGGGTTTCCGTACTTCCATTTCGTGTTATTGTTTCCCAGATATTGAGTCCTATTGCTTTTATTCTCTTCCCGGGTCATTTTTCATCATTTTAGGACCCGAGGGGGGTGTGGGCCGCGGCACAAGGAGTGTGCACCGCGGCACACACATTTTCTAGACCTGGCCGAGCAGACTGTACCTTGTGCCGCGGCACATGCCGGCAGGGCCACGGCACACTGCCGAGTCACTGCCGCGGCACACCTATCCGGGCCGCGGCACGCTCGTGTTGCATCTTCGGCCAAAAACCTTCAGACTGTGCCGCTGGCAAGACGCTGCCAAAGCCGCGCACACCGCGAGCCCCGGGAGTGCTGGTCTCAGGCTGCGGCACACTTCGGGCCGAGCTGCAGACACAATGCGGTCAACTGCATAATTTATGCTTTTGAGCGATGCAGCTCATTTCCTCCATTTTCTTCAACCCACACGAGAGAGAGAGCTTGAGGGGAGGAGCTTCTCACCTTCTAGCACCTGTGTGTTGGATTTTTACCATTTTCTTTCGGTTGGGAAGCCCGGATAGTCGATCTAACGCGTATTCCTCGGATCATAGAGCTTGTATCTTCAAGAGGTAATTTCTTCAACATCTTGGTTTTCGATTTTGTATTGGGTAATGATGTTTTGGATGTTAAAATCATGGTGTATGAAGTGATATACGCATGATTATGGGCATGTTTGATTATTCATCGGATTATTGAAAGATTATTCAAGAACACTTTGAATATTGTGTTGGATTTTGGGGTTTTTCATAGATTCGTCCGATTTATCCGATTTGAAGCTTGAGAACCTTGAGATTATGATGTATCTATACCGTATGCATGCTTTTCCTACAATTTTTCGGACTTGATTGTGCCGTTTTCGGACTTTTGGGAGTTTGAGCGATTTTCCAACCTCTAGTTGTTTACCCGTGTATTTTTCGTGAATCGTAGACGGGTTTCGGGAATTTCTTCGTGTAATTTGAGTATGGATATTTGACTATCATATTCCTTGCGAATCGTTTAGGTGCCGGAAGCGCATTCTTGGACCTACCGAACTCATACCGTTTTTCCGTTCAATTTCTCGATGTCTCAAAGGCAAGTATATATTTATGAATGTGCGTTCTCGACTTTGAAAGTAAGAAATATTAATGGCATGATTATGTATATCCACTCCGGGACGGGCCGACGGGTCCTCTGAGGGTTTCGTAGCCTCTGGTGCGATTCCATGGATAATATGAATTAACCACTCCGGGACGGACCGACGGGTCCTCTGAGGGTTCCGTAGCCTCTGGTGCGGTTCCACGGTATTCATATATGTATTGATGTGATGCTATGAGATTTAGTTATTCCGGAATACTAGTCTTGAATTGATGAATTGACGGTTACATTTACTTTATTGTCGAGGAGTATTGTGTTTCATACTTGATATACTTGCACTAGCTATTCGACGGCTAACCCCTTTATGGGGAAATACGTTTATGTATTTCAGTTCCAGGAGAGCGGACAGGAGGTATCGGGTCGGCATGAAGATGGTGGGCAAGTGTGATACCGTGTCTTCCTTCCATTATGTTTTGAGTTTTCCATTCAAAGGTTGTTGTACTGGATTGGCTATTGAATACTCGAGTATTGTTTTCCATTTTCCTTGATGTTCCGGCCTGTGTTTGCCGAGGTATTGATTCGTGTTGTGATGTCTGTGGATACATTGGTTATGTTTTGAATACCCTTGTATTGTTTTTCATTCCATTGTGTGTAGACCTTCTCGGTCAAAATTTATAGTTCCGCGTATGTCTAGCCTTGTGGGTCCCACGGCGGGGCTTACGGCACTGTAATATTCCCTGAATAACTTGGGGGTGTTACAGAATATGGTATCAGAGCTTAGGTCTATGGATACCTAGGCCGCCGGTCTTTTGGGTCGAATGAGTCGTCAATTGTCCACAGATCACTACTCGCCATCATCACAAAGGCGACCGGTACTTGTAAGACCTCTTACTCTTCCGATGTTTCCTTATTCATTATGCTTCTTTTATTGGTATTCTTGAGAATCGATCACCTTAATGACGTGCGATTGAATTGTGCTTACGTACCTTGTGTGTTCTTCAGTATGTCAGCTGGTAGGGGCCGTGGCCGTGGTCGTGGCCGTGGACGAGGAAGAGGTCATGGCGCGGCTGTTTCCATCGGGCCATAAGGGGTCGACCAACCCCGCTTGTCGAACTCGGTGCATCCCGACACCGAGAGTCAAGACGACTACCAAACGGTCGGGAACAACGCGACGTTGGAGTGGCGAATGCACTTCAACAATTGGCTACTCGATGACTATTTTGGCCCAAACTGCTCAAATTAATAACCCGAACCCAAACACGGATGCCTTGCTTCGAATGTAATCCGTATGCACCCTCCACGCTTTGGCGGTGCCACACTGCTAGGTCGGGAAGATTGGCTAGCGGAATTGGAGAAGATTTTCGAGGCGGTTGATTGCCCCGGCGAGGAAAGTACCGATTGCCCAAGATTTCCTCACTAAGGAGGCCGCCACCGTGGAAGGTCATCAAGCCACAGGATCGTATTGCCACGTGGGATGAATTTAAGGAGCTCTTGGAGGCCGAGTTTTGTCCTCGCCGGCGAGAGGGCCGAATCCGAGCCTTTTCGAGGCTAAACCACAAGATATTCCCGCTTTCGCAGCGATCGTGGAGTACAACCAACAATTGATCCATGTGAAGGATCAAGTGCGCGAACTAACGTGATAAGATCCGTTATTTTGATATGCGGATGAATTTGGACTTACGGCGGTACATGGCCGGATTTGCTTGTACCACACTGAAAGAGTATCAGGACAGAGCTTTAGCCTATGATATGTTGAGCCCCGACAACGATACCGTTGAAGAACCGAAGAAGCAGAAAGTCGCGGGAAACTTTTCTAACTCTAAGAGTGGCAACTTTCAGAGGTCACAAACGACTAACCGCTCACCGACAATGCCACGTTCAAATAAAGGAAAGAGGGGCTACCGTCCTACTCCGGGTACCTCAAATCGCACAGTGACTTGCTATAATTGTGGCCGTTCAGGCCACTTTAATTTGGAATGCCACTTTCCACCATTGAAGTGTCACACGTGCGGACAGATGGAGCATAGAGCGGTTTATTGTTCCGAGCCGAACCAGACTTTGGACATTAGGGCTTCTGCCCCAGCACCCCTTGATCAAAGTATGAATCAACGACAATCTTTTGGCCAACCTCAGCAAAATTTCGGCAGGGGCCGGGGCCGGGGTCAGAATGCTGGAGGGGGGAATTCTAGCGTCGGTTCGGTACAACCTCGGGTTTATGAGATGCGTCGAACAGGCGAACCCGACGCGGCAGTGGCTTCAGGTACCATCCATATTTTATCTTATCCAGTCCGTGTACTTTTTGATATGGGTGCTACACATTCTTTTATTTATTTGGAGTGTGTACGCCGTTTGAATATAACTTGTTTGACTGCTTGCGATCCCTTTATCGTGAAACTTCCTAGCGGGGATAGGATTGTGGGGAATCGGGAGATTAGAGATTTTTCGGTGATTATATCCGGTATGGAATGGTTATCGAATCTGATTGTAGTTGATATGGAAGGCTAGGACGTGATCCTCGGCGAGGATTGGCTTGATAATCACCAAGCGATTATGAATTACCGTACTAAGGTTATCACCATGATGACTAAAAACGGATCTGAGTACTCATTTTTGGGACGTAAGTCGGGCCAATCCAAGTTACTTATCAGTGCCATGAAAGCCGTAAAACTTTTGAATAAAGGTTGTACGGGCTATTGGTGTTATGCTTTGAAAACGGAAGGAAATGAAGTCGATTTCTCTTCGATTCCGGTTGTTAATGAGTATCCCGATGTTTTTCCGGATGACCTCCCAAGATTACCGCCAGATCGAGAGATAGAATTTACCGTAGACTTAGAGCCAGATGCGGCTCCGATTTCTAAAGCACCTTATCGGATGGCACCTTCCGAGATGCAGGAATTGAAGACTCAGTTGGGAGAACTTTTGGAAAAAGGGTACATCAGACCGAGTGCTTCGCCTTGGGGCGCGCCTGTTCTCTTCGTGAGGAAGAAGGATGGTTCACTACGTTTGTGCATCGACTACCGTGAGCTGAACAAAGTAACCATCAAGAACAAATATCCTTTGCCTCGTATAGACGATTTGTTTGATCAATTGCAAGGGGCTGCGGTTTTCTCGAAGATTAATTTAAGATCCGGGTATTATCAACTCAGAGTGAGGGAGTCCGACGTTCCGAAGACGGCGTTTCGGACGAGATATGGGTATTATGAATTTGTAGTTATGCCTTTTGGGTTGACTAATGCGCCAGCAGTATTCATGCAGTTAATGAATAAAATATTCATCGAGTACCTCGACAGGTGTGTAGTCGTCTTTATTGACGACATCTTGATCTATTCTCGAGATAAGGAGGAACATGCCCGACACTTGCGTTTGGTTTTAGACACTTTGAGAACCGAGCACCTCTATGCAAAATTCTCGAAATGTGAGTTTTGGTTGGAAGAAGTTAGGTTTCTCGGCCATGTGATTTCGGCCGAAGGGGTTCGTGTAGACCCGCAGAAGATTGAGGCAGTGCTAGATTAGGCACCGCCTAAAAATGTTAAGGAAGTTCGTAGCTTTTTGGGCCTTGCTGGGTATTACCGTCGGTTTGTCGAGGGGTTCTCGAAACTCGCTCGGCCGCTTACGAAATTGCTCCAGAAGACCGAAAAGTTTATTTGGACGGATGAGAGACAACAGAGCTTCGATGAACTGAAGAGACGATTGACTTCAGTGCCGATTCTAACTTTACCACATGGTAGCGAGGGCTTTGCAGTTTATAGTGACACTTCGGGTCAAGGCCTGGGCTGTGTTCTTATGCAGCATGATAAGACAATAGCTTTTGCGTCACGACAATTAAAGCCTTATGAGATGAATTATCCTACTCACGATTTAGAGTTGGACGCAATTGTCTTCGCACTCAAGATTTGGCGGCATTATTTGTATGGATCACCGTGCCGGATTTATACCGATCACAAGAGCCTGAAGTATATTTTCAGTCAGAAGGAGCTGAATATGAGACAGAGGCGTTGGTTAGAGTTGATAAAGGATTATGATTTGGAAATACTTTACCACCCCAGAAAAGCCAATGTCGTTGCGGATGCTTTGAGCCGCAAATCGGCATCTTTTCAAATGCTCGAGGTTCTTACATCCAAGACGAAAATTTGTCAAGATTTAATTGAGCAAGGGATAGAAGTTTGGCTTCAATGAGTACAGGGACAGTTGTGTACTCTCGAAATTACTTCGTCCTTAGTTGATGACATCAAAGGGAAGCAGTGGAGTGACCCGATGATTTCTCAACTGAAGGAAGATGTAATAAAAGGAAAACCTCCTGGCTTTATGGTTCACGAGGATAGTATTCTGAGATTTCAGGGCAGGCTTTGTGTTCCGAATGATTTAGAGTTGAGACAGAGAATTCTCCGAGAAGCTCATGCTATGCCTTACTAAATCCACCCCGGGACGAGTAAGATGTACAAAGATTTGAAGCACAATTTTTGGTGGAATAACATGAAGAAGGATGTTACGGAGTTTGTACTACGATGCTTGACGTGTCAACAAGTCAAGATCGAACATCAACGACCAGCGGGGTTGTTGAAACCACTTCCCATTCCCGAGTGGAAGTGGGAAGACATCTCGATGGATTTCATCACTGGCATGCCGAGAACTCGGGCCGGAATGAATATGATTTGGGTAATTGTCGATCGGTTGACCAAGTCTGCACACTTCTTGGGTATTAAGGATACTTGGGGACCGGATAGATCGCTCGAACCTTTATTGCCGAGATCGTGAGGTTACACGGTGCCCCAAGACCATTGTTTCGATCGAGACGGCCGCTTCAGATCGCATTTTTGGCAGCCGCTCATCGTGCCTGCGCGGAGTTGAGATTGAGCACTTCCTTTCATCCTCAGTCGGACGGTCAGACAGAGAGGACGATTCAGACGTTGGAAGATATGTTACGGGCTTGTGCCTTGGATTGGAGTAATGATTGGGAGCTTCACTTACCGTTAATCGACTTTGCTTACAATAATAGTTGGCATCCGTCGATCAAAATGGCACCCTTCGAGGCACTCTATGGTAGGCGATGTAGGTCGCCATTATGTTGGGATTAGGCTTCTGAGCTAGTTGGGACGGAGCCGGATATGTTGATGGAGACTAAGGAAAAGATTTTTATTATCCGGGACCGATTGCTGGCTGCCCAGAGTCGTCAGAAATCTTATGCTGATACTCATCATCGACCCTTGGAGTTTGAGGTGGGGGATCATGTCTTGCTCAAGGTGTCGCCGACCAGAGGAGTTTTCCGCTTTGGGAAAAAGGGGAAACTTAGTCCGAGGTATATCGGACCCTTCGAGATTTTGGACAGAATTGGAGATTTAGCTTATCGCTTGGCGTTGCCTCCAGCTTTGAGCGACGTCCACAGTGTTTTTCATGTGTCTCAATTGAGGAAGTACGTACCGGATCCGAGCCACATTATCGACTACAGTGAGATTTGACGTAGCCGAGGATATTACCTTTCCGGAGAAACCCGTGAAGATCCTTGAGCGCCGCGAGAAACAACTTCGGCATAAGACCATTCCACTGGTTAAAGTGAAATGGTCGAGGCATGGAGTCGAGGAGTCGACTTGGGAGACGGAAGACAAGATGCGGGTGGAATACCCCGAACTATTTATTTCTTAAGTTTCGGGACGAAACTTCCTTTTAGAGGGGGAGAATGTAATACCCGGTTGAAATTCATGTCATTTCAAATCTCTTCATTGTGCGAATTGTGTTTTGTTGGGCGAACCCTTGTAATCATTGCTTGGAACCACCGTTTTGGGGTTTCCGTACTTCCATTTCGTGTTATTGTTTCCCAGATATTGAGTCCTATTGCTTTTATTCTCTTCCCGGGTCATTTTTCATGATTTTAGGACCCGAGGGGGCTGTGGGCCGCGGCACAAGGAGTGTGCGCCGCGGCACACACATTTTCTAGACCTAGCCGAGGAGACTGTACCTTGTGCCGCGGCACACTGCCGAGTCACTGCCGCGGCACACCTATCCGGGCCGCGGCACGCTCGTGTTGCATCTTCGGCCAAATCCGTCTCAGACCGGTGCCGCAAGACGCCACCGGCCGCGCACACCGCGAGCCCCGGGAGTGATTTTGGGCCTGTGCCGCGGCACACAATGCGGTCAACTGCATAATTTATGCTTTTGAGCGAGATGCAGCTCATTTCCTCCATTTTCTTCAACCCACACGAGAGAGAGAGAGCTTGAGGGGAGGAGCTTCTCACCATCTAGCACTTGTGCGTTGGATTTTTACCATTTTCTTTCGGTTGGGAAGCCCGGATAGTCGATCTAACGCGTATTCCTCGGATCATAGAGCTTGGATCTTCAAGAGGTAATTTCTTCAACATCTTGGTTTTCGATTTTGTATTGGGTAATGATGTTTTGGATGTTAAAATCATGGTGTATGAAGTGATATACGCATGATTATGGGCATGTTTGATTATTCATCGGATTATTGAAAGATTATTCAAGAACACTTTGAATATTGTGTTGGATTTTGGGGTTTTTCGTAGATTCGTCCGATTTATCCGATTTGAAGCTTGAGAACCTTGAGATTATGATGTATCTATACCGTATGCATGCTTTTCCTACGATTTTTCGGACTTTATTGTGCCGTTTTCGGACTTTTGGGAGTTTGAGCGATTTTCCAACCTCTAGTTGATTACCCGTGTATTTTTCGTGAATCGTAGACGGGTTTCGGGAATTTCTTCGTGTAATTTGAGTATGGATATTTGACTATCATATTCCTTGCGAATCGTTTAGGTGCCTAAGCGCTTCTTGGACCTACCGAACTCATACCGCTTTTCCGCTCGATTTCTCGATGTCTCAAAGGCAAGTATATATTTATGAATGTGCGTTCGACTTTGAAAGTAAGAAATATTAATGGCATGATTATGTATATCCACTCCGGACGGCCGACGGTCCTCCGAGGGTTTCGTAGCCTCTCAGTGCGATTCCATGGATAATATGAATTAACCACTCCGGACGGACCGACGGTCCTTCCGAGGGTTCCGTAGCCTCTGGTGCGGTTCCACGGTATTCATATATGTATTGATGTGATGCTATGAGATTTAGTTATTCCAGAATACTAGTCTTGAATTGATGAATTGACGGTTACATTTACTTTATTGTCGAGGAGTATTGTGTTTCATACTTGATATACTTGCACTAGCTATTCGACGGCTAACCCCTTTATGGGGGAAATACGTTTTATGTATTTCAGGTTCCAGGAGAGCGGACAGGCAGGTATCGGGTCGGCATGAAGATGGTGGGCAAGTGTGATACTGTGTCTTCCTTCCATTTATGTTTTGAGTTTTCCATTCAGTGTTGTTGTACTGGATTGGCTATTGAATACTCGAGTATTGTTTTCCATTTTCCTTGATGTTCCAGCCTGTGTTTGCCGAGGTATTGATTCGTGTTGTGATGTCTGTGGATACATTGGTTATGTTTTGAATACCTTTGTATTGTTTTTCATTCCATTGTGTGTAGACCTTCTCGGTCAAAATTTATAGTTCCGCGTATGTTTAGCCTTGTGGGTCCCACGGCGGGGCTTACGGCACTGTAATATTCCCTGAATAACTTGGGGGTGTTACACATATGCTTACGGACACTAAGGGTGGCATCATGACGTTCCATCCAATCAATACCCAAGATTACGTCGTCTTTAGGTAAGTCTACCATGATTAGGTCTGCCAGCCATTCACGGCCCTCAAGTTGAATCGGACAGTTCCTAACTTCACGATTTCCGATAATTCTTCTACCGTCTGGTAGACCAATGACATAAAGTTCACAACTAGTAGCACTATCCAGGTGTAGTCTACTAAAACATGATTCGGAAATGAATGAATGTGATGCGCCAGTATCAAAAAGGGTACACACAGGTTGAGATAGAATTTCGAGTGTACTTGAGATCATTCCGGCTCCAGATCGTCGGTCCTCTTCATCTCATAAATTTGGGGCTTGCCGGCCCCCGAACCGGATGCTCGTGTCTGATAAGTATGGGTTCCGCCTTTATTTGCTCTCTTAAATGACGCAGACTGAGTAGCCTGATTCTGAACACTTAACTGTTTCGGGATCTGAGATGCCGTCGGAGCAGGTCTGGAATCTATTCGGCAGAAACGGGCCTTATGCCCGGCAATCCCACAGACGTTGCACGTGATAGTCTGTTTCGGACACTTAGTGCTGTAATGACCATGTTCTCCACAATTGAAACAGGTGATGGCCGAACTGGCCACTCGGGACTAAGATTCCATAGGTTTAGGCGCCATAGGAGGTCGCTTAGAAAAAGTAGATCCCATGTGGGGCTTCTTGAAGGTTGCCCGACCGCCCTCGGACTGATTATGATTCTTCGATTTCTTGCCAGCAGATGAAGATTGTTGCTTAGCAATTTCCTTAGCAGTAAGCTCATAAGTAAGAGCTTTCTCGATGAACTCGGCCAGGGTTGCGCAATGATGATTAAGCAATTGCATACGCATACGAGGTTTCAACCTTTTACTGAAGTACTTGATTTTATCCGCCTAGGAGTGGATAACTGATGAGGCAAAGTAAAGTAGCTCCTGAAACTTCTCGGCGATGGCTAGAACATCTTCCTCCGCTGAGGGGTCGGGACTGAGTAATTCCATTAACTTGGCCTCTCTGAGTGGGGTTGGATAATATCTTTCCAACATGAGGGTCTTAAACTGGTCCCAAGTGCAAGATCCGTCGGTGGGCTCCAGAGATAGCCACCATGAGTGAGTGCTCTTACCCAGGTAGTAAGCCACATCTAAAACTTTGTGCCCTTCGGGACACTCCACCATAGTAAATAGCTTCTCGAAATGTTCAAGCCAGTGAATAATATCCTCCGGCTCAGATGAGCCCTCAAAAGTAGGTGTCTTCTGGCGAGAGATGTCACCGATTATACTGCTCACACTCCTCTCTTACCTCTGAGGTGGCGGCGGAGGAGCCTGTTGAGTCTGAGTGGTTGAATTCTGCACTGTCTCCATCAGACGTGCCATCTGAGTCACTTGGGCCATCATGCTGCATAAATATGAATGGGTCAACCCGAACGCCTTCTGATTGGGCTGCATCTCGGGTACGACTCCCTGACAGTGAATGATTATCTCCCGATGAATGAGTAGCATCGTCAGCTGAGTTGGCAGAATCGCTGCCTGTTGAACGAATGACTTCCCTCGTGTTTGCGCGAGTATTCACACGAGCTCCTGGGTTTCGGCCCGCACCGCGGCCTCTTCCCCTGCATCCTCTGACATCTCTATCCATACTGAAGTAGGAAAGTCACAAGATAATTATGGGTCTCGCATGAATATCGCATTATGATTACGTTATGGAATGATAATAATGAGCATACACGCTCTAACATAATGAACGCATTAATAATGCAGTAAAATGATTGTTAACATTATGACGGAATAAGATAAGATCGCATGAAAGGTCAACTGAGGTGACATGATTATCTGATGAGATTCCTGAAATGATTATCTTGAACAAGTTAACAAGATTGATAATACGATCCACAAGATCAACAACTGAGCAATGAGATTGACTGAGTGATTAATGAGTTAACATGCTCGGTAAGATAAAAAAAATGATGATTGAGGATTGTTGTCTGATGAATGATGAATGATGAATGAATTGATTCTTATTGCCAGAAATTATACCATGGCGTCAGAAATCATACCGTTCTTTTGGTCTGAGGGGCTTGGCGCTTGCACAAGTCACATGTGTCGCGAAAGTCCAACGATACTAGTCTGATGAATGATGATTTCAATGAGACATGACTCGGAAGGGTAGTATTCAAAACTACGCTCCGATACCAACTCTGTAACACCCCAAACTAGGCGGCTATCACAGTGTCGTGGACCCCCAACTGGGACCCACCAGGCGAATGAAAAATAATGATTTAAATAATATAACTGTAGTACCAAACCACATTATATTACCAATCACTCCAATGAGGAGTTTCAAGTACAATACACCTAGGAATCCAGAATATATATATATATATATATATATATATATATTTTATATGAAGATGAAATATACAACACTTAATAAAAATGAAAATCCAAACAGAAACTGCAGCGGAAAATACACACAAAAGAAACATGAACAACTGAGAAGACTGGGGCCCCCTACTAGTATCACTGGGACTCCTCGCCGTCAACGTTCTCTTCCCGTGCCTTTGCCTTGCCATGACCTAAAAACAACATCCCCAACGGGGTCAGTTACACAAAAGAACAATCCTCAAGAGTTGAACAAATACAATAATCACATGACTTAGTTATGAAATAAGGTCTGGAAGAGGGGCATCATAGTACGCCCGAGGTGGGACGTGTAAGTGCACAAGTAGCCGAGTGTCCGGAAATCCGCATATACACACACACTTGGCCTAATTAGTCTCACGGAGGCACGTTACCGTGTGTACGGTCCAATGTGCCCGGATTACCCGCTTAAACACATGACCATAGTGTGCCCGACTAAAACTTCCACACATATACCACCCGGAATGCAATACGATCCCGGAAGGTCACAAGAAAAAAAGCGACCACAATGAATGATAATGAATAGAAGTCCGACAAGGGTCAAGAGTGACTCACCATGGTGAATTAATAACGCAATGAGTGATAGCTCAAATGAAATGATTGGAACCGTCGTTCCTCGTGAATTAAAAGATTAATTTGATAATTACAAGCCTCAACATGATTGGTATACTATGAATGAATTATATGTATGAATGAACAACAACGAAAGGAATGATTATCTTTTTAACTGAGTAAGAATTAACTTACCGTCAATTAGATGAAAGGATACGAACGCCGATGTACCAAGATTGAAGTGAAATGACAACTCCGAACCTAAACAAGTTCGTAATCAACTATCAATAACCCATCGGTAGGAAAATAAGTTGTAATCCACCCAAAAACGCTACCCACGATACATGTATTACGGTAATGAAATCTGTAGATGGTGAAACACACCCAACCATCCCAAATACTCAACAATTCTAGAAAATACATCAATAAATCCATAGGACCACATGTATCCAAGGTAGATAATCCATATTTAACCTATTCCAACACATTAGCAAGCTAACTCGAAGAGATCGGGAAGAAAACCCCCAAATCCCGAAATTCTAGGGTTAGACAAAGTTTACCTTAATTTGGAGTGTTGGAGAGGATTAAATGTTGAATAATCCCAACTAGAAGCTTGAAGATACTGATAGATGATAGTAGATCGAAGCGATCTTCACAAATCGCCCAAAATCACCCGAAATCGCCCAAGGATGGAGGAGAGATGGAA
This sequence comes from Orobanche coerulescens, assembly GCA_033398695.1. Lineage (NCBI taxonomy): Eukaryota > Viridiplantae > Streptophyta > Magnoliopsida > Lamiales > Orobanchaceae > Orobanche > Orobanche coerulescens. Next base: position 13,538,305 of record CM065817.1, read on the forward strand.
AAATGACGAAATGGGGCGGAAATATCCTATTTATACTAAACTCAGCTTAGCGTGCGCTAGCTTCTGATATTAGCATGCGCTAGCGGGTTCACCAGGCAATCCACTAAACTTTGCTTGCCTTGTTAGCGTGCGTTATGTACCTTGTAGCGTGTGCTAATACCTTACCCTTAGCGTATGTTAACCGAGTGTTAACGCGCGCTACCTGATTGTTGGCGTCCAGAAAAAGGGATTCTAGAACCTACTGTCCACTGCCTGCTCGAGGCCTTAGCGCGCGCTACTATGATGTCTTAGCGTGCGCTACTAATACAACTAGCATACGCTATTTCCACTCATAGCGTGCGCTACGAATTCTCCAATTCAGTCCAGTACCTACTGGACTGTCCACCTCGGTGACACTAGCGTGCGCTAATGCTGAACGATAGCGTGCACTACCTGTACTCAAATAGCATGCGCTATAAGGAGTACGTAGCGTGCGCTACACCTCACACACAAGCTACCAAAATGATGATAATGATAATATTCTCGTGTCGATTCACAAACGGGGTTTAAAGACGAAATGATGACTGATACACAATTCAAAATACGCCGAACGGTGAACACAAAGAATGAATATGAATGATGAATGATTATTAAAGAGTGAAAAATTACTGAGTGACAATTACTGAATGATAATAAATGAATTCGCAACCGGGTATTATAAGGAATATGATGAGTTATGTGATAATTATCATAATCTTGAAATGGTTAAGTTAATCTTGTTGATTAATCCGAAATTCTTGAGGAATTGGTGATTGATATTGGTAGAGACATCATGTTCGTTGTGTTGATGATGTTATTGAGGTATTGATGATGATATTGGTGATATTATCATTTTGAGATGATTAATATGATGTTGTTTTTAATGATTCTTGTTGAATTCTTTTCACAAGTGTTAAGAACATTATGATCATGTTAATTGATCATTGAGATGATTGGAGTATATTAGAATTCATAGTTGATAACTATGATATTCGTTTGAGGAGTTGATCGATTCGTGTTGGAATCGGGGTTATCTATTGTGTTGCTTTCAATCGATATTGTGTTATTGAATGAATTTTATTTTATTCAAGGTTGTTCGAGTAGTTGTGATCGTCGGAGGACGCCGTTCGTCGTTCATTGGAGGATTTTATCGTCTTCGGTTTGAGGTAAGTTTTATACTTGTACTAGTCAATGAGATTAATGTTATCATATATGTGTATGAATGTGTTGTATCATTTCGAGACAGTCTCTTCATGATTTTCGTTGATATCAGGGGATTGTTTGATACGATACCCATCGGCAGTTATGCCAAATGTTATTGTTGATCGTCTTGTTGTTATTGTTGTTGTCGGTAGCCGGTTCTCGGTATCGATGTATCGATTGTTTGTTGATATTGATGTTCGATTAAGACATCGATATGAGTGTTGCTGTTGAAGTTGGTGTTTTTCTATCGATGTTGTATTGGCCGATTGAAGGCATTGACGTACTTTATTACCATTTCCGTCGTCGGTAACCAATCAAAGGTACGGAGGCATCTGTTGAGTCGTCGTTATCGATTGGTCATTTTAAGACAACCGAGGTATTGAATTGGGATTGTCGAGGATAATTCCCATCCGTTGAGTCGTTGTTATCGGTTGTCCATTATAAGGCAATCGAAGTATTTGAATTTGGACTGCCGAGGACGGTGCCCATCTGTGAGTTATTGTTGTCGTGTTGGCCGACTCAAGGCATCACACTGTTATTCTTGTGGATTCGGTAATTTTGTGATCATTGCCGTTTGTGATTAATTGTGTTGTGGAGTCTAGTCTCGGCTAGTGCTTGATGGGTAAGTCTGGGGCTTGAACCTTCGCGGTTGGTTTCCCAGCACCTGCAATTCAGTAGGTAACGATCATTGGGTGACCTCATTGTGATACAGCTTCGTTCTGTGTGGCTCCGGCCCCTCATTGTGATACAGCTTCGTGCTATGTGGCTTCAGCCCCTCATTGTGATACAGCTTCGTGTTGTGTGGCTTCGGCCCCTCATTGTGATACAGCTTCTTGATGTGTGGCTTCGGCCCCTCATTATGATGCAGCTTCGTGCTGTGTGGCTTTGGCCCTGCATTGTGATACAGCTTCGTGCTGTGTGGCTTCGACCCCTCATTATGATACAGCTTCGTGCTGTGTGGCTTCAGCCCCTCACTGTGATACAGCTTTGTGCTCTGTGGCTTTGGCCCCTCATTGTGATACGGCTTCGTGTTGTGTGGCTTCGGCCCCTTATGTGATACAGCTTCGGGCTGTTTGACTTCAGGCCATTGTGATGATTTGCAGCTTCAGCTGAGTGGCTTTAAGGCCATTGTGATATTTTGTAGCTTTGGCCGAGGGCTTTTAGGCCATGTGTGATGCATTGGTGTTTCCGTTGGAGCCTTCAGGCATTGTGGTTCTTATCTATTTCAGCTTTAGTTTAATTTACCTTTGGGTAATTCGTTGTTGTGTTCTATATTGATGATTCGCCATTGGGCACGTGTGTTCTAATCCGTTGAGTAGGTATTGATTGTATGCCGTGGGCATAGTGTTTCACGAATGCTCGGTTCTTACTTGGTTTGTGAGCATCTCGTATTATCATTGTTGTACCGTTTATTTGCCTTTGGATGCATATCATGTTGTACATGTATTTGATATTCATTATCTGGATGACTGGCCCCGTGGGGGCGGAACATGTTTTCATGTTTCAGGTGTTTGCGAGGAGAGAGTTGAGACACAAGGGCATGACGATGGCGACGAGGCATTCGAGCGATATTAGCCCCGAGTTGTTTTGGTGTTCATGTTGAATAGTTAATTTGGACTCCAGTTTGCCGGTTGTTGTCATTTTGTGTTATCCGAGCAAGGCTCGTGGATGTTGTATTTTTATTTTTGGCCATGTAGGCCCATCGTTTTCCTCGAAATTCCACATCGGAATAGTGTGTCGAATATCATAGTAGGGACTGTGATTTTCCTTGTTTGTTGATGTATTTTAGTCATGTTCGCCTGGGGTATTTCCTGTTGTGGGGTCCACGGCACTGTAATAACTCAATGGGATATTGGGGGCGTTACATAGACCCTTCTGGTAAGGATCTACCAGGCTAGACAACTTACATTAAAACGATCAAATGACCGTCGAGGTTAAAAGTTACGACAACGGACCGAGAAGGTCACCCGACAACACAAAAGACCATCATGGTTAACAAATCCAAATCAAGGCTAAGTTTTTAATGCGTAAGAAAAATAATAATTCATTTCCACAAAACAATCCACACCCGTACAAGGGTGATTAATCGGCAAAGTTAGCTATTGATTACGATAGAGACAAAAAAAAGACTTCACCTCCTGTGTGGTTAGCATTGTTGCCCTTCATCCTCTTTCAAGCCGATCCAATGACCTACCCCGACCTGCAAGAACCTGAATGCATAACAAGCACCCACCCCCGAAAACTCAGGGGTTAGTAAACTGGAACTTTGCTAGTTCAAGTAAATAATATTCGAGCTATACGAAAAACAAATTCACACTAAATTAAAACAAGTCACAAATGCAACACGAATCACAAGATCCCGTACATCACTAAAGGATATTCGCATATGCAAGGATATCAATTATTCATAAAGTCACTCCTTCTCAATAGATAAATAAATGTGCAAGTTTTTCAAGAAATGTCCCAATTAGTCAAGAGAGTTAGTTCAAACTTCTAGAAGTACCTTTGAAAATACTTTATTAAAATGGTCTTAAAGCACCATTACTGACTCGGGCCGATTTAAATGGTTTAAGAAGACTTAAAAATTAAATGGAAATACTTTATAAAGTAGTTTCAAAATCTTTCGAGCTCCTTCACCCAATACATGCTTTCTCAATGAAATTCTGCTCAAGACCATCAAGGACTAACTAATCCTCGGAGATCCCATCGGAAATCCTTGGTCATTAGATCCTTGATTTTCTTAGTGATACCATTATGCCAAAAGGGTTCGAGAAAGACTCAAAAGCGCGAGTTCGTTCGATATCAGGGTCTTAGCTATCATGCAAGTATCCTTCACTCGGAATCCTACATGGATGCTCCACTGAAACACTTGCGCACCGGCGTTCACTACACTATGGCAACCGCCCCCTTGAAACCGTCACCGCAACGGCGTCACTCCCATAAGATCCGCCCCTTGAATTCACGCATTATTTGACACCGTCGTTCACCAACTACAGAAGCTTCTCATTGCAGTGTACACAGACTGAAGTCCAGACCCCCCTCCACAGCTTTGGATACGAAATATCACATAAACACAGATTCACATTGGCAAACTACGCAATTATCAATCAACATATCATACAACCTCAACCACAAACGTTCGAGGTAATTCATATAATAATTCACATCCATGGAATTCATCATACAGTCAATACTACAACCATCAGGGTGTAACACCCCCAGCTCATATATATCAATATTACAAAAAGTCACAAGGTCGAACGTCCTCCGAACAACCTACCACAAGAATCAAGCAACATATCATTCAATCCCCGTAATCGCGGTGCAAATGATTTTATAAACATGATATATATATATAAAGAACATCCATTGATAATAAAATAATACACACTTGAACACGTAAGGATCTACGTGGAATATAATTCGTATGGCAAGGTACTTTCCTCGATATTACTTATGAATACTTCGAAGAAAATGGGTCGATCGAAAAGTCCAAAACCTACAATCCACATGAGGAACAACAATAACATAATTACTACAAGTACTACAACAAAAAAACGATGGATAAACACATCGAAAAATCAAAGAAAACCCATTGAAACAGTCCTAGTAGAATAAATATCAAAGACTTCGGTACGTTTCACTTTGGTAATGTATATTAGTAAAGTAAAAACAAACAACTTCGCTTTTCAATTTACTAAAGTAAAAAACCCACATAGACTTCAGTAAATGGTACCAAACAAAAAAGCAGAAGCTAGTTAGAAATTTTAAGTTACAAAGACTTCGCTAATTTTATAATTACTGAAGTAAAAAGTGTGAAATTTTATTTTTTATCAAAAAAATTTACAATAGCGAAGTGTTTGTCTTGAGACCGGGAATTAATATTTTGAGGTTCAATCTGAAGAGATTAGAAGCTGACTGGGGTTAAAAATCATAAGTTCTGGAACTTGAGGGCTAGATTGAATTAACCCCAAAAAGGTTGGGTATAAAACCCCTTTTATAAAATTAAATATAAAATTTAAAATTATGTTATAAAATATTATATATATTTATTTCGTGTACCTCGTGGTCGTGTCATGTATCGAAAGGGTCAACCCAAAACCGACACTAAATCTCTATCGTGTACTTTCATATTCGTGTATTTTCGTATCGTGTACTCAAAATGCAAACACAAACACTAAATTTTTGTGTCGTTTTCGTGTCTTGTGGTAAATTTCCGGGTCTAGTTATTCGTAGTCAAAGGTCTAACTCAGCAGTGTCAACTAACCTGAAGCAGGCACGAGATGGGCCTACATGGCCCGACTCACTTGACACCTTTAGTTTTCATATGTTCTTGCACCCCCGTCTCCTCCCTATAAAAAATGCACATGTCATTTTCCCACTAGTCGTTACCTCGTTCTGATTCCGAGAAGAATAGCTTCGTATCTCTGAGAAAAATTCCGGAGGAGCCCGATTTTCTCTTAATCGCCTCCTCTAGCCACCGCAGACCCCATCCGCTGCTTTTTTCTGACGAAAACATGGCTCTCTCCTCCGACCGCCAGCCGCTCATCCCCAGTTTCCTGTACTCCACCTCAGTTACTTCCAAAACCCCAGCTCTCGATAAAGTTGCTGGAAAGTCCAATCCTAGCTTCTCTCCACACCCGTCATCGATTGCTTCGAAGAAGAGTTTCATGATTCCCCCTCCTAGCGAGCCAGGAAAGATTGAGATGTACTCTCCTCAGTTCTATACAGTATGTACCTTTGGTGGTATACTTAGTTGCGGTCTTACTCATATGGCTGTCACTCATCTTGATCTCATCAAATGTAATATGCAGGTCGAGATCTATTCATATCTGCTTTACTTTCAAAGGCTGCGATTCCTACTTTTCGTTTAACAGATCTTGTCGTCTATTTTGTATATGGTTTAGTTTTGAACACTTTAATCTCTGGTTTGGACCTTTTGGTGAACCTATCCCTGGACCAGATCTATATATTTTTCCTGCTTTTGTGCTAACTGCTATGTATATTTATTCACTAATATATACTGCTTTTCGGTATGTAGGCAAGTTTTATCATATATGTATATCTTATATTATTTGAGGTTTTAGGATGTGATTGAATGGACTTCCATAATTTTCCATGAGATGGTCCGATTTATTTCCATACAAGGTCATGTATGTCTGATCCACTGGGCTACAGTGCAACTAACTCTGTTTTTGTACCTTTTCAGATTGATCCTGCAAAGCATAAGAGCATTTCGTCGGGTTTCGGAGTGTTACTTAAGGAGCAGGGAGTAAAAGGTTTCTTCAGGTCTGCTTTTGTGCTACAGGTACTGCAAACAGCTAGTAATCTTGAGGAGGTAACTGAAAATGTTGATTATTATGTCTAGGGAAGTAAAATTGCATCACGAAATTTGTTTAGAAGGTGTCTTTCTTGACCGTCTCTAGCTGTAGTAATTCGGTTTGATGGCTAGCATTATGTTTTTTTTTATGTATCACTGGAATTGTTATTCTGTGGGGATATGTTTACATATTAGAGAAATCGGAAGTTTCGCACTTTAATCGATCAACGTGCTGCCGAAATTTTAGATTGTGTCGATCATAATATTTCTATGGTTCATCACACTTTGTAGAAGTTATTTTTGACTGTTTGATAATGTTGTAGTATGTGTTACGAAACATTATGCTAATATGTTTTAGTTGGTAATATAATTTTGGCTTTCAGGCAAAACCTTGTAATTTCTTTATTGGGGAAGAAGATTTGTTAAACCAGCAACAAAGTGATTATGTGGATTTGTTTGCTTCACGTGCCGATGTTGAAGATTTAAAGAAGAAAGTTGATGAGAAGATGATTTCATGAACAAGAAGTATGATCGTCTCATGAAAAGCAATGATGTGCTGAAGAGAGACTTTGTCGTTTCGAAGTATATGATCTTTTTTAATCATTTTTGCCCTATTTGTGGTGTTCATGATGAAATAGATAGACTCTTATTACACAATCTTTGTCTTTGTTATGATATGTATCTGGTTTTGAATTGGTTGGAACGCATGTTATTTTTTTTAAGATGGGATGATATGAAATTGTTGGTTCTTATATTATTAACCTCTTGTGGTTGATGGTTAGTTATAGTTGAATGTAGATTTTGGCAATGAATTTTAAATTGAAATGTGAAATATTAATATATATTACTGCAAAAAATACTAATATATATTATACAATAACTGAAGTAAAAAGTTCTTTATTTACTATGCCAATTATAAAATAACCAAAGTTGAAGGCATTCTTTTACTTCACTTACTTCCCACATTTGGATCATAATTAGAAAAAAAAACCGAGATAGACTTCGGTTATTAGGATATTAGATTTCGCATAAAAAGCGAAGGGTAAAGTATACCTTTTACTACACGAACATAGACTTCGGTAATTATAATGTTTTTACTTCAGATATTATCCGAAGTCTTTGACGTTTATTCTTATAGTAATCAAACAATAAATGTTCAAGATCTCTCGAGAACACTAAAATCTCCAATCGGGTTGAACAAACTCGAAATATGGATATAAAATTCATAGAATATGATAAAAAATATCCAATAACCCCAGCTGATTCATCAAAATGGGGCTGAAATCAAAATTAAAAGCAAAACCCCAAAAAGTCAACTCTATGGTTTATCAAGAAAAATACCTCGATCCGACGAAGAAGAAGGATTAGATGTTGTTTAATCCACACTAGGAACTCAAGATTGATGTTAGATGGTGAAGAATCGCACCAAGTCGCCACACTAGCTCTCCTCGTTGGTTCTTAGGGTAAAAAATGAAAAAAATATGCAAAAAAGGTTGTGGCCTGGTATATATACCAGTACAAGTCACTCGCGACGATGGACAATTTGAGCGATCATGGCATGGAACATTGCAGTTGAAGCATCTAACCACCTTACTAGAAGTCAACGACATTCACTTGGAACTCTTAGCACTCACACCCAAACAAGAGAGGGATACGTTCAAACGACGCGGGGGTTTGGGAACCTCAGTTCTTTTGCCATACGGGATCTTGTAGGATATCGTTCGATCTTGGTACTCCCTAACGGTAGCGTGAGTTGTCGTACAAACCACATCACCAAGTTTGCGTCCGTTAAGGTTCGACATGCTAAAACATATAATGCCATTCAACGCAGCGACCACATAATAACATAGTAGCACCACAAATATCCACATAAAATACATAATGAAAGCATTGAGGTTGCACCCACAACTAGAGAAGACTCACATAGCACTCAGTATCTACGGTTGTAATATGTTGTTGGCTAGTGAACTTAGCCAGCAGTTCCCGAAACGACTTCCTTATGGAAATGACAACGCAAATATGGAAAGTTCGTGAAACGCTTATACATGCATACTTAATATAAATATGAGCATTCTCATTATTACACAAAAAAGACACCATAAGGGTCACGAAACAACTAGAACTCGTAAACTACAAAACTTAGAACCCAAATTCTAATCTTCCAGTGAGGATAAGAATATTATGCACCTAAGCAGCATGACTGGGCGTTCGTACCACCACACGAGTTATGAACTCTGATGTTACCTCCCTACGTGATAATATCGACACTATGCATGCACTTTATGAAAACAAAACCTTTGAAAGAGAACGCGAGCCACATTTGGCCCAAAACTTGCAAATATTATTCTCTTACCAGAAGAGGAAGTTTCACTTCACACCTCGACATTGAAAACCTTATTTGAATAATGCAAAACAATTTCCCTTTTTTATCTCAAAACATCATCTTTTACTTGAAACTTTCAAAGATTCAGTTGGAATCCAAACACAAAAGTTAAGGTCTTTCCTCTTCTACCAAATATTTGATTGAAAGTATTTTTTTCAACTGAGTACGTGAAAATTTGTCAAGATAATGTCAAGTTATAGGTTTTCAAAACATTGTAAAATTCAAAACACCACTTTAAAAATCTTACCCTCACAGTGCCACAAGTACCTGGTTTATGAAAAAATGATTTTATGCGAGTTCTAATATTATCCAGTATCTAGATTAAATGCATGGCCAACACATGATGCCTCAGAGAAATCTCAAACATCCCTAAAACTGTCTAGGGATTTACAGCATCGTGGGTCCCGCACCGGAACCCACCAGGCTAAAGATCATTTTCACAACTATTTCAAATACGTCAAAAGGCTAATGACGGTAATATATTTCAATACTCAAACACTTTCCAAAATCTATTTTTCAAATACTGTCATAGAAATCACATTTAAAAGTCCAAGACCAAAATGTCAAAAACTCAACAATTTCAAAATGTACGTTAAATCGCCACTTACACGTGCCAAAAAAATAGTTTAGGGAATCATTTTCCAAAATATACACAAGTTGCAAAATTCCAGAAAGCCATTTTAAAACACGCATGCAGTGGATAAAATCAACAGTTAAAATAACATTATAGCAGAATATAACAACCGATAAAATACACAATTCCCAAAATACACATCATAGCCGGTGTCACCGGAACCATACACATATTTTGTATTCCAAACAATTATGCCGAAGATAAGTTCCAACTCCTGGCACAAACCTAAATATGTTAGCACAACGCAATCACAACATATAGACGAGGAGGCCATTAACTAGCTCCGAATCATTCTCAAGGAGTCTAAAATATCAATATCCACTTTTTTCGTGGGGTTAGAATTGGGAACTTACAATCAGGGATCGCCTGAAGATGATGTCAGAACCACAATACTAATCACAATTCTGATGTGCGCGACTTACACATGACATGGATTCAACCCAAAGGCCTTCCCAAACCTAAGCTCTAATACCATATTCTGTAACACCCCCAACTCGGTCGGAAAAGAGCACAGCGTTGTAGACCCTTCTCATAAGGATCTACCAGGATAGACAACATACATTACAATGACATAAATTGTAATCTGGGGGTAATTTTTTGTTTCGTTTCTACTGTTGTATTGTACGTATTCATTTTGGAGTTTTACAAGTGATCTTGTATTGGACTTATACAATGTATAACCGAAATATTTATATTTGTTTTCTATATTATTTTTGCAGATTGGATGTTGCTTGATGAGTTGCGTTTTTGGCTAAGTATACTAGCCATAGCGTACGCTACATTCATAGATAACGTACGGTGCATATGGAGTGCTATGTACGTTAATCCATGTTGGTTATGTTAGGAATACCTTCTTGAGATTTTGATGATGTCTTCCATGTATTTAAGTTTATTTCAAATGAATGTTTAAATACTTGGCATTATAAAGAAGAATCAAATGAGTATCTTCTATAGGCTTTTAAAAAGATTAGGCTATGTATTGATCATGTTGATCAGTTAAAGTTTGGCTAAGTATAGAACAATCAAACATCAGTCGGGTTTGGTCAAAGACAAATACCAGCTAAGTTGACTAGATAAAAATATTAGTCGAGTTTTGGTCAAAGCAAATATCAGCTAAGTTTGACTAGATAAAATATCAGTCGAGTTTTGGTCAAAACAAAATATCAGTCGAGTTTGACTAAGTTAGAAGTATAGATGAGTCTTTCCAAGACAGGATTTTCACCAAGTATGGAATAGCCAAATATCAACTGACTTTCATCAAGACGAAATATCAGCCGAGTTTGACCGATACATCAGCCGTGTTTGACCAAGGCAGAAAAGCAGTCAAGAAGTAATATCAGTGGAGTTTTAGACAACAACTATATCTACGTCAGCAAACGTTGAAAAGTTAAAAAAGATGGAAAATCAGATGTAGACGTAAAGAAAGCCAAGGAGACAAACTGATTGATTCCCGAAAATTAAAAAATAAAATCTTCATCGAGATCGGATTTGAAAAAAGAGACAGAGTCGTGCAAAGAGATGAAAAGCTAAACAATGAAGTCTACTCTCCAATGGATGGATTTGTTTAGAAATGCAACAGCTAGAAGAGCTCAAGAATTATACTATAAATATTAGAAGAACACTTGAGCAGAAGTTGATGCGATTAATACTTCAAGCAATCAAAGCAAACAAGCAATACACTCCTTGCTAAAGCATCGTGAAAGAACAAAGATCTCTAAGATTCAAATCATCAGAAGTTCTTTGAAGTTGGAGAAGACATAAACTCTTGTCTTTAAGATTGAGTAGGGGGTACTTTCTTGAACGAGGTTTTTTGAGAGTATAAGGTTGTAAAACATCCACGGGTTCTTGATTGTAAGGTGATAGACAACTTGAGAGTTGTTGAGGCATCCAAGGGTTTTAGATCAAGAGATGTTAGGCAACCAAGGGAAGAATTTGCAACAGCCATGAGTTTTCACTGGTTGAAAGATGTAGCAACTATATTCATTGTAACATAGTTTCACTGGTTGAAAGTTATAGTGGATTCATCTCCAAGTGGATTGGAGAATAATGGATTAGTAGAGGATTACCCACATCTGAAACCACTTTACGTATTGAGTGATTTATTATTTTAGTATCATACTTAACTGCTGCATTCATCTTAACTGTTGCATTAAAAGTCAGCTGTCTTCCGCAAAACGTTTTTAAATTTGATATCTCAACTGAACTTAACTGCACTAAAATCAGCCAAGTTATTTTAGTTGCACTATATTACAGCTGTGTTTGTTTTAAACAGGTTACTTTCAGCAAAATATTTTACAAGTCTAGTCACCCCCTAGACTTGTACTTGTGACCTACAGGTTACATACGTAACAGAGGGAATCAGATCGCATTCGACTTTCGACGTGTGGGGCCAAGCATGGCTGGATCACTTTAGCTTGATTGGGACAGTTAGGTCAACGCCAATTATGTACGTAATATTGTGTGGTTAACGTACGTAATGCTGAGGATGTTACGTATGTCTGTTTTGGAAATGTACGTAAGGATGTTACGTTTTGAGGTAGTAGCCTCTGGAAGGACGTAGTGTATACTACATAATGTTAATAGCGTATGTAATAGGCTCTTACGTACATTAAGCATGGAGAATAACGGCCGTAATGAAAAGTGCATATTATAAAGACATGTCTTGTCTTTCATTTTTACACGATCCATTTCCAACTTTTCTCTCTAGAAATCATCCCTTTGCACTCCTTAGTGACTTCCAGCACCTTCCAACTTGCTTTGGAGCTTCATAACTTGAATTGAAGTTTGGGAGATTGAAGATTGAGGTAGATTCTTGAAGTGTTTAAGGTTGTTCTTCATTTTAAAGAGGTATGTTGGTTAATTTTATGTTAATCCTGAGATTTGGATGATGTTGTTAATGATTACTTCATGTGTTGATGGATTGTTGGAGGATAACATGATTCTTGAAGGTTTGTATGAACACATGATGACGAACATGATGATTATGACTTGAGGATGAGTGTGTTCTTGATGTTTAAGGATACTTGGATGTTCTAATCATGTTTACGAATAGTTATGTTAAGCTTGTTAGATGATTAACATAGCTTTGAGGTGATTATTGATGTTGATTGTGCCCATGGGAGATTATGACCATTTTAGTGAGTGATTATGATGAGTTATGAGATAATTATCATAATTGTGAAATGGTTAGGTTAATCTTGTCGATTAATCCAAAATTCTTGATGAATTAGTGATTGATGATTGTGTAAACATCATGTTTGTAGTGTTGATGATATTCTTGACGTGATTATGATGATATAAGATGATATTATCATATTGAGATGATTAATATGATGTTGTTCTTGATAATTCTTGTTGAATTATTTTTTGCAAGTGTTAAAGAGCATTATGATCATGTTAATTGATCATTGGGGTGATTTGAGGATGTCAGAATTCATAGTTGAGGACTATGATATTCATTTGTGTAGTTTGATCGATTCATGATTGAATCGAGATTATTTATTATGTTGATTTCGACATCGATATTGTGTAATTGAATGAATTATATTTCATTCAAGGTTGTTCGAGTGCATGTGATTGTCAAAAGACGTCGTTCGTCATCCGTGGGAGGATTTCTTCGCCTTCGGTTTGAGGCAAGTTTTATACTTGTACTGGTCAATGAGATTAATGTTACCACTTATGTGTATGAATGTGTTGTATCATTTCGAGACATGATCTCTTCTTGATTTTGTTGATATCAGGGAATTGTTCAAAATACTGTAACACCCCCGGTACAAACCGGAAATGTTACAGCGTCGTAGACCCTTCTCACAAGAATCTATGAGGCTAAACTCAAAAATACTGCTCAATGATTGACCGACCGAGGTCAAATTAATTACAAAACAGACCGATAAGGTCATTAAAAATTCAAAAACCAACATAGTCAAACTCAAGGACAATAATAAACTCGAATACAGAAAAGAATGACAACTCAATTACAAACCACACCTGTGCAAGGGTGATTACTCGACCAAAAGAGGAATATTGACCAAAATAAAACAAAAGAAAAGACTCTGACTCTTGTGTGATTAATATAATTGTCCATCTCCTTTCAAGATGATCCAATGACTGCTCCCGAACCGTAGGTACCTGAATGCATAACAGGCATCCACCCCCGATGACTTGGGGGTTAGCAAACTGGAATTTGCTAGTGCAAGTACATAATGAGCAAGATATATAAGAAATATCAACACAAAACTCAACAACCCCGAAGCCTTAACACGATTCATACATTCTCACAACCAATACATAAGAGCATTCGCTTACACAAGGTGAAAGACATTCACGCAGTCACATTTTCTCCACGGAAAATAAGAGTCAAAGAAACTTTAGGCGAGTCTCAATGATTCAAAAGAACTAGTTCGAAAACCCTTTTTAAAAGAAATATTTCGAAATTTTTTTTGATAAAAAGGTTTGAAAACACTATTGACTAGTGCCGGTTTAAATAATTTGGGGCTTTTGAAAAATCGAATGGAAATACTTTAGAAAATAACTTCAAAATTTCTCGGGTCCTTGACCCAATATATGGGAAAAACCATTTTATGGAAAAAAAACATTTCGACTTCATTTGGGGTCCTCGACCCAATTCACAAAACACTATCATAAGGACAATCATCTCAACATCTCACGGGGTCCTCAACCCAATTCACAAAATACTTTCGCAGCACAATCATTTCAACAGGGAGAAGGGGTTCGGGTACCTGCATCATTGCAGGTTTTGCGACAAATCCTGCTCCAGAACCTCGATGGCTAATTAACCCTCTAAAATATCGTTAGATATCCCTAGTTAATTAGTCCTGATACCAACATTCAAAACAAGTTAAAAAGGATTTAAAAGTACACGTTTGTTCGGTATCAGGGCCTTAGCTGTCACTCGAATATCCGCAACCAATAAGCCTGCCAGGCGCTTCCACTGACACACCTGTGCACCGGCATTCACTACACTGTGGTGGCTGCACCCTTGTACATGACGCCGCGCCGGCGTCACTCCCGCAAGAGCCGCCCCTTGTAACACGCATTAGGCAACACAGTCGTTCCACCATCAACAGGAGCCGCTCCTTGCAGCACACAGACCGGAGTGCACGCCCCGCCCTCAGAGGCTTAGCATATGACGTCTCTCACAAATAAATATTCACATTGTTTCACACACCAAGCACACGGTCAATCATCACAACAAATATCACAATCAACACACTAATGTCACACAAATTGTCTATCGACCAACAATTTCACATCCAAATGTATCAACAAATGACACCACACACACCATCAATCAAAACTCAACACATCGTGCCTTCAGGCATAAAGAAACCAACACCACATATATCCATCAATCGTAATTCAACAACATACGCACAACCGACTTGATTATCACTATAATTAGAGCTTGTATTTTCATCCAATTCATATATACTTAATTAAGACTAACGTAAATCGTTTAAAACCCACAAACACCATAAATATATAAATATATATATATATATATTATATATAACGTACATATATTGATATAATACCACACACACGCTTGAGACAACTGTGATATTGATATTATATATAATTTCTTGCGAATACTCCGAAGAATACGCCTCGATCGGACAACCCCGGAAATCAACAACCTCCATGAGAAACCACAAAAACACGATCACCACGAGGATCAAGACCAATAACAATGGAAATCACATCAAACTATCAAAGGAAAAGTCATTCGAATATTTAATCGAACATTAAATGTTTAATAATTCCCAAAAACACTCAAATCGTCAATCGAGTTAAACAACTCGAAATATGGATCTACAATCCATAGAACACGATTAATAACATCATATAATATCAACTAATTCATCAAAATCGGACTAGAATCAAAGTCAAGAAAAAAAAACCCCAAAATAGTTAAAAGAGGGTTTACAAGAAATTACCTCGATCTGACGAAGAACAATGGATTATATGATGTTAATCCTTGCTAGGAACTCAATAAGGTTGATGGATGATGAAATCTAGGCCAACCCTAGACTTTCAAACCAATCACGTCGACCGCAAGAAGAGAAGGAGAAAGAAATGGTGAAAATGCTAAATGAAATCTGCTGCCTGCCTATATATATGTGCAGCACATTACGTACGCAATACTGCACGTTTAGCGTACGGAATTGTCCTTACGTACGTAACAAACAAATGTTACGTACATAATGCTCTACTCAGAGCTCACAGGACCAAATCAATATATAGGTTAACGTATGTAACACCTTCATTGTTACGTACGTAATCAGTCGATAACTTATGCTATATGCCCCATGTAGCGTACGCTAAAGCCTCTCCATAGGCCACTACTCCAACCAACAGGTATGATAACGTACGTAATCCTAAAAACATAACGTACGTTATCTATCACCAGTTACGTACGCAATGCACTAGTTAGGGTACGTAACACGTTCTGGCAACCGCATGGTCTGAAGTCGGGACAACGACGCGACTACCCGACGAATAATACAATTCCCAGCTTGACAACGAAGCTCGGATGGTCCACAACAAGAACAACCATACGAAGTGAAACAACATACAGTGTCTCACACACAAGTATATGATCAATATGACTGATGCGGCGCCAAATGGCACTCGATCAAAATCACAAGACGATACATCATACCGTACACAACAGAGAGAAAATTTCAAATAATCATCAACCGAACAAAATAATCGGCACAGAAATAACCAGAAACGAAAATCTCGGTTATTACATTCTACCCCACTAAAAAGAAGTTTCATCCCGAAACTTAAAACAAAGAGTGATACACGATCAAGGAGAAACTCCACGAACAATGTGTAAATGCGACATTTCTTGAAATGCGATAAACTGACTAAGTAAGCATCTGATACACGAGTCGAGATGATAAACATACATATGGTCATGAGGAATCGAGGTGGAGGAGTATGAGTTCGAAAATAAATGTTTCAAGAGTTAGGAAACATTACAAAATAACTCAAACATCCTGGAACCACGTTTTGAGCTCGAGCAACAACTTACAAGTTCATAACACGTCTTAAATATATTTGCACATCTAGAAACGATTAAACTATAATTTCAAACAAAATTTGCAAAGATCAATCCACAAATGCGGAAAGGTCACAATAATCCATGGATTCCAATAAAACACCTCTGAAACTCATCTAGATGACGGTAAACTGAGCAGAACAAGGTAGTTTAAATTTGTCGAAATGATTATAAACGAGTCGTCAACAATGAAAAATCACTCAAAATAGAAATTACTAAAAAGCGGTTATTGCATTCCCCCATACTAAGAAAAAGTTTCGACCCCAAAACTTAGAACAATAAGGGTTGGAAACGTAAAATAATGGGATGAAAATAATCAAAGTCACGGTTGACGAAAATAGCAACGATTAAGACATAGTTATAAAATCTTCACTCGCCAATGCTAGGCTCTTCAGGAAGGGAAGTAAAGGTTCGGGATACACTCCAGTCATTCACCTTGCTCGTCGATAGAGTGGCATTCTTTGCCTGCTGGGAGACTAACTCACAATACTGTATTCGATGACCCTCGCGCCCGCACTGGTAGCAAGTCAAGGGTGGAGATTGACAATTTGCACGAAAATGCCCCTGGACATTGCAGTTGAAGCACCTCCCTGTCTTACAAAAAATCAACGATGTTGGCTTGAACTCCTAGTGCTCACACACGACCGCGACGATGATGCGTTCGAACGACGTGGGGGTTTGGGAACCTTAGTTCCTTTACCACCTGAGAATTTTCCAGATGTCTTATGCCTCTTTACCTCGCTCGTAGGCTCAACCACTAAGGATATGTCATAGCATATCGTCTGATCTTGGTACTCCTTCACCGCAGCATGAATCGTTGTCGTACGAACCACCTCACCGCTTCCACAACCATCATCACGTCCACGTCCGCCAAGGCTCGACATACTAAGACATGTAATTACCATTCAACGCAAATAAATAGTCGCATAGTGATACTACAATCATCCATACAAGATTCAGTCAGCATCCACGAATGCCCAAAGTAGGCGACACTATAATGAAAAAGAATTCGGGAAGCAAGCGTACTATATACGAGCCCAAGTGTTCTCTTTATACCCTAAAAAGACACTATTCGGGCTGTAGATTAACAAGAGCAACGCAGAGCGCAAAATTTTGATATCAAATTCTAGTTCTCCGATGAGGACGAAAATATTATGCGTGCACTTTATGAAAACAGCTTTAAAAACAAGGGCGAGCTGCATTTTGCCAAAAACTTGTAATTACTATTCTTTTATTAGAAGAGGAGGTTTTATTTCACACGTCGATTTTAAAAGCATTTTTTTTAATAATGTACAAAACAATTTATGTTTTTAAAATTTCAAAGACGCCATATTTAATTTGAAACATTTCAAAAAAATTATTTGTGATTTCGGTAGCAAAATTTAAAATATTTCCTCTTCTACCAAAATGTTTAATCGAAAAAAAATATTTTCCCACCGAAATACGTGACTATTTGATATGACGATTTTAAATCGTAGGTTTTCACAATTTGTGAAGATTTCAAAATACCACTTTAAAAATGTTCATGCAGCGGATAAGATTAATACTTAAACATTCATTCTTATGAAGTATAGCAATCGATAATATATTCGATTTCTAAAGTACACTACATAACTATTATCACCCGGACCATACACACATTTCATATCCAAAACAAAATGTTACGACCAAGTTCCAGTCCCTCGATCAAAACTAAACATGTTAGCACAACACAATCACAACACACATATGAGGGGACTTACAATCGGGAGACTTACAATCATAGATCGCCTGGAGATGATGTCGGAACCACGATACTAATTGCAACTCTGATGCGCGCGACTTACACAGGACATAGACTTGACCCAACGGCCTAGGGTTTTTGCAAATCTACGCTTCGATACCATATTCTATAACACCCCCAGTACAAACCGGAAATGTTACAGCGCCATAGACCCTTCTCACAAGAATCTGCTAGGCTAAACTCCAAAAGACTGCTCAATGATTGACCGACCGAGGTCAAATTAATTACAAAACAGACCGATAAGGTCACTAAAAATTCAAAAACCAATATTGTCCAACTCAAGGACAATTCTAAACTCGAATACAGAAAAGAATGACAAGTCAATTACAAACCACACCCGTGCAAGGATAATTACTCGACCAAAAAAGGAATACTGGCCAAAATAAAACAAAAGAAAAGACTCCGACTCTTGTGTGATTAGTATCATTGTCCTTCATCTCCTTTCAAGCCGATCCAATGACTGCTCCCGAACCGTAGGTATCTGAATGCATAACAGGCATCCACCCCCGATTACTCGGGGGTTAGCAAACTAGAATTTGTTAGTGCAAGTACATAATGAGCAAGATATACAAGAAATATCACGATTCACACGTTCTCACAACCAACACAGAAGAGCATTCGCTTACATAAGGTGAAAGTCATTCACGCAGTCACATTTTCTCCGCGGAAAATGAGAGTCAAAGAAACTTTAGGTGAGTCTCAATGAGTCAAAAGAACTAGTTCGAAAACCCTTTTTAAAAGAAATATTTCGAAAAAATTTTTGGTAAAAAGGTTTGAAAACACTAATGTTGACTCGTGCCGTTTTAAATGATTTGGGGCTTTTGAAAAATCGAATGGAAAAACTTTAGAAAATAACTTCAAAATTTCTCAGGTCCTTGACCCAATATACGGGAAAAACAATTTTACGAAAAAAACATTTCGAAGTCATTTGGGGTCCTCGACCCAATTCACATAACACTATCATACGGACAATCATCTCAACATCTCTCGAGGTCCTCGACCCAATTCACATAATACTTTCACAGCACAATCATTTCAAATTCTCACAGGAAGAAGGGGTTCGGGTACCTGCATCATTGTAGGTTTTGCAACAAATCCTGCTCAAGACCCTCGATGACTAATTAACCCTCGAAAATCTCATCAGATATCCCTAGTTAATTAGTCCTGATACCAACATTCAAAACGAGTTAAAAAGGATTTAAAAGCGCAAATTTGTTCGGTATCAGGATCTTAGCTGTCACTCGAATATCCGCAACCAATAAGCCTGCCAGGCGCCTACACTGACACACCTGTGCACCGGCTTTCACTATAATGTGGTGGCCGCACCCTTTTACATGTCACCGCGCTGGCGTCACTCCCGCAAGAGCCGCCCCTTGCAACACGCGTTAGGCAACACTGTCGTTCCACCATCCACAGGAGCCACTCCTTGCAGCATACACAGACCGGAGTACACACCCCGCCCTCAGAGGCATAGGATATGACGTCTCTCACAAACAAATATTCAGATTATTTCACACACCAAGCACACGGTCAATCATCACAATAAATATCACAATCAACACACTTACGTCACACAAATTGTCTATCGACCAACAATTTCGCATCCAAATGTATCAACAAATGACACCACACACACCATAAATCAAAACTAGACACATATGGTCATGAGGAATCGAGGTGGAGGAGTATGATTTCGAACATAAATGTTTCAAGAGTTAGGAAACATTACAAAATAATTCAAACATCCTGGAACCACGTTTTGAGCTCGAACAACAACATCCAAGTTCATAACATGTCTTAAAATATTATTTGCACATGTAGAAACGATTAAACGATAATTTCGAACAAAATTTGCAAAGATCAAATCACAAATGCGGAAAGGTCACAATAATCTATGGATTCCAATAAAACAACTCTGAAACTCATCTAGATGATGGTAAACTGAGCAGAACAAGGTATTTTTAATTTGTCGGAAGGATTACAAACGAGTCGTCAACAATGAAAAATCACTCAAAATAGAAATTACTAAAAAGCGGTTATTGCAAATATAATGCCTATCGACAATTATGCCAAATGTTATAGTTATTCGTCAATGGCTTGTTCAGAGCATTGAGATACTTGTTCTTAATGTTATTGATAGTCGGTTCGCCGTATCGATGTATCAATCGTTATTGTTGATATTGATGTTCGATTAAGACGTCGATGTGATTGTTGCTATTGATATTGGTGTTTTGATATTGATGTTGTAGTGGCCGATTGAAGGAACTGATGTATTCCTTTACCATCTCCATTTTCGGTAACCGATTAAACTCGCCGAGGCATCTGTTATCATTGTTGCTATCAATTGGCCCTTTTAAGGTAATTGGGGTATTAAATTGGGACTTTCGAGGACGGTTCTCATCCATTGTGTCATTATTTATTGGCTATTTTGAGGTAATCGAGGTATTGAATTGGGACTGTGGAGGACGGTTCCCATTCGTTTTGTCGTTGTTATCGATTGGTCATTTTTAGGTAACCGAGGTATTGAATTGGGACTGTCGAGGACGTTCTCATCCATTGTGTCGTTGTTATCAATTAACAATTTTAAGGTAATTGAGGTACTGAATTTGCACTGTCGAGGATGGTTCCCATTCGTGGTATTGTTGTTATTGATATGGCCGATTAAAGGCAATCGAGGAATTTGAATTGGGACTGCCGATAGCGGTGCCCATCTGTGGATTATGGTTGTCGTGTTGTCTGAATCAAGGCATCACACTATCATTCTTGTGAATTCGGTCATTTTTGTGATTATTACCGTTTATGATTACTTGTGATTTGGAGGCTAGTCTCAGCTAGTGCTCGATGGGTAAGTTTAGGGCTTGAACTTCTCGCAGTTGGTTTTCCAGCACCTGCAGTTCAGCAGGTCACAGTCATTGGATGATCTTATTGTGATACAACTTCGGTTATTTAGCTTCGGCCATCCCGTTATGATACAACTTCGGTCTGTTTGGCTTCGGCCATCTCATTGTGATACAGCTTCAGGCTGTTTGGCTTCGGCCATCTCATTGTGATACAACTTCGGCTGTTTGGCTTTGGCCATCTCATTGTGATACAGCTTCCGACTGTTTGGCTTCGGCCATCTCATTATTGTATTGCAACTTTAGCTCGGCTGAGGGGCTTTCTGACCATTTGTGATGTTTTGCAGCTTTGGCTGGGGGGGCTTTCAGGCCATCTATGATGTATTGGTGTTTCAGTTGGAGCCTTCGGGCTTTGTTGTTGTTATCTGTTTCAGCTTTGGGCTGGTTTGACTTTGGGTAATTCATTGTTTGTGTTCTATATTGATTATTCATCGTAGGGAACTTGTATTCTAACCTGTTGAGCAGGTATTGATCGTATGTCGTGGGCATAGTGTTCTGCAGATGCTCGGTTTTTACCATTGTTTGTGAGCATCTCCTATTATTGTTGTACCATTTGTTTTCCTTTGGATACATATTATGTTGTACATGTATTTGATATTCATTATTTGGATGACTGACCATGTGGGGGCGGAACATTTTTACATGTTTTGCAAGGAGGGAGTTAAGACACAGGGGCATGACGATGGCTACGAGGCATTTGAGCGATACTAGTCTCGAATTATTTTGGGATCCATGTTGGTTGGTCAGTTGTTGGAGTATTTTCCAACTTGACAGTTGTCATTTTATATATCCGAGTAAGGCTCGTGGATGTTGTTGTATTTTTATTTTGGCCATGTAGGCTCATCATTCTCATTGAAATTCCATATCGGAATATTGTGTCGGATATCATTGTAGGGACTTTCATTTTCCTTTTTGGTCAGTGTATTGTATTTTGTCGTGTTAGCCTGTGGATTCCTTGTGTATGGATCCACGGTACTGTAATAACCCAATGGGAAGTTGGGGGATACATAAATGATTGTTGAGGTCAAATGAGACGACAACGGACCGAGAAGGTCACCCAACAACAACAAAGACCATCATGGTTAACAACTCCATATCAAGGTTAAGTTTGTAGTGTGTAAGAAAAAATAATAATTCAATTCCACAACACAACCCACACCCATGCAATGGTGATTATCGACAAAGTTAGCCATTGATTACAACAGATATAAAAAAAGACTTTGACTCATGTGTGATTAGAATAATTGCCCTTCATCCTTTGTCAAGCCGATCGAGTGACGCTCCCGCCCTGCAAAAACCTGAATGCATAACAATCACCCACCCCCAAAAACTCGGGGTTTAGCAAACTGGAAGTTCACTAGTGCAAGTACATAATATTCGAGCTATATGAGAAATACTCCCACCAAATCGAACGAGTCACAAATGCAACATGAATCACAAGATCCCACACATCACTGAAAGATACACATACGCATGGATACCAATCATTCATAAAGTCACTCCTTTTCAAGAGAGAGGTAAATGTGCAAGGTTTTCTAGAAATGCCCCAATGAATCAAGAGAGTTAGTTCAAACTTTTGGAAATACCTTTGAAAAATACTTTAGTAAAATAGTTTTAAAACACCATTATTGACTCGGGCCGATTTAAATGGTTTAAGAAGATTTGAAATTTGAAAGGAAACACTTTAGAAAGTAGTTTCAAAATCCCCCGGGGTCCTTGACCCAATACACGCTTTCTCACATAATTCTACTGAAGACCATCAAGGACTAACTAACCCTCAGAGATCCCGTCGGAAATCCTTGGTCATTTAATCCTTGATTTTCTTACTGATACCATTATTCTAAAGGGTCCGAAAAAGACTCAAAAGCACGAGTTCATTCGGTATAAGGGTCTTAGCTATAATGCAAGTATCCTCTGCACAGAATCCTGCTGGGAGCCTACACTGAAACATCTAGCGTTCACTATACTATGGCGGTCGTCCCTTGAAACCATGTCACAACGCCGTCATCACTCTCATAAGATCTTCCCCTTGAATTCACGCATTAGGTGACACCATTGTTCACCAACCACAGAACATGCTCATTGCAGCATACATAGACCAGAGTCCGAACCCCACCCTTCGCATCTTTGGATACAAAACATCACATAAACACATATTCACATTGGTAAACTACGCAAGTTTCAATCAACATATCATACAACCTTAACCACAACCGTTCGAGGTAATACACATAATAATTCATATCCATAGAATTCATCAGGCAATAAATACTACAACCATCAGGGTGTAACACCTTAATTCACATATACCACTATCATGAAAAGTCATAAAGTCGAACGTCCTCCGAACAACCCACCACTAGAATCATACAACATATCATTTAATCCCTATAATCACGGCGCAAGAAATTTTATAAATATATATATATATATATATATATATATATAAAACATCCATTCATAATAAAATAATACATACTTGAACACGTAAGGATTTACTTGGAATATAATCTGTACGGCAAGGTACTTGTCTCGATAATTACTTTTGAATACTTCGAAGATCATGGGTCGGTCAGAAAGTCCAAAATGTTCAATCCCCATGAGGAACAACAATAATACGAGGACTACAACCAAAAATGATAAAAAAACAAGTTGAACAATCGAAGGAAACCCACTGAAACACTTAATCAAATATTAAATGTTCAAGGCTTCTTAAGAACACTAAAATCACCAATCAAATTGAACAAACTCAAAATATGGATATGCAATCCATATAATACGATCAATAACATCCATTAACCCCAACTGGTTCATCAAAATCGGACAAAAATTTAAATCAAAAACAAAATCCCAAAAAGTCAACTCTATAGATTATCAAGAAAATTACCTCGATCCGACGAAGAAGGATTATATGTTGTTTAATCCACACTAGGAACTCAAGATTGATGTTAGATGGTGAAGAATCACACCAAGTCTCCTTTAAGTCACCGCACACGCTCTCCTCGTCGTTCTTAGGGAAAGAAATGACAAAATATGCAGAAAAAGGATGTTGTCTGGTATTTATACCAGTACAGTTAGCGCGTGCTAGATGTACTCCTTAGCATGCGCTAACGGGCCAAGAATTCAGCAGATTCTGTCTGTTAATGCAGTTAATGCGCGCTAGTTAATCGCCCTTGCGTGCGCTAGGTCCTAATTCTAGTCCAGTAGCTTCTGTCTCAGCATCCAGTACGTTCTATATTGTCCTTCAGTTAGCGCACAAATTACATTTCTTAGCGTGTGCTAATGCACTCAGAACAGACAGCAATTCTTCTCCAAAATGTTGGTGCAATGACAAAACTCCTCGACGAAAACAACGACTACGCAACATGCAAGAAGTACTAATGATCCAAGAGGAACAATAATTGTGACACCCCCAAAACCATATGAGAATATTACACGTCTAATCCTTCCCATAAGGATCTATCAGGCTAAATATCATAGAACGACTAGTGTTTACCCGGACGGGGGCAAACATACAATAATACGGACCGTTAAGGTCAATTATAAACAACTTATGTCACATAGCTAACATACGAACGCCTAACGCCTTAAGTTATATCCGAGTTAACATTAACGTATGGCCGGTTCACGTTTCAATTATTCGAAGAACGCTCGGTCGAACTAATGACATAATACATGCGAATTAAATGACCATAACAGAGATGGAATGTCGACGTCTATGAATTCAAAGATATTCAAATCATCATAAATCCACACTTTGATTATCAATATCAATTCCAATATTTGGTTCGGTTATTATAACACATCACAACCGAGTTCCCGATAGTTCATCTCTATGATTTTTCGTTCATCCACATGCGATCCTATTGTCAAGATTCTGAGCTCAACACAATCATCATCAACCTAAGCACTATGTTCAAATCATTTATGTGAAGAGTATCAATACAAACAACCTTTAAAATCCCTGGATTATACTCGCAGAGCGATCCCTACGTTCATCATCTCAATTTCACCTAGTCTAGGTGACACCATACATGATTTGTTCAACAATTAATAATCATGAAATCATCATCTTCATCATGTAATCATCACTAAATCATCATCAAGGCAGGTTATACTCTTTGATAATCATATCTCAATGATAGGCATAATCAGGGTTCAACTATTTCCAACAAAGAACCTAAGTTCATACAATTTGATTCTCTTACATATGTCGTTCGATTCATAAAGTTCATAACAAGTTCAATAACCTCAGTAATCTATTCATGAACATTCCTACGAACATAAATTCCAGATATCACATGCTGTATTACGGAAGAAACGATGAAATCTCTAAGTGAAGCTCAATGTTGGATGCTTGAATACCAATCCTCAATGCTCTTAGCCTTCAACGATTATGTTTAGAGGCTGATATGAAGGGTTAAGGTCGAGAGGGAAACTCTCCAAGTCTCAAAAATCGGGTATAGGATGAAATGTGAACTGAAAAAATGAAGTGGGGTGCTGTCCTATTTATAGAAAATGGTTATTAGCGCGCGCTATTGCTCCTCTTTAGCATGCACCAACGGGCTCACAGTCCACTGTTTCTTTCATTACTTGGCTTAGCGTACGCTAAACAGCTCTTACGTACGCTAATGCAAACAGATAGCGTACGCTAATGCCTCACCGTAGCGTGCGCTAATGAGTTTACGAAGCTTATTGACCTCACTATGCTCGACTTAGCGTGCGCTAGCATTTCTCAACTAGCGTGCGTTAAGCACCATTGACTCAGCTTTTCCAAAAGCCGTCCAGGTTCATTCCGACATGTCCCATCCAATATCTGTGATCCGATCTCACCTACCAACCCTGTTACTATCAAGTTGACTACATCTAGCGTGCGCTAAGTCTCAACCTTAGCGTGTGCTAGCTCACAAATATAGCGCGTGCTAACCTTCATTCTTAGCATGCGCTAAGTATACCAAAACACATGTATGAAATAGTATCTATGAAATCATACACTCAACAATATTGGATTATGACTTACGGAGGATTATACTCGGATTAATAATACGACATACGCAATGATACAAGGTTCAAATACAAATAAAATACACATCAGATATTTGGGTATTACACCTACCCGGAACGCATACGTTGTTCGTACACATCATGTACCGAACTCCAGAGGCCTCGATGGACCCTACCCGGAACACACACGTTGTTCGTACACATCGTGTACCAAACTCCAGAGGCCACGACGGACCCTACCAGGAACACACACTGTTCGTACACATCATGTACCGAACTCCAGAGGCCACGACGGACCCTACCTGGAACACATACGCTGTCACTTCACAACACATATTGATCAACTCAACACATTATCATGAACAACGCACGTTATTACCAATATGTCAAACCATTCAACAATACACCGCAATACATATTCAAGTATGTAATCAATCCGGCAAAATTCTCATAATCATCATGATAACTCAATGATGAACAATCACGCACAACACAAACAATATGGTTAACACAACCAACACAATCCCACAACGTTAAACAAGTAAGGATATCATCACTACCATCAAACATTCACAATAATCAATTCATAATCAATCAACATGAAGCATATCCACGAAGGTAAACCAAATCATCGAAAACCGAAGACGAAGTCCCTATTCACAAGTCACAAATCGTATAACAAGATACTTGCCTCATTAACCGATACCGGGTACTCCGACGAACACGGTTCAACTGGGAAACCTCGGACCCCAAAGAAGACAACGAATGGAAGAGTTCCGACTCGAGTTCTTCACAAAGATTTCGTTCCTAAGACATATCATCAATAAATCAGCGATCGTACGAGGAATAATAATCGTATAACGCTTGTATCCCCCTCTAAGAGCTTCTATCGGACACCTTCAAGGCATCGATTAGGAACTCAATCAAAACGAAAATTTCTTGGCAATCAAACCATGGAACAATAAGGAAACTGATAGAATACAACCTAATAATCATTAATCCATCACTAATGTAGGTTACTACGGATTAGACGGACGAAATCTAGTAAAATTCCCAATTTCCCCAAGACTAGATTTTTAGGAAATCTAACCTTGATTCGGTCGATCGGAGGGGTTATGGGGTGATTAATCGACGTTATATACTCAAGAACTTCGTAGATGGATAGACTAACACCATGTCTTCGTGCTCTCCGAGTCTCCGATGCGGAGGAGATGAGTTGTGCGACAAAATGAGTGAAGAAGTCATCTGTCCGGTCATATATATACTGCCCAGCGATGCACGGGCAGACACGCATGAGCGGCCGGTCGTGCGCCAGGTCATGCGCGCCACAGTTAGAAATATACCGAGACACACGAGCACCGAGCACGAGCACCCGTTCGTGTGCGTGCAGTCAGGGCCGCGAGCCCGGATCGTGAGCCCAGCTCGTGCGCACCTGGCCGGTTCCTGCCGCACCTGGCTGGCCAGTTCTCAGCCTCCATGATCGATGACTCAAAATTCCGGAAACGCACGGAACGAACACGACAAAACGCTCGCGGACAACATCATCGATCCGAATGCAAACAACATATAACAAATCACCACATATGGCCACAAACACAAAATCAGTCGTTGAGAAAATAATACCAACGCTCGACAACCGAGAAATATTCGAAAAAAATTCAAAATAAGCGGAACAAAAATCTCGGGTACTACATTCTCTCCCCCTAAAAATAAGTTTTGTCCCGAAACTTAAAAAAAGGTCATCACAGTGCTACAAAACAAAACACAACGTTCAAACATAAAAATACCAAATTCATAACCCCATGATCTACCGTCATGTGTCTCCGTAGGTTCAACAAACCATACGGAACTTATTCAAAACAAAATATCAATCATCGTGCACCAAACTTAAAAACATCACATAGTATATCTCCACACGAGAAACAATCCGCATTACGAGCACAAAATATTATCATTGGACATCACTGGGCCCTCCAGAAGTAGGAATGGAACTCCAGTTCCCTACCATCTTAGCAAAGATCTCGCAGTACTGAACTCGATGCCCCTCGCGTCCATAATTATAACAAGTCACCGATGGTTTCTTACAATGCGCATGTTCATGGCCCAGAACGTTACAGTTGAAACATCTTGGAGCACTACTTGAACTCAAAGACACCGACCTGGGTCTTTTAGATTCTCTAGCTGACCGAGAAGGTCCCATACTCATCTGATACGAGGTTTGAGATTTTGAAACCCCAATTCCCTTGCTTCTGGAGGCGTCATCAGAAATCTTCTGTTTCTTTGCCGCAAATATACTCTGTAGACATTATAGCCATTTCAAATGCTAAGGCTCTATCCTGATAGTCCTTCAACGTGGTACACATAAAAGGGGCCATACAGTGCCGAACATGAGGTTTCATATGCATATCGAAATAACGAACTTTATCTGCCTCACTTCTCACTTGATCTCGAACATAACATAATTATCGATTATAATCGACTATTGCCTGAGATATCGACACATCTTGTGGCATAGCCGAGAAAAACATGACAATCCTACACTCTTTAACAGGCGGTGGACAATACTCGGCCTCCATAACAGTCTTGAATTCAGCCCAAGTAGATGTACGATCACTAGGCGCTACGGCCTCCCACCAGCCTGCAACTTCCTTGTCGAGCAGGTATTGAGCAATAGGTACTCTTTTTTCATCGGGACAAGATACAACATCAAATGTTCTGTCCAACTGGAAGAGCCAGTTCTCCCAACATAACGAGTCAGAAGAACCTGCAAAACGAGGCGGGTGCATTTTCATCACATCTCGTAGCTACTTACTAGCTCCGTTATCCCGATCTGGGATCTCATCCCGGTGCATGTTCTGATTCATCTGCGCCAACTTGTCAACCACCTGACGAAGGATGGTGGTGGCGCCAACGTCATTATCACCTCTGGCTTATTGCCCCCGATCATGCGACTGGTCATCCCGACCATCTGCACTGAGCTGATTAGCACTCGACAGCGAGTCGCCCTCTCAAGCTCCTGATTACGACCATTACCATGACCATGACCTCGACCTCTCAGCATAGTAAACGGACCACCGTTCAGAACGACAAAACAAACATCACATAATCAACATAGTACAACAAACAGAAGCACAATACAACATTCACTCCGAGTCATTACACGAATACACGAACTAACACTGCAATAATAGAACTTAAATTCATAAGTAATTCACATGGTCATATCAACAGAGATGTACGACCTTTATCTCAGCAAACACGGTTAAAACATTGTACATACCATTATGGTCAAATATGGGTAATATTCTTAAAAATAAGTTTTTCGAGGTATTTGTTCAAATGATAATATTTTAAAATTCGTGATTTTGAAAGATTTTGCTGAAATGAAATTTTTGAAAAATACTTTTAATACCTCGGTCGTTTAATCAAAACCATGAATCCATTATCATAACTGTTCTGTTTTGAAATCAAACAACACTTTGGAATATCAAATCTACTCGATAACCGATATCATCAAAATGACCTTATCAATATATATCATTATCACCATTAACGACATAGAGGGAATCCACATGTTACCATGCCACACCATTATGAATAACAACACACATCATAATATGTGACCATGCCCCTCGGCATCGACCCCCAGAGGTTTTGCCAAACCATTCCCGGGTGGAAAACCTCTTGTACTCATATTAATCATTACCACCGATCAACTATCACATCAGGATAACATCATAGGATAATATAATTAAATCAGACTTTTCAGTCACAACACCTAAGTGCACAACCAAAATTTTCTAGCAAGAATGGTAACGATCAACAACACATCAACGATACCCATACAGGATAACCAACCGAGTGCGACATTAGCGATACAATAGTTAAAGTTCAAAGTCATCACTAGCGGACCATACGAATATATCAATAGAAATCAAATGATCATTAAAAGGGCACAGATACAACTGTAACAACAAGATTACTACCGAGTCAGTCAAAAGCTTACGGCCGTAACAACATGCACTTTACGACCGTAACAACTAGGAGCTTATGGCCGTAACACTAACTTCCTACGGCCGTAACATCTACCAGCTTACGGTCGTAATGGAGAACATCTTACGGTCGTAACTACTAGCTGCAAGACAGCAGAATTGTCTCAGCAGCCCCGAAACGGCTCCGAATGTTAAGGATTGACTCCTAACAATGTATCCCGACATTTATAAACACTGCAAACTTCTCCGACGAGTATAACAACATAACAAACTTGTCGTAACGACTTGGTCCCAACACACAAACACATAACATTCTAAATTCCAAAAACCAAGGTCGTTTAGCAAAGTAAAAATTCTCCAAGATCCTTTCAACACATCCAAAAATGACGGTAATATTTTACAATGTGCGAAGTACTTTAAAACACATTTTCCAAATACCGTCTGAAGGTGTTATTTGAAAATACATGACCAACTTGTCAAAATTCAACTGATTTCAAAATCCATACAAATCGTTGTTTAACCGCACCATCAAAATATTTCCAAAAACAATTTTTTCACAAAAAGACTCAAGACCATAAAATCTTTTCAAAACCATTTCAAACCCACACGCAGTGGACAGAATTACAACTATCTAAAAATAATCGAATTTAAAACCACATGCTCAATCGTAAAACAAGATCCCAAATTCAATCAAATACAAGTCGTAAACACCAAGTTCAAACATACGTCAAAACCATCCATCTGAGTTTCTCGACAAACTCTACCATCATTATAAGGTTCACAATTTTCACATTGTATTGCACCACTTGGTGTCCAAACCATCAATACATTCAACTCGATATACAAGCGGTGTACCACAAGTGTCAAACACAGATTCCATTTCACAACACCATGCAAACAAAATTATGCACCACAATTATTGCACATAAATGAAATCATGAAACACCGATACCTCACACAAAGAGGAGACTTACGTCCACAGGCCGCATGGAGATGACAGTCACCCACGATACTAATCTCATCCGACAACACATACGACATGTTGTCACCACACACAACTCAGCTTGTCACTCGGCAACTCGAATGACATGACATCATACTACTCAACAAACCACGACTCGACCTAACCCAACAACCTAGGTTTCTGCAACCTAAGCTCTGATACCATAAATGTAACACCCCCAAAACCATATGAGAATATTACATGCTGTAGATCCTTCCCACAAGGATCTACCAGGCTAAATATCACAGAACGACCAAGTGTTTACCCGGCTGGGGGCAAACATACAATAATACGGACCGTTAAGGTCAATTATAAACAACTACACTGACCGATGAGGTCGCACGACTGACACAAACAGAAAAATTCAATTCTTTACAATAAATACCCACGCAGGGGTAAAGATACAAAATAGCGGAAGACGGATTACAACTCTTACGATACAACACAACTCAACTTAGCTCCCAACTATTTATTAGTATCGTAGCTCGTCACTTCCTGTGCCGATCCTGTGACTGCTCCCCCGAACCTGCGTGTACCTGGACGCAAATCAGACATCCACCCCCCAATTACTCGGGGGTTAGCAAAATTCAACTATTTTGCTAGTGCAAGTAAAATACTATACGAAATGCAACAAGCAAATAGCAACCACAAATTAGATACGACAATCGGCTATCAAAATATTCCCGAGAAGTTTTAGAATTCTGAACTCAAGCAAAGAAGTATTTGAAAAGAAACTCATCATCTCGGGGATTTTAAAATTAGAAATTCTTTTGGACCTCGAGTCCCAATTTACAAAACCTTTATCGAAATTGTTAGGGCCTCAGCCCGGTTCTCGTTTCAAAACACATTAGTTAAGATATCATCATGGGTCTGTGACCCAACTTCCAAATGTTATCCAATCAATCACTGTTACACGATCACTGTTCATGCACATCATGTACCGAACTCCAGAGGCCACGACGGACCCTACCCGGAACACACACGTTGTTCGTACACATCATGTACCGAACTCCAGAGGCCTCGATGGACCCTACCCGGAACACTCACATTGTTCGTACACATCATGTACCGAACTCCAGAGGCCTCGACGGACCCTACCCGGAACATACACGTTGTTCGTACACATCATGTACCGAACTCCAGAGGCCACGACGGGCCCTACCTGGAACACACACACTGTTCGTACACATCATGTACCGAACTCTAGAGGCCACGACGGATCCTACCTGGAACACATACACTGTCACTTCACAACACATAGTGATCAACTCAACACATTACCACGAACAACGCACGTTATTACTAATATGTCAAACCATTCAACAATACACCGCAATACATATTCAAGTATGTAGTCAATCCGGCACAATTCTCATTATCATCACGATAACTCAATCATGAACAATCATGCATAACACAGACAATATGGTTAACACAACCAACACAATTCCACAACGTTAATTAAGTAAGGATATCATCACTACCATCAAACGTTCGCAATAATCAATTCATAATCAATCCACACGAAGCATATCCACGAAGGTAAACCAAATCACCGAAAACCCAACACAAAGTATCTATTCACAAGTCACAAATCGTATAACAAGATACTTGCCTCATTAACCGATATCGGGCACTCCGACGAACACAGTTCAACCAGGAAACCTCGGACCCCGAAGAAGACAACGAATGGAAGAGTTCCGACTCGAGTTCTTCACCAAGATTTCGTTCTTAAGACGTATCATCAATAAATCATCGATCGTACGAGGAATAATAATCGTATAATGCCCGAATCTCCTCTAAGACCTTTTATCGGACACCTTCAAGGCATCGATTAGGAACTCAATCAAAACGATGATTTCTTGGCAATCAAGCCATGGAACAACAAGGAAATTGATAGAATACAACCTAATAATCATTAATCCGTCACTAATCTAGGTTACTAGGGATTAGCGGATGAGATATAGTAAAATTCCAATTTCCCCAAAACTAGATTTTTAGAAAATCTAACCTTGATTCGGTCGATCGGAGGAGGTTATGGGATGATTAATCGATGTTATATACTCAAGAACCTTGTAGATGGATAGACTAACAACATGTCTTCGTGCTCTCCAAGTCTCATCCGTGGAGGAGATGAGTTGGGTGAGAAAATGAGTGAAGATATCATCTGACCGATCGTATTTATACTGCCCAGCAATGCACGGGAAGACACGCACGAGCGGTCGATCGTGCGCCGGGTTGTGTGCGCCACTGGCAGGAATCTGCCGAGACACACGAGTACCGAGCACGCTCGTGCGTGCGCAGTCAGGGCCACACTACTGCCGGTTCGTGTGCCATGCTCGTGCGCACCTGGCCGATTTCTGCCGGACCTGGCCGGCCAGTGCCCCAGCGCCATGACTCGACGACTCAAATTTCCGAAAACGCACGGAACTAACACGACAAATCGCTCACGGACAACATCATCGATCCGAAATGAAAACAACATATAACAAATCACCACATACGGCCATAAACACAAAATTCGTCGTTGATAAAATAATACCAACGCTCGACAACCGAGAAATATCCGAAAAATCTAAAATAACTGGAATGAAAATCTCGAATATTACAATAATCACATGGCGAAACATGGTAACGGCAACCATTTCGCAATGTCATCACTCCTCCAATTACTCACATGAGGAAATTACCTGACGCAAGACGTCAATTAATTTATGACAAGTGGAACAAAAAAACATCTCGGGTATTACACTGATATCTAGCAGCCATGCCTACGGCATGACAGATATCTGGTCTAGTGTAATGAATAGTATACATGAGGCTTTCCACTGCTGATGCATAGCGACCAGCTTCATGTCATCTATCTCCTTTTGTGTCTTAGAACACATATCTTTAGATAGTTGAATTTCATGCTTGTAAGGTAGAAAACCTTTCTTGAAATTCTCCATGCTAAACTGCTTAGCACTGTATCGATATAGGATGTCTGAGACAAGCACAACATCTTTTTCCTTCGATCACAAAAGATCCTGAACCCAATGATGTGGCCTGCTTCTCCCAAATCCTTCATATCGAACTACTCAGGTAGCCATACCCATATGTCTGATAACTCCTTCAAATTATTTCAAATCAGAAGGATATCATCTATGTACAGTACAAAAAATACCAAGACGTTTCCATCGCACTTTTGATACATACAACTCTCACTCGGACATTGGATGAATCTAATGTCTGAGTGACAACCTCATAAAAATGAGTGTTCTAAGATCTAGATGCTTGTTTAAGTCCATAAATGGATCTCTTAAGCTTGCACACTAAGTGCTCTTCTCCTTCAACATTAAATCCCTCCGGTTGGAATGTATGCATTTTCTTGTCTAGACTGTCATTCAAGAATTCAGTCTTGACATCCATCTTCCAGATCTCCAGATCCAAATATGCAGCTATAGCTAAAAGAATTTGGATTGACTTAAGCATGGCTACCGGCAAAAAGGTTTCATCGTAATCGATGCCCTCCTTCTGAGTATAACCTTTTGCTACAAGCCTATCTTTGAAGGTTTCGACCTTTCCGTATGCTCCTTGCTTTCTCTTGTATACCCATTTACTCCAATGGCTTGTACCTTATTAGGTAGTTCTACTAGCTCCCGCATTTGGTTGGAATGCATAGATACCATTTCTAATTTCATTTCCACTTGCTAGGAGTCAGTATCTTTATCTTGGACTGCCTCCTTGTAAGTCCAGGGATCTGATTCATCCTCGCTTGGGACTGAGTGCGAAGACTTTTTTACGCATATGAATCATTTTAATTGATAAACAACCCTCCCACTATGACGAGGTAAATCTTGAGTTGGGTGTAAAAATTTCAGAGTCGATATGTGGTGCAGTGTTAGTTGGTGCTTGTATGATTGGTATAGATGGAGTCTTGCCCCTCAACTCTTCTAGAATAATTTCACTCATGGGCTTGTGACTAATCACATAATCTTCTTCCTGAAGTCGGTGGTGCTAATAATGACCATCCTGGGGACTATAGAACAAGGCACCCTTTGTTCCTTTGGGGTATCCTACAAACACTCGCACTTCTGTATGAGGTGCCGACTTATCAGCATCCTTATTCATCACATGTGTTAGAGGACCCCATATCTGAACATGTCCTAGACTGGGCTTCCTCCAACTCCACATCTTTGTGGGTGTTTTTAGAACTGATTTCAGAGGCAATAGGTTTAGTCATATGCCGTTGTTTCCAAGGAGCACCCCAAGAACAAAATCGGTAAACTTGAGTAAGTCATGATTGACTTAATCATCTCTAAAAGAGTTCGGTTCCTTCGCTCAGCAACACCATTTTGTTGTGGAGTTCCAGGCGCAGTGAGCTGGGACGTAATCTCCTCATTTGCCAGAAACTCTCTAAGGTATTCGCCACCACGATCAGATCGTAGTGACTTGATACACTTCTCATGACGCATCTCTGTTTCAGCTTTGAAGTCCCTGAACTTGTCAAAGGCTTCATACTTACATCGCATCAAATAAATGTATCTATATCTCGAATAATCATCTATAAACGTGATAAAGTTTTCGAAACCATCTCCAGCCTGGATGTTCATTGGACCACATACATCACTATGAACCAATTCTAATACATTATGGGCATGATTTCCCTTGGTCTTAAAAACCCCTTTTGGTCATTTTACCTTTCATACAAGATTCACATATTGAAAATGACTCAACCTGGAGTTGATCCAATGGACCATCATCTACCAATCTTTGAATCCTTCTAATGTTTACCTAACCTAATCATAAATGCCGCAGATATGTTTGGTTTATACTTGAAGGTTCTTTTCTATTTTTCGTATTGGATATAGTTAAGCGATTTATTTTTCTATGCGGGAGTTTATGCAGTACTAGTGACATATAGTCCATCTGTACAGATACATTTGCAAATATATTCACTGTTTCTTCTAATAATAGCATTATCATCAAAAGAAACTGAATAACAATCATAACTTAATTTAAAAATAAAAATTAAATTCATTCTAAAATTAGGTACCAATAATACATTATTTAGGATTAATATCTTATCACTAATCTTCAACTGCACGACTCCCGCTACTACAGTCATAAGCCTAGAATAATCGCCACAGTTAATGGTGATTTCGACCGCACTAAGCCACCTGGTTACCTGAAAACCATGTGTGTCGAAATAAACATGATTAGTGGAGACTGAATCTGTTGGAATATTCTATTCCACATAATTTTAAAATAGTTTTGATGATGAGTTATTGATGTGTTGTTGATCAAAGAAAACAATAATAGATCAAAGCAAAACAACAAAGAAGACAAAGTCGCATCAAGCTTGGCAAAACAAGCAGATAATGCATGCTAGCAAGCAAAAGTAGCGCACGCTAACTGGAGCAGCTAACGTACGCTATTTATATAGTGTAATGCACGCTAAGAAAGCCACCTAAAGTCTCACCTGAAGACTCACCTGATGGATTAACGCATGTTACATGAAGAGAATAATGCAAGCTACATGACTGAGTTAGCGCACGCTGCATATACAAGTTCATGCACGCTAACGAAGGAATATATCCGTTGTAAATAATTTCAGCGCAGAGATCACACGGTCAGTCAACGAATCTGAAAAGTGAAGTTTGAACAAGATAGTGCACGCTACAGAAGAATACTTAGCACACACTAAGTTTGAAATATGTCTGTTGGACCGAAGACTTTCAAGCATCAGACAATTTTAAACGAAGACCAGGTAGCTCACGCTAAGAGTGAAAGTTAGCGCACGCTAACGAAAGAAGCTGAAGTTACTGGACAGAAGAAAAGAGCAGTTAACGTACGTAACCATGCAATATTAACGTACGTAACATGGAATAGCACACGCTAAATAGGAAAAAGAGTGCACGCGAATGAAGACAGCACGTAACGGCTAGTTGAGGCTTTATGCCTATAAATACCAAGTCATTTGGTATCATTCCACACAACAACTCCAATCAAATCACATATTGATCAAATATCATTGTATACATTATTGTTGTTGTATTTAATTGATAAGTGTTTGAGTGTTCATACACGAAAACATATACACGAGAGAAAACATACGGATTGTAGATTGATTCGGTGTTATTAGGGTTGTTGACCCGGTATTATTAGAATCATATCTAAATCCAAGTGAGGTTTGTCTAGTACTAATCAAAAGCTAGATAGGTTGCTTCCTTGTCCGATAGAAAAGGAAAACGGCTTATCTCGGACCGATAGGAAGAAGAGATTGTAACGGTATCCCTCGGACCAATAGAAGACAAGGTCTAGAGGTTGATCTTAAGCTTATAGAAAAAGATACAGAGAGAGGACGTAGGCACATTTTGTAATACCCGAGATTTTTGATTCCGGATTGGCTGAGTTTTCGGGGTTTTATCGGATTGTTATTGTCCTCATCGTTGGAATTTTATGCCATGTTTAGGTGTGCCTTGTTGGGATATGTGTTTGGAGGCGTTTCAGATCACTATATGAGTTTCTGGGTTTTTGTGGTGTAGCGCACGCTAATGCTTGTGGCAAAGCACACGCTTATGGCGTTGTGGTTAGCGCACGCTACTGAATGTGTAGCGCATGCTAACTGGCATTCCAGAGGTAGTCCAGGAGATATTGGACTGGGACTGGGGCTTTGTTAGCGCACGCTAGCAACTGCTTAGCGCACGCTCTTTTTCTACCGCACGCTACCCGGTAGGTGCAGTTCTGTCCAGGGGCCACTGGACTGGTTTCGTGACCCGTTAGCGCGCGCTACGCTCATGGGTCTAGCGCACGCTAACGGTGTTATTCGGTAAATTCTGGGCATTGATCGTTAAATTCGGTAAATTCTGGGCATTGTATATATATATACAACCTTGTGTGAAATCGTTTTTACAGGAGCGATGTTTTGGATTGGTTATTCAATAAAAGTTTATCAATGTGGTATTTTAAACTTCAAATATTTTGGGGAAGTCATGTAAATTCTACTTAAAAACATCCTTCGAGGAGGAAAAATGATTTGATTTTCATATGATGACCTCAAGACCAAAGATTTTGGGAATTCAACTACATATATTTTATGTTCATCTTGCATTGAAAATTTTCAAAATTTGATTTTTTTTAATGCTCAAACGAGGTCTATCAAAAGTTTACTTGAGACGTGACTTTCGCCTTCAACTTTTCGGTTTCATGAATTTCGGTTAAAAGTTATGTAGTGAGGATGTAAATTGTTAGCGTTTGGATTCGTATGTTGCTGTCTATTTTTAACCTTCGACTTTTGGTATCAGTATATGCTCATGAATGTGTTGCTGGATTAGAATGGCTAGTGCGCGCTAACGTGGCATGGCTAGCGCACGCTATGTCTCTGTTAAATCATACACTAATTGGTCTGAGCAGAAGCTCAGAAACTACATTCTGTCTGTAAGTCTAACTTTTTCGATTGTTAGGCTGACCGTTTGAGACCTTACTCTATGTTTGTTGTTCAGGAATAACAATTGTTGTGTGTGGTTATGTGTAATTTGAACTGTGTTCTTGTCCGATGCGTGTGTAAAGTTCAAAATGACTTTTTGGTACTTTAACCAAATAATGTGTTTTAAAATGACCTTTCGGGTTCGTAAATTTGAGTTATTTCGTTGACTTTTTTTCCTAACTCTTTTGTCGGGTGACTTAACGTATATTTTGAAACTATTGAGTTTTCGCGTCTTCGACTTGTAATTTCAAATGGTATTTTATGACGGTATTTGGTATTTGGAAAATGACTTTTGGTGAGTATTTGGAAAGTATTGCCGTCATCGGCCTATTTGGCATTTTTGAACGTTTTTGAAAATAGTTATCAACTTGGTGAGTTTCGGCGCGGAACCCGTACAGAAAATGATTTTTAATATAATGAATGACTTTAATTTCATTGCATTTATAATTCACATAACAGCGGGATTATAAATGAAGATTTTTGGGATAATAGTTTGTATATTGTGATCTAGCTTGAATTAAATCGTAATATGTATATGATTTAATGGTGTTTGATTAAAGACGGAGATGTGAATATCTTGCTATGTGTTATGATCTTTCATTGCCATAGGTTATTGTTTGTTAGTATGCCGAGGGGCAGAGGTCGTGCTCGTAACCGTGGTGCTGATGGCCACAGGGATCAGATGCGGAATCGAGAGAATGTCGCTGGGAATGATTTTAGTTTGGGTGTTGCTACTATATTGCAACAAGTAGCGACTTAGATGACTCAGTTGACCCAGGTGGTTTAACGTAGCATTGACGCGAGTCAGAACGTCGGTGTAAATCAATGGCTTCGCGAGGTAGTTCGTATGAATCCCCCTCAATTCGCCGGTGCTGCAGATGCGTTGGGCTGGGATGGTTGGATTTTCTAGTTGGGAAAGATTTTCGAGGCTGTCGGATGTCATGAAGAGCGGAAGGTACCTATCGCTCAGTACCTTCTTGACAAAGATGCCGCTAATTGGTGGGAAGCCGTTAAACCTCGTTATCGTGATGTCACGTGGGCGGAGTTCCAAGCATTTATGGAAGCTGAGTTCTATCCGAAACCGATTAAAGAGCAAAGGATTCGCGAATTCTATTTGGCAGAACCGCAAGATATATCGGTGTCGCAAGCTATCATCGATTATAGCAAACAACTCAGTTATGTACGAGATCGGGTGAGAACCGAGGAAGAGAGGATCCTTCACTTTGACAGACGGATGAAGCCGGATATTCGTGTGTATATGTCGGGATTCAATTGCACTTCGTTGAGGGACTATCAAGATCGACCATTAGCCTGTGAACTAGCTTCGTTATCGTCGGAGCGTGTGCCCGAGTCGAAGAAGCAGAGGAAGTCTGATGACTGTGTGGACGGTGCAGGAGTTGGTGTTTCTAGTTTTTAATGTCGTAGCCTTTCCGCTGTGAAGCTCCATCGCTCGATGCGTGGAACTGAGAGTTCCATGTCGTCTGCTCTGACTCCTGGTAAAGCCAGGAGATGTTTTAACTGTAATGTGGCGGGACATGTTCGTGCACATTGTCCTTCTCCGCCAGTAATGTGTTACAGGTGCGGAATCGAGGGACACCGGGTTCAATTTTGCGAGTTCGGTACTGAGCCTTCCGAGGCACGGACTTGAGCGCTTATATCACGATCGACTCCGAGTAGTCCCGGAGGGTCGTGGTTTATTAGTTGTATGTTGAGTTATTTCCCTTGCTTTGTTGTTTCGAATTTCGGAGATTAACTTCTTTTATTTGAAGTGGATCGGATTTTGAACTCTATACTTTCGACTCTGTCGACTCGTTTATGTTCGTTGACATTTTATAAACTTTTCCTGTCTGGTGCTTTTGTTGATCGAATGAGTTGTGGTATTGTTTCAGAATAACCCGTTTGTCGTTATGACTTTCCAATTGCTATTCCCTTTCCTGTGGATCTTATGTGAATGCATATCTTGTTGTATTCACCGGATCGTATACTGTCTCGAGTCGAGATGTGAACTTTGGGGTTGTTGTTCGAGTATTATTGTTCGTCGTGATTCGAATATGATCCTTCGACCGATGTGTGTCGATCGTTGTGGTTCGATCACTTGTTGTCCAATCCTTGTGTGTATGATTTCGTATTTGTTCAGCGATTAGATCGCATTTTGATTGACGTACTGT
The DNA here is from genome assembly GCA_033398695.1 of Orobanche coerulescens. Classification (NCBI taxonomy): domain Eukaryota; kingdom Viridiplantae; phylum Streptophyta; class Magnoliopsida; order Lamiales; family Orobanchaceae; genus Orobanche; species Orobanche coerulescens. The sequence goes on from CM065817.1 coordinate 13,579,265, forward strand.
TCGGGCTGGTCAACCATATTGATTTTGTTCGTTGCGTTCTGTTATATTTCTGACGTAGCGACATGCATGGTAGCAGCCACGTGCTGCATGTGATTCGTTACAGGCTGTCGGCAACGGATAGCTTATGTCATCTGGAATTGTTTTGCGTTGAACGTCCTATGCTTTAAGTTTCGAGGACGAAACTCCTTTTAAGGGGGTAGAATGTAATACCCGAGATTTTTTATTCTGGATTCGTTGAGTTTTCGGGGTTTTATCGGATTGTTATTGTCCTCATCGTTGGAATTTTGTGCCATGTTTAGGTGTGCCTTGTTGGGATATGTTTTTGGAGGCGTTTCGGATCACTATGTGAGTTTCTAGGTTTTTGTGGTGTAGCGAACGCTAATGCTTGTGGCATAGCGCACGCTACGGCATTGTGGTTAGTGCACGCTACTGAATGTGTAGCGCACGCTAACTGGCAGTCCAGAGGCAGTCTCGGAGCTACTGGACTGGGACTGGGGCTTTGTTAGCGCATGCTAAGGTCGATAACTAGCGCACGCTATCGACTGCTTAGCGCACGCTCTTTCTTCTTTCTAGCGCACGCTACCCGGTAGGTGCAGTTCTGTCCAGGGGCCACTGGACTGGTTTCGTAACCCGTTAGCGCGCATTACGCTCATGGGTCTAGCGCACGCTAACAGTGTTATTCGGTAAATTCTGGGCGTTGACCTCGTTAGCACGCGCTAATGCTTTCTGGTTAGCGCACGCTAATGACTGTCCAGTATAAATACTGGACAGCAGGCTTCACTTCGTCATTTCTCACTTTTCTTCATCCCTTCCGACGGGTGTAACACCCCCAATCCGCTCAGGGATATTACACACCGTAGAACCTTTCCTCAAGGATCTACCAGGCTGGTAACAATATAGAACAACTCAACAATGCCTTTAATGCTGAAATGACTCAGTAGACCGATTTGGTCTTACAATAAATACATACAACTCAAACTCATTACATGCCCACGCAGGGGTCAAATACAACACACTCCCGTACAACGGGAAAGAATACTGCAGCGGAAAATAAACTATAACTAAACCAATGACATCATACGGATCCTCGTGTGATTAGTATCATTCATCTTTCATCATCCTTCGTGCCGACCATGTGTTATGCTCCCAAACCTGAATGCAAAAACAGACATCCACCCCCCGAATACTCGGGGGTTAGCAAAACTCCAGTGTTTTGCTATTGCAAGAACAAAGTGCAAATACGAGCCATATAATTCAAATTCCAAGAATAACAATAACCAGGAATTCTCAAAGATCCAAACATAACGAAAAGTAGGCATGAGTTTAGGTAAACAGTCCAAAACCGAAAGATCACAAATCAAGAGAAACAATTTATAAAACGGTTTAAGTGCCATCGAGAGTTTTAATAGAAAACAATTTAGGATTACTTAATCCTTCTCTTTCCAAAATCAATAGGGGTCACAGCCCAAAGGTTTGTTTTCACAATTGAAACCCACAACAATACACAAGGTTAAAATTCATGTCACACGTCCTCGACGAACATAAAATACACACGCACCCATGAAGTTTTACTCGTGAATCCAGGGCGAAACCATTGGACTCCCTCCGTGGCCCCGTCGAACCCTCCCGAGGTGAGCAAACACATTCACAAAACATAAGCAACCGCACTCGTGAATCCAGGGCTATACCATTGGACTCCCTCCGTGATCCCATCGGACCCTCCCGAGGTGAGCGAAATAGAATCACAAAATATACACACGTAGCGGTGAAGTTTCACTCGTGAATCCAGGGCTATACCATTGGACTCCCTCCGTGGCCCCGTCGAACCCTCCCGAGGTGAGCAAACACATTCACAAAACACAGTACTCGCATCGCCTAGGACCAGGACGAAGCCACAAATCCCACTCGAGGCCCCGTCGGACCCTCCCGAGCTGGCTAGCGAAATACTCAAGCACCACACGTCACCTAGGACCAGGACGAAGCCACGAATCCCACTCGAGGCCCCGTCGGACCCTCCCGAGGTGAGCAAACACATTCACAAAACACAGTACTCGCATCGTATCACACCAAGGATATCCAAACAATTCGCCAAGAGGCATCAAACAGTTAGCAAAACACCACGTCAAACCATAACGCACCGAAATGAAATAATATACGTCCACACGCAATACCAAGTGCAACATCAACACCAAACATATCCATAGAGTTCACATAGTCATCCTCAAACCACACCATTCACAAAACACACGCGTTTTGAAAGCAAGCCTTTAACAAGGCTAAACCGAATCTTTTGAAAGTTCAATTCAAACGACCAAACAACCACATTTAGACGATCACTAATTATCGAATCCATAAAACAAGAATTATATGGACAAGGTACTTGCCTCGAAATCACAATCGCAACAAGACGACGGATGAAATACGGTCGAATAGCCTCGAACTCCCGAACACTATCAAGAACGCGATAACACCGAATTTGCTACGGAAAAACACCACACGAATCATCAATCACCAACGGAATTCAACATCGGAATCATCGAGTACCTATAATCCTTCGTAAGGAACAATAAAACATGATTACGATGAGAATCAAAGCCGAAAGCAACGGAAATCCCAACAAACTATCAAAGGAAACTCATTCGAACATTTAATCGAACACTCAATGTTCGATAACTCCCAAGAACACTTGAATCACTAATCGAGTTGAACAAACTCGAAATATGGATATACAACCCATAGAACACGATTAATAACATCATACTACACCAACCGATGTATCAAAATCGGACTAGAATCGAAATCAAGAACAAATTCTCCAAAAAAGTCAACTTGAAGGAAAATCAAGAAATATACCTTGATTCGACGAAACACACAGATTAGATGTTGATATAATCAACAAGAATCTTCCAAAACGCCTTGGAATCCATTAGAATCGACCAAGAACGCTATTTCCCATCGCACCCGTTCGATAGCCGCAAGAAAAGTGAAGAAATGAACAAAAACGGGCTGTCAGGCCTTATATAGCCGGACACTGCCGGCAGTGTTACGTACGTAACCGGCCATGGCTTATGTACGTAACCAAGACACTGCCCCAAGTCTGTCGGCAGTGTTACGTACGTAACCGGCCAAAGCTTACGTACGTAACCGGCCTTACGGCCGTAACTGCCGGACACTTACGTACGTTACTCGGCGGTGGCACAGCTGACATGCCCGGCCATGACTCGGTCGGGACCAACTCCGATGGCCCGGACGACCTCGAAACCCGAACCTGAATACGAATCGATGATACGGTTATGAAGTACTCGCAAAGACGAATCCGAGCACTAAGAGAACACATGATTCCGACCACCCGAAGGCTCAAAATTCGACAATGGAAGTAATTACCCCAAACTTTGAGAAATTACAAAAATGGCCCAAAACGTCCGAAAATCGCGATACGTGATCGAATAACCAAAACGAAGTTCACAACACGCCTAACAAAGTTAAACAGACTTACGGGAAACTCGAAACAGCAGTTTCAAACGAGATTCGCAAGAATCGAACTCAAGTACGGAAAAGTTGCCAAAAAGCACGGAACTCAACAAAACAACACCGAACCGAACTCGGATGATAAAAAGTGCAGAATTAATCATTCTAACGGTCATGAGTGAGTCGTCAAAACAGACCTTCGCCGAAAAAAACAAATTACCGGAAATCAAAATTACGGGTATTACACATTACCCTCCTTAAAAGAAGTTTCGTCCCGAAACTTAAAAAAAGTAGGGAGGAGCAATATCCCGCCAGGAAAACTCAACGAGATACACAAGAAACGCGTAACTTACGCCCATCGGCGAAACGTTACAAGCAACGCAAAGGAATATACGGCGTGAAAACACGCTCCACGACGACCGTCACAACGCCACAGGCAGAGATATAATAAAATCAACATGTGACAAGCGTCATCAAACAGATAATAAAGTCAAGTCAATTATCTGAACAATCACAAAACATTAAGCAACTATTACAAATAGACACGCACAATCAAGAAAATAGAAGTAAACACACAAACGATCCACAAGGATAACCACAAACAATTCGGACTACGCCGAAATCCTCAAAAACTACACTAGGCATTTCTGTGTCCTTATGGAGCAGAGACGCAACCTCAATCCCCAAATCTCTTAGCTACCGTCTCCCAATGCACGTCTCGGTGACCCACCCGGCCACACTCGAAACAGCTGACTAACGGTGAACGACAATTCTTCACGGTACGAGATCAGGCAACAACAGTCAGACAAGCCCGATCGAACAACAACGATCGAACAACAACGACTGAACAACAATGATCGAACAACAATGATCGAACAACAACGATCGTAAAAAAAAAATAATGATCGAGTAACAACGATCGAACAACAATGATCGAATGACAACAGTCGAACAATGACTCCGAAATCCCCACTTCAACTCCAGACATTAAAAGTACTGGTAGAATGTGAAAGATGTTACCTCCGAACAAGGTTCACAAGAATCGAACCGAACTCGAAAAAGTCATAATGATAAATAGATCGATCTGAAACAAGGTCACAACCAGTTCGAATGATGACAACCGAGACATCAAACAAGTTCAAAAAGTATCGACGAACACATGCAAGTCGATAGAATTTAGAAGGGGAAACTGCAGAAGTCAAAAATAGTACGGGTATTAGATCCGACCTCTTATAAAAGAAATGTCGTCCCCGCAACTCACAAAAACGGAAATAAGGTAACAACACAAAAATCAACCGACAGAAAAATCTCCCATGGGCCTCTCAGAGCCGATCCTGATATCTGTGCTGAAGCGCGAACTCCGAAAGTCTCGGTAGCCAATTCGCAAAACTGAATTATGTGTCCCTCAAGTCCGCACTTGAAATGCGTTACTGACGAGAAGGACAATTTACACGTGCATGCCCCGGCATATCACGGTTGAAACACCTCGGCTCGGCATACCGAAAATACAAATGCTAGATACAATGGGGCATAACGTCGCAAAACAACATAGCACAGATGCCAACTCAGCACAACAAAGAATCATAACACATATCATATACAACGATTACCATCATGAATTAATACGCACACAAAAACTACAGCAACGACGGTATCGTTCGGTGACCTTAACGGCCCGAACAATAACCAGCACATAATTACAACCATCATGAAACAATCACACATGTACACAAACGTACAAACCCAAGCTTTAATAGTTCACACACGTGCGACAACACACAAATCACTACGAGGCGACAAATAGTAAATACGAGTTCACACCTCTCACAGAGGGCTAGTACTACAAATACGTGGCAACGCCTCAACGTTCACGCCACCAATTCGATCATATTCGGAAGTTAACATCATAACTACAAAGCAAACATCATACATATATTCCCAAACCGCAAACGGGAATTGATAGGTTTTAAAAAAAATGAAAACCACCTTTTGAAAATAATTTTGGAAACACCGATTGATCTTGAGTATCACCTTTCAAAAAGTACAAACGTGAAACATCGTTATCGAGACTTTGGAAAACCATTTCGCATTCGATAAAAATGAGGACACTTTCTTTTCGTGAAAAACTTTCGGAAATATTCGACCCTCGGGCCTAACCAAAAGCGTTTCTAAATCATTGAAAATATCTCAAAACATTTTGGTCCTAAAGGTAGAAGAATTTTGAAACATATTGTGGCACCTTGGAAGTACCACGAGAAAACAATTCATTTTAAAAGTACGTCTCGAAATTTATTTTCTAAGATACTCAAGGTTTTCAAAAATAATTCAATGGGCTAGAATGCCCAAAAATGATCATGTAACAATATTCGTTTAAACATATTATAATATACGCATCAAATCGTACAAAATCAAGACAATACATGTCTTTTACCGGAAAACAGACAGTCACATCGCAGTTCAAACTTGCTTAGGACCGGGGCTAAAACACTGGTCCATCCGAAGCCCCTACGGACTGAGTAAATCACACCCATAAACATTTCCATACCATATTGAGCACAAGATTTCACGAAAACACTTGCAAACGAACAAATCAGTTTGAAATATACACGCAGCGGACGAAACCAACAGTCAAGAATACATAACCAGCGACACTCCTCATATAGACAGACCTACAGAAAGGGGTGAATGAGGTAAGAGAAGCCCTCGTCCGTGTTTCGGTGAGGGGGTGGAAAGACTTGTCAAGTCGGTATGAGAGTCAAATAACCACATATCACGAAATCAAAATCCATAGGAGGATTCCGGCACTTAACACCTAATCATATCAGTAACTCGCAACAGACGAGGCACTATCACAACGAAGGGAGACTTACATCCACAGGTCGCATGAAGATGATGATCGCCCCACGATACTAATCACGACCAACAAACTCAGACGACGCGTCTCGACACGACTCGGTCAGACAAAATCCGACGAGACAAAAACTCAACAGACACGACTAAACCCGACAGCCTAGGTTTCCACAACCTAAGCTCCGATACCATTTATGTAACACCCCCAATCCGCTCAGGGATATTACACGCCGTAGAACCTTTCCTCAAGGATCTACCAGGCTGGTAACAACATAGAACAACTCAACAATGCCTATAAGGTTAAAATGACTCAGTAGACCGATTTGGTCTTACAATAAATACATACAACTCAAACTCATTACATGCCCACGCATGGGTCAAATACAACACACTCCCGTACAACGGGAAAGAATACTGCAGCGGAAAATAAACTATAACTAAACTAATGACATCATACGGATCCTCGTGTGATTAGTATCGTTCATCTTTCATCATCCTCCGTGCCGACCATGTGTTATGCTCCCAAACCTGAATGCAAAAACAGACATCCACCCCCAAATACTCGGGGGTTATTAAAACTCCACTGTTTTGCTAGTGCAAGAACAAAGTGCAAATACGAGCCATATAATTCAAATTCCAAGAATAACAATAACCAGGAATTCTCAAAGATCCAAACATAACGAAAAGTACTTCCCGAGGCATGAGTTTAGGTAAACATTCCAAAACCGAAAGATCACAAATCAAGAGAAACAATTTATAAAACGGTTTAATATGCCATCGAGAGTTTTAATAGAAAACAATTTAGGATTACTTAATCCTTCTCTTTCCAAAATCAATAGGGGTCACAGCCTAAAGGTTTGTTTTCACAATTGAAACCCACAACAATACACAAGGTTAAAATTCACGTCACGCATCCTCGACGAACAAAAAATACATACGCAGCCGTGAAGTTTCACTCGTGAATCCAGGGCCAAACCATTGGACTCCCTCCGTGGCCCCGTCGAACCCTCCCGAGGTGAGCAAACACATTCACAAAACATAAGCAACCGCACTCGTGAATCCAGGGCTATACCATTGTACTCCCTCCGTGATCCCATCGGACCCTCCCGAGGTGAGCGAAATACAATCACAAAATATACACACGTAGCGGTGAAGTTTCACTCGTGAATCCAGGGATATACCATTGGACTCCATCCGTGGCCCCGTCGAACCCTCCCGAGGTGAGCAAACACATTCACAAAACACAGTACTCGCATCGCCTAGGACCGGGACGAAGCTACAAATCCTACTCGAGGCCCCGTCGGACCCTCCCGAGCTGGCTAGCGAAATACTCAAGCACCACACGTCACCTAGGACCGGGACGAAGTCACGAATCCCACTCGAGGTCCCGTCGGACCCTCCCGAGCTGGCCGCAAAATAATCAAGCACAAGTAACATATCACACCAAGGATATCCAAACAATTCGCCAAGAGGCATCAAACACTTAGCAAAACACCACGTCAAACTATAACGCACCGAAATGAAATAATATACTTCCACACGCAATACCAAGTGCAACATCAACACCAAACATATCCATAGAGTTCACATAGTCATCCTCAAACCACACCATTCACAAAACACACGCGTTTTGAAAGCAAGCCTTTAACAAGGCTAAATCGAATCTTTTGAAAGTTCAATTCAAACGACCAAACAACCACATTTAGACGATCACTAATTATCGAATCCATAAAACAAGAATTATATGGACAAGGTACTTGCCTCGAAATCACAATCGCAACAATACGACAGATGAAATACGGTCGAATAGCCTCGAACTCCCGAACACTATCAAGAACGCGATAACACCGAATTTGCTACGGAAAAACACCACACGAATCATCAATCACCAACAGAATTCAACATCGGAATAATCGAGCACCTATAATCCTCCGTAAGGAACAATAAAACATGATTACGACGAGAATAAAAGCCGAAAGCAACAGAAATCCCAACAAACTATCAAAGGGAACTCATTCGAACATTTAATCGAACACTCAATGTTCGATAACTCCCAAGAACACTCGAATCACTAATCGAGTTGAACAAACTCGAAATATGGATATACAACCCATAGAACACGATTAATAACATCATACTACACCAATCGATGTATCAAAATCGGACTAGAATCGAAATCAAGAACAAATTCTCCAAAAAAGTCAACTTGAAGGAAAATCAAGAAATATACCTTGATTCGACGAAACACACGGATTAGATGTTGATATAATCAACAAGAATCTTCCAAAATGCCTTGGAATCCATTAGAATCGACCAAGAACCCTATTTCCCGTCGCACCCGTTCGATAGCCACAAGAAAAGTGAAGAAATGAACAAAAACGGGCTGTCAGGCCTTAGATAGCCGGACACTGCCGGCAGTGTTGCGTACGTAACCGGCCATGGCTTACGTACGTAACCAAGTCAGTGCCCCAAGTCTGCCGGCAGTGTTACGTACGTAACCGGCCAAAGCTTACGTACGTAACCGTACTTACGGCCGTAACTGCCGGACACTTACGTACGTTACTCGGCCAGGGCTGGCCTGGCCCCAACATGCCCGGCCATGACTCGACTGGGACCAACTCCGATGGCCCGGACGACCTCGAAACCCGAACCTGAATATGAATCGATGATACGGTTACGAAGTACTCGCAAAGACGAATCCAATCACTAAGAGAACACATGATTCCGACCACCCGAAGGCTCAAAATTCGACAATGGAATTAATTACCCCAAACTTTGGGAAATTACAAAAATGGCCCAAAACGTCCGAAAATCGCGATACGTGATCGAATAACCAAAACGAAGTTCACAACACGTCTAACAAAGTTAAACGGACTTACGGGAAACTCGAAACAGTAGTTTCGAATGAGATTCGCAAGAATCGAACTCAAGTGCGGAAAAGTTGCCAAAACGCACGGAACTCAACAAAACAACAATGAACCGAACTCGGATGACAAAAAGTGCAGAATTAATCATTCTCAGAATGACGAAACGTTCATGTGCGAGTTGTCAAAACAGAAATCAAAATTACGGGTATTACAACGGGAGTGAGCTCCAGAGGCGATTTTGAGCGATCTTCTTCTTCTAGCTTCATCTTCGAGCGGATTTGTTGGTGTTTAACAACATCTAATCGTCTTCTTAGTCCAAATCAAGGTAATCTTTTCTTAGAACCCTAGTTTCTTGAATTTGGTGTTTTTCCTGGGATTTGTGATTCTTATCCGATCTCATCCGATCGGTTGTGTATTCTTGTTTGTCTTGACCATAGTCTTCAGATTTTGTTAACTGTTCATCGATTTTTATCGCCCGGATCAACGATTCTTGATTTCTTTGAAAACACTTAGATCCTTGTTGTTTTTAGGATCGTTTCGGATTTCGATTAGTGTTATTGATTCGTGGTGATGTTATTTTCGTAGTATTCGTGGGATTGCCGAATCCTTCGTCGTTTTTGGAAGCTCAAGAACTATCCGGCCGTGTCCGTTCGTTGTTCGGTTGCTCGTGGTATCGAGGCAAGTATCTTGTCCATACGTTTCATATTTCGTAGGCATAATTATTGATAAATGATTTTATGGGAAACCCAATGTTTAATGAACGTAAAAAGGGATCGGTATGTTCTCGATAAATATTGTCTTTCAATGATAATTCGTGTACTTCGTGAATATATGTGTTCTCGGAATATGTGTGTTGGTTTTGTATGTTGAAAGGTGCTATGATCACTTTGAGTGAGTTTAATAGACCGTAATCCTTTACCGGGGATTACGTAATGTTATGTGAACTTGTTCGGTAAGAACGTAATGTGTGTGATATTAGTTGTTACTCCTTTGAAAGGAGGTTGTGATGTTTAAGTGTTGCTTGGATGGATGTTATGCTCATTTTTATGTGATCGTTGAAAGTTATGTGCCTCCGGGTAGGATTGATAAATCTCCGGGATCTATACTTGTTAGTATAGGTCGGGCGTGACCATAGGGTTATCCACCGGGTATGTCTTGCGGGGACTCCGAGATTGCCCGATGCCGGAATAACTGATGGGGTTATCATCGGGTATGTCTTGCGGGGACTCCGAGGTTCGTATCTTGTTAGTGCGATGCCGGGATAACTTATGGTTGTGGTTTGGTGATGTACGTATCTGTGCTTATAGTCACGTGACTGCGGTTACGGTGACATGTGATATTATATAGTTTCCCTGTGGGTTATTCACTCGGGTTTGTTCTACGGGAGCATCTGAGGTCCGTGGCTTGCTAGCACGAGACGCGAATAATCTGTGGAAACAGGTTGTTATGGTATGATTGGGTCGTGGACCCCATGTGTTATCGAAATAAAGATTTTGGAAAAATGACTTTTGGGCTGTGTCCCTAAATGTTTTCGAAAGGCTTGAGAATTCTTCAACCCCAAATGTTTTCAAAACTCCCGAGATCGTAAAATGTTTTTACAAGATGTATATCGGGTTTACCCCTATCTTTCGATTTAACCGTTTTGATCAAGTGATTTACCTCGGGAAGTATGTTTATGATTATTATTGTTCCGTGGAGTATGATATGTATGGCTTGTATTTGTATTTTATACTTGCATTAGCAAAACAGTGGAGTTTTGCTAACCCCCGAGTATTCGGGGGGTGGATGTCTGTATTGCGTCCAGGTACTTGCAGGTTGCTGGGGAGCAAACCACAGGTTCGATACGAAGGATGATGGAAGACGGCGATACTAATCACATGAAGACCAATTGCAGAGTATTTGTTAGAGTCTTGTTGGTTAATCCTCCGATGGTTTGTTTTCCCGTTTTATGGGAGTGTTATTGTATTCTAGCCCCTGCGTGGGTATGTGTTCTGGGAAAGAATCGTGTCTGTAATGATGTGTGTGTTGAGATAAAGATCAATCGGTCTGATGGTCCTTCATATAGCCATGTCGGCATATGATTGATGTATTGTTTTGTATTTAGCCTGGTAGATCCTCACGGAGAGGGTCTGCGGCACTGTAATATTCCCGATTGGTTTGGGGGTGTTACAGAATATGGTATCGGAGCTTAGGTTGAGGAAACCTAGGCTGTCGGGTTGAGTTGTGTGTTGTCGGGTCTTGTCTTGTCAGATTTGGTCTGACTGAGTGGTGTCGCGACGCGTCGTCTGAGTTGTCGGTCGTGATTAGTATCGAGGCGCAACCATCATCTTCGTGCGATCTGCGGATGTAAGTCTCCCTACTTTGCTGTGTCTCGTGTTATACGAGTTTATGTGATTCTGTGTTATTATGTGGAGTTTAACTGTGCCTTGTGAATACTTACACCATACTTGTTTGATTCTCGTATTATGCTGGGGTAAAGAGTAGTACCGGTATGTATGTATGTATAAATATATACAACCTTGTGTGAAATCGTTTTTACAGGAGCGATGTTTTGGATTGGTTATTCAATAAAAGTTTATCAATGTGGTATTTTAAACTTCAAATGTTTTGGGGAAGTCACGTAAATTCTACTTAAAAACATCCTTCGAGGAGGAAAAATGATTTGATTTTCGTATGATGACATCAAGACCAAAGAATTTGGGAATTCAACTACATATATTTTATGTTCATCTTGCATTGAAAATTTTCAAAATTTGATTTATTTTAATGCTCAAACGAGGTCTATCAAAAGTTTACTTGAGAAGTGACTTTCGCCTTCAACTTTTCGGTTTCATGAATTTCGGTTAAAAGTTATGTAGTGAGGATGTAAATTGTTGGCGTTTGGATTTGTATGTTGCTGTCTATTTTTAACCTTCAACTTTTGGTATCATTTAGTATATGCTCATGAATGTGTTGCTGGATTAGAATGGCTAGCGCGCGCTAACGTGGCATGGCTAGCGCACGCTAAGTCTCTGTTAAATCATACACTAATTGGTCTGAGCAGAAGCTCAAAAACTACATTCTGGCTGTAAGTCTAACTTTTTCGATTGTTAGGCTGACCGTTTGAGACCGTACTCTATGTGTGTTGTTCAGGAATAACAATTGTTGTGTGTGGTTATGTGTAATTTGAACTGTGTTCTTGCCCGATGCATGTGTAAAGTTCAAAATGACTTTTTGGTACTTTTACCAAATAGTGTGTTTTAAAATGACCTTTCGGGTTCGTAAATTTGAGTTATTTCGTTGACTTTTTTTTCCTAACTCTTTTGTCGGGTGACTTAACGTATATTTTGAAACTATTGAGTTTTCGCGTCTTCACCTTGTAATTTCAAATGGTATTTTATGACGGTATTTGGTATTTGGAAAATGACTTTTGGTGAGTATTTGGAAAGTATTGCCGTCATCGGCCTATTTGGCATTTTTGGACATTTTTGAAAATGGTTATCAACTTGGTGAGTTCCGGCGTGGAACCCGTACAGAAAATGATTTTTGATATAATGAATGACTTTAATTTCATTGCATTTATAATTCACATAACAGCGGGATTATAAATGAAGATTTTCGGGATAATAGTTTGTATATTGTGCTCTAGCTTGAATTAAATCGTAATATGTACATGATTTAATGGTGTTTGATTAAAGACGGAGATGTGAATATCTTGCTATGTGTTATGATCTTTCATTGCCATAGGTTGTTGTTTGTTAGTATGCCGAGGGGCAGAGGTCGTGGTCGTAACCGTGGTGCTGATGGCGACAGGGATCAGACGCGGAATCGAGAGAATGTCGCTGGGAATGATTTTAGTTTGGGTGTTGCTACTATATTGCAACAAGTAGCGACTTTGATGACTCAGTTGACCCAGGTGGTTTAACGTAGCATTGACGCGAGTCAGAACGTCGGTGTAAATCAATGGCTTCACGAGGTAGTTCGTATGAATCCCCCTCGATTCGCCGGTGTTGCGGATGCGTTGGGCTGGGATGGTTGGATTTTCCAGTTGGGAAAGATTTTCGAGGCTGTCGGATGTCCTGAAGAGCGGAAGGTACCTATCGCTCAGTACCTTCTTGACAAAGATGCCGCTAATTGGTGGGAAGCCGTTAAACCTCGTTATCGTGATGTCACGTGGGCGGAGTTCCAAGCATTTATGGAAGCTGAGTTCTGTCCGAAACTGATTAGAGAGCAGAGGATTCGCGAATTCTATTTGGAAGAACCGAAAGATATATCGGTGTCGCAAGCTATCATCGATTATAGCAAACAACTCAGTTATGTGTGAGATCGGGTGAGAACCGAGGAAGAGAGGATCCTTCACTTTGACAGACGGATGAAGCCGGATATTCGCGTGTATATGTCGGGATTCAATTGCACTTCGTTGAGGGACTATCAAGATCGACCATTAGCCCGTGAACTAGCTTCGTTATCGTCAGAACGTGTGCCGAGTCGAAGAAGTAGAGGAAGTCCGATGACGATCAATATCAATACAACTAGGCCACAAACTCATCAGTTCCACAATATCTCGATTAAGCACAGTCCGAACTGTCCAACTCAGGCCCTCACGAATCCATGTCCACAATACGAGCCGAAATCCGATGATCATATCAGCAACCAATTCGGACCAATAATAAGGGTCTAAATGTTATCGGTTCCAAACTCAATTCTTAAATACGAATTGACAAGGTTCCCTTCTCATAAATCCGTAGTTAAAATTTTCCGATGATCATCGTTAATTCGAACCATCCAATTAGTTCAACATTATAGATAATCATATTCTAAGGTTATCAAACAATCCAATCATTCGACTTGAATATTTGCTCCATACGTATGGGCTTCCAAATTCATAGATGAATAATAGTCTCATCAACTCATAACCACATTCGTATTCCTATATGAATATTATTTCAAACACATAGTTTATCTCTAGATATGAATATTCCATATTCATTCTCGAAACATCAACACTTCTTAAAAATTTTCATCACCTCGTATAATTCAAGAGTTCTTCAAGAACATGAAATATCCGAAATCACGTTCAGAACAACATATCCGAGGTATATATCTCCATGTTACCATTTTCCTCATCATGCCATTCATACAACCTCAAGAATCGCAACAAAACCCTTATCATCATATGATGAAGATCTCAATAATCATATCAACATCCAAAATCTCTTATTACAATTCCAATAAATCTCGTATAACATTATCACATGATACCATAATTGTAACACCCCAGATCCTCCTGGGAATATTACACGCCGCAAACCCTTCTCACAAGGATTTACCAGGCTAAGCACAATTTTCCGCGTCATTTCAAAAATGCCAAAAAGACCGATGACGGTAATATTTTTCAAATACTAAAAAAAATCAATTTCCAAATACCGTCAAAACGATCAAGGCCAATATGCCAAAAACTCAGTTTAGGGAATCAGTTTTACAAAATAAAATTCAGTTGGCAAAATACCAAAAGCCATTTCAAAATACTCACGCAGCGGATAAAAGTACAGTCCAATTTATACATTCACATTGAAATAAGACGAACATCAAAATACACGATTCCCAACATACTCCCTCCCAAGTAGTAATCCTTAAAAAAAAAAGACGAACCACGAAGAAGAATAATTGAACTCCATTTCAAGAATCATCAAAAACTTCAAGAACAATACTTAAATCCGAGCTCTCTAATCTTAATCTTGTTTAAGAGAATCATCTCTCAATGTTTAGGAACTTCAGGTACTTCCCAAGGCTCTCTCTATTGACTGAAGGAAGGAGAATGGACAAAATGCCTCTCAGCACTCGTCTATCCTCTCTATAAAACACATCACTAGCGCGCGCTAGACCTTATATTTAGCGTGCGCTATAGAACTAGTGTGCGCTATCTTCCTTGATAGCGTGCGCTATCGGGAAGCCCAGAAGCTACTGCATTGCTTCGAAATTCATCTAACGTACGTAATGCCCATGCATTAACCCGTTTTTGTTGATCGAACGAGTTGTGGTATTGTTTCAGAATAACCCGTTTGTCGTTATGACTTTCCAATTGCTATTCCCTTCCTGTGGATCTTAGGTGAATGCACATCTTGTTGTCTTCACCGGATCGTATATTGTCTTGAGTCGAGATGTGAACTTTGGGGTTGTTGTTCGAGTATTATTGTTCGTCGTGATTCGAATATGGTCGTTCGACCGATGTGTCTCGATCGTTGTGGTTCGATCGCTTGTTGTCCAATCCTTGTGTGTAGGATTTCGTATTTGTTCAGCGATTAGATCGCATTTTGATTGACGTACTGTTCGGGCTGGTCAACCATATTGATTTTGTTCGTTGCGTTCTGTTATGTTTCTGACGTAGCAACATGCATGGTAGCAGCCACGTGCTGCATGTGATTCGTTACAGGCTGTCGGCAACGGATAGCTTATGTCACCTGGAATTGTTTTGCATTGATCATCCTATGCTTTAAGTTTCGGGGATGAAACTCCTTTTAAGGGGGGTAGAATGTAATACCCGAGATTTTTTATTCCGGATTCGTTGAGTTTTCGGGTTTTTATCGAATTGTTATTGTCCTCATCATTGGAATTTTGTGCCATGTTTAGGTGTGCCTTGTTGGGATATGTGTTTGGAGGCGTTTCGGATCACTATATGAGTTTCTGGTTTTTTGTGGTGTAGAGCACGCTAATGCTTGTGGCATAGCGCACGCTACGGCGTTGTGGTTAGCGCACGCTACTAAATGTGTAGCGCACGCTAATCCGGCAGGCGATCCAGAGCTACCGGATCGGGATCGGGCTTTGTTAGCGCACGCTAAGGTCGATAGCTAGCGCACGCTATCGACTGCTTAGCGCACGCTCTTTCTTCTTTCTAGCGCACGCTACCCGGTAGGTGCAGTTTTGTCCAGGGGCCACTGGACTGGTTTCGTGACCCGTTAGAGCGCGTTACGCTCATGGGTCTAGCGCACGCTAACAGTGTTATTCGGTAAATTCTGGGCGTTGACCTCGTTAGCGCGCGCTAATGCTGTCTGGTTAGCACACGCTAATGACCGCCCAAAGATAAATACCGACAAGGCTTCACTTCGTCATTTCTCACTTTTCTTCATCCCTTCCGACGGGAGTGAGCTCCAGAGGCGATTTTGAGCGATCTTCTTATTCTAGCTTCATCTTCGAGCGGATTTGTAAGTGTTTAACAACATCTAATCGTCTTCTTAGTCCAAATCAAGGTAATATCTTCTTAGAACCCTAGTTTCTTGAATTTGGTGTTTTTCCTTGGATTTGTGATTCTTACCCGATCTCATCTGATCGGTTTTGTAATCTTGTTTGTCTTGACCATAATCTTCAGATTTTGTTAACCGTTCATCGATTTTTATCGCCCGGATCAACGATTCTTAATTTCTTTGAGAACACTTAGATCCTTGTTGTTTTTAGGATCGTTTCGGATTTCGATTAGTGTTATTGATTCGTGGTGATGTTATTTTCGTAGTATTCGTGGGATTGCCGAATCCTTGGTCATTTTTGGAAGCTCGAGAACTATCCGACCGTGTCCGTTCGTTGTTCGGTTGCTCGTGGTATCGAGGCAAGTATCTTGTCCATATGTTTCATGTTTCGTAGGCATAATTATTGATAAATGATTTTATGGGAAACCCAATGTTTAATGAACGTAAAAAGGGATCGGTATGTTCTCGATAAATGTTGCCTTTCAACGATAATTCGTGTACTTCATGAATATATGTGTTCTTGAAATATGTGTGTTGGTTTTGTATGTTGAAAAGTGCTATGATCAATTTGAGTGAGTTTAATAGACCGTAATCCTTTACCGGGGATTACGTAATGTTATGTGTACTTGTTCGGTAAGAATGTAATGTGTGTGATATTAGTTGTTACTCCTTTGAAAGGAGGTTGTGATGTTTAAGTGTTGCTTGGATGGATGTTCTGCTCATTGTTATGTGATCGTTGAAAGTGATGTGCCTCCGGGTAGGATTGATAAATCTCCGGGATCCATACTTGTTAGTACGGGTCGGGCGTGACCGTAGGGTTATCCACCGGGTATGTCTTGCGGGGACTCCGAGATTCGTAGCTTGTTAGCCCGATGCCGGGATAACTGATGGGGTTATCATCGGGTATGTCTTGCAGGGATTCCGAGGTTCGTAGCTTGTTAGTGCGATGCCGGGATAACTTATGGTTGTGGTTTGGTGATGTACGTATCTGTGCTTGTAGTCACGTGACTGCCGTTATAGTGACATGTGATTTTATATAGTTTCCCTGTGGGTTATTCACTCGGGTTTGGTCTACGGGAGCATCTGAGGTCCGTGGCTTGCTAGCACGGGACGCGAATAATCTGTGGAAACAGGTTGTTATGGTATGATTTGGTCGTGGACCCCATGTGTTATCGAAATAAAGATTTTAGAAAAATGACTTCTGGGTTGTGTCCCTAAATGTTTTCGAAAGGCTTGAGAATTCTTAAACCCCAAATGTTTTCAAAACTCCCGAGATCGTAAATTGTTTTTACAAGATGTATATCGGGTTTACCCCTATCTTTCGATTTAACCGTTTTGATCAAGTGATTTACCTCGGGAAGTATGTTTATGATTATTATTGTTCCGTGGAGTATGATATGTATGGCTTGTATTTGTATTTTATACTTGCACTAGCAAAACAGTGGAGTTTTGCTAACCCCCGAGTATTCGGGGGGTGGATGTCTGTATTGCGTCCAGGTACTTGCAGGTTGCTGGGGAGCAAATCACAGGTTCGATACGAAGGATGATGGAAGACGGCGATACTAATCACATGAAGACCAATTGCAGAGTATTTGTTAGAGTCTTGTTGGTTAATCCTCCGATGGTTTGTTTTACCATTTTATGGGAGTGTTATTGTATTCTAGCCCCTGCGTGGGTATGTGTTCTGGGAAAGAATCGTGTATGTAATGATGTGTGTGTTGAGAGAAAGATCAAATCGGTCTGATGGTCCGTCATATAGCCATGTCGGCATATGATTGATGTATTGTTTTGTATTTAGCCTGGTAGATCCTTACGGAGAGGGTCTGTGGCACTGTAATATTCCCAATTGGTTTGGGGGTGTTACACGTTTAGCCGAACCTCTATAAATCTTGTGTCGTTTATCTTGCGCAATTTAAATTCGCTTCCGCAAACGCAAAAGAGTTTGAAAACTCCATTTCGCGATATTATCCACCATTCCAAGTGGGGTGCCAATTTCCAACAATTGGTATCGGAGCGGTATCTCTTAAAGTCGACTTTACATCCGAAGACAAAAAGACCCAATGGCACTCCAATTTGCACCAGTCGAAGGTCTTGCCTTAAACCGACCTACATTCTTTGATGGATCGAATTTCATGACATGGAAGGAAAAATGTCGAAAGTCATATGTCTTGGTACGAAAATTCCCATGAATTCAAACGGTACTCTCAAAAGCTTTGAAGAGTATGATGATACGAATTGGAAAACCGACCATTATAATTGCAAAGCAACGAAATTATTATATTGTGCTTTAAATCCGGAAGAACACAATAGGATATCCTCGTGCGAAAGTGCCAAAGAAATTTGGAAAATGCTTGAGGTAACTCATGAAGGAACATCTCAAGTCAAGGAGACGAAAATAAATATGCTCCTCCACGACTACAATCTATTTATGATGAAAAGTGACGAGTCCATAACAAACATGCTCGACCAATTTTCGGTCATTACTAATGGACTAGCTTGTTTTGGGAAACCATTAACAAGTAGTGAAAATGAAGAAAATCTTACGATCACTACCTGTTGAATGCGAAGAGACGGTTACAACGATTATGGAGTCCAAAGATTTAAATAATCTTGACTTTAGTGCCCTCTTTGGTTCACTAATAAACCTCAAGATAGTTCTTAAATCTCGAAACGCCAAGTCGAAACCGAAAGAAAGGTCAATAGCTTTGAAAGCTATGATGTCAAGAAAAGAAGAAATGCCGGTAGATGAAGATGATGAAGAATCAGCATATTATGCCAAAAAAAAAAATAAGTACCAAAACTTATTAAACCGACGAAGAAATGACATCAACTCGAGCGAGTCAAAGAAGTTCGACAATAATTGTCGAAACTATGGTAAACCATGCCACTTTGCTAGAAATTGTCGAGCCTCGACTTCCAAGAAGGAAGTTCTCATAGCTACATGGAGTGACGAAGAGGATGATGATGAATATATTCAAAATAACCTCGCACTCAAAGGAGTTCATTCGACGAAAGCGACGTCGAAAGCCAAGTAAATATCTCATCTCAAGACGAACTTTTTGAAGCATTCGAACTTTTGCATACGGATTTTCAAAATGCTTTAATTGATAATAAATCCCTAAAAGCGAAAAATAAATTATTGGAAATTGAAATTTCCAAAGTAAATGAAAATAGGAAATTTATTGAAACCGATCATTCTAAATATCTTGAAAATGAAAATAATTTAAAGAATGATCTTTTAAAAATTCAAAACGAACTTAAGAACTTAACGAATAAATTTTCTTGTGATAACGACAAATTTGAACAATTGCATTCCATTCAAAAACTTTCATTAAACAACAGGGGTTGGGATTCAAACCGTGTAATAAAATCGAATCCTTAAATTTTAAAATACCCCGATGTGTTAAATGTTTAATAATTGGGCATCATATTTCGATTTGCAAAAGCCCAAGATGGACCATCAAAATTAAAAAAGTTTGGATTCCTAAAGGAACCACTATATCGAATACCGTCTACGTTTCAAAAGAAAAACCAACTCTCGGATGGATCCCCAAAAATTAAAATTAATATTTCATCAATTGATATTTTTTAATTGGTATTTAACTCAGGGGGAGTAATATTTTTAATGGGGAGATATATTTTTCAGGGGGAGTTTTTACCCGTTGTCATATTTAATGTATCATTTTTTTAATTTATTATGCACTTTTTGATTATGACAAAAAGGGGAGAGAAAGTCTAGCAAAATGATGGAGAATACTAGTCATGGAAGAATGACGAGAAAAATAAAAACAATATCCCGATCATGAAAGGGGGAGAAAAGATAAAAGAGAAGAAAGTCGAAATTAAAAGAAGAAATTGAAAAAGAAAAAATGAGAAGGAGTCGAAAAGGAGAAAAGAAAAGATGGGGAGAAGAAAACTAACGAAACGGACAAAGCCGAAAACTTTGATCTGTAATTTGTTTATATTTTTGCAGGTATAAAATCCCATCGAAGATTGTTGTTTTGTCATCATCAAAAAGGGGGAGATTGTTGGAATATTCTATTCCACATAATTATAAAATGGTTTTGATGATAAGTTATTGATATGCTGTTGATCAAAGAAAACAACAATAGATCGAAGCAAAACAACAAAGAAGACGAAGACGCATAAAGCTGGGCAAAACAAGCAAATAACGCACACTAGTAAGCTAAACTCGCGCACGCTAAATGGAGCAGATAACGTATGCTATTTATATAGTGTAACACACGCTAAGAAAGCCACCTGAAGTCTCACCTGAAGAATCACCTGATGGATTAATGCACGCTACATGCAGAGAATAACGCAAGCTACATGACTGAGTTAGCGCATGCTACATATACAAGTTAACGCACGCTAACGAAGTAATATATCCGTTTTAAAGAATTTCAACACGGAGATCATGCGGTCAGTCAACGAATCTGAAAAGTGAATTTTGAACAAGATAGCGCATGCTACATAAGAATACTTAGCACATGCTAAGTTTGAAATATGTCTGTTGGACCGAAGACTTTCAAGCATCAGACCATTGTAAACGAAGACTAGGTAGCGCACGCTAATAGTGAAAGTTAGTGCACGCTAACGAAAGAAGCAGAAGTTACTGGACTGAAGAAAAGAACAGTTAATGTACGTAACCATGCAATATTAACGTACGTAATATGGAATAGCGCACGCTAAACAGGAAAAATAGCACACGCTAATGAAGACAGCAGCTAACGGCTAGTTAAGGCTTTATGCCTATAAATACCAAGTCATGGTATCATTCCACACAACAACTCTAAGTAAATCACATATTGATCAGATATCATTGTGTACAATATTGTTGTTGTATTTGTGCTTAATTGATAAGTGTTTGAGTGTTCATACACGAAAACATATACACGAGAAGAAATATACGGATTGTAGATTGATTTGGTGTTATATGGATTGTTGACCCGGCATTATTAGAATCATATCTAAATCCGAGTGAGATTTGTCTAGTACCAATCGAAAGCTAGATAGGTTGCTTCCTTGTCCATTAGAAAAGGAAAACTGTTTATCTTGGACCGACATAAAGACAAAGTGTAACGGTTTATCTCGGATCGATAGAAGACGAGATTGTAACGGTATCCCTCGAACCTATAGAAGAGGAGGTGTAGAGGTTGATCTTAAGCCTGTAGAAAAAGATACGGAGAGGGGACGTAGGCATGTTTGGCTGAACCTCTATAAATCTTGTGTCGTTTATCTTGCGCAATTTAAATTCGCTTCCGCAAACGCAAAAGAGTTTGAAAACTCCACTCCGCGATATTATCCACCAATCTAAGTGGGGTGCCAATTCCCAACAGAATCTACTATCCACGAAGTGGTAGAACAAGTTGTCAAACATATTTTGACTACTAGTGCACGAAACAAACCTTTCTTAATAGCAGGGCAGTCTGATTTAGAATGTCTTTTTTGACCACACATGTAGCATTTGCCCTTTGGCATTTTGTTCGTGTTGGGCTTCGGTCCAGCATCCTGTCTGCATGGGCTTAAAATAAGTGAGACGCGGCTTGCGATTCGACTTGTGAGATCTGCACTAGAAAGTGGTTTAATGAATTGATTTGGACTACTCATACCAACAAGATGCATCTTCTTTTCTGGTAGCCATCTTATAGAAACTCCAAAGTTAGCGTGTTTGGCCTGGAGTAGTTATGGATGGGTGTCCCCTAGGAAAGTTTCTCAGGTGCGAGTGAGTGAGGACAAGGCGCGCTAGAAAAGACTCATGTTGGTACAGTGAGGATAGTCTTCAACTTTCTTGGGACCAACAATTGGTATCGAAGCAGGTCATGGGTGCGGGTTCCTTCAGAGTATCCTATAGTGGAGGTTGCCAGAGTGTTGGAACTGAGAGGCGGACATGCAGCAAAAGTTGCCACTTGGCCGGAACTAAGATGCTGGTGCAATGGAGGTTCTCGAGTCTTTGGAGGTGCATGTGATCAAATATAGCATCTTTGGGCGAGATATGGCGCAGCGAAAGTAAACGGAGCTGGAACATGTGCTGATGTCAAGTGTTGGAGGACTATGTGAATGAATCCAGCCGCTAGAGGGCTGTGTGATCAAATCTAATTCGCGGAGGTTTCCAGATGTTGGGGCTGAGATGCTGGCAGGTAGTGGGATGGGGTTCGTTGGGCTTCGGTCCAGCATCCTGCCTGCATGGGCTTAAAAATACATGAGGCGCGGCTTGCGATTAGACCTATGAGATCTACACTAGAAAGTGGTTAAATGAACTGATTTGGACTACTCATACCAACAAGATGCATCTTCTTTTCTATTAGTCATCTCATAGAAACTCCAAAGTTATGTTTGGTCTGGAGTAGTTATGGGATGGGTGAACCCCTGGGAATTTTCTCAAGTGCGCGTGAGTGAGGACAAAGCGTGCTAGAAAAGACTCGTATTGGTACAGTGAGGACAATCTTCATCATTCTTGGGACCAATAGTTCGCCTCAGGCTGAGGAGCCTTACTTTTTACCTTGAAGGGTGCCACTTGATTCTGGACCACTGGCTTCTTCTTCCCCCATTTAGGTTTAGAAGTTGAAGCACCAGTTGCCGCAACAACTCGATACCCTTATCTAAAGAGACCTTCGGCAGCTCGAAGCTTTGTCAGCAATTCCGCCAAAGTATATTCCCTATGATTCATATTGTAGTTTAGGCGGAACTCCTCAAAGTTTATAGGTAAGCTACATAGGATAATGTCGACCTGCATTTCCGCATCGATAGTAACTCCTAAGATATCAAGTTCGTTCAGATGAGAAATCATGTTTAGAACATGATCTCTTATTGGGGTTCCTTCAGGCATGTGGGTCGTCATCAAAACCCTCACAACATTTTGCCTAGCCGCCCGGTTTTGATGACCAAACATCTCAACGAGATTTTTCATCATTTCTGCGGCTGTGCCCATACTTTGATGCTGATGCTGCAACACATTTGCTGAAGAAGTCAATATTTAAAAGTGAGACATCTCATCAGATTTCTTCCATTTAGGGTACCTTATCAGGTGTCGAATCCGCATCTGGCTCAAGTGGTCATTTCTCAGTTGGAACAAATTTATATTCTTCAGTAGTGAGGACGATATTAAGATTATGTTTTCAATCAACAAAGTTAGTGCCATCAAGTTTGTTTTGTTTGAGAATAATAGCAAGTAGATTAAAGGACGTCTCGGATAAAATTCAGACATTCATCAAATAATGCATAGAAAAATATATTGAAAAACCTCAACACAATATATATATATATATATATATATGTGCTAGCAACCAACACCTAAAAAAAGCACGTATAATCCACGATCGTGTGGACGTTTGCACACATATTTTTCAAGTAGAGTTTTACGTCTTCAATTTACTATCTAGTCAACTTGCCTTAAGACAAGTAAAATTAATTGTTGGTTCCTCTTGGCCATGTATTAATTAACATATACTCCTGTGGAGAGCGTATTAATTAATACACCTAAGTGAACACCATAATTTAACAACCTTAAAATATTATCTTTAAATAATAGTCTTACAGATGGAGAGGTCTTATCATAAAAAAATAATATTTAACTTTTGTTATCATTTGAAATTCAAAACCACTGAACCTATACTTAGCACATTCGATATGGAGAAAGACCCTAATGTCAAAGCATATGCTAATTATTTCACAATATAAATCAATTATGGAGGCCAATACGATTTTATTTGAAAAATATATCAATTTATTCACTTAGTTATTTTTACCGTAAGGTTTTAATTTCTCGTCCTAGCATGCAAGAAAACATATCACATATACATTCATACATGTCAGACATTCAAAAATAGTAAAAAACATATATAAGCGCAAGAGTAATAAAATTATCCAATTATCATGGTCTTCGTCCCCGAATTGAATCCGAAAAAATTTTCAGCTCAATTTCTCTTAGTGGATTAAGCATCTCGTCAGTCCTCCCCGGGAGGACCGTGGATTCAAAATTAAAATTTTTACTCTATGCAAAATTAATTACTTAAAAGAAAATTCAATTTTATAATCCTCGCTCTCCGGCAGACGCAACGAACGGCGGTGAAACGGACCGGACCATGCACCGGATGAACCGACCCAAACCAGCAAACCGGCCGGGACCAGTGCTGGCCATGATATCTGTTGTCGGCTTCTCCCGGCTGTGTGTTCTTCCATGATTTCTTCATGATTTGACTTTTCAAATTCAATTATAATTTCATACTAAATAAACACATAAAATTACAGCAAATTACATGAAAAATAAAATTCTAGATCTATCCGTGGATTTTATCATGTGAAAAACCATTACGTGCCTCAAAACCGGGTCAAAACCAATACTTGCATAAATACTAAAAAATTCCATCACATAACCATGATAATTATATCATATTTCCCTGCAAGAAGCATCTAGCAAAATATTCCAATATCACAATATATGAATATTTAAAATGCTAACAATTAATCGCCAAAATCAATTAAATTAGCAAAGACCTAAAAACCTGGCGTTAATACCAATTGTTGGAAATAAAACGTAGCAGGAGGGGAAGTTTGAATAATGTTCTATAATCGTTTTACGCATCAATGAGCACAAATCTATTTA
This sequence comes from Orobanche coerulescens, assembly GCA_033398695.1. Taxonomy (NCBI): domain Eukaryota; kingdom Viridiplantae; phylum Streptophyta; class Magnoliopsida; order Lamiales; family Orobanchaceae; genus Orobanche; species Orobanche coerulescens. Next base: position 13,604,275 of record CM065817.1, read on the forward strand.
TGCATTCTAATTAATTAGTTACTAAGATTAATAAGCAATTAAAATACTATTATTATGTATGTAATGTTATTTTTGACAAAATTAATATCCTAATCTAGATCATAAGATCATAGGATATTTACCTTTGAAACGAAGTGGTTGTTCTTGATCTCTTCCTTTATAATCTTCTAGAGTATTCCCCGTCTTAATTCGGACGTTGTGTGGACAACGAGCTACTGGATCTTGCTTGAACTTGAGATGGATCGGCCGATTTTATGTTCTTGAAAGTCACCCAATTTTATCTTTGTTTTCTAGTAACTTTGATCACTCTTAGAGAGTAGATGCATTATCTTAATTGTAGAATTATGTTGGAAATTGGTACCCCACTTAGAATGGTAGATAATATCGCGGAGTAGAGTTATCGAACTCTTTTGCGTTTGATTCTTTTCCTAGCATGCGCTAACTAAGTCATTTAGCATGCGCCAGTCTTGCACCTTAGCGTGCGTTATCCATGTTAGCTGCAGTCTCGTTTGCCTTCAGGTGATATGCATTACGTACGTTAATCCTATAGACATAGCGTACGTTAGCTTCGATAATATGAACTTCTTTGCTTTTCAGTCCGGTTCGAGCATCTTCGACTTCTTTGTTGTTTTGGTTCGTTCTATTGTTGTTTTCTTTGATCAACAACACGTCAATAACTCATCATCAAAACCATTTTATAATTATGTGGAATAGAATATTCCAACAATCTCCCCCTTTTGATGATGACAAAACAACAACCTTCGGTGGAATTATATACCTGCAAAAATATAAAACATTACAGATCAAAATTTTCGTCTTTGTCAGTTTCGTTAGTTTTCTTCTCCCCATTTTTTCTTTTCTCCTTTTCAACGCTTCTCATTTTTTTCTTTTTCAACTTCCTTCGTCTTTTCTTCCTTTTCATGATCGGTATTATATTTTTCGCGTCATTCTTTCATGACTCATATTCTCCTTCTCCCATCATTTTTATCGAGATTCTCCCCCTTTTTGTCATAATCAAAAAGTGCATAATAAATAAATAAAAAATTGATACATTAAATATGACGATGGGTAAACACTCCCCCTGAAAAATATCTCCCCATAGCGGCTCCACAACAACAACAACAACAACATTACCCCAATGCTTCAACGGCTCCCGCAAAAAGCGGGGTAAGGGGGGATCGGATGTACGCAGCCTTACCCCTGTCTTAACACAGAGAGGCTGTTTCCGGATGATCCAAAATAAAAATTGCATCGAGAATTGCATGGAATGACTAGTACTTCATGAGAAAAAGAAGTGCAGACAATTTAGTGAGTCATTTTACTTTATTCCATTATAATCCAAAACCAAAGAATAAGGAGTCTTAGGTGTAATATCCGCAATTTCGAATTTCGGTAATTTTCTTTTTTTCGGCGGAAGTCCGTTTTGACGGCTCGCTCATGACCGCTTCGTCATTTCTAGAATGATTAATTCTGCACTTTTTGTCATCCGAGTTCGTTTCGGTGTTTTTTTGTTGAGTTCCGTGTTTTTTGGCGACTTTTCCGCACTTGAGCTCGATTCTTGCGAATCTCGTCCGAAACTGTTGTTTCGAGTTTCTCGTAAGTTCATTTAATGTTATTATTCATGTTGCGAGCTTTGGTTCGGTGTTTCGATCACGTATCGTGATTTTCGGACGTTTTGGGCCATTTTTATAATTTCCCAAAGTTTGGGGTAATTACTTCCGTCGTCGAATTCCGACACTTCGGGTGGTCGGAATCGTGTGTTCTCTTAGCGCTTGGATTCGACTTTGCGAGTACTTCGTAACCGTATCTCCGGTTTTTACTCAGGTTCGGGTTTCGGGGTCGTTCGGACCGTCGGAGTGGCCACGACCGAGACGGCCGCAGCAGTCTTGCTTTGGCGAGTTACGGCCGTAAGGTGCGATTCTGATCGTAAGTGATCGGCGAGCATGGCACGCGAATGCGATTCTGGCCGTAAGAGTCGAGTTCTGGCCGTGCTGGTGCAGCGACTCCGGACGAATGCGATTCTGGCCGTAAGAGTCGAGAGTTACGGCCGTCTGGTGCGAGCGACTTCGGACGAATGCGATTCTGGCCGTAAGTGTCCGGCAGTGACCGGCTATATAAGGCCTGGGCAGCCCGTTTTTACTCATTTCTTCACTTTTCTTGCGGCTATCGGACGGGTGCGATGGGAAATCGAGTTCTTGGCCGATTCTAATCATTTCCAAGGCATTTTGGAAGATTCTTGTTGATTATATCATCATCCAATCCGTGTTCTTCGTCGAATCAAGGTATATTCTTGATTTTCCTTCAAGTTGACTTTTTGGAGAAATTGTTCTTGATTTCGTTTCTAATCCGATTTTGATACATCGATTGGTGTAGTATGATGTTATTAATCGTGTTCTATGGGTTGTATATCCATATATCAAGTTTGTTTAACTCGATTGACGATTCGAGTGTTCTTGGGAATTATTGAACATTTAGTGTTCGATTAAATATCCCAATGAGTTTCCCTTCGATAGTTTGTTGGGATTTCCGTTGTTTTGGCCTTGATTCTCGTCGTAACCATGTGTTATTGTTCCTTCTGGAGGTTTATAGGTGTTCGAGGATTCCGATGTTGAATCCCGTTTGGTGATTGATGATTCGTGTGGTGTTATTCTCGTAATACTTGTGGTGCTATCACGTTCTTGATATTGTTCGGGGGTTCGGGGCTATTCGACCGCGTCCTATCCGTCGTCTTATTGCGGTCGTGATTTCGAGGCAAGTACCTTGCCCATACTATTCTTGTTTTATGGATATGATAATTAGTGATCGTCTAAATGTGGTTGTTTGGTCGTTTGAATTGAACTTTCAAAAGATTCGGTTTAGCCTTGTTAAAGGCTTGCTTTCAAAACGCGTGTGTTTTGTGAATGGCGTGGTTTGTGAATAACTATGTGAATTCTATGTATATGCTTGGTGTTAATGTTGCACTTGGTATTGTGTGTGGACGTATATTATTTCATTTCGGTGTGTTGTGGATTGACGTGGTGTTTTGCTATGTGTTTGATGCCTCTGGGCGAATTGTTTGAATATCCTTGATGTGATATGTTATTTGTGTGAATGTGTGGATATGGTTGAAGGTCTATGGTGACACATGGCACGTGATCATGTGGTCAGGATGTAACAAGTGATTGATCCAACCGTGAGAGCCTGAGATAATCTACGGTGGCACATGGCATGCGATCATGTGGCCAGGATGCAACAAGCGATTGATCCAACCGTGAGATGTGTGTGTTTTGTTTCGCTAGCCAGCTCGGGAGGGTCCTTCGAGGCCTCGGGTGGGATGTCTGTGGTAGCGTCCCGGTCCTAGGCGATGCGCGTGCGTGATCATGTTTCGTTGATTTTATGTCCGTTGAGGACACGTGATGTTGGGCTCTGACCCTGTAAATTGTTGGTGGTTTCCTATTTGCGAAAACAAAACATTTGGGCTGTGAACCTATTGATTTTTGGAAAGAGAAGGATTTTATAATCCTAAATTGTTATTTATTAAAACTCTCGATGGCATTTTAAACTGTTTTATAAATTGTTTCCCTTTATTTGCGATCTTTCGGTTTTGGAAATGTTTACCCAAACTCTTGCCTCGGGAAGTACTTTTCTTTACGTTTGGATCTTTGAGGATTCCTGGTTATTGTTATTCGTGGAATGTGAATTGTATGGCTCGTATTTGCACTTTGTTCTTGCACTAGCAAAACAGTGGAGTTTTGCTAACCCCCGAGTATTCGGGGGGTGGATGTCTATTTTTGCATTCAGGTTTTGGAGCATAGCACAGGGTCGGCACGAAGGATGATGAAAGATGAACGATACTAATCACATGAGGATCCGTTGATGTCGTATTGGTCTAGTTGTATTTTCTTTTCCGCTACAGTATCTTTTCCCCGTTGTACGGGAGTTTATTGTATTTTGACCCCTGCGTGGGTATGTGTTTGGAATTGAGTTATATGTTATTATTGAAAGACCAAGTCGGTCTACTGGGTCATTTTAGCCTTAAAGGCGATGTTTAGATGTTTGATTTTAGTTATCAGCCTGGTAGATCCTCGAGGGGAGGGTCTACGGCGTGTAATATCCCTGAGTGGATTGGGGGTGTTACATAAATGGTATCAGAGATTAGGTTGTGGAAACCTAGGCTGTCGGGTCAGTGGTGTCTGTTGAGTTTTGTCTTGTCGGATTTTATCTGACTAAGTCGTGTCGCGACGCGTCGTCTGAGTTTGTTGGTCATGATTAGTATCGTGGGCGATCATCATCTTCGTGCGACCTGTGGCTGTAAGTCTCCCTTCTTTGTGTTGTGCTCGTGTGTCACGAGCTATTTTATGATTATTTGATTAGTGACGGAATCCTCTTATGGATTTTGATTTCTTGATATGTGGTTATTTGACTCTCATATTTCGTTCATATGAGGAGTAGTGTTGCTCGATTGTGTATGTTGAACCGTATTTTTTTTTATCCGCTGCGTGAGTTCTTTTGTAATGACTTTCGGTATTTTATCGACTGAGTTTTATTTCGAAAACCGATTCCATTAACCGAGTTTTTGGCATTATGGCCTTGATCATTTTGGCGAAATTCTTATGACGGTATTTAGTATTTTCTAAATGGCTTTTGTAAGTTTTTGAAATATTACCGTCATCAGCCTTTTTGGCGTTTTTGTAAATGGTTTTATTCTGGTGGGTTCCGGCGCGGGACCCATGGCGCTATAAAGTTTTGTGTAATTACCTGATATTTTTGGGCATTCTAGCCTTTTTGGCATCGTCCTTTTTTGGCATTGAATTATTTTCGAAAACTTGAGTATCTTAGAAATAAATTTCGAGACGTACGTTTCAAATGAATTGTTTTCTCGCGGTACTTCTAAGGTGCCACAATATGTTTCAAAATTCTGCTACCTCGAGGACCAAAATGTTTTGAGATATTTTCAATGTTTTATAAACACTTTTACTTAGACCCGATGGTCGAATATTCTGAAAGCTTTTCACTAAAAGAAAGTGTCCTCATTTTTATCAAATGCGAAATGGTTTTCCAAAGTCTCAATAACGATGTTTCACGTTTTTACTTTTTTTGAAAGGTGATACTCAAGATCAACCGGCATTTTTCATAAATTATTTTCAAAAGGTGGTTTTCATTTTTTTTAAAAAACCTATCAATTCCCATTTGCGTTTGGGAATGTATGTATGATGTTCGCGTTGTCGTAATGGTGTTTGCTCCCGAGTATGATCGAGTTGGTGGCATGAACGTTGAGGTGTTGCCACGTATTTGTTGTACTAGCCCTCTGTGAGAGGTGTGAACTGGTACTTAATGGTTGTCGTCTCGTGGTGGATTGCGTGTGCCACACGAGTGTGAGATGTTGAAGCTTGGGTTTGTACGTTGGTGTACATATGTGATTGTTTCATGATGTTTGTATTATGTGCTGGTTATCGTTCGGGCCATTGAGGTCACCAAACGGTACCGTCGTTGTTGTAGTGTTTGTGTGTGTATTACTTTACGATGGTAATCGTTGTATATGATATGTGTTATGATTCCTTGTTGTGCTGAGTTGGCATCTCCGGTATGTTGTTTTGCGGTGTTATGTTCCATTATATCTAGCATTTGTATTTTCGGTATGCCGAGCCGAGGCATTTCAACCGTGATGTGCCGGGGGAATGTACGTGCAATTTGTCCTTCTCGTCAGTAACACATTTCGAGTGTGGACTCGAGGGACACCGAATTCAGTTTTGCGAATTGGCTACCGAGACTTTCGGAGTTCGCGCTTCAGCACAGATATCAGAATCGGCTTTGAGAGGTCTTTGAAGGATGTTTCTGTCGATTGCGTGTTGTGTTGATTTCGTTATTGTGAGTAGCGGGGACGACCTTCTTTTATAAGAGGTCGAATGTAATACCCGTATTGTTTTTGGACTTCTTCATTTCCTCTTTCTCAAGTCTATCGATTCGCTCGTGTTCGTTGATACTTTATGCGAACTTTACGTATTTCGGTTTCATCGTTCGAACGAGCTGTGATCTTGTTTTGGGTCGATCTAGTTATCGTTGTGACTTTTCCGAGTTCGGTTCGATTCTTGTGAACCTTGTTCGGAAGTAACATCTTTTGGTTCTACTAGTTCTTTTATTCGAAGTGGATCGGATTTGGAACTTCTGTATTCTCGACTCTGTCGACTCGTTTATGTTCGTTGACATTTTCTGAGCTTGTCCTGCCCCTTGCTTTTGTTGATCAAACGAACGTGGTATTGTTTCGGAATAACTCGTTTGTCGTTGTGACTTTTCAATTTCTATTCCCTCTCATGTGGATCTTATGTGAATGCATCTGTTGTTGTTTTCACCGGATCATATATTGTCTAGAGTCGAGATGTGAACCTTGGAGTTGTTTGAATTTTTATTGTTCTTCGTGATTCGAACATGATCGTTCGATTTTTGTTGTCTCGATCTTTGTGGTTCGATCGTTTGATTGTTCGGTTTTTGTTGATATCGTTTCGTGATTGTTGAGCATTCAGACTCCTTTCTAATTCCCTTAAGTTCGGGAAATTAGTCTCGTTTCGATCTTCCAACCCTTGGGCGGTGGAATTCCGTATTTGTTCAGCGTTTGACTCGCGTTTGGATTGATGAACCGTTAGGTTGGTCAATCGTATTGATTTTCGTTCGTTATGTTTTGTGATTGTTCGGATAATTGACTTGACTATAATATCCATTTAATGACGCTTGTCATTTGTTGGTTTTATTATATCCCTATCGGCGACATTGTGTTGGTCGTCGTGGAGCGTGTTTTCACGCCGTATATTCCTTTGCGTTGCTTGTAACGTTTCGCCAATGGGCGTAAGTTATGCGTTTCTTGTGTATCTCGTTGAGTTTTCCTGGCGGGATATTGCTTCTCCCTACTTATATTAAGTTTCGGGACGAAACTTCTATTAAGGAGGGTAGAATGTAATATCCGCAATTTCGAATTTCGGTAATTTTCTTTTTTTCGGCGGAAGTACGTTTTGATGGCTCGTTCATGACCTCTTCGTCATTTCGAGAATGATTAATTCTGCACTTTTTGTCATCCGAGTTCGTTTCGGTGTTGTTTTGTTGAGTTCCGTGCCTTTTGGCGACTTTTCCGCACTTGAGCTCGATTCTTGCGAATCTCGTCTGAAACTGTTGTTTCGAGTTTCTCGTAAGTTCATTTAATGTTATTATTCATGTTGCGAGCTTTGGTTCGGTGTTTCGATCGCGTATCGTGATTTTCGGACGTTTTGGGCCATTTTTGTAATTACCCAAAGTTTGGGGTAATTACTTCCGTTGTCGAATTCCGACACTTCGGGTGGTCGGAATCGTGTGTTCTCTTAGCGCTTGGATTCTTCTTTGCGAGTACTTCGTAACCGTATCTCCGATTTTTACTCAGGTTCGGGTTTCGGGGTCGTTCGGACCGTCGGAGTAGCCCACGGCAAGAGGCAGCGCGGCCAGTCTTGCTTTGGCGAGTTACGGCCGTAAGGTGCGATTCTGGCCGTAAGTGATCGGCGAGCATGGCACGACGAATTCCGGTCTGGCCGTAAGAGTCGAGATTCTGGCCGTCGGTGCGTGCACTTCCGGACGAATGTCGATTCTGGCCGTAAGAGTCGAGAGTTACTGGTGACGGGTGCCAGCGGCTTCGGACGAATGCCGGTTACGGCCGTAAGGGCTGCGAATGCGGCCGTAAGTGCGAAGTTACGGCCGTAAGGCCCGCCGATTCTGGCCGTAAGTGTCCGGCGATGGCCGGCTATATAAGGCACAGGCGGCCGTTTTACTCATTTCTTCACTTTTCTTGCGGCTATCGGACGGGTGCGACGGGAAATCGAGTTCTTGGCCGATTCTAATCATTTACAAGGCATTTTGGAAGATTCTTGTTGATTATATCATCATCCAATCCGTGTTCTTCGTCGAATCAAGGTATATTCTTGATTTTCCTTCAAGTTGACTTTTTGGAGAAATTGTTCTTGATTTCGTTTCTAATCCAATTTTGATACATCGGTTGGTGTAGTATGATGTTATTAATCGTGTTCTATGGGTTGTATATCCATATATCGAGTTTGTTTAACTCGATTGACGATTCGAGTGTTCTTGGGAATTATTGAACATTTAGTGTTCGATTAAATGTCCCAATGAGTTTCCCTTCGATAGTTTGTTGGGATTTCCGTTGTTTTGGCCTTGATTCTCGTCGTAACCATGTGTTATTGTTCCTTCCGAAGGTTTATAGGTGTTCAAGGATTCCGATGTTGAATCCCGTTTGGTGATTGATGATTCGTGTGGTGTTATTCTCGTAATACTCGTGGTGCTATCACGTTCTTGATATTGTTCGGAGGTTCGGGGCTATTTGACCGCGTCCTATCCGTCGTCTTATTGCGGTCGTGATTTCGAGGCAAGTACCTTGCCCATACTATTCTTGTTTTATGGATATGATAATTAGTGATCGTCTAAATGTGGTTGTTTGGTCGTTTGAATTGAACTTTCAAAAGATTCGGTTTAGCCTTATTAAAGGCTTGCTTTCAAAACGCGTGTGTTTTGTGAATGGCGTGGTTTGTGAATAACTATGTGAATTCTATGTATATGTTTGGTGTTAATGTTGCACTTGGTATTGTGTGTGGACGTATATTATTTCATTTCGGTGTGTTGTGGATTGACGTGGTGTTTTGCTATGTGTTTGATGCCTCTGGGCGAATTGTTTGAATATCCTTGATGTGATATGTTATTTGTGTGAATGTGTGGATATGGTTGAAGGTCTACGGTGACACATGGCACGTGATCATGTGGTCAGGATGCAACAAGTGATTGATCCAACCGTGAGAGCCTGAGATAATCTACGGTGGCACATGGCATGCGATCATGTGGCCAGGATGCAACAAGCGATTGATCCAACCGTGAGATGTGTGTGTTTTGTTTCGCTAGCCAGCTCGGGAGGGTCCTTCGAGGCCTCGGGTGGGATGTCTGTGGTAGCGTCCCGGTCCTAGGTGATGCGCGTGCGTGATCATGTTTCGTTGATTTTATGTCCGTTGAGGACACGTGATGTTGGGCTCTGACCCTGTAAATTGTTGGTGGTTTCCTATTTGCGAAAACAAAACATTTGGGCTGTGACCCTATTGATTTTTGGAAAGAGAAGGATTTTATAATCCTAAATTGTTATCTATTAAAACTCTCGATGGCATTTTAAACTGTTTTATAAATTGTTTCCCTTTATTTGCGATCTTTCGGTTTTGGAAATGTTTACCCAAACTCTTGCCTCGGGAAGTACTTTTCTTTACGTTTGGATATTTGAGGATTCCTGGTTATTGTTATTCGTGGAATGTGAATTGTATGGCTCGTATTTGCACTTTGTTCTTGCACTAGCAAAATAGTGGAGTTTTGCTAACCCCCGAGTATTCGGGGGGTGGGTGTCTATTTTTGCATTCAGGTTTTGGAGCATAGCACAGGGTCGGCACGAAGGATGATGAAAGATGAACGATACTAATCACACGAGGATCCGTTGATGTCGTATTGGTCTAGTTGTATTTTCTTTTCCGCTGCAGTATCTTTTCCCCGTTATACGGGAGTTTATTGTATTTTGACCCCTGCGTGGGTATGTGTTTGGAATTGAGTTGTATGTTATTATTGAAAGACCAAGTCGGTCTACTGAGTCATTTTAGCCTTAGAGGCGATGTTTAGATGTTTGATTTTAGTTATCAGCCTGGTAGATCCTCGAGGGGAGGGTCTACGGCGTGTAATATCCCTGAGTGGATTGGGGGTGTTACATTAGGATCCATTAGAAACTCCCCCGAGTTAAATACCAATTTTGAAAATATCAATTTTTATTTTTGGGGATCCAACCGAGAGTTGGTTTATCTTTAGAAACGTAGACGATATTCGGTATTGTGGTTCCTTTAGGAATCCAAACTTTTTTAATTTTGATCGTCCATCTTGGGATTTTGCAAATCGAAATGTGATGCACAATTTTAAATATTTATCAATCGGGGTATTTTAAATTTAAGGATTCAGTTTTATTACACGGTTTGAATCCTAACCCCTGTTTATTTAATGAAAATTTTTTAACGGAAAGCATTTATTCAAATTTCTCGTTTCCACATGAAAAATTATTCGTTAAATTCTTAAGTTCGTTTTGAACTTTTAAAAGATCATCTTTCAATTTATTCTCTTTTTCAATACATATAGAATGATCGATTTCAAAAGCTTCCCCTTTTTATTTTATTTTGGAAATTTCGACTTGCAATAATTTATTTTTCGCTTTGAGGGATTTATTATCGATTAAAGCATTTTGAAAATCCGTATGCAAAAGTTCGAAAGCGTCACAAAGTTTGTCTTGAGATGAGATACTTACCTGGCTTTCGATGTTGCTTTCTTCGTATGAACTTCTTACCATGAGTGCGAGCTTATTTTGAATATATTCATCATCTTCCTTTTCGTCAGTCCATGTATCTATGAGCACTTCCTTCTTGGAAGTCGAGCCTCGGAAATTTTTAAAAAAGTGGCATGGTTTTCCATAGTTTCGACAGTTATTATCAAATTCCTTTGACTCGCTCGAGATGTCTTTTCTTCTCCGGTTTAATAAGTTTTGGAACTTATTTGTATTTTTGGCATAATATGCCGATTCTTCATCATCTTCATCTACAAGGATTTCTTGTTTTCTTGACATCTTAGCTTTCAAAGCTATTGACCTTTCTTTCGGTTTCGGTTTTGTAATACCCGGTTGTGAATTCATTTATTATCATTCAGTAACTGTCACTCAGAATTTTTTTTCACTCAGTAATAATCATTCATCATTCATATTCAGTCAACTATGTTCACCATTCGGCGTATTTTGGAATCATCACTGTTTGAGATCGAGCCGAGTTTATTGTCATCATCATCATCATGTTTTGATTTTCAGTTTGAGAGGTAGCGCACGCTACACATTGTAGTTAGCGCGCGCTAATGAGGTGCATGTAACGCACGCAATGATTCAAGATAGCGCACGCTAGCGCAAGTGAGGCAGACAGTCCAGAAGGTACTGGACTGATTTGGGAAATTCGTAGCGCACGCTACGAGTGGTAAGTAGCGTACGCTAACTATGCTGGTAACGCACGCTAAGACTTCAGAGTAGCGCACGCTAGCGCGCTCAGAACAGAGGACAGTAGGTTCTGGACTCCAGGATTTTGGATATCAACTATCAGGTAGCGCACGCTAACATAAGGTTAACGTACGCTAAAGACAGGCTGTTAGCGCACGCTACCAAAGGTACTTAGCGCACGCTAACGATACAGTCAGGGGGTACTGGACTACCCGGTACACGCGTTAGCGCACGCTAACATCAGGAGTTAGCGCGCGCTAAGCTGGGACAGTATAAATAGGACAGTTTGGTCCAACTTTCGTCATTTCTTCATTTCTCAATCATTTCGGACGAGCTCGGGCGATTCGGAAAGGTCTTTTCGAGCTGCAATCATCTAGCATCATCTTCAAGCTCCTAAGTTGGATTAATCATCATCTAAATCAGTTTCATCACTCCAAATCAAGGTAATGATTCTTGGATCTAGAATTTCGGATCTTGGGTATTTTGCTTTCGATCTCTTCGTGTAAATCGATATTATGTTGAAATATGTTAGATATGGATTATCTATCTTGGGTATATGTATTTCTACGGATTCATTGGTGTAATTTTCGGAATTTGTGAATGATTGAGGAATTGTTCAAGAACCCTTACGGGTTGACTTTGGAATTTTGGGGGTTTTCGACTAAATGTTGTTGAAATATCGTTCTAAGTATTCCTATTGGATTATTGATAGTATCCATGAGTTTTTGTGGGTTTGAATCATTCATTGGGAGTTGGTTTCGGATGTAAATGAGTTTTGGTTGTAAACAATTGGAGATTGTTTACAACGCGTTTGTTTTAAATGCCCCAATGAGTTTCGGGTATTGTTGTATCGACTTTTGAGTTGGTTGTGATCATGCTTGATTCGTGTATTAAGAGAATTGTTGGTTTTTGTGTTGTTTAAGGTTGTTCGAGCGGCCGGTAATTTCATTAAGGACGTTGATCGTGGAAGTACCTTCTCGCCTTCGGTTTGAGGCAAGTTTTATACTTGTACTAGTCAATGAGCTAATGTCATCATGTATGTGTATGAATGTGTTGTATCATTCCGAGACTTAGTCTCTTCATGAATTCATTGATATCAAGAGATCGTTCGATACGATACCTTCCGGAAATTTTGCCAAATGTTTATTGTTGTTCGTTAACGGCCGATTCAAGGCATTGTAATACTCATTATTAATGTCATTGTCGATAGCCGGTTCGCGGTATCGATGTGTCGATTGTTGTTAATATAGATGTCAATCTAAGACATCGTTGAGATCATTGTTATTCCTGTTTGGATCGTCATTAAAACTGTACAGGCCGATTAAAGGCATTGGCTTATTCATTTCTCACCTTCGTCGTCGGTAACCGATTAAAGGTGCCGAGGCATCCTTCGTATCATTGTCATCGATTGGCCGTTCTCAGGCAAATCTAAATGTTCAATCATTCACTGCATCATTGTTGTCGGTTGGCCGTTCTAAGGCAATCGAGGTGTTAATTTGGGACTGTCAAGGACGGTGTCTATCCGTGTGTTACTATCATCGTGTTGGCCGACTCAAGGCAGCACACTATCATTCATTGTGATACGGCTTCGTGCCGTGGCTTCGGCCCTAATTGTGATACGGCTGGATGCCGTGGCTTCGGCCCTCATTATGATACGGCTGGATGCCGTGGCTTCGGCCCTCATTATGATACGGCTGGATGCCGTGGCTTCGGCCCTCATTGTGATACGGCTGGATGCCGTGGCTTCGGCCCTCATTGTGATACGGCTGGATGCCGTGGCTTCGGCCCTCATTGTGATACGGCTTCGTGCCGTGGCTTCGGCCCTCATTGTTACAACTTCGGGCTGTTTTGAACTTCAGGTGTTTGTGATACTTGTTAATTTCCGCTGAACGGCTTTCAAGCCCTTATTATTGTCCTGGTAATTTCATTGGAGCCTTCGGGCATTGTGATTCATAATTAATTCAGTTCTGGTTTGGTTCATGTTGTTTAATTCATTGTGGTATTCTGTGATTATGATTCGTCGTTGGGCATTTCTGTTCTAACCTGTCGAACAGGTATTAATAGTATGCCGTGGGCATAGTATTTCATGAGTGCTCGGTTCTTACCTTGGTTTGTGAGCATCTCATATTATTATCATCATTGTACCGTTTCATTCTGCCTTTGGATGCATATCATGTTATACATGTATTTGATGTTCATTATCTGGATGACTGACCCCGTGGGGGCGGAACATGTTTTTCATGTTTTAGGTGCTTGGGAGGAGAGAGTTGAGACACAGGGGCATGATGATGGCGACGAGGCACTCGAGCGATACTAGTCCGAGTTGTTCATGTTGGTCAGTCGGTTGGAGTGTTCTTCAGTTGTCAGTCATTGTCATTTTGTATTACCCGAGCAGATGCTCGTGGATGTTGTATTTTTACTCTTGGCCATGTAGGCCCATCGTTGTTGTTAAAATTCCTTCTCGGAATATCGTGTCGGATATCATGGTAGGGACTATGATTTTCCCTTGTTGTTTAATTTAATGTATTTTAGTCATGTTCGCCTGGTGGATCTCCTGGCGTGGGGTCCACGGCACTGTAATAACCCAATAGGATTTGGGGGCGTTACAGAAATGGTATCAGAGATTTGGGTTGTGAAATACCCTGAGATGTGAGTTATGTGGTCCTACCGACGCGGTAGTAGTGGGACTGTCAGGCTATGACAATCTAGTCAGTCAGGTTTTGTGAATCGTAATATTAGTACGACTGCACGAGTCATTCATTCATCGAGTCGTCGTCAGTGAAGACTAGTATCGCGAGACCTCGAAGCTTCGTATGACCTGTGTAAGGACTCGATTCTCTTTATGTTCATACATTCATCATCTCATTAATTATTCATGCTTTGTTGAAACATATATGTGATATTAGCGTTATGATTGATTCATGACTAATTGTTTTGGAGCACGTGTGACTTGTGTAAACATTAAGGATCAACTCATTTATCAGTTAATAATTCTCAATCATCATTTTGATCTCATCATTCAGTTAATTCATTCATCATTCAGTCAATATCATCACTCAGATAATTCATCCATCACTCAGTTAATTCATTTCTCACTCAGTCAATATCATCACTCAGATAACTCATCCATCACTCAGTTAATTCATTCCTCACTCAGTCAATATCATCACTCAGATAATTCATCCATCACTCAGTTAATTCATTTCTCACTCAGTCAATATCATCACTCAGATAACTCATCCATCACTCAGTTAATTCATTTCTCACTCAGTCAATATCATCACTCAGATAACTCATCCATCACTCAGTTAATTCATTCCTCACTCAGTCAATATCATCACTCAGATAATTCATCCATCACTCAGTTAATTCATTTCTCACTCAGTCAATATCATCACTCAGATAACTCATCCATCACCAAGTTAATTCTTTCCTCACTCAGTCAATATCATCACTCAGATAATTCATCCATCACTCAGTTAATTCATTCCTCACTCAGTCAATATCATCACTCAGATAATTCATCCATCACTCAGTTAATTCATTCCTCACTCAGTCAATATCATCACTCAGATAATTCATTCATCAGTCAGTTAATTCATTCCTCATTCAGTCAATATCATCACTCAGATAATTCATTCATCAGTCAGTTAATTCATTCATCACTCAGTCAATATCATCACTCACATAACTCATTCATCACTCAGTCAATCTCATCGTTCAGATAATTCATTCATCACTCAGTTGATCTCATTATTCAGTTAATTCATTAATCATTCAGCCCATCTCACGATTCAGTTGTTGATCTTGAGGATCGAATTTTCAACCTTGTTAACTTGTTCAAGGTAATCATTTCAGGAATTTCATCAGGCAATCATGTTACCTCATTTGATGTTTCATACGGTCTTATCATACTCTGACGTAATGCCGACGATCATTTCATTAAATCATTAATGCATTCATTGTGTTAGAGCGTGTATGCTCATTATTGTCACTCTGTAACGTGATCATAATGCGATATTCATGCGGAATCTATAATCATCATGTGACTTCCCTACTTCAGTATGGATAGAGATGGCAGAGGACGCAGGGGAAGAGGCCGCAGTGTGGGCCGGAACCCGGGATCTTGTGTGCATGCCCACACGAACGCGAGGGATATCATTAATTCATCAAATAGCGAGGCTACTCATTCATCAGCAAATAATCATTCACTGTCAGGGAGTCGTACCCGAGAGGCATCTCACTCGGAAGGTGTTCGGGTTGATCCATTCGTATTTATGCAGGGCATGATGGCCCAGATGACTCAGATGACGCGGATAGTGGAGACCATGCAGACCTCGATGGTTCGTGGTCCACCGCAACAGGGATGCCAGGTGCCATTTCATGGACAGACTGGAGGAGTGAATCAGATTGTTGGCGATATCTCTCGTCAGATGACGCCTACTTTTGAGGGTTCGTCGGAACCAGCTGATATTGTTCATTGGCTCGAGCATTTTGATAAACTCTTCGACATGGTTCAGTGTCCGGAAGAGAGTAAAGTGGCAGTAGCGGCTTATTACTTGAGTAAGGGCGCTTATTCGTGGTGGCTTTCTGTGAAACCCATCGATCGTGATTGTATTTGGAGCGAGTTCAAGACTCTCATGTTAGAGAGGTATTATCCGGCTCCACTTCATGAAGCCAAGTTGTCGGAGGTTTTGAACCCCGCACCCGACGAGGACGAGGGTGTTATTGTCATTGCTGAGAAGTTTCAGGGACTACTTCAGTTTGCTTCGTCAATTATCCGTACTGAGGCGGATAAAATTAAGTATTTTAGCAAGAGGCTAAATCCGCAGTTGAGGATGCAGTTGTTCAATCACAATTGTAATTCACTCAGTGAGTTCATCGGGAAGGCTCTTGGAGCAGAGCTTTTAATCAAGGAGCTTACTCAGAAGCATCCTTCAGTTTCTTCAGGTGAGAGGACTAGAATGCTGGCTCGTTCAGAGGGGCATCGGGCTCCGAGGTCCAAGGGGCCATTTTCTAGTCGTCTTCGTGCTGGGACAGCATCTTCCTCTCAGGTGACGAGTTCGACTGTTGTTTGCTTTAACTGTGATTCAGCAGGTCACGTTAGTACCCGGTGCACGGTGCCAGCTATTGTTTGTTTTCTGTGTGGGAGGCAGGGACACCGGCAGAAATACTGCAGGGGTTCTAGCGCCAGTAAATCTCAAGAGAGATCAAGAGCCTCGAGGGATTTTGTTACCCCAGCCCGTACTTCATTCAAGGGGCACTATCAGGCTTCGAGAGCCCGAGGTAAGGACATTCATCACCGGTTTGAACAAATAATTCTTCTTCGTTAATAGTATAATCATTCATTTCATTGTCGTTCATTCATTCATATAATTCATTCATCATATATATCAATCATGTTAGGACACATAATTATCGATTAATCATTCAATTCACGAGGAACGGCGGTTCCAATCACTTCAGGGAACTATCACTCATGACGTTATTAATTCACCTTGGTGAGTCATTCTAAATCCTTGTCGGATTTGTAGTCATTTATCATCCATCATTCATTTTTGTCACTTTCATTCTCGTGACCTTCTGAGATCTTAGTTAGCGGCGAGTTCATCGTCGGATATACCTTAAATCGTTGAGATTGAGGAAATCGATGATATGGGAGGATATCGATGATGGGTACGTTTGAGATGTAACCTTGTTTTTGGATGATTGTGTAAATCTATCTGTAATAATGCATCGTGACTGTGAATCATTTATTGTTGGTCTATCTTATTATGATCATTTTCGAGAATCTTGAGATTTGGGTCATTTGTTGGGAGTTCATCCTTTCGACGTTGTGCTCGAGATTTCGTGATAATTTGAGGAATCGTTCACTGTGCTTCGAGACGTCAAGTCTTGGGGACTTGGGCTTGCGGTTGATTTAGTCCCGAGGACTATTTGGGCGTTATTGTTTTCAGATCGTGATGGATAGTTCATATCCCGAGTTGTTTACCCTCAGTTTCGAGGACGAAACTCTTTTTAAGGGGGGGAGTATGTAATACCCGGTTGTGAATTCATTTATTATCATTCAGTAACTGTCACTCAGAATTTTTTTTCACTCAATAATAATCATTCATCATTCATATTCAGTCAACTATGTTCACCATTCGGCGTATTTTGGAATCATCACTGTTTGAGATCGAGCCGAGATTATTGTCATCATCATCATCATGTTTTCATTTTCAGTTTGAGAGGTAGCGCACGCTACATATTGTAGTTAGCGCGCGCTAATGAGGTGCATGTAACGCACGCAATGATTCAGTATTAGCGCACGCTAGCGCAAGTGAGGCAGACAGTCCAGAAGGTACTGGACTGATTTGGGAAATTCGTAGCGCACGCTACGAGTGGTAAGTAGCGTACGCTAACTATGCTGGTAACGCACGCTAAGACTTCAGAGTAGCGCACGCTAGCGCGCTCAGAACAGAGGACAGTAGGTTCTGGACTCCAGGATTTTGGATATCAACTATCAGGTAGCGCACGCTAACATAAGGTTAACATACGCTAAGGACAGGCTGTTAGCGCACGCTACCAAAGGTACTTAGCGCACGCTAATGATACAGTCAGGGGGTACTGGACTACCCGGTACACGCGTTAGCGCACGCTAACATCAGGAGTTAGCGCGCGCTAAGCTGGGACAGTATAAATAGGACAGTTTGGTCCAACTTTCGTCATTTCTTCATTTCTCAATCATTTCGGACGAGCTCGGGCGATTCGGAAAGGTCTTTTCGAGCTGCAATCATCTAGCATCATCTTCAAGCTCCTAAGTTGGATTAATCATCATCTAAATCAGTTTCATCACTCCAAATCAAGGTAATGATTCTTGGATATAGAATTTCGGATCTTGGGTATTTTGCTTTCGATCTCTTCGTGTAAATCGATATTATGTTGGAATATGTTAGATATGGATTATCTATCTTGGGTATATGTATTTCTACGGATTCATTGGTGTAATTTTCGGAATTTGTGAATGATTGAGGAATTATTCAAGAACCCTTACGGGTTGACTTTGGAATTTTGGGGGTTTTCGACTAAATGTTGTTGAAATATCGTTCTAAGTATTCCTATTGGATTATTGATAGTATCCATGAGTTTTTGTGGGTTTGAATCATTCATTGGGAGTTGGTTTCGGATGTAAATGAGTTTTGGTTGTAAACAATTGGAGATTGTTTACAACGCGTTTGTTTTAAATGCCCCAATGAGTTTCGGGTATTGTTGTATCGACTTTTGAGTTGGTTGTGATCATGCTTGATTCGTGTATTAAGAGAATTGTTGGTTTTTGTGTTGTTTAAGGTTGTTCGAGCGGCCGGTAATTTCATTAAGGACGTTGATCGTGGAAGTACCTTCTCGCCTTCGGTTTGAGGCAAGTTTTATACTTGTACTAGTCAATGAGCTAATGTCATCATGTATGTGTATGAATGTGTTGTATCATTCCGAGACTTAGTCTCTTCATGAATTCATTGATATCAAGAGATCGCTCGATACGATACCTTCCGCAATTTTGCCAAATGTTTATTGTTGTTCGTTAACGGCCGATTCAAGGCATTGTAATACTCATTATTAATGTCATTGTCGATAGCCGGTTCGCGGTATCGATGTGTCGATTGTTGTTAATATAGATGTCAATCTAAGACATCGTTGAGATCATTGTTATTCCTGTTTGGATCGTCATTAAAACTGTACAGGCCGATTAAAGGCATTGGCTTATTCATTTCTCACCTTCGTCGTCGGTAACCGATTAAAGGTGCCGAGGCATCCTTCGTATCATTGTCATCGATTGGCCGTTCTCAGGCAAATCTAAATGTTCAATCATTCACTGCATCATTGTTGTCGGTTGGCCGTTCTAAGGCAATCGAGGTGTTAATTTGGGACTGTCAAGGACGGTGTCTATCCGTGTGTTACTATCATCGTGTTGGCCGACTCAAGGCAGCACACTATCATTCATTGTGATACGGCTTCGTGCCGTGGCTTCGGCCCTAATTGTGATACGGCTGAATGCCGTGGCTTCGGCCCTCATTGTGATACGGCTGGATGCCGTGGCTTCGGCCCTCATTGTGATACGGCTGGATGCCGTGGCTTCGGCCCTCATTGTGATACGGCTGGATGCCGTGGCTTCGGCCCTCATTGTGATACGGCTTCGTGCCGTGGCTTCGGCCCTCATTGTTACAACTTCGGGCTGTTTTGAACTTCAGGTGTTTGTGATACTTGTTAATTTCCGCTGAACGGCTTTCAAGCCCTTATTATTGTCCTGGTAATTTCATTGGAGCCTTCGGGCATTGTGATTCATAATTAATTCAGTTCTGGTTTGGTTCATGTCGTTTAATTCATTGTGGTATTCTGTGATTATGATTCGCCGTTGGGCATTTCTGTTCTAACCTGTCGAACAGGTATTAATAGTATGCTGTGGGCATAGTATTTCACGAGTGCTCGGTTCTTACCTTGGTTTGTGAGCATCTCGTATTATTATCATCATTGTACCGTTTCATTCTGCCTTTGGATGCATATCATGTTATACATGTATTTGATGTTCATTATCTGGATGACTGACCCCGTGGGGGCGGAACATGTTTTTCATGTTTTAGGTGCTTGCGAGGAGAGAGTTGAGACACAGGGGCATGATGATGGCGACGAGGCACTCGAGCGATACTAGTCCGAGTTGTTCATGTTGGTCAGTCGGTTGGAGTGTTCTTCAGTTGTCAGTCATTGTCATTTTGTATTACCCGAGCAAATGCTCGTGGATGTTGTATTTTTACTCTTGGCCATGTAGGCCCATCGTTGTTGTTAATATTCCTTCTCGGAATATCGTGTCGGATATCATGGTAGGGACTATGATTTTCCCTTGTTGTTTAATTTAATGTATTTTAGTCATGTTCGCCTGGTGGATCTCCTGGCGTGGGGTCCACGGCACTGTAATAACCCAATAGGATTTGGGGGCGTTACAGGTTTGGCGTTCCGAGATTTAAGAACTATCTCGTAGTTTATTAGTAAGCCAACGACGGCACTAAAATCAAGATTATTTAAATCTTTCGATTCCATAATCGCCGTAACCGTCCCGTCCCATTCAACAGGTAGTGATCTTAAGATTTTCTTCACTTTTTCACTACTTGTTAATGGGTTCCCAAAACAAGCCTGTTCATTTGTAATGACCGAAAATCAGTCGAGCATGTTCGTTATGGACTCGTCACTTTTCATCATAAATAGCTCATAGTCGTGGAGGAGCATATTTATTTTCGTCTCCTTGACTTGAGATGTTCCTTCATGAGTTACCTCAAGCATCTTCCAATTCTCTTTGGTACTATCACATGATGATATCCGGTTGTGTTCTTCCGGATTTAAAGCACAGTAAAGGAGTTGAGTTGCTTTACAATTGTAATGGTTATTTTTCCAGTCCGTATCATCATACTCTTCAAAGCTTTTGAGAGTTCAGTTGGAGTTCGTGGGAATTTTCGAACCAATACATATTACTTTCCAAAGCTCAATATCGTAAGCTCGGATGAATATCGACATTTTCTTCTTCCATGTCATAATATTCGATCCACCAAAAAATGGAGGTTGGTTTAAGGCAAGACCTTCGACCGGGACAAATTGGAGCACCATTGGATCTTTTTCTCTTCGGATGTAAAGCCGACTTTAAGAGATACCGCTCCAATACCAATTGTTGGGGCTTGGTACCATACTTAGAATGGTGGATAATAGCGCAGAGTAGAGTTATCGAACTCTTTTGCATTTGCTTCATTTCCTAGCGTGCGCTAAATCAGTCATTTAGCGTGCACTAATCTTGCACCTTAGCATGCATTATCTATGTTAGCTTCAGTCTCGTCTGCCTTCAGGTGATATGCATTACGTACGTTAATCCTATAGACATAGCGTACGTTTGCTTCGATAATATGAACTTCTTTGCTTTTCAGGTCGGTTCGAGTGTCTTCGACTTCTTTATTGTTTTGGTTTGTTCTATTGTTGTTTTCTTTGATCAACAACACATCAATAACTCATCATCAAAACCATTTTATATTTATGTGGGATAGAATATTCCAACAAATTAAAGTCACAAGTCTAGATCTACAATTAAACATAAGAATAGAAAATCAAATTCTCCCTTCACAATAATGTGCATGGCCGACCCCCACCCTAAATGTCACATTTGTAGGTTTTGGCATACTCTAGAGATCTTAAGGAGGATTAGGGTTAGGACTCCTGGTATAAATCAACCCTAAATAGTAAGCCCTTTCCAATATGGTTGAATTTACTAATATCAGTTCAATCCACTAAACTATGCTAATAATCATGACAATTAATTTCAAGCATACAATACAACATTTCACATAATTTATCTAAGATTTATATAGGTTGTGAACTATTATATTATTTTATAAGGCACCGATAATGTAATCTTCCATGTGACACCAACCCACCATATTATCTACAATATAAAATAAATAGACAATACATTTGTAACCATAGCGTGAATTAATATGCAAAACATGTGAGAAAATGTAATTAATATTTTTAGAGGTAGTTACAGAAAATGAGGCAACATAACTATAAAGTATGTGTTGGTAAATTGGCACCCCACTTAGAATGATGGATAATATTGCGGAGTAGAGTTTTCACTCTTTTACATTGCGGAAGCATATTAACTTACGAAAGATAAACGACACAAGATTTATAGAGGTTCGGCCAAACGTGCCTACGTCCTCTCTCCGTATCTTTTTCTATAGGCTCAAGATAAACCTTTTCCATCTTGTCTTCTATCGGTCCGAGGTAAACTGTTAAAATCTCGTCTTCTATTGGTCCGAGATAAACCGTACACTCTTGTCTTTATGTCGGTCCAAGATAAACCGTTTTCCTTTTTTATCTGACAAGGAAGTAACCTATCTAGCTTTCTATTGGTACTAGACAAACCTCACTTGGATTTAGATATGATTTTAACAATGCCGGATCCAGGATCCTAATAACACCGTATCAATCTACAATTCGTATCTTTCCTCCCATGTATATGTTTTCGTGTATGAACACTCAAATACTTACCAATTAAGCAAAAATACAACAACGATAGTGTATACAATGATATCAAACGTATATATGATTTGCTTGTAGTTGTTGTGTTGAATGATACCAAATGACTTGGTATTTATAGGCATAAAGCCTCAACTAGCCATTTGCCCACTGCTCTTCTTTCGCGTGCGTTATGCTTCATGCATACCGTACGTTATTGCCATTACGTACGTTATCGCCTTCCTATAGCGTACGTTATCTTCTTGCAGTTTCAGTCCAGTAGCTTCTGTTTCTTCGATTACGTACGTTAAGTGCATTGAGTTGCGTACGTTAACTCATCATTGTAGCGTACGTTAACTTTAGTCATATATCCGTTGAATGCCTTTTTGACCTTGACTTTCCACCGAATATTCCAACGGTTCAATATTTGAACTCAGATTCAAACTGCATTACGTACATTAGTAACTCTGTGTTACGTATGTTAAGCTTTTTCGATAGTGTGCGTTAATATTTGTCTGTAGCGTGCGCTAAATCATCAGGTGACATTTCAGGTAAGTCTTCAGGTGACTTGCTATTACGTACGTTATGATGCATGCATAGCATACATTAACTTCTCCATATAGCGTGCGTTAGACTTGTACCTTAGCGTACATTAGCTGCTTGTTTTGCCCAGCTTGATTCCTTGTTGTTTTGGTTTGTTCGACAACACATCATCAAAACCTTTTTATAATTATATGGAATTGGATATTCCAACAGTATGATTTGCAGTATACAACTCTAACAAGTAAACCTCCGGTGGTAGGTCAATTTTTTTTATTCTGTTATTTTTTTGGGCCGCCGATACGATTTCGGGCGATCCGTTAATTTTTTTTCTCATTTTTTTAATGGAAGACCAATCGGCCACCTAGATTTTTGGGATAAATATATTTGTTTTCTAACAACATAATCTGATAATTTATTTATATTCATCTAATTATAACACCCACCGTGTTATCAGGGCAAGAATTATCTCTAGTTATTATATATAATTGAAAAAATAATTAACGAAGTGATACCTTGAAGACTATGAAAAAACAAATGGAAAAGTAAATTGAAACCGATGATATAAAATATATTTTTTAATATTTTTCATTAGTAATTTATTATCGAAAATAATTCTAAAAAAACAAATGGAAACATCACTTTGGTCATTGTATTTTGCACAATTCGACATTTTGGTCATTGAACTTTATAAACTATCACTTTGATCACTGAACTTTGTATTTATCTTTCATTTTTTTCACATATATACGTCATCTTCTCCGTCAGAAGAGTTATAAGATCGCATGTGACTGTCACGTGATCAATTTTCTGAAGGGGGCATAATATCACTTTGATCATTGTACTTCGTACAATTCGACACTTTGGTCATTAAACTTTTCAAACTATCACTTTGATCACTAAACTTTGCATCTATCTTTTATTTTGGTCACTAACGTTATCTTCTCCGTCAGAAGGGCTACAAGATTGCACGTGACTGTCACATGACCAACTTTTTTAGGGTATTCCCGATACTCCTTAAGGCTTTTGTAAGAATCATAAAAATTAAGAAAAAATTGATTATTTTATTGGATTTTTAAGCTCCTTCCTTTTTATCATTAATAGCCCGGTTGCATGTTTTAGGACATGGCAGGATTAATAAGCAAGATTAATTGATCGTCTATGGAATCTTTACCTCTTGTTACTAAGTGTTTCTATGCTTGTATATTGTTTTTATGCATTTAATTTCGCAAATTACTTCCTTCCGATGATAGTAAGAACCAAAATGCCCTACTTGTGACACTCCTTTAATAATATTTTACTCGAGCCGTTCATGTTTTTCATCATTTTTAACATAACATGAGTCTCTAATAAAGAGCATGCTTAGGAAAAACCCGGAACACCGGTCGAATGTATGTACACAACAAATATCACTTCTATAATCTTTTTTTAATAAAATTTTTTTTTTTTTTTAAATTTGATTTCAATACCAGGCATCTGAACTGCTGAAGCATCCATACCTACAGTCTTATATCGACCAATACCGTCCACCCTATTCACCCGAGAAACCGCTTGCCAAAGTTCGTGAAAGTAGAAAGAGCATGGCGAGAATCATAGTAGCAACAGTACTTGCAGTGATAGCATGAGGATCTAGGATGTAATATTAACAACGAACTAAAGCAGCAACTGTAACACTCCCAATCCGCTTAGGGACATTACATGCCGTAGATCCTTTCCGCAAGGATCTACCAGGCAGGAAACCATAAAACAAAACCCACACATGGTCAATTCGACCAAAACATAAAACCGTAGGCCGATTATGTAATATCCGGAATTTCCACTACTGTTGTTTAAGATTATTTTATCCGAGTTATGTTGTACAACGTGGAATCTGTGCAGTATGGGTAAAATAATTGAAGGACCAAGACATCTGTATTGGTATAATTGTCGTACTTGGTCGACAATTGGATGTAAGAAGTATATGTATTCAGTATGCCGTATGTTCGTATTCTGTATGTTGAGACGATTGGACAAGAATAGCTGAAAATGGCTAAGTATAAAATTATTAGCGCACGCTAATAATCAAGAGTAGCGCACGCTATCGTGCAGGTTTAGTGCACGCTACGGATATAAGATAACGCACGCTAATGCAGTCAGATTGGAAGGAATCTGCGTGTGGACCAGGCCACTTTCGGCGCACGTTCTGATAAGTCAACGGATGTTGTAATGTAGTGATAGCGCACGCTAATGCATGTTGATTGGCGCACGCTAACTGTATATCGGACAAAAAGGAATCTTATCCTCGTCAGCACTTTCGGCGTGTGGACCTGTCTTCGGAAGCATACAGACAAACGAGTCAACTATGAGTAGCGCACGCTAAGGTAGGACACTTGCGTATGCTAAATAGAGGCATTTATGTATGCTATTGCATGGGCATTGCGTACGTAAATCACTTCATGCAGTAAGACAGTTGCCTCTGGACTTCGATAGCGCACGCTAACAAAGACAGTTAGCGCACGCTAAGTGTGTAACGTACGTTAACTGAAGATGTTAGCGTACGTTAATAATGTACAGTATATATATAAGGGCAGTTGGCTATTTTTCGTCATTTTCATCCATTTCTTCGTGTGAGCCGATAGAGAGAGGTCTTAGAGAGAAGTTGAGGTCCCAAACACTTGAGTTGATCATTCCTAACAACATTTGAAACTTGGAAGTGATTGAAAACGAATTCAACCCTGGGATTCAATCCATTCCTTTAAAGAGGTAATTACTCTTCATCTTTGGATTTCGTTTTGGATTGAATGTTGATGTTCTTGAGTTGATAATTATTACATAAACAAGTTGACAAGATGATTATGAGATGGATTACCGGAGTATGATGATATTAATATGATTCTTGTGATTTGGATTGTGTTGTTCGTTTTCTTGAGATAAGTGGATTAATCCTTCTCCTCAGTTTCAGATGTTGATGTTATTGTAGATGATTACACTTTGTAATGGAAGATTAAGGAAGTGTGGTTACGTTCTTGACGTTTCGTGTATTAATATTAAGGAAGATGATATATGGATATAGAACTTGGATTATAAGTTGGATGATTGTTTATATGTTAAAGGATATCGGATTTCGTTGTTTTCATAGCTTTGAACATGATTCAGAATCACTTAAAGTTTTGATAATCGCCATATGTTGATCGGCATCCGAAATGCATGTAACTGCACGTCATTAGCACATGCTAAGCCTACTGGCTAGCGCACGCTATCGGGAACAACTTAGCGCACGTTACGGTAAGAGATTAACGTACGCTAAGTCAACAGGCAGGGTAATATATTCTGTTTCGGTTATGAATTCGTGATCGTTTAAGTTGGTTTGATCAGACTTGTGGTTAACTGAGATATTGTTGAGCTGTTGGGTTTGTGAATTGGTTTTAGCGGTTGTTGATTATTATCGAATTGTTATTTAATCGATTATTGCAATTGGTCAAGTTTATTGATCGGTGTTTATAACCGTATGCTGCGGTCGTGTTCGAGGATGTTCGTGAATTGCTTTGGTCGGGACCAAGGAACTTGTAGATGACGACAATGGATTTGGTAACGACTTCATCATCGTCGTATCGGTATCGAGGCAAGTTATTACTTGCTCAGTTTATAATATTTAATGAATGGTTTCAGTTTCATTCGTTTATAATTCGTATAGGAATGTTTATAATCGTAATCACAGGATATTTGAGATTATAAACCGTATTCGAGTTTTGGGAATCTAAATCATAATGTATATGATTTACAATTGTCGTTGGTATACTTGTTATCGAGGATACATCATGGTATTGACGAAAACGTGAATTATCTACCGTCCGTGATGTTTTGGATCGGTGAATATTCAGAATAATGGTTGGTGATGGTTTAGATATCGAGATTGCTCTCGAAGGACTCGGAGCAAGTATTTTAATCATTTCTGTCATTTGTGTCGATCATGTCGTGATACATTCATGTATCGTTGCTGTCATGCATTTGTGCATTATTGTTGTCGTGTATTGTGCACGGTTGTTTTGTGCAGTTGTGCATTGTTGTCATATGTCCACCATGTGTTGGTCCGACGGGATCATCATGGGAATCTATAGCTGTGTGCGCTGGATCGCTGGACAGGTAATGCCACCATGCGTTGGTCTGACGGGATCATCATGAGAATCTATAGCTGTGTGCGCTGGATCGTTGGATTACCATATGTATTGTTGTTGTGCATATGTATATTATGGGTTTGCCATAAGTATACATTGTCGTTATTGTTGTGATCATATTGACGTTGTCATATGAGTATGCATTTGTAGGTCTTGTGTTAGGACCATGTCCGTATGTTGTGTTGATCTGATCTCGGATTATACTGACGTGAGTGTCATGAGATTGTGCATCTTGAGGTATGTTCCGTATTTCCTTGATACTTGTCTTTGATTGGCAATCTATTATTGTATTGGAAATGTCGACGTTATCCGATGGATTGAATTAGCCAGAGTTGGTAAAATTTCCGTATCCCGAGTTATGATAATGTTTTGTGAACCTTGAGTATTGTTGAGATACCGTACAGATAATTCGGTATTATCTTAATGTGTTGTTAAGGATATGAATCGTGGATTTTCGTAAAGTTACGACGGTAAGATTACATTGGTCGTATTCTTACTTAGTATTTCCATTGATATGTGATTATTGACGAGATGTGATGGTTATCATTGTTGGATATTGTGGCTGACCCCGTCGTGGGCTTTCTTTTTAGGTTCTTGGATTATCAAGCTTGTAGCGGTCGTGGAGAGATGAACTTCCCGGAGGATACTGGCTAGGACATGTATTTGTGTATTGAACTTCTGATCTGTTGTTGTATTCCGCTGCTAGAGTATTTTAAATTGTTTGTCTTTATCCGCTGCGTGAGTATTTTTAAATGGTCTTTTGGTATCTGGTAACTTAGGTTACCTTGGCGATTGTTCTCTAAATCTATTCTGTCGGTACGTGTAAGCGATAGCTTAACGTATGTTCTTAAACTGTTGAGTCTTGGCATTTCGGGCCTTGTGGTTTCAAATGAGTTTTTACGACGGTTTGATAAACGAGTTTTATAAATCTTCGAATGTTTTTAATAGATAATACCGTCGTTAGCCTCTTGGGCGTTTGTAAATGTTTGCGAAAATTTCCTTCAGCCTTGTGGGTTCCATCTCGGGGCCCACGGCGCTGTAATATTCCCGGTCGGCTCTGGGGGTGTTACAGAATCAGAGCTTAGGTTGAGAAAACCTAGGCATTTGGGTCGAGTTGGGTCGTGTTTTTGTTGCGTCATTCGAGTTGTCGATTGACAAATACTAGAGCCGTGAGTCTTTGTTGTTCACTCAGGCTTGTGCGTTATCGGATTTGCCAGTATCGTACTGGGCTTGTTATAACTTTTCCAAATGGTGTTAACGAGATTCTCTGGAATGAGATGTATTGTGTTCTTGAGTCGAACCGAGTTTGCAAAACGTGTGTTTTGAAAATATCTGTGTCGAGTATTTTCTTGAGTCGAGACATGTGCCAGTATCACGGGGAATCGTCGGCTTCACGATCTGTAAGTATTTGGATTTTTGAATTTCGTTGGGATTTATTGCCGTTCTAAGTTTATACGTTTTGAGATTTAGCAGATATTATGCGTTACAGAATGAGATGTCAGAGTGGGACAGGATTGATGATCTTGAGGAACTATGATGTTGGAAATCAATATGTCGGTTAGATTTCGGAACAGAATTATGCATTTGGGAGAAATGCTGTGGATTCTTGAGAAGAACATGTAGTCATGATAGATCATTTTGTGATACATGAAACTGTTTTTGAGCATTTGAAAATGACACTTTTCAAAATGAATGTTTTACGGATGTTTTACGGAAAATGATTTTTGGGCCGAGACCTAATCGATTTTGAAATAGTTTTATAAACCAGGACTTGGAGTCCGAAAAGGGGTTTTCAACTTTTTAAACTTTTTGTAATGCGAACGAGATATGGGCTGATACCCTAATATTTCAAAAGGCTTTTTCTTGTTTTCTAAAACTCCCGAGATTTGTAAAACACGTTACCAATCATTTATCGATTTTATTACTACCTTTCGTGGTTTAATTTATCTGTTCAAATGAAACTTCTCGGGAAGTCTTTCGCTGTGTTGATTTGTTTCAATGCATTGTCATAGCATAATTGAGGTGATCCAGGATGGAAAATGATTGACGTTGCGAGTCATATGTGAGGAAAAAGGAGTTTTAACGGAATTTATATATTGAGATTTTGGAACTCTATCGTGTGGTTTTCCCGATGGAATATCGGTGGATATTGGTGACAAGCTGAACTGATATACAGGAGTATGGATATGGTCAAGCATTTGCATAAATCCCATTTTATTTAGTCGTGTGTATTTGAAAAGAATTTTTATCGAGAACTTGGCACCATCGAGCCAATTTAATTTTTTTCGAAAATTGATTTTGTGGTCTTACCAAAATTTATGTTTTGAGTTTTAAAAATTTTGAAAGAACTTTCGAAAATTTGTCTTCTTGACTAGACTATATGATTTCAAACTAGTTTTGGAAAATGTGATCGATATACATACGCATTTGGTGCATAGTGCATATCGTGGTAAAGTTGTGAGTGTGACTCACGAACTGGATAATACGTCAGTATGATACGATGAATAGAGATCCAAACTTTAGTATGGCAGTTTGGTTATCCAGGGATGATCGGTTGATTTATCGGATAAGAGAATATGCTGTGTGTTGTAGATTCACGCACACGATGTAATCTTGGAACTTTGGATTTTGTGAAACCGGTACATATGTGCAATGTGATTCCATTGGTATGGTAGTAGCGCGATTTTACCATAGTGATTTGGAATGGTTTCCTTGTAAGTGTGGATTTGGGGATGGTACCCCCATGCTAGTTGTTTTGGATATCGAGTGGTCGTTCCCACTCCATGTATGATTGGGTATGTTCGTCGATTTACGATTGGTGATTCGTACGCCGAGGGGTATGCTCACCAGTCGGGTATGTTTATTGAGATCTACTGCACATGATTGGTGTGTCATTTTGAGAATGTTATTCTTTCGTATATCTGTTTCCGTGGTTCTGTGTTGACCGTGTTGGAGCTTACCGTGTGAAAGTATTCTCGAAGTGTGTTTTGACCTTTGGATGTCGAATTAGAGTTTATCATGTCGATGATATTCTTGGCTAATTTGTTGATTGATCATCGTTAACGATCGTATGAGCGTTCGGACGTTATGTCGATATTTTGGGGTCTGTTGTCATTGTTTTGGACAGTTGTTTCACAGTTGTATCGTGTATTATTGATTTGTATCCGGATTGGGATTTGATTGTGCGATCAGGCAGACAAGATCTGACACGGATAGATTATTTCATCTGACGATAATATATCTGGTTGGGACTTATGGAATTGTTATTGTAAGCGTGTTGAGGCTTTTCAGTGAAGTCACTTGCTAGTATCTCAGGAGAGCGTCGACTTGGCGCATATGTAAGTATGCTATTTTGGTTATTCGGTAATAATGATGATTCATCGTTGTCGTGATTATTTCGGGATATTTTGGTTGAACGGTTTATTTGTTTTTATGACAGATTGCAAGTTTCGAGGACGAAACTTATTTTAAGTGGTGTAGTATGTAATATCCGGAATTTCCACTACTGTTGTTTAAGATTATTTTATCCGAGTTATGTTGTACAGCGTGGAATCTGTGCAGTATGGGTAAAATAATTGAAGGACCAAGACATCTGTATTGGTATAATTGTCGTACTTGGTCGACAATTGGATGTAAGAAGTATATGTATTCAGTATGCCGTATGTTCGTATTCTGTATGTTGAGACGATTGGACAAGAATAGCCGAAAATGGCTAAGTATAACATTATTAGCGCACGCTAATAATCAGGAGTAGCGCACGCTATCGTGCAGGTTTAGTGCACGCTACGGATATAAGATAACGCACGCTAATGCAGTCAGATCGGAAGGAATCTGCGTGTGGACCAGGCCACTTTTGGCGCACGTTCTGATAAGTCAACGGATGTTGTAATGTAGTGATAGCGCACGCTAATGCATGTTGATTAGCGCACGCTAACTGTATATCGGACAAAAAGGAATCTTATCCTCGTCAGCACTTTCGGCGTGTGGACCTGTCTTCGGAAGCATACAGACAAACGAGTCAACTATGAGTAGCGCACGCTAAGGTAGGACACTTGCGTATGCTAAATAGAGGCATTTATGTATGCTATTGCATGGGCATTGCGTACGTAAATCACTTCATGCAGTAAGACAGTTGCCTCTGGACTTCGATAGCGCACGCTAACAAAGACAGTTAGCGCACGCTAAGTGTGTAACGTACGTTAACTGAAGATGTTAGCGTACGTTAATAATGTATAGTATATATATAAGGGCAGTTGGCTATTTTTCGTCATTTTCATCCATTTCTTCGTGTGAGCCGATAGAGAGAGGTCTTAGAGAGAAGTTGAGGTCCCAAACACTTGAGTTGATCATTCCTAACAACATTTGAAACTTGGAAGTGATTGAAAACGAATTCAACCCTGCGATTCAATCCATTCCTTTAAAGAGGTAATTACTCTTCATCTTTGGATTTCATTTTGGATTGAATGTTGATGTTCTTGAGTTGATAATTATTACATAAACAAGTTGACAAGATGATTATGAGATGGATTACCGGAGTATGATGATATTAATATGATTCTTGTGATTTGGATTGTGTTGTTCGTTTTCTTGAGATAAGTGGATTAATCCTTCTCCTCAGTTTCAGATGTTGATGTTATTGTAGATGATTACTCTTTGTAATGGAAGATTAAGGAAGTGTGGTTACGTTCTTGACGTTTCGTGTATTAATATTAAGGAAGATGATATATGGATATAGAACTTGGATTATAAGTTGGATGATTGTTTATATGTTAAAGGATATCGGATTTCGTTGTTTTGATAGCTTTGAACATGATTCAGAATCACTTAAAGTTTTGATAATCGCCATATGTTGATCGGCATCCGAAATGCATCTAACTGCACGTCATTAGCGCACGCTAAGCCTACTGGCTAGCGCACGCTATCGGGAACAACTTAGCGCACGCTACGGTAAGAGATTAACGTACGCTAAGTCAACAGGCAGGGTAATATATTCTGTTTCGGTTATGAATTCGTGATCGTTTAAGTTGGTTTGATCAGACTTGTGGTTAACTGAGATATTGTTGAGCTGTTGGGTTTGTGAATTGGTTTTAGCGGTTGTTGATTATTATCGAATTGTTGTTTAATCGATTATTGCAATAGGTCAAGTTGATTGATCGGTGTTTATAACCGTATGCTGCGGTCGTGTTCGAGGATGTTCGTGAATTGCTTTGGTCGGGACCAAGGAACTTGTAGATGACGACAATGGATTTGGTAACGACTTCATCATCATCGTATCGGTATCGAGGCAAGTTATTACTTGCTCAGTTTATAATATTTAATGAATGGTTTCAGTTTCATTCGTTTATAATTCGTATAGGAATGTTTATAATCGTAATCACAGGAGATTTGAGATTATAAACCGTATTCGAGTTTTGGGAATCTAAATCATAATGTATATGATTTACAATTGTCGTTGGTATACTTGTTATCGAGGATACATCATGGTATTGACGAAAACGTGAATTATCTACCATCCGTGATGTTTTGGATCGGTGAATATTCAGAATAATGGTTGGTGATGGTTTATATATCGAGATTGCTCTCGAAGGACTCGGAGCAAGTATTTTAATCATTTCTGTCATTTGTGTCGATCATGTCGTGATACATTCGTGTATCGTTGCTGTCATGCATTTGTGCATTATTGTTGTCGTGTATTGTGCACGGTTGTTTTGTGCAGTTGTGCATTGTTGTCATATGTCCACCATGTGTTGGTCCGACGGGATCATCATGGGAATCTATAGCTCTGTGCGCTGGATCGCTAGACAGGTAATGCCACCATGCGTTGGTCTGACGGGATCATCATGGGAATCTATAGCTGTGTGCGCTGGATCGTTGGATTACCATATGTATTGTTGTTGTGCATATGTATATTATGGGTTTTCCATAAGTATACATTGTCGTTATTGTTGTGATCATATTGACGTTGTCATATGAGTATGCATTTGTAGGTCTTGTGTTAGGACCATGTCCGTATGTTGTGTTGATCTGATCTCGGATTAGACTGACGTGAGTGTCATGAGATTGTGCATATTGAGGTATGTTCCGTATTTCCTTGATACTTGTCTTTGATTGGCAATCGATTATCGTATTGGAAATGTCGACGTTATCCGATGGATTGAATTAGCCAGAGTTGGCAAAATTTCCGTATCCCGAGTTATGATAATGTTTTGAGAACCTTGAGTATTGTTGAGATACCGTACAGATAATTCGGTATTATCTTAATGTGTTGTTAAGGATATGAATCGTGGATTTTCGTAAAGTTACGACGGTAAGATTACATTGGTCGTATTCTTACTTAGTATTTCCATTGATATGTGATTATTGACGAGATGTGATGGTTTTCATTGTTGGATATTATGGCTGACCCCGCCGTGGGCTTTCTTTTTAGGTTCTTGGATTATCAAGCTTGTAGCGGTCGTGGAGAGATGAACTTCCCGGAGGATACTGGCTAGGACATGTATTTGTGTATTGAACTTCTGATCTGTTGTTGTATTCCGTTGCTAGAGTATTTTAAATTGTTTGTCTTTATCTGCTGCGTGAGTATTTTTAAATGGTCTTTTGGTATCCGGTAACTTAGGTTACCTTGGCGATTGTTCTCTAAATCTATTCTGTCGGTACGTGTAAGCGATAGCTTAACGTATGTTCTTAAACTGTTGAGTCTTGGCATTTCGGGCCTTGTGGTTTCAAATGAGTTTTTACGACGGTTTGATAAACGAGTTTTATAAATCTTCGAATGTTTTTAATAGATAATACCGTCGTTAGCCTCTTGGGCGTTTGTAAATGTTTGCGAAAATTTCCTTCAGCCTTGTGGGTTCCATCTCGGGGCCCACGGCGCTGTAATATTCCCGGTCGGCTCTGGGGGTGTTACAGAATATGGTATCAGAGCTTAGGTTGAGAAAACCTAGGCATTTGTGTCGAGTTGGGTCGTGTTTTTGTTGCGCCATTCGAGTTGTCGATTGACAAATACTAGAGCCGTGAGTCTTTGTTGTTCACTCAGGCTTGTGCGTTATCGGATTTCCCAGTATCGTACTGGGCTTGTTATAACTTTTCCAAATGGTGTTAACGAGATTCTCTGGAATGAGATGTATTGTGTTCTTGAGTCGAACCGAGTTTGCAAAATGTGTGTTTTGAAAATGTCTGTGTCGAGTATTTTCTTGAGTCGAGACATGTGCCAGTATCACGGGGAATCGTCGGCTTCACGATCTGTAAGTATTTGGATTTTTGAATTTCGTTGGGATTTATTGTCGTTCTAAGTTTATACGTTTTGAGATTTAGCAGATATTATGCGTTACAGAATGAGATGTCAGAGTGGGACAGGATTGATGATCTTGAGGAACTATGATGTTGGAAATCAATATGTCGGTTAGATTTCGGAACAGAATTATGCATTTGGGAGAAATGCTGTGGATTGTTGAGAAGAACATGTAGTCATGATAGATCATTTTGTGATACATGAAACTGTTTTTGAGCATTTGAAAATGACACTTTTCAAAATGAATGTTTTACGGATGTTTTACGGAAAATGATTTTTGGGCCGAGACACAATCGATTTTGAAATAGTTTTATAAACCAGGACTTGGAGTCCGAAAAGGGGTTTTCTACTTTTTAAACTTTTTGTAATGCGAACGAGATATGGGCTGAGACCCTAATATTTCAAAAGGCTTTTTCTTGTTTTCTAAAACTCCTGAGATTTGTAAAACACGTTACCAATCATTTATCGATTTTATTACTACCTTTCGGGGTTTAATTTATCTGTTCAAATGAAACTTCTCGGGAAGTCTTTCGCTGTGTTGATTTGTTTCAATGCATTGTCATAGCATAATTGAGGTGATCCAGGATGGAAAATGATTGACGTTGCGAGTCATATGTGAGGAAAAAGGAGTTTTAACGGAATTTATATATTGAGATTTTGGAACTCTATCGTGTGGTTTTCCCGATGGAATATCGGTGGATATTGGTGACAAGCTGAACTGATATACAGGAGTATGGATATGGTCAAGCATTTGCATAAATCCCATTTTATTTAGTCATGTGTATTTGAAAAGAATTTTTATCGAGAACTTGGCACCATCGAGCCAATTTAATTTTTTTCGAAAATTGATTTTGTGGTCTTACCAAAATTTATGTTTTGAGTTTTAAAAATTTTGAAAGAACTTTCAAAAATTTGTCTTCTTCACGAGACTATATGATTTCAAACTATTTTTGGAAAATGTGATCGATATACATACGCATTTGGTGCATAGTGCATATCGTGGTAAAGTTGTGAGTGTGACTCACGAACTGGATAATACATCAGTATGATACGATGAATAGAGATCCGAACTTTAGTATGGCAGTTTGGTTATCCAGGGATGATCGGTTGATTTATCGGATAAGAGAATATGATGTGTGTTGTAGATTCACGCACACGATGTAATCTTGGAACTTTGGATTTTGTGAAACCGGTACATATGTGCAATGTGATTCCATTGGTATGGTAGTAGCGCGATTTTACCATAGTGATTTGGAATGGTTTCCTTGTAAGTGTGGATTTGGGGATGGTACCCCCATGCTAGTTGTTTTGGATATCGAGTGGTCGTTCCCACTCCATGTATGATTGGGTATGTTCGTCGATTTGCGATTGGTGATTCGTACGCCGAGGGGTATGCTCACCAGTCGGGTATGTTTATTGATATCTACTGCACGTGATTGGTGTGTCATTTTGAGAATGTTATTCTTTCGTATATCTGTTTCCGTGGTTCTGTGTTGACCGTGTTGGAGCTTACCGTGTGAAAGTATTCTCGAAGTGTGTTTTGACCTTTGGATGGTCGAATTAGAGTTTATCATGTCGATGATATTCTTGGCTAATTTGTTGATTGATCATCGTTAACGATCGTATGAGCGTTCGGACGTTATGTCGATATTTCGGGGTCTGTTGTCATTGTTTTGGACAGTTGTTTCACAGTTGTATCGTGTATTATTGATTTGTATCCGGATTGGGATTTGATTGTGCGATCAGGCAGACAAGATCTGACACGGATAGATTATTTCATCTGACGATAATATATCTGGTTGGGACTTATGGAATTGTTATTGTAAGCGTGTTGAGGCTTTTCAGTGAAGTCACTTGCTAGTATCTCAGGAAAGCGTCGACTTGGCGCATATGTAAGTATGCTATTTTGGTTATTTGGCAATAATGATGATTCATCGTTGTCGTGATTATTTCGGGATATTTTGGTTGAACGGTTTATTTGTTTTTATGACGGATTGCAAGTTTCCAGGACGAAACTTATTTTAAGTGGTGTAGTATGTAATATCCGGAATTTCCACTACTATTGTTTAAGATTATTTTATCCGAGTTATGTTGTACAGCGTGGAATCTGTGCAGTATGGGTAAAATAATTGAAGGACCAAGACATCTGTATTGGTATAATTGTCGTACTTGGTCGACAATTGGATGTAAGATGTATATGTATTCAATATGCCGTATGTTCGTATTCTGTATGTTGAGACGATTGGACAAGAATAGCTGAAAATGGCTAAGTATAACATTATTAGCGCACGCTAATAATCAGGAGTAGCGCACGCTATCGTGCAGGTTTAGTGCACGCTACGGATATAAGATAACGCACGCTAATGCAGTCAGATCGGAAGGAATCTGCGTGTGGACCAGGCCACTTTCGGCGCACGTTCTGATAAGTCAACGGATGTTGTAATGTAGTGATAGCGCATGCTAATGCATGTTGATTAGCGCACGCTAACTGTATATCGGACAAAAAGGAATCTTATCCTCGTCAGCACTTTCGGCGTGTGGACCTGTCTTCGGAAGCATACAGGCAAACGAGTCAACTATGAGTAGCGCATGCTAAGGTAGGACACTTGCGTACGCTAAATAGAGGCATTTACGTACGCTATTGCATGGGCATTGCGTACGTAAATCACTTCATGCAGTAAGACAGTTGCCTCTGGACTTCGATAGCGCACGCTAACAAAGACAGTTAGCGCACGCTAAGTGTGTAACGTACGTTAACTGAAGATGTTAGCGTACGTTAATAATGTACAGTATATATATAAGGTCAGTTGGCTATTTTTCGTCATTTTCATCCATTTCTTCGTGTGAGCCGATAGAGAGAGGTCTTAGAGAGAAGTTGAGGTCCCAAACACTTGAGTTGATCATTCCTAACAACATTTGAAACTTGGAAGTGATTGAAAACGAATTCAACCCTGGGATTCAATCCATTCCTTCAAAGAGGTAATTACTCTTCATCTTTGGATTTCGTTTTAGATTGAATGTTGATGTTCTTGAGTTGATAATTATTACATAAACAAGTTGACAAGATGATTATGAGATGGATTACCGGAGTATGATGATATTAATATGATTCTTGTGATTTGGATTGTGTTGTTCGTTTTCTTGAGATAAGTGGATTAATCCTTCTCCTCAGTTTCGGATGTTGATGTTATTGTAGATGATTACTCTTTGTAATGGAAGATTAAGGAAGTGTGGTTACGTTCTTGACGTTTCGTGTATTAATATTAAGGAAGATGATATATGGATATAGAACTTGGATTATAAGTTGGATGATTGTTTATATGTTAAAGGATATCGGATTTCGTTGTTTTGATAGCTTTGAACATGATTCAGAATCACTTAAAGTTTTGATAATCGCCATATGTTGATCGGCATCCGAAATGCATGTAACTGCACGTCATTAGCGCATGCTAAGCCTACTGGCTAGCGCACGCTATCGGGAACAACTTAGCGCACGCTACGGTAAGAGATTAACGTACGCTAAGTCAACAGGCAGGGTAATATATTCTGTTTCGGTTATGAATTCGTGATCGTTTAAGTTGGTTTGATCAGACTTGTGGTTAACTGAGATATTGTTGAGCTGTTGGGTTTGTGAATTGGTTTTAGCGGTTGTTGATTATTATCGAATTGTTGTTTAATCGATTATTGCAATAGGTCAAGTTGATTGATCGGTGTTTATAACCATATGCTGCGGTCGTGTTCGAGGATGTTCGTGAATTGCTTTGGTCGGGACCAAGGAACTTGTAGATGACGACAATGGATTTGGTAACGACTTCATCATCGTCGTATCGGTATCGAGGCAAGTTATTACTTGCTCAGTTTATAATATTTAATGAATGGTTTCAGTTTCATTCGTTTATAATTCGTATAGGAATGTTTATAATCATAATCACAGGAGATTTGAGATTATAAACTGTATTCGAGTTTTGGGAATCTAAATCATAATGTATATGATTTACAATTGTCGTTGGTATACTTGTTATCGAGGATACATCATGGTATTGACGAAAACGTGAATTATCTACCGTCCGTGATGTTTTGGATCGGTGAATATTCAGAATAATGGTTGGTGATGGTTTAGATATCGAGATTGCTCTCGAAGGACTCGGAGCAAGTATTTTAATCATTTCTGTAATTTGTGTCGATCATGTCGTGATACATTCGTGTATCGTTGCTGTCATGCATTTGTGCATTATTGTTGTCGTGTATTGTGCACGGTTGTTTTGTGCAGTTGTGCATTGTTGTCATATGTCCACCATGTGTTGGTCCGACGGGATCATCATGGAAATCTATAGCTGTGTGCGCTGGATCGCTGGACAGGTAATGCCACCATGCGTTGGTCTGACGGGATCATCATGGGAATCTATAGCTGTGTGCGCTGGATCGTTGGATTACCATATGTATTGTTGTTGTGCATATGTATATTATGGGTTTGCCATAAGTATACATTGTCGTTATTGTTGTGATCATATTGACGTTGTCATATGAGTATGCATTTGTAGGTCTTGTGTTAGGACCATGTCCGTATGTTGTGTTGATCTGATCTCGGATTAGACTGACGTGAGTGTCATGAGATTGTGCATCTTGAGGTATGTTCCATATTTCCTTGATACTTGTCTTTGATTGGCAATCGATTATCGTATTGGAAATGTCGACGTTATCCGATGGATTGAATTAGGCAGAGTTGGTAAAATTTCCGTATCCCGAGTTATGATAATGTTTTGAGAACCTTGAGTATTGTTGAGATACCGTACAGATAATTCGGTATTATCTTAATGTGTTGTTAAGGATATGAATCGTGGATTTTCGTAAAGTTGCGACGGTAAGATTACATTGGTCGTATTCTTACTTAGTATTTCCATTGATATGTGATTATTGACGAGATGTGATGGTGATCATTGTTGGATATTATGGCTGACCCCGTCGTGGGCTTTCTTTTTAGGTTCTTAGATTATCAAGCTTGTAGCGGTCGTGGAGAGATGAACTTCCCGGAGGATACTGGCTAGGACATGTATTTGTGTATTGAACTTCTGATCTGTTGTTGTATTCCGCTGCTAGAGTATTTTAAATTGTTTGTCTTTATCCGCTGCGTGAGTATTTTTAAATGGTCTTTTGGTATCTGGTAACTTAGGTTACCTTGGCGATTGTTCTCTAAATCTATTCTGTCGGTACGTGTAAGCGATAGCTTAACGTATGTTCTTAAACTGTTGAGTCTTGGCATTTCGGGCCTTGTGGTTTCAAATGAGTTTTTACGACGGTTTGATAAACGAGTTTTATAAATCTTCGAATGTTTTTAATAGATAATACCGTCGTTAGCCTCTTGGGCGTTTGTAAATGTTTGTGAAAATTTCCTTCAGCCTTGTGGGTTCCATCTCGGGGCCCACGGCGCTGTAATATTCCCGGTCGGCTCTGGGGGTGTTACAGATTAGGTCTCTCAAAATACCACATAGCAGTACAACTGATAAACTAAATTACAACTCAATCACAATTTACACAACATGTCTATCCTCTTAAGGATGACAAAGAACTAGAAATAAATACTCAGACCGACAGATCACTCACGGACAACCGACTACAACTGTGACTAGTATCGCTGCTTTACATCATCCTCCATGCCGATCCCGTGGTCGCTCTCTCTCAAATCAGAATACCTGGAAAACATAACATAATCCCCCAACGAGGGGTTAGTGATGGAAATCGCTAACAAGTAACCAAGCTATACAATTATACATCAAGAATACAACCGTTATGAAAATAACCTTTCGACAAGGTAGTAACACGATCCCCGAGTCTAGTCTTTTCAAAAATCATTTGCTTTAAAATGGATCATGTGAATTACTCCAGAAATCACTTTAAGAGATTATTTAAAGACTTCGGGGGTCTCAGTGTAAAATCATGAAATATAAATATTTTCCTTTTCAAAAATGTTTTCTTTCAAAATCATATAAATGATTTATTTCTCAACCAAGCCTTAAAAACAAAACCACATTCACCAATACAACCGGATCCAAGATTCAAGCATTCACAATTCAGAGATACCAAATCAAACACCCAATTCACCTCTGTGGCCTCAACGGGACCCACTCGGATTAGCTCATCGAAAACAAACTCATACAAATCCATAAGTTATCTCGACATCGTACTCGCAAGTAACGATTCTCGGAGCCCTCTCCAGACCTACCCGATTAGACAACTTTATGGTCAAAATCGTAACATCTGGCCGTACTCTCAAGTAACGCGCCACCGGAGGCCTCGACGGAACCCTACCCGGATAACATCATTCACACACTCCCGTGAGTTATCATGACATCGCACTCGCAAGTGACGATTCTCGGAGCCCTACAGACCTACCCGAATTGATAATCTTATGGTCACAACGTAACATCTGGACGTACTCGCAAGTAATGTGCCGCCGGAGGCCTCGACGGGTCCCTACCAGGAAAACATCTCAGTTCGCTAAGGCACACAACAACAACACAGGCATAATATTCACTACAACCGCAACTGTAATACGCGGTTGTAATTCAGTCATTATCATTCAGTAATTTCATTCGGTGATTGTCACTCAGTGGATTTTCACTCATTTTTAATCATTCATCAATCATGTTCATTCACCCGTGTTCACCATTCGGAAAAACTTCGAGTTGTGTATCGTTATTGTACATTGTTTCAACTTTCCACATAAGAGTTCGACTTTGTTAGATCACCATTAATTTTTGGTAACTCCAAAAATTCTGAATCATTGCAATATTATAGAGCATCGAGTTAGCTTTCCAATGGTTCAAACGGTGAGTCAATCGGAGTCCGGACGAGAGAGTTATGGTCGTTTTAGCTCACCCGCTCATTTTTCAGTTTTTGGCCGATCACTGCCGACCGAACTCGGCCGTGTCGTCCGACACGGCCGTGCTGTACTCGTCCGGAAATGCCGAAGTCTCTGCCACAGGACCCGACCGTGTCATCTGGCACGGCCGAGTCGAACTCTTCCGGATAAGCCAGAACCGACTGCCCAGACGCCCGACCGTGTTCCGGGACACGGTCGAGTCAATGCCGAAGCGGTACCGAGTCACTGTCGGACAGGTCACTATCGGAAGGCCCCTTCGCGCCGCGACCGTGTCAAGCAGGACACGGTCGAGTCCCTGCCGGCCAGTTGCGCGCCGCGGCCGTGCCGATCGGCACGGGCCGTGTCCGACAGACTAGTCAACCCCTATAATTTCGTTTTTTGAGCATTTCAGCTCATTCCTTCCATTTCTTCCACCTTTATACGAGAGAGAGAGTCTTGAGGGAGAGATTTCTTCATCAATTATCACTTGAGTGTGGTTTTTAATCATTTTCATTCGGTTGTGAAGCTCGGATCATCGATCTATCGCGTGTTCTTCGAATCATAGTGCTTGAATCTTCAAATGTAATATTCTTCAACATCTTGGATTTCGATTTTGTATTGAGATATGTTGTTTTAGCCGTAAAATCATGTTGTATGAAGTGATGTACGCATGATTATGAATATGTATGATTATTCATTGGATTATTGAAGGATTATTCAAGAACACTTTGAATATTAAGTTGGATTTCGGGGTTTTCGATTAATTGTCGTTGTAATCACGATTTTGGATATTCATAACGGATTATTGATCGTATTGAAGATGTTTTGTTGGTTTGAAACACTTCTTGGGGATTTGATGTTGGTATTTTTGAAGTTTGGTTATGAACAATCGAAGTTGGCCTCAAAGTGTTCGATATAATGCCCCAATGAACTTGGTTTAGTCGTTTTGACGCCTTGAGTTCGTTATAATCGTGTTTGATTCGTTTATTGAGCGGATTGTTGGTAATTGTGTTATTCAAGGTTGTTCGAGCGACCGACACTTCATTTAGGACGTTTGTTCGTGGAAGGACATTCTTCATCGGTATTGTGTAAGTTAATTCTTACTCGGTTAAAAGGATATTCATTCCTTTTGTTGTTGATCATTCATAATCATAACTCATTCATCATTGTATTAATCATATTGAGACTTGTAATTGTTGAACAATCACTTCATTAACGGGAACGGCGGTTCCAATTATTCCATTGAAACTATCAATCACTTCATTATTACTCTCATCTCGGTGAGTCATTCTTGACTTTGTCAGATTATTATTTATTCATTGATATTCATTACGGTCATTCTCGTTCATATGACCTTCTGGGTTCATATTGCGTGGCCGGGTGCGGATGTGTGGAATTTTTAGTCGGGCACGTGATGGCCATGTATTGGGAGTGATACATTGGACTGTGCACACGGTAACAGATTACCTCCGTGAGACTAATTAGGTACAAGGAAGGGTGTGTCCGGTCATTCGTCTTGTACACTTGCACAGAACACTACGGGCGTACTATGATACTCCTCTTCAGCGTAATTCATAATTAAAGATATTTCATAACTTCAGATATAATCATGATTGTGTATTTTCAACCCTTGAGGATTGTTGTTCTTTGTAACTGACCCCGTTTGGGGATTTTGTTTTTCAGGTCTTGGCAAGGCAAAAGCACGTGGAGAACACGCTGACGTCGAGGAGTCCCAGTGATACTAGTAGGGGGCCCGATCTTTCAGTTATTCATATTATTGTCATTTATCTTCCGCTGCAGATTTTCATTTGGATACTACATTTCATTCAGTGTTGTGTATTTTATCTT
Organism: Orobanche coerulescens; assembly: GCA_033398695.1. Taxonomy (NCBI): domain Eukaryota; kingdom Viridiplantae; phylum Streptophyta; class Magnoliopsida; order Lamiales; family Orobanchaceae; genus Orobanche; species Orobanche coerulescens. Next base: position 13,647,054 of record CM065817.1, read on the forward strand.
CATATAAAATACACTAGTATTCGGTATTGTCCTGGTGTGTTGTAATTAAACTCCTCATCGGAGTAATTACTGTTGTAATGTGGTTCGGTACTACATTTATCCTGTGTAATTCATTCATTTTCATTTGCCTGGTGGGTCCCAGTCGGGGATCCACGGCACTGTAATATCCGCCTAGTTTGGGGTGTTACAGAGTTGGTATCGGAGAGTGGTTTTGAATACTACCTTTCGAGTCATGTCTCATTTGAAATCATCGTCATCAGACTAGTATCATTGGACTTTCGCGTTACGTGTGACCTGTACAAATGCCGAGCCAATCAGACCGAAAGAACTGTAAGATTTCTAACGCCATGGTATAATTTCTAGCAATAGTCATTCATTCATCATTCATCAATTAACAATCCTCAAACATCATCATTCATTGTGATTAGGACGATCACGTTAACTCATTAATCACTTAATTTATTTCATTACTCAGTTAATGATCAGGACGATCATGTTAACTCATTAATCGCTTAATTCATTTCATTACTCAGTTAATGATCAGGACGATCATGTTAACTCATTAATCGCTTAATTCATTTCATTACTCAGTTAATGATCAGGACGATCATGTTAATTCATTAATTACTCAATTCGTTTCATTACTCAGTTGTCGATTTGGATGATCATATTATTAATTTTGTTAAGTTATTCAAGATAATCATTTCAAGAATTTCATCAGATAATCATGTCACTTCAGTAATCATTCATATAATCACTAAGTTAGAGCATGTATACTCATTTTCATCATCTCATGACATAATCATAAGTGATAATCATGCGGGAAATATAATCATTATGCGACCTTCCTACTCAAAGATGGGGAGAGTCACGAGGATGCACAGGAGAGGACGCGGTGCGGGCCGAAACCCGGGAAATAATCACTCGCTGTCGGGAAATCGTGCCCAGGACTCGGCTCGATCAGAAGATGTTCGGGTTGATCCACTCACTTTTATGCAGGCCATGATGACCCATGTGCAGTTGCTCAATCATCATTGCGCCACTCTGGCCGGATTAATTGAGAGAACTCTCCCGTATGAGCCGGCTGCTAAGGAAAGTGCTGAACAACAACCTTCATCTGTCAGCAAGAAATCAATGAAGCGTAATCAACCCGAAGGCGGTCAGTCAACCTGCAAGAAGCCTCTGTGAGTCCTATCGTTTCTGAGCGACCTCCTACGGTGCATAATCGTGCGGGATCTCAGTCCCGAGCGGCCAGTTCGGCCATCACCTGTTTCAATTGTGGAACGCCGGGTCATTTCAGCACTGAGTGTCTGAAACCGTCTATCACGTGCTATAATTGTGGGAATTTCGGGCATAAGGCCCGTTTTTGCCGAAAGGACTCCAAGTCAGCTCCGGCGGCATCTCAGGCCCCGAAGCAATTAGCGATTCAGAATCAGACTGCTCTGTCAACGTCGTTTAAGACAATGGAAGCAAATAAAGTTGGAGCTCATATTTATCAGACGGGAGCGTCCGGTTCGGGGGCCGGCAAGTCCCGGATTCATGTGATGAAGAGGATCGACGATCCGGTGGCCCGAATGATCTCAGGTATACTCGTAATTTTATTTCAACCTGTGTGTACCTTTTGATACTGGTACACCGCATTCATTCATTTTCGAATCATGTTTGAATAGACTTATTTTGGGATAGTCCTATTGTTTGTGGACCTCATACCATCGGTCTACCTGACGATGGAAGATTTTTTTTTTCTTTCGGAAATCATACCGAATTAAGCTTAATGACCGCGATTGGTTGATGGATCTAATCGTTGTGAATTTATCTTAGGACGATGTGATTTTCGGTATTAGTTGGTTTGATCGTCTTGATACTATCCTCAGTGTTTGTTAACGTTTGGTCGCTATCTTTCCGTCGTTGGTTGTTGAATGTGTGCTTCAGGGAAGTAATCCCCGTTGTTCCAGAAGAAGTATTATTATGACGAAAGCAGAGAAATTCCGCAATCGAACTATTCAATCATTCATTGTATCATTTTCATCGATTGGCCTTTCTAAGGCAATCGAGTTATTCAAACATTCATTGTATCATTTTCATCGATTGGCCTTTCTAAGGAAATCGAGTTGTTCAATCATTATTGGTATCACTTTTTATCGATTGACCATTCTAGGGCAATCGAAATGTTCAATCATTCGTGGTATCATTGTAATCGATTGACGATGTATTTCCAGACGAGTTATCTGGTTGCCTTCACATAGAGTAGGGGAATTCAGGAGTGAGTTGGAGCCGGTATGTCCCCTTTATCAAAGGCACCGTATCGGATGGCCCCGACCAGAATGTAGGAGTTGAAGATTCAACTTGAGGAGTTGTTCGAGAAAGGTTATCTCCGACCGATTGCGTCCCCGTGAGGATCACCAGTGTGATCTGTCAAGGAGAAGGATGGCTCGTCTCGTGTGTGTATTAATTACCAGGAGTTGAACAGGGTGATGATCAAGATTAGTATCCCTTACCCCGTATTGATGATCTTTTAGATCAACTTCAGGGAGCTTCAGTATTTTCCAAGATCGACTTAATATCTGGATATCACCAGTTGAGGATTCGAGAGTCGGATATCGCAAGGACAGCGTTTCGTACACGCTATGGTCATTATGAGTTCGTAGTTATGCCGTTCGGGCTAACTAATGCACCTGCAGTATTCATGGAGTTAATGAATCGGGTTTTCATCGACTTTTTGGATCAGTTTGTTGTTGTCTCCATCGATGACATTTTGATTTATTCTCGTGATCGAGAGGAACACGAGGTACGTCTTCATTAGGTTCTCGACGTGTTAAGACGCGAGCAATTTTATGGAAAGTTTTCTTAATGTGAGTTCTGGATGTCCGAAGTGACTTTTCTCGGGCATGTAATTTCATCTGCCAGAGTTCGTGTCGACCCTCAGAAGACGGAGGCTATCCGAGATTGGCAACCTCCGAAAGATGTTAAGGAAATCCGAAGTTTCCTCGGATTAGCTGGTTAATTATCCGACCCACGACCTGGAGCTAGCAGCCGTGGTTTTCGCGTTGGAAATTTGGCGTCGTTACCTTTATGGCGTCACCTGTCAGATCTTCACTGATCACAATAGTTGAAGTATATATTTACTCAGAAGGAGTTAAATATGCGACAAAGAAGGTGGTTGGAACTACTCAAAGATTATGATATCGAGATCCTTTACCACCCAGGCAAGGCGAACATTGTCGCCGACGCCTTGAGTCGTAAGACCGTTCAGGAGCAGATGCTTGCTCGTTTATCAGTTCAGAAGGAGCTCCAATAGGAATTCCTTAGACCCGAGATCGAGGTCTGGCTTCAGCGAGTTCAGGGACAGCTTTGTATGTTAGAGATTTCATCATCTCTTGAGGATGCAATCAGGGAGAATCAGGTTTCAGACCCAGCATTGTTACGCATTCGTGAGGATGTGGCACAGGGGAAAGCCCCTGGATTTGTGGTCCACAAGGATGGACTCTTGAGCTTTAAGAATCGGTTGTGCGTACCGGCGAATGATGAGTTGAAAAACTCGATCTTGAGAGAAGCTCATGCTACCCCTTATCCGATTCATCTGGGGTCTAGCAAGATGTACAAGGACTTGAAACAAAATTTCTGGTGGAGTAATATGAAGCGAGAAGTCGCGGAATTTGTTTCGAGATGTTTAGCCTATCAGCAAGTCAAGATGGAACATCAGTGACCGGCGGGTATGCTGAAACCTCTCCCTGTTCCAGAGTGGAAGTGGGAAGACATTTCTATGGATTTCATCACGAGTTCGCCGACGAGTCGTCGTGACATGAATACGATCTGGGTGATTGTGGACCGCTTAACTAAATCAGCTCATTTCCTTGAGATCAAGGATACGTGGGGTCCCGAGAGACTGGATCAGTTGTTCATCAAGGAGATAGTGAGACTGCGCGGTAATCCTAAGAGTATCGTTTCCGATCGTGACGGACGATTTGTATCCCATTTTTGGAAAACAGTTCATCGTGCTATGGGAACTCAGCTCAATCTCAGTACCGCCTTTCATCCTCAGTCCGACGGACAATCAGAGAGGACTATTCAGACATTAGAGGACATGTTGAGGGCATGCGTCCTCGATTGGAAGGACGATTGGGAAGCCCAACTGCCATTGATCGAGTTCACGTATTATAATAGTTGGCATGCTTCCATTAAGATGGCACCTTACGAGGCCTTGTACGGTCGTCGTTGTCGATCTCCTTTGTGTTTGGATGACTTGTCAGAATCAATCGGCACCGAGCCCGATATGCTTATAGCCGCCCGGGAGAAGGTAGCTTTGATCAAGAGTCGTATGTTGACAGCTCAGAGTCGACAGAAATCATATGCAGGTAATCGTCGTCGACCATTAGCGTTCGATACGGGTGACCATGTTTTGGTCAAGGTAATCCCGAGTCGTAATATCTTCCGTTTTAGGAAGAGGGGAAAGTTGAGTCCGAGATTCTTTGGACCGTTTGAGATTCTGGATCGAATAGGCGAGTTAGCTTATCGATTGGCTTTACCTCTGGCGTTGAGCCGAATTTGTAATGTGTTTCACGTCTCTCAGCTACGGAAATATGTTTCCGACCCGAGTCACATACTTCAGTTCGACGAAATCGAGATCGCAGATGATCATTCGTATGAGGAGCATCCTATACGAGTCTTAGAGCGGCGAATCTAACAGTTGAGAAATAAGTCGATTCCTTTGGTCAAGATTCAGTGGTCTAGACACGGAGTCGAAGAGTCTACTTGGGAAACTGAGGATAGTATGCGGGAGAGTTATCCCGAGTTGTTTGACCCTTAGTTTCGGGGACGAAACTCTTTTAAGGGGGGGTGTATGTAATACCCGGTTGTAATTCAGTCATTATCATTCAGTAATTTCATTCGGTGATTGTCACTCAGTGGATTTTCACTCATTTTTAATCATTCATCAATCATGTTCATTCACCCGTGTTCACCGTTCGGAAAAACTTCGAGTTGTGTATCGTTATTGTACATTGTTTCAACTTTCCACATAAGAGTTCGACTTTGTTAGATCACCATTAATTTTTGGTAACTCCAAAAATTCTGAATCTTTGCAATTTTATAGAGCATCGAGTTATCTTTCCAATGGTTCAAACGGTGAGTCAATCGGAGTCCGGACGAGAGAGTTATGGTCGTTTTAGCTCACCCGCTCATTTTTCAGTTTTTGGCCGATCACTGCCGACCGAACTCGGTCGTGTCGTCCGACACGGCCGTGCTGTACTCATCCGGAAATGCCGAAGTCTCTGCCACAGGACCCGACCGTGTCGTCTGGCATGGCCGAGTGGAACTCTTCCGGATAAGCCAGAACCGACTGCCCAGACGCCCGACCGTGTTCCGGGACACGGTCGAGTCAATGCCGAAGCGGTACCGAGTCACTGTCGGACAGGTCACTATCGGAAGGCCCCTTCGCGCCGCGACCGTGTCCGGGCAGACACGGTCGAGTCCCCGCCGCCGGCCGCGCCGCGGCCGGCCGTGCCGATCGGCACGGCCGTGTCCGGCAGCACTACCAACCCCTATAATTTCGTTTTTTGAGCATTTCAGCTCATTCCTTCCATTTCTTCCACCTTTATACGAGAGAGAGAGTCTTGAGGGAGAGATTTCTTCATCAATTATCACTTGAGTGTGGTTTTTAATCATTTTCATTCGGTTGTGAAGCTCGGATCATCGATCTATCGCGTGTTCTTCGAATCATAGTGCTTGAATCTTCAAAAGGTAATATTCTTCAACATCTTGGATTTCGATTTTGTATTGAGATATGTTGTTTTAGCCGTTAAAATCATGTTGTATGAAGTTATGTACGCATGATTATGAATATGTATGATTATTCATTGGATTATTGAAGGATTATTCAAGAACACTTTGAATATTAAGTTGGATTTGGGGGTTTTCGATTAATTGTCGTTGTAATCATGATTTTGGATATTCATAACGGATTATTGATCGTATTGAAGATGTTTTGTTGGTTTGAAACATTTCTTGGGGATTTGATGTTGGTATTTTTGAAGTTTGGTTATGAACAATCGAAGTTGGCCTCAAAGTGTTTGATATAATGCCCCAATGAACTTGGTTTAGTCGTTTTGACGCCTTGAGTTCGTTATAATCGTGTTTGATTCGTTTATTGAGCGGATTGTTGGTAATTGTGTTATTCAAGGTTGTTCGAGCGACCGACACTTCATTTAGGACGTTTGTTCGTGGAAGGACATTCTTCATCGGTATTGTGTAAGTTAATTCTTACTCGGTTAAAAGGATATTCATTCCTTTTGTTGTTGATCATTCATAATCATAACTCATTCATCATTGTATTAATCATATTGACACTTGTAATTGTTGAACAATCACTTCATTAACGGGAACGGCAGTTCCAATTATTCCATTGAAACTATCAATCACTTCATTATTACTCTCATCTCGGTGAGTCATTCTTGACTTTGTCAGATTATTATTTATTCATTGATATTCATTACGGTCATTCTCGTTCATATGACCTTCTGGGTTCATATTGCGTGGCCGGGTGCGGATGTGTGGAATTTTTAGTCGGGCACGTGATGGCCATGTATTGGGAGTGATACATTGGACTGTGCACACGGTAACAGATTACCTCCGTGAGACTAATTAGGTACAAGGACGGGTGTGTCTGGTCATTCGTCTTGTACACTTGCACAGAACACTACGGGCGTACTATAATACTCCTCTTCAGCGTAATTCATAATTAAGGATATTTCATAACTTCAGATATAATCATGATTGTGTATTTTCAACCCTTGAGGATTGTTGTTCTTTGTAACTGACCCCGTTTGGGGATTTTGTTTTTCAGGTCTTGGCAAGGCAAAAGCACGGGGAGAACACGCTGACGTCGAGGAGTCCCAGTGATACTAGTAGGGGGCCCCGATCTTCCAGTTATTCATATTATTGTCATTTATCTTCCGCTGCAGATTTTCATTTGGATACTCCATTTCATTCAGTGTTGTGTATTTTATCTTCATATAAAATACACTAGTATTCGGTATTGTCCTGGTGTGTTGTAATTAAACTCCTCATCGGAGTAATTACTGTTGTAATGTGGTTCGGTACTACATTTATCCTGTGTAATTCATTCATTTTCATTTGTCTGGTGGGTCCCAGTCGGGGATCCACGGCACTGTAATATCCGCCTAGTTTGGGGTGTTACAGCAACCACGTTACACATAAGTTAATGCAACATAACTTCCACAAAGGCACAACATTCACAACACACCATCATTCAGGAAAAAGGCTAAAAAGCGAATAATACAAGTATTACGCAATTCCACAACTCCTCGGTTAACTACTCATTTCTAGTATCCACTTTAAGCACAAAGTAATATGAAATGATTGTTATCATTCTTCATGAAACTCAAGTTTACGTTCGTAATTACTTTCGTAAAATCACATCTTCGTTAAAAGTAAGTTACGGTTAAATATACCGTCACTAACAAGTCCACGTTAAATTCACGACACATCATATTCTCAAAGTATAAAGAATATAGATGAGATACTCGCCTCAAGTCCAAAGCATGCGGAGCAATGGGAAAGCTCGACCGGAAACCCTCGAATCCTCCAACTAGGTTGAAAACACAAGAACAACATAATTACTACGAATTCGATCGCAATGAGGATGGAAAATATACGAAATTCCCAACAAGAATTCATGGAAACAAAAGATCGAACACTTGGGGTTCAATACTTCCCCAAGAACATCAAGAACATTACTCGAACCCGAATACGACAAGAGACACGGATCAAATCATGGGGATAGAATCAATACAACCGATTGATGATATACATCAACACGATTCACAAAGAACAACTCGAATCTTGAAGCGAATATAAAGGAAGGGTTTACCAGATGATTACCTCGAATCAAAGACGAAGAACACCGATTGACGATGTTAATCAACACCAAGAACTCAAGGTAGATGTAAACTTGGAGTTACAAGCCTCCAAAATAGCCCTCCAATCGTCCACAGTTCGCCAATGCCGCGGGGAAGTAAGAAAGGGTGAAAAATGACGAACACGGTCAACCCTTGGGATTATATAACAAACTGAAGCTTACGTATGTTAGGGGCACCATCCTAACGTACGTTACCCGATTAACGTACGTAAGGTGTAGACCATTACGTACGTAAGATCCATCCCAGGCTCATTGCACGATTACCTGAAGGTCTTTACGTACGTTAGTAGGGCTCCGTAATGTACGTAACAAGTATCAATAGCGCACGCTATTCTCAACACATGGCATACGTTATCGAGGGATGGAACTCATTGTCCGAAACTGTGAAGAGCCTTACGTACGTTATGAGCAGCGCTTAACATACGTAAGGCACATTATGTTAACGTACGTTATGCTCATAGCATAGCGTACGTAAGTCACTTAGCAGTTCCAAAACTGCTAAGTTCAGCCCGTCGAGTACGAGCACAAGGAAACCGCGAAACGACAACAACAATACAATACAAAGACATGCATACGAAGAGTGCACAACGACTAACTCAAGCATTAAAAGAAAATACGATTCCGACTACCCGAAGGTTCGGAAAACAACAACGGAAGTTATTACCCCCAAACTTTGGGAAATTACAAAACGGTCCAAAACGTTTGAAAATCAAGATATGACATCAAACAACCAAATCGAAGCTCACAACACGCATAAAAAAGTTAAACGGACTTATAGAAAACACGAAACTGTAGTTTCGAACCACCATCACACGAAATGAACCAAATAGCAGAAAAAGTCGCTCAAAACACGGATTCGGGTAAAACAGCCTCGGAACAAACTCGGATGACCAAACAAGCAGAAGAAAATATTATCAAAATATCAAAACGCTCGCAAGCGAGTTCTGGAAATCAAAAAAATGCCAAAAACAAAAAATTACTGAAAGAGAAAATCACGGGTATTACATTCTACCCCTCTAAAAAGAAGTTTCGTCCCGAAACTTAAAAAAAGAAAGGGGGAAGTCACAATCAACAAACACGGACGACAAAATCTCAGCGGTCCCGACGAATCGATCCCGATACCGATGCCGAAGCACGATTCTGGGAAACTTCATGGAATATTTCACAATACTGAACTCTGTGGCCCTCAAGTCCACAGTTATAACAAGTAATCAGTTGCGAAGGACAATTAGCTTGCACATGACCCACAACGTTGCAGTTGAAACACCTCCGAGTCTGACTAGGAGTCAAAAGAGATGACTTGGAACTCTCAGTTCCACCGAACGAAGAAAATGAAGGTTTCACCGTAGGATTACGCAAAACTCGATGAGAAGAAGTTCCGACTCTCACACTGTCCGAAAAATCTCCAGACGTCCTCTGCCTCTTCGGCTCATGCAAAGGCCCAATAGATAATGATGCCATCTCGTACGCCATGGCTCGATTCTGATACTCTCTCAAAGTAGCACAAGTGAAACCCGACATGTACTGTCGAATCTCTGGTCTCATCCGCATATCAAAATGACGGATTTTGTCTTCCTCGGTCCTCACCTGCCCCTTCACGTAAGCGAGTTGTCGACTATAATCGATAATAGGTTGCGACATGAGTACATCCTGTGGGTCGGCTAGATAAAAATCTCGGATTCTCTGCTCTCGGATCGGATCCGGACAGAACTCCACTTCCATCAACTTCTTGAACTCATCCCCAGTAACAGCATGATCCTGAGGCTCAACGGCCTCCCACCAATTAGCAGCGTCACTATCGAGAAGGAACTGAGCGATAGGAATCCTCCGTTCCTCTGGACAACCAACCGCATTGAGAATCTTTTCCAATTGGAAAAGCCAACCGTCCCAGCCCAAAGTATCACCTATGCCCGCAAAATGGGGAGGACGCATACGAACCACTTCTCTAAGCCACTAAGTCGACCCGACATTCTCAATCATGGTAGTGTTACATTGAACCGCCTGGGTCAAATGAGTCATCTGGTCTGCCACCTGCTGAAGTATAGCAGCAACACCAATACCAACGCCATCACCGACAACACGATTCTGATTGCGCGGCTAATTACCACGGCCCCAACCTCTAGCTCTCGACACACTAAACTGAACAACCGTTCGTTAAAACGAGACATAACAACACATAACATCAATCACAAAAGAGGGTCCATACAAGACACATTGCGAAGCACAGAAATATTCTTGCTAACAAGAGTTACCATAGAGTGTTCACACAATAAACTCATATCTGATAGTTCTCATAGATTCGGAAATGAATATTTCCGACAACAACATTTATCAAGTCATCACACACTAGAATCAAGCACATGAGTAAACCACTCGAAACATTCAACACATGCCCAAGGCATCAAGCACGGCCATCACCACATACACGACAATATCATTCAAATTTCGAACCATTCTCAACTGTTACCATCGTTTTTGAAACAAAATCAAACTCTCATAAAATAGTCATAAACTCTCACACTAAAGTTGACAAGACTCATTTATTTACCAATAACCAAGAACATCCCAATTCAGTTGAACTTTTGAAAATCTCAAATCAAAAATTTTGAGTTAAAGCACTGAATTTTCCGAAATTTAAAGTTCAAACTTCCCAATAAGAGTCACAGAAAAACAGTTTAATGACCACAACTCGAGCATCATCAACAGGGTAATGATATTAGTCAGCACATATGTCTTTCAAACATAATTACCGGTGCACAAATTAAAAAATGGAATTTCATTCTCAAACAACAAAAATGCTTGTAATTATCGCTTCTTCGTGAAATGGATCAAGGATTTCTTATTTTCAAAATTTTGAAAAAGTGTGAAAAATATTTTAGAAGACTTGTTATTCCTCATAAAGTGGAAAGAACTCAGTCTAGAAAAAAAGAAATTTGAAATCATCAACATCCCGTTCCATTTTGAAGCGAAACTTTCGAATCTTAGCAACAATTTTCTAAAATCCTTTCGATCATAATCAAAATGATGGTAATATTTTACAATGTCCAAAATACTTTAAAATGCCTACTCCAAATACCGTCTGAAGGTGTCATTTGAAAATACAAGACTAACTCGTCAAAGTTTAACCGTTTCAAAATCCATGCAAAACTGTTGATTAACCGCACCATCAAAATATTTTCAAAAATCGGTTCTTGACGAACATACTCAAGTTCGTAATTTCAATTAAGAAAACTATTTCCAAACTTACTCGCAGCGGACATAATTACAACTATCCAAAAATAATCGAACTTGAAACCACATGCCCACTCGGCAACGAGATCACAAATTTAATCAAACATAATTCACGAACATCAAGTTCAAACATACGACAAAACTACCCATCTGAGTTCCTCACGAACTCTACCGTCGATACATTCTCTGTAATACGTCAAGATTCATAGTTTTCACATAGTATTACACCAATCGGTGTCCAACCATCAATACATTCAACTCAATATACACACGATATACCACAAGTATCAAACACGGATTTCACTTTACAGTACTACACAAACAAAATTATGAACCACAATCATCGCACATACAGGAAATCATGAAATACCAATTCCTCGTATAAAAGAAGAGACTTACGTCCGCAGGCCGCACGGAGATGATGGCTGCACCACGATACTAATCACAACGAATCACAATTGATCACAACGGACCACAATGATCATGCTTGTTCACAATTGCTCACCCGGGTGACACGACAAGACACGACTCCGACAAGACACGACTCGACAAGACCCAACTGCCTAGGTTTTCGCAAACCTAAGCTTCAATACCATTTATGTAACACCCCCAATCCGCTTAGGGACATTACATGCCGTAGATCCTTTCCGCAAGGATCTACCAGGCAGAAAACCACAAAAAAACCCACACATGGTCAATTCGACCAAAACATAAAACCATAGACAGATTAGGTCTCTCAAAATACCACATAGTAGTACAACTAATAAACTAAATTACAACTCGATCACAATTTACACAACATGTCCATCCTCTTAAGGATGACAAAGAAGTAGAAATAAATACTTAGACCGACAGATCATTGACGGACAACCGACTACAACTGTGACTAGTATCGCTGCTTTACATCATCCTCCATGCCGATCCCGTGGTTGCTCTCTCTCAAATCGGAATACCTGGAAAACATAACATAATCCCCCAACGAGGGGTTAGCGATGCAAACCGCTAACAAGTAACCAAGCTATATAATTATATATCAGGAATACAACCGTTATGAAAATAACCTTTCGACAAGGTTGTAACATGATCCCCGAGTCTAGTCTTTTCAAAAATCATTTGCTTTAAAATGGATCATGTGAATTACTCCAGAAATCACTTTAAGAGATTATTTAGAGACTTCTGGGGTCTCAGTGTAAAATCATAAAATATGAATATTTTCCTTTTCAAAAAGATTTTCTTTCAAAATCATATAAATGATTTATTTCTCAACCAAGCCTCAAAAACAAAACCACATTCACCAATACAACCAGAATCCAAGATTCAAGCATTATTCAGAGATATCAAATCAAACACCCAATTCACCTCCGTGGCCTCAACAGGACCCACCCGGATTAGCTCATCGAAAACAAACTCATACACATCCATAAGTTATCTCGACATCGTTCTCGCAAGTAACGATTCTCGGAGCCCTCTCCAGACCTACCCGATTAGATAACTTTATGGTCAAAATCGTAACGTCTGGCCGTACTCCCAAGTAACGCGCCACCGGAGGCCTCAACGGAACCCTACCCGGATAACATCATTCACACACTCCCATAAGTTATCATGACATCGCACTCGCAAGTGACGATTCTCGGAGCCCTCTCTAGACCTAACCGAATTGATAACCTTATGGTCACAACGTAACGTCTGGCCGTACTCGCAAGTAACGCGCCGCCGGAGGCCTCGACGGGTCCCTACCCGGATAACATCTCAATCGCTAAGACACACAACAACAACAAAGGCATAATATTCACTACAACCGCAACCACGCAACACATAAGTTAACGCAACATAACTTCCACAAAGGCACAACATTCACAACACACCATCATTCAGGAAAAAGGCTACCGAGCGAATAATACAAGTATTACGCGATTCCACAACTCCCCGGTTAACTACTCATTTCTAGTATCCACTTTAAGCACAAAATAATATGAAGTGGTTGTTATCATTCTTCATGAAACTCAAGTTTACGTTCGTAATTACTTTCATAAAATCACATCTTCATTAAAAGTAAGTTACGGTTAAATATACCGTCACTAACAAGTCCACGTTAAATTCACGACACATCACATTCTCAAAGTATAAAGAATATAGACGAGATACTCGCCTCAAGTCCAAAACACGCGGAGCAACGGAAAGCTCGACCGGAAACCCTCGAATCCTCCAACTAGGTTGAAAACACAAGAACAACATAATTACTACGAATTCGATCGCAAGGAGGATGGAAAATATACTAAATTCCCAACAAGAATTCGTGGAAACAAAAGATCGAACACTTGGGGTTCAATACTTCCCCAAGAACATCAAGAACATTACTCGAACCCGAATACGACAAGTGACACGAATCAAATCATGGGGATAGAATCAATACGACCGATTGATGATATACATCACCACGATTCACAAAGAACAACTCGAATCTTGAAGCGAAATATAAAGGAAGGGTTTACCAGATGATTACCTCGAATCTAAGACGAAGAACACGGATTGACGATATTAATCAACACCAAGAACTCAAGGTAGATGTAGACTTGGAGTTACAAACCTCCAAAATCGCCCTCCAATCGTCCACAGATCGCTAATGCCGCGGGGGAGGTAAGAAATGGTGAAAAATAACGAACACGGTCAACCCTTGGGATTATATAGCGAACTGAAGCTTACGTACGTTAGGGGCACCATCTTAACGTACGTTACCCGATTAACGTACGTAAGGTGTAGACCATTACGTACGTAAGATCCATCCAAGGCTCACTGCCCGATTACCTGAAGGTCTTTACGTACGTTAGCAAGGCTCCGTAACGTAAGTAACAAGTATCAATAGCGCACGCTATTCTCAACACATGGCGTATGTTATCGAGGGATAGAACTCATTGTCCGAAATTGTGAAGACCCTTACGTACGTTATGAGAAGCGCTTAACAACGTACGTAAGGCACACGATGTTAACGTATGTTATGCTCATAGCATACGTAAGTCACTTAGCAGTTCCAAAACTGCGAAGTTCAGCCCGTCGAGTACGAGCGCAAGGAAACCGCGAAACGACAACAACAATATCAGACGAAGACATGCATATGAAGAGTGCACAACGACGAACTCAAGCGTTAAAAGAAAATATGATTCCGACTACCCGAAGGTTCGGAAAATGACAATGGAAGTTATTACCCTCAAACTTTGGGAAAATACAAAACGGCCCAAAACATCCGAAAATCACGATATGACATCAAACAACCAAACCGAAGCTCACAACACGTATAACAAAGTTAAACGGACTTATAGGAAACACGAAACCGTAGTTTCGAACCACCATCACACGAAATGAACCAAATAGCAGTAAAAGTCGCTCAAAACGTGGATTCGGGTAAAACAGCCTCGGAACAAACTCGGATGACCAAACACGCAGAACAAAATATTATCAAAATGTCAAAACGCTCGCAAGCGAGTTCTGAAAATCAGAAAAATGCCAAAAACGAAAAATTACCGAAAGAGAAAATCACGGGTATTACAGCAACATCCTAAGACGATAAAGAACATTATGACAACTTTGAAAGAAGGGAAGAACAGAGAAAATAGTTCTCCGATGAGAAGCCACCATGCGAAAGCAAGTGCTGCTGACAGTAATCATATAGTGATTGTAGAAGCATCTCCTGGAGTTGCGAAATCAGGCCTCGTTAATTGTGGTCATAAGGGTAATGTGGAGTAGACACCATCATCGAGGGCTATCTTCACCCTCTCCATCTGAAATTGTTGCATCAATACCCTTCAAAAGGTTATGTTTGTGACCAAAATGAAAGACAGACGCGAAAATCAGTGACCAAAGTGATAGTTTGAACATTTCAATGACCAAAGTGTCGAGCAAAATACAATGATCAAAATGATATTTTTTCCCTTCAGAAAGTTGGTCACGTGAGAGTCACGTGCGATTTTGTAACTCTTCTGACGGAAAAGATAACGTATGTGACCAAAATGAAAGATAGATGCAAAGTTCAGTGACCACAGTAGTAGTTTATAAAGTTCAATAACCAAAATACCGAATTGTGCAAAGTACAATGACAAAAATAACATCGAGTATAATTGTGTAACAAACGAATACTTAATGTAATTAGGTAAAGAAATACAACTATTCAAATCAAAACATCGGAAAGGAACCATGAACCATAAATGATGAATCTTTGGATCTTCCCTCCTTCAAGTGGTCAAAAAAGTGCTTTTCAAAACGAGAAAAGAATGACTATAGTCTATAACTAAAACCAAACTACTACAGTATTAAAGAAAAAGGAAAATTAGGCAAAATTGATTGAGGAACCACAGCTCCGATCTACGAGTCTCCCCAGGATTTTGAAGGGGAAAAAAAAAAAAAAAAACTCTTAATCAGTCCTGAAACCCTGTTTTCTGCCAAATTGCATTTCGAACCCTGCTCAAATCTCTACGTTGGAGAGTCCTACCGATCCCTTCATGCACAGGCGATCCGGTTACTTGCCAAAAACTCGTGCGGCGGTAACCGATTCCCCTTCTCGCCGTCGTCCTCAACGTAATCATCTCCGTCGAAGTCGATCCGTCGATTTTCCTTGCCCTCGTGCATCAATATCTTCGACCAGTCCGGAATTTTAATAGGCATAGAATCCGGTCGAGTCAACCCTCCCCTCGCCGCCGCCGCCATTGATTTCCTGGATATTTTAGGATTCGGCTTAGGGACTCCGGCTGACGGCAAGTAACGGCCGAGTTCCAGACGTCGGACTCGTCAAGCTCGAAGATCATTGAGTCTTTACTCAATACCTGATCCCTCGGGAGGAATCTGTAGTTTGCTTTTGGGAAGTAGCTTTTCGATGCGGCCGCCATATATATATACAAGAATCGATCGATCAGAAATAAATTTCAGCAATATTCTATTTTTCTTTTTGCTTATTCTTTAATGCTACAAAATAGTAGGAAACTGAGAAATACTTCTTGTTAGATTTGATACTACTTCGCAACGGAGGTTTGGATATGCTTTTTATAAGAGTAATGCTACTTTCACAATTCACTTGACAACGAGGTTGACAATTTGTGTATGTGGCACGATCCTGTGAAGTGAGATAAATGTGATTGTGACATTTCACTTTTATCTCACTTCACAGGATCGTGCCACGTATACAGGTTGTCACCCTTGTTGTCAAGTGAATTGTGAAAGTAGCATTACTCGTGGTTTTTTACATTGCTTTTTTTAGATCTTGGGAAATGTAAAAAAAGAAGAAAAAGAAAAAAAAATCTCAGAGTTAATGACAAATAAGGTCGGTTTATTTTTCACTTAATCAGCTTAATGCTTAATCAGTTTAATCGATCAGTTATATCTTGCTGTTTACTTTCAACTTAATGATCTTAATGATTTCTTTTTCATTAAGCAATTTTTGGGGTGTCCTTATCATTAAGACAAAAATATTTCCCCAATATACCAAAATTACCCTCTCTAATAATAAAAGAATTGAGTATATATAATATAAATTATCATATAATCTTAATTATAATTGAGTATATATAGTATAAATTTAAAATATATATTAATATTACATATTTAAAAGTCATAAAATATAAACTATTTATTGATAAAAAATTAATATAACTATATATATTAAAATATAAAAATATTGTTTGATTATTTAAATATAACTGAAAATTATAATATGATTTATGAATATATATTATAATATAAATTAAAATATATATTATGTTATATTTTATATTAAGTTATATTATATATACTCAATTTGGTATTAGAATAAAACTGAAAATCGAAGATTTTTTTAACATCGATTTTTATTAGAATCATGTTAAATAATTTTTTTTTATTTTTAACATCAGTTTTTAGCATAACCAATGTTATTTTGCTTTAAAATTTCAATTATGTCACCGCGTCTTTTTTAACATCGGTTTTTTCAGAACCGATTTTAAACGGGCGATGTTAAATGTCTTTTGTGTAGTAGTGAATACCATTCAACTTAAAAAATAAAGAACATTTTATCAAAAATGACTTAATTCATATTGAGGGGTAAAATGGTCATTTCTGTCATTCAGATAGTTCATTCAGAAAAGAAAGAAAGAACAAGATATTTTTCCAAATCCGACAGATTAATCCACTCAGACAGCTTAATCCATTCAGAACTTAATGGAAAAAAAGTAAACAGACCCTTATGGATACTTTAGAATTTTATCATTTTTTGATATTCAATGTTAGCTTTTCATTTCATAATTATATGTTTGTTCATCTTTTCTTACTTCAATAACAATAATAATGATAACAAAATCGTGGAGATAAATAATAATAACAACAGTAATAACAACATTAATAATTATTTTATTACCAATAATAATAAAAATTGTTAGTAAATTACAAAAAGTGGATACCAAAAATATTACGGAGATAATATATATATATATATATATATATATATATATATATATATATATATATATATCAAACACATATTTTACACAACTAATATTCAAAAACGCCAACACAACCTTGTGGAACCATCTAAGTGAAACAACCCAACTAACGATCAATATCTCTTGTATTCTCATATGATATGGCATTGTAATAAGTAGGGCTGAGCATGAGTCGGTTTGAGTCGGTTTTGGGGTAAAATCGAACCCAAACTGCTAATTTCGGTTTTTGGGTTTTAGAACCCAATGAGTTCGGTTTCTGTTCGATTTCGGTTTCTCGGTTTCTAGTCGGTTTTGGTTTCGGTTTTGGTTTCGGTTTCGGTTTGTCGGGTTCAACCCATACGCTCATGGAGGTTTAAGCCCGTGGGTTTTGGGTTTTAACCTATTTTTCAGCAAATGTATATATTAAAATATATATTAAATATATATTTAATATTAAATAATTAGGGTTAGGTTCCACATTTTAGTTTTTTATTTTTAAAATATATATTAAATATTAAATAATCAGATATATAAATATATTATGGACCGATTTCTGGGTTTGGCTCGGTTCCTGGGTCGGTTTCGTAACAATGGGTCGGTTTCGTTTTCACGGTGCGGTTTCTAAAGTACAAATCGAAACCGAAATCGAAAAATTCGGTTTCTAAAATATGATCGATGGGTTCTCTTTGGTTTCGGTTTTTTAGTTCCGATTTCATCGGTTTTTGTCAGTTTTTCGGTTTCGATTTTGCTCAGCCCCATGGCCGTCTTTGGGCTCAGGCGGCTGTATACGCACAGGCCTGACCTAATATTATTTTTTCAGGGCCCGAAAAAAATTGTTATGTATATATAATAATAATATTTGATATATTTGAAACGAATAATACACAAAATCCTTAAAATTTGAACAGGGCCTCCAAATTATTTGAGACGGCCCTGCTCAGCCCTAGTAATAAGTGTATAAGAGATTTTGGATTTAAGATCAGTATAACAAGTGTTTATCTATATAGAAAGGTGAACACCGTACTAGGTGAGCTTGAGCTGCTGACTATGATTCTATCTTGTTTTACTTTTTTAGCTTATTGAAAGTGAAACGAAGTTAAGCATCATCGCCCCGTTAACATCTTTGAAGGTTAAGGCCTTATTTGGCACTAGGTTAGTGGTCCGTTTGACTTGTTCAAAACACTAGGTAAAAACTTAAGAGTGTTTGATAATGTAGTGGTCTAAGTAGTAGTTCGGAGTTAAAATAAAGTCCGAGTAGAGTTTAGAAAATGTTAGGGAAAAAAGCGTTTACGACAGCGTATACCTCGAAAACACACAAACACCCGCATTTCTTTTTTATTCTTGTTTATTTTATGTGTTGCAAGAAACTCACCTCTTCTCACTTCTTCTTCTCCATTACACCACTAGAGCAAATGACCAGAACTCTTTCTAATCTCGCGGCTGGCTTCTTCAATAGGTATCACATCTAACTTAATTTATTGTATCTTTTAGATCTTAATTGGCTTCTTCTTAATTAAAGGCTGCCGTAATTTTTGCCCTAATATTTTGATAAACAAACTGTATTCTTCTTTTTATGCTTGTTAGTTGCATCATCATTCGAATTAGTATGTTGGGTTTTTGGATGGAAGTTTTATTCGATTTTGGGCAAGCACAAATTTAAATGTTATTATAGGAGAACTGTGGTTATGTGGTAGCAATCATGTTGATTTTCTTATTCTGAACCAAGAGACTTGGTAATACATCCTTGTGAATGTACATCTCCAGAGAATGGTAATATGTTTGGCTTGGGCAATAAACTATCAAAACCTATAGAAATATCTCAACTAACTTTGGGCAAATAGCATTTTTGGTCCCACCAACTACGGACTCCCACATTTTTCATTCACGACTTGCAAATTCAGTCCCACCGTTCAATTCGCTTCCAAATTAGTCCAGTCATTAGTCAACCTATTTCTACTGTTACTTAATGTTGAGTATCGGTCTGAATCGGGTGACGAATTATTACAATAATTATAACGAATATAACTATTACACAGATTAACTCGGGATAGGGATTAGGGATTACACAACTTCTAATAAAATGAATTAAAATGAATTAAAAGCTGAAAATTAAGATGTGAGCAGAGAAAACACAAACCAAAGGAATCGAAACTGATTCAGAAGTGATGTCACTGTTGAAGAACAACCCGGCTCAGTCCTCTGTCTCAAATGCCCACGTCCAGGACACACTTAGCCGCGTCCAGCACCAAAACGAGACCCAATTCCAACCGGAAGCTGCTCCTCTGGAAGAACCGAAGCACACAACAAGGATTCAAACCAAAGACCACCCAGAGAACACCAACCTCAGATCTAAGCCCCAAAATACCGTCACAAAGATCTCCGATTTTAGTTCACAAGAAGAAGAAAAATCGAAGAGTAAACAGGTTACTTTTTGTTGCTTGTTTTCGTTGTGTTCCTCAACTCTCCCGAAAAGGATATATATAGATATATCGGAGTAGGGTTACCAGAGGGAAAACTGGAACTGCAACGGGATTTTCATGGCGGAAGACCAGGAAAGGCAGCAACAGTCGAGAGAGAAAGGGGGAGAGAGAAACGGGCAGAAGACAAAAAGGGAGGCGGGGTAGAAAATGAGGCTAGGGTTTTCTGGGGGTAGATAGATAAGGTGGGTAAATTTGAATCCAAGGGCTAGGATTAATTGGGGCCAACAAATGGCTGAGATTAATCCAGCCTTGAGATGGGTTTGGGCTGCTTCCAGGGTCGGGCTGGGTCAACATTCATGGTGGGCTGCAGGAGAAATTATCTTTGGGCCATCACATTTACTTCATTTTGGCCCACATAACCCAACATTTCTCCATCTGGGCCAAATGAGTCATCGGGGCACACAATAGAGACAGAGGTCATCATCGCCCGTAGGACACCACCTGCACTCAGAAAACACAAAGTAAGTACAGGTAATCACAAAGAAAAAATAACAGCAATCACTAAGACAGCAAGACCATCACAGAGATAGCGAGGCAATCACTAAGAATGCAAGGCCATCACAAAGAAGGCTAAAATTTGCACAAAGCACCAAAATATTTTCAAAAGCACAAACGCATTAAGGGAAATATACAATATAAGCAACACATAGATTTGAGGGGACACCACTCCACCTCAAACGCAACGCACTAAGCATGTTGCTCCACCTGAAAAAGGGCGGAGGTTTACAAAAACCACCAACACTGCAAAATTTCAATAAAAAGCGTTAAAGAACACAAAGTTCAAGAAAAATAATCACATGATTAGTACTACCTACATCCACAAAGGATTAGAACCACGAATAATTCATATATGTCACACGTACACAAAAACCTTACACATGTCACAAAGACAATCCACATCCACTAAGGACTGAAAAAAAACACACAAGAATCAACTAATATACATCACTAAGATTGATATCGACGTAGCCGAGTTAGCCTTATCATCAAAGTTGATTTTTGCCCTTTTTGTTCTTATTATGACAATTCCTAGCAATATGGCCCTTTTTGCAACAACTATAACAATTCCATAAATGCTGTCGAAAATCAGAATTTTGACAATTCTTCTTAGTGAAACAGTCATAGCAATTTTCGTTCCTAACCATCGAAACTGATTCGAAATTCAAATTATTACTCACATTAATTTTTGAATCTAATTCCTTACTTTTTAGACCAGACACAACAATATCTGAAGATATATTATCTCTACCATACTTAATAGCAGATTTAACATCACCATAAGACTCGGGAATAGTATTCAAAAGGACAATAGCAGAGTAGTCATCAATATGTTTATCACCCGAATTTTTAATATCTTGAACTAACTTGGTAAACACATCAAGATTTTCATCAAGACTTTTATTCAAAACAACTTTAAAACAGAAGAATTTTTCAAGCAAAAATAGCTTATTCGGCAAAGAGGTTTCCACATATAATTCTTCCAACTTTTCCCAAAGTTCCTTAGCCGAATTTTGTTTACCAACTTTTCTTATCACAGAGTCAGACAAGTTCAAGATAATAGCAGAGTAAGCAAACTCATCAAATTCAGCTTTTTTATCCGCAGTCACATTAGATGCGATAGAGTTGTTGATAGCTTTGAAACATTTTTGTTGAATGAGTATGCTTTTCATTTTCTGTTGCCAAATGGCAAAATTACCTTTTCCATAAAATGGGGCCACAGAGAAGGCATAGATAGTTCCCATTTTAATTTTCAAAATGAACAAAGTTTTTGAAAATTTATGAAAAACACAGATAAGGAGACTGTTGGTTTTATCAAAACGCAGAAACACAAAGTAACTAACAAAATCACACAGATAAATAAAATTAAAAGAATCCGAAAAATTCAACACCAGGCCCCTACAAGATTCGAGGACGCTTAAGTGGTCCAGGCAGGATGGTTTTAATGCCCGTTTATGAAAATTTCCAGATACAAAATAAACACGAAGTAATATCGCAGTAATAAACACACAGAATATCACCAATAATGCGTCAAACAACATACGCAGCCGAAGCAACAACGCCAGGACGGTATCAAGAAGTATAGTAACGAACAGAAATATCACCGAGACAGCTAGCCAAAAAAATATCATGAAGACAGCGAGCCGTAAGATATCACGAAGAACAACGAACAAAAAAAGTAGTAAAGAAGAGGGTAAACCCGTTATACCTGAGCGATCCGGGTTGACCCGATTCAGACAGATCCGAACCAAGCTCTGATACCAATGTTGAGTATCGGTCCGAATCGGGTGACGAATTATTACAATAATTATAACGAATATAATTATTACATAGATTAACTCGGGATAGGGATTAGGGATTACACAACTTCTAATAAAATGAATTAAAATGAATTAAAAGCTGAAAATTAAGATGTGAGCAGAGAAAACGCAAACCAAATGAATCAAAACCGATTCGGAAGTGATGTCAATGTTTAAGAACAACTCGGCTCAGTCCTCTGTCTCAAATGCCCACGTCCAGGACACACTTAGCCGCGGCCAGCACCAAAACGAGACCCAATTCCGACCGGAAGCTGCTCCTCTGGAAGAACCGAAGCACACAGCAAGGATTCAAACCGAAGACCCACCCAGAAAACACCAACCTCAGATCTAAGCCCCAAAAGACCGTCACAAAGATCTCCGATTTCAGTTCACAAGAAGAAGAAAAATCGAAGAGTAAACAGGTTACTTTTTGTTGCTCGTTTTCGTTGTGTTCCTCAACTCTCCCGAAAAGGATATATATAGATATATCGGAGTAGGGTTATCAGAGGGAAAACCGGAACTGCAACCGGGATTTTCATGGCAGAAGACCAGTAAAGGCAGCAACAGTCGGGAGATAAAGGGGGAGAGAGAAACGGTCAGAAGACAAAAAGGGAGGCGGGGTAGAAAATAAGGCTAGGGTTTTCTGGGGGTAGATATATAAGGTGGGTAGATTTCAATCCAAGGGCCAGGATTAATTGGGGCCAACAAATGGCTGAGATTAATCCAGCCTTGAGATGGGTTTGGGCTGCTTCCAGGGTCGGGCTGGGTCAACATTCATGGTGGGCTGCAGGAGAAATTATCTTTGGGCCATCATATTTAATTCATTTTGGCCCACATAACCCAACACTTAACATTTGCATGTTTTGTCCCAAGAACAAAAATTATGTTTTGGCAGGGAAATTGCACCAGAAGACCCTACAACGACTATTTTGGAGGGGAACTGCAATTTTATCTATATAAAAATCCTCCCAAACACTAAGTTTGGTATCCATATACCTCAAAAACAAAATATCAACCCAATCAACATCATTCTAGTTCACAAAAAATGTCAACCTCCTCAATATCCATGCTAAAATCCAACAACAACTAACATAAGATGCACAACATCAACTACTACAGTGGAAAAAGAGACAAAATTGCAATCTGAAAGAAAGAAAGCAGCAAAGACATGTTCTATTATATGTAGTGATTCCTTGTCAAGTCG
This sequence comes from Orobanche coerulescens, assembly GCA_033398695.1. Lineage (NCBI taxonomy): Eukaryota > Viridiplantae > Streptophyta > Magnoliopsida > Lamiales > Orobanchaceae > Orobanche > Orobanche coerulescens. The sequence goes on from CM065817.1 coordinate 13,670,642, forward strand.
GTGTTGCTCTTTCTCTGGCTAGGTTTGTACTTATGATATGTATTGATTCACTACATTACATCTTCACATGGATTATACTTGTATTTTGGATGATCATGTTGATTGAATTACGTAGTTGGCCAAGTATCGTGTAAACTCCTTATCGGAGTAATTTGTAATATAACGTAGTTTGGTACTACAATTATATAATATTATTTATTTTTGATATTGTATTTCGCCTGGTGGGTCCCAGTTAAAGTCCACGACACTGTAACAGTTGCCTAGTCTGGGAGTGTTATAATACAAGCATGAAGTATGCTTTACAGTATACAACTCTAATAAAGCATTACATCATTATCATTTCATGCTAGCCAAGACATGTTTCCAGGCCTACTTAGGAGAGTTGACTCGCTCATGGCAGATAGGAATGCCAATGCAAATATCTTAATTGAAGGCTTGCATGAAGAAATGTGTATCTAGAAGGAGAACTTGACAACCAAGCTGCAGAAATTACAAAGCTCAAGAAGTTTCTGAAACTTCTCATCACCGCATTTGCTATTTAAATGGCAGCTTTCATTCTCAAACTTAATGGTGTAATATAGTACTTTTTAATAATTGTAATTTTACTATCTATATATGGAAGTGTAACAAATGTAGCATTTTCTATGACAATTTTCACTGTAAATTCAAGTTTCTGGAGCATACATATTTACTCATTTATACATAAACAAAAGCAAAATTTGGAACAAAGTAGTAAAACAGAGTGCCAGTACACAAATATATGAGATAAACTTGACATGGTGCCAAACTTATTACGACCTGAAATTATGATTCCCACCTTTGTTAGAAGTTGAACCACCATTACCATTACCTCCCATATTCACATTGCATGCACTGTATGTGTTAGGACTGAAAGCCATCGTATTTGGATGTGGAGGGACCATGTTTGTTCCTGGTCCACCCGAAACTAGTTCTGCTCCAATGTAGTTTTGAGGATGAAATGCAATTTTTGCAGGCTCCCTGATTTTGAATCCAATTTGGTTTATCCCTCCACTTGCCTAACTTTCAGCATCTAGTTTTTGAACCTGCATTAGACACATAAAAAACATGCCAGATACCAATAATGCACAATTTGATAAGTAATATACATTATATATGTAACACCCCAAACCACATGCATAATTACAGCGTGGCAAGCCCCACTTTAGAGTTACTATGCTATAGAAGAAGTAGTAAAACATCTAGAACCGATTAGGTCAAACCCAATACATAGACAAATTGTAAAATACAATTTACAAAAGTCAGCCGATAAGGCTCGCGGAGAATCCCGTAACTAAAATATAAAATAATAAAATCCAATTATCTTTATGCACCAAGTTCAAATGCAATAGCGGAAGACATGGTAATCGACAATCTTGAACACTAGCATCGGCGTTGGTTATAATCATTGCTATACTATCCTGATGAATTCTCTTCCACATCCACTGTATTTGAAATATATAAAAGGTATTCGCTTCAAAAAGGGGTTAGCCTGGAATTGCTAATTCAAGTACAGTGACTATATGAAATATATTTTACAACAATCATAATACATATCAACAAATCATTACTATTCTAGAACAAACCAATCAAGAGTCCTCCAACTCTAATCATCTCACTTTTGTGATTTATGTAACACTCCTAAGATATTTAGGATATACTACAACGTCGTGAGCCCCACCATGGGACCCACAAGGCTAAACACGCACATACATAAAAGTTCGATCGGTGAGGTCTAGATATAACCAACAAGAAAAATAATAAAAATTAACAATCATGACCATAATCAGGTCTAATGGACAGAAGTCAACGGGGATTCAACCCCCAAGAGAAATTAGAAACATCAGGAATATACCTTGTAGTACTCGAGTACTAAAGACTATTTGAAGTACAACATCACAAATAGAAGACTTAAACAATAGAGACAAATGGAGTAATACAATATCACTCTTGCACATCATCTTCATGTCGGCCCGGTATTCGCTCTTCTTCTCGCCCGAAACCTGAAATACATGAAATGTACTTCCCCTGAATGGGGTTAGCCATGGAATATCTAGTGTAATTATTATATATTTATACATTAATATCTCTTGAACAGTAAAGCAAGCTATTCATTTTCAAAATGCAAGATACGTATTCCGAAATATCAATATCTTAAATCATGCCACATTTCAAAATACACACGTGGTTAACTGTGGATCTCTAGAGAACCTATCACTAAGATCCCCCTAGAGGCACCAGAAGCCGCGACCCCTCACAGGCCTCGTCCGATCATCCCGAAGTGGTTAACCCAAAACATGTTTGTTGGTCCGCACCTAAGGCCACAGACACCACAGATGACTCGCCGGTATGTCAATGGGTGAACATATACTCACACACACGATGATCACTTTTAGATGTACAAGAATAAACAACCATACATAAACACTTGCCTTTGAGACATTGTCGCTAGGGTTGGTAATTGGATATTCAAAGACGATCGGTCCGAGAATGGATTTCAGCCCCTAGACGATATGAATGGAACACGATTGACAACGATACAAATGGGTCCAAAATGGAAAGACACCCGAAACCCCACCTACGAATCACTCAATTACAACTTCGTACCTATAGGGTTCAGAACCACCCAAATCCCCTTGAGTCCGCAATATATACGAAGGTAGAACATGAATTCGTAGGGGTAACACATATACGAGTAAGTTTACTCATATTTCAGGGTTTCCATGATAAAAAATGGATTAAATGGACAAATCTAAGAGAAACCCTCAAAATTCCCAAAATAGGCTTCTAGGAAGATTTATCTTGATTTGGATGGAAATATGGATTAGATGTTTAATCTTCGTTATCAACTCAAGAATGGTGATGGATGATGAACGAATGCAGCAAATCACCTTCAAGTAATCTCCCTCGCATTCTCTCATCGGTAAGGTTTGTGGGAAATGAGAAAAATGCAGAAAAAGGCTGCTCTTCGCATTCATATATTGCACACAATTAGCGCGCGCCAACGGCATATACAAGCGCGCGCAATCGGGCTGTAAAGTTGGGGTCTCTGTTCGGCTACGTTAGCATGTGCTAATAGCTTTGATGGCATGCGCTAATGATGCATATTAGCACGCACTATCACACTGCATAGCATGCGCTATGCCTTCGCCAGAAGACAAATATGTACCTGTCACCAACACACCTTGACGATGCAAAACTCAAAGACTAACAACAAATAACGAAGCATTTATGAAGAGTATCAAAATACGAACTCAAGCTCTAAACAAACACGCGATTTCGACCACCCCAAGGTACGGAAAAACGTAAAAAAAATCACACGCCCAAAACTTTGGGAAATTACAAAACGGTCCAAGCGTCCGAAAATCACGATTCGAGATCGAACAACAACGCTTAAGATCACAACACGACTCATTTTGTTATATGAACTTCTAGAAACAACGAAACAACAATTTTGATTAAGATTTACAAGAATTGAACCCAAATGCAGAAAAGTTACAATGATACACGGATTTTGATAAAACAACCCCAAAACTCATTCGAATGGCAAAAAGTGAATAAGAGAACATCTCATAAAAGTCATAATGAGTACAAGTGAGTCACTGAAATCGAAAAAATACAAAATAAAAAATGTGGATATTACATTCTCCCCTCTAGAAAGAAGTACTGCCCCGAAACTTATGGATCAAAGAGCTCAGGATGTCTCGCGCACATATTTTCTTCCATCTCCCAAGTTGCTTTATCGACTCCATGCCTAGACCATCGCACTTTAACCAATAGGATGGTGTTGTGCCAAAGTTGTTTCTCACATCGTTCAAGGATCTTCACAGGCCTCGCTTTAAATGTGACATCATTGGATATCTCAATATCCCCATAATTAATGATGTGACTAGGATACGGGACATACTTTATCAGCTAAGAAACGTGAAAAACCCAATGGATGTGGCACAAAGCTGGAGGTAGCTCTAAGGGATAATCCAACTCGCCGACTCTGTCCAAAATGTCAAATGGCTCGTTATATCTCGGACTGAGCTTCCCTTTCTTCCTAAAGCAGAAGACTCTTCATCGGGGATACCTTGGGCAGAACATGGTCTTCCACTTGGAACTCCAAGGGTCGATGTCGTACATCAGCATTGGATTTTTCTCGACTCTGAGTGGTCAACAATCTCTCTAAAATGATAAAAGTCCTCTCCTTAGTTTCCATAACATATCCGGCTCTGTCCGGACTAACTCTAAGGCCTCATCCCAAATAAAGTGGAGATCTACGCCGCCTACCATATAAGGCCTCAAAAGGTGCTATATTGATCGATGCATATCAGCTATTGTTGTATGTAAACTTGATCAAAGGCAAATCGAGTTTCCAATCACCACTTCAGTTTAAAGTGCATGTCCACAGCATATCTTCCAACATCTGAATCATTCGCTCGATCTGACTGTATGGCTATGAGTGAAAAGACGTACTCTAACTCAAATCGGTACCCAAGGCCTGATGGACTACATGCCAAAAGTATGTGACGAAAAGGCCATCCCGATCAAAAATGATAGTCTTAGGTGTACCGTGCAGTCTCCCAACCTCTACTATAAATACTCGATCCAGCCCCTCTAGTCCTTAAGTATCCTTGATATCTAGGAAGTGTGCCGACTTGGTTAACCGATCTACGATCACCCAAATCATATTTATCCCGATTTTCGTCTTCGGCATTCCTGTGATAAAGTCTATGGAGATATATTCCCACTTCTACTCGGGAATAGAAAGCGGATTCAACCACTCGGCTAATCGTTGATGCTCGATTTTACTTGCTGGAAAGTCAAGCACAATAAAAACTCTGTGACAACCCTTTTCATATTATTCCACCAAAAATTCTGCTTTAAATCTTTGTACATCTTACTCGTTCCTGGATGAATTGCGTAAGACGTAGCATAAGCCTCTCAGAGTATCCTATGTCTCAACTCCAAGTCATTCGGAATATAGAGTATACCCTGGAACCTCCAAATGCTTCCCTCATGAACCATGAAACCGGGGGCTTTTCCCTTAACCACCTTCGCCTTTAGTTGAATAATCATCGGGTCACTCTGCTGTTTTCATTTGATGTCATCTAAGGATGAAGTAATATCGAGAGTACACAACAGCCCTTGCACTCTCTGAAGCCAAACTTATATTCCCTGCTCGATTAGTTCTTGTCAGTTCTTCGCTTGTGGGGTGAGAACCTCTAGCATTTGAAGTGATATCCGCTTCCGGCTTAATGCGTCCAAGACAACATTGGCCTTTCCTGGATGGTAAAGGATTTTATTTATGTCATAATCTTTTATCAACTCTAACCAACGGCGTTGCCTCATATTCAACTCTTTCTTAATGAAGATGTATTTCAAACTCTTGTGGTCAGTATAGATCCGACACGAAGAGCCATATAAATAATATCGCTAAATCTTCAGTGCAAACACAACCGCAGCTAACTCCAAGTCTTGAGTATGATAGTTCATCTCATATGGATTCAACTGCCGTGATGCAAAAGCTATTGTGTTATCGGGTGTGTGCTTATACAACATGATAACACAATAGCTTCACTATAAACTGCAAACCCCTTGATACCTTGCGGTAATATCAGAACCGACACAGATGTCAAACGCCTCTTCAATTCTTCAAAGTTGTGCTGTCCCTCATCAATCCACTCAAACTTTTCTGTCTTTTAAAGCAACTGTATAAGTGATCAAGAAAGTTTAGAGAATCCCTTGAAAAACCTACGATAGTACCCAGTAAGTCCAAGAAAGCTACGAACCTCCTTCATATTTTTAGGCAGTGCCCAATATAACACTGCCTTGATTTTCTGTGGGTCTGCACGAACCCCTTTGGACGAGATCACATGGCCGAGAAACATAACTTCCTTCAACCACAATGCACATTTAGAGAACTTCGCATAAAGGTGTTGAGCTCTCAAAATGTCTAATGCTAAAAAATGTTAGTGTTGGGCATGCTCCTCCTCATCCCGAGAATAAATCAAGATATCATCAATGAAGATGACCGCACAGTTATCAAGGGACTCGATAAATATCTTGTTCATCAACTGCATGAATACCGTTGGCGCATTAGTTAGCTCGAAAGACATAATCACAAACTCATAATGTCCTTATCTCGTCTGAAAGGTTGTGTTCGGAACGTCGGACTCCTTCACTCCAAGCGGATAGTATCCGGACCTCAGGTCAATCTTCAAGCATAATGTGGCTCCCTACAACTGATCAAACAAGTCATCTATACGAGGTAACGAATATTTGTTTTTGATGGTCACTTTGATTAGCTCGCGGTAATCGATGCAGAAGCGCAATGAAACATCATTTTTTCTCACAAATAGGACCGGTGCGCCGCACGACGTAGCACTCGACCTAATGTATCCCTTCTCCAACAACTCCCCCAACTGATTCTTTAGTTCTTAAATTTTCGAAGTTGCCATGTGATTAGAAATTGGAGCCGCATCTGGCTCCAAATCAACAGAAAGTTCCAGGTCATGATCCGGTGGTAATCCCATATGATCATCCGAAAAACATCTAGATACTCATTAACAATCAAAATTGATGAAAGATTGACTCTATTTTCCTCCAACTTTATAGCATAACACCAATAACCCGTGCAAGCCTTATTCAAAAGTCTTATGAGCTTCATGGCGTTGATAAGCAGTTTCTGCTTATCTATATTATGACCCATAAATGAGTATTCAGAACCATGATGGTAGTGCAATAGTTCATAATCGCCCCGTGACTATCAAGCCAATCATCACCGAGGATCAAATCCTCACACTCAATATCAATCACAATCAAGTTCGACGTCCAAATGCTACCTGTTACACTCACTCGATAATCTCTAATCTCCCAATTACCCAGGATTCTATACCCGCTAGGCAGTTTCACGATAAAAGGGTCACAATCCTTTATACAATCAATATTCAGAGGATACACAAAGTCCAATAAGATGAAAGAATACGTAGCACTAGAAACAAAAAGTAATCTAACTGGATGAGATATGATGTGAAGGGTACTTGTGGCCACATCTGGGTCGTATGCTCCGCGCATCTCATGAATGTGTGGATGTGCCGAACCAGCACTAGGAGCTCCACCTCTAACGGGCTGACCCCGGCCCCAGTCTCTGCTATAACTTTGTTATGACTAACTAGCTGACTACCGCTGATTCACACTCGGCTCCCTGAATGCTGGGAGTGGAGGCATGAGTACCAAAGGTCTTATACCCCTCAAAACAGTAAATCGCCATATGACCCATCCGGCCGCAAGTGTTACATCTCAAGGGTGGAAGGTTACACTCGAGGTTGATGTGGCCAGTGATGTTGCAGTTAAAGCATATCACTGGTGGATTAAAGGTGCCGAAAGTAGACCGAAAAATCCGACCGCCCCCAAAAGAATGAGACTGTTTCCCCATTAAATGACTATAAGATTGAGATCTCTGGAAGTTACTACATTTGCTACCAGAAAAGTTCCCCAGTGGTTTTCTGTTTCTTCAGCTCAGTGGCTGTCTCAGTCGCCGAGCTCAAAAAGTCATAGGCCGTCATGATATCTTGGTACTCTCTCAGTGTAGTACATGCAAACCCATTCATATAATTCCGGATCTCTATCTTCATCTTAATACCGAAATGACGGATCTTATCGTGCTCATTGTGCACTTGATTTTCACATGGACTAACTGTTGGTTGTACTCGACTATCGCCTGTGAGACTTGTAACACCCCCAAGTTATTCAGGGTATATTACAGCGCCGTGAGTCCCGCCGTGGGACCCACAAGGCTAAACATACGCAGAACTATGAAACTTGACCGATAAGATCTACATACAATGGAATGAAGGACAATACAAATGGTATTAAAAACCATAACCAATGAAACCATATACATCACCACACAAATCAATACCTCGGCAACACAGGCCGGAACATCAAGGAAACTGAAAATACAATACTCGAGTTTTAAAAATCCATTCCAGTACAACAACACTGAATGGAGGAATCCAAAAAGATAACCGGAGACAAGACACAGTATCACACTTGCCCATCATCTTCATGCCGACCCGATACCCGCCTGTCCGTTCTCCTGGAACCTGAAATACATAAAAAGTATTTCCCCCATAAAGGGGTTATCCGTCGAATAGCTAGTGCAAGTATAACAAGTATGAAACACAATACTCCTCGACAATAAAGTAAAAGTAGCCGTCAATTCATCAATTCAAGACTAGTATTCCAGAATAACTAAATCTCATGGCATCACATCCAGACGTATATGAATGCCGTGGAAATGGTTCGTTCATATCATCTGTCATCAATACATATATGAATACCGTGGAACCGCACCAGAGGCTACGGAACCCTCAGAGGACCCGTCGGCCCGTCCCGGAGTGGTTAATTCATATTATCCATGGAATCGCACCAGATGCTACGAAACCCTCAGAGGACCCGTCGGCCCGTCCCGGAGTGGATATAAATAATCATGCCATTAATATTTCATACTTTCAAAGTCGAGAACGCACATTCATAAATATATACTTGCCTTGAATAGTCGACGACGCAACAAACGGAAAGGAAAGTCACCGACGAATGATAGGAACCATCGAAACCGAACCTAACTATTCGAAGAATACAATCACAACCAATTCTAAACGAATACGGAATTGGAATACACCCGGAAACCCACCTACGATTCATGTATATTCGTATAAAAACGACAACGAGGGCGGACCACAACCAAACCCTCTCGATTCCGTAAAAATCACGAAATATACCATGAATCCATAGGGAAACTAAGAATACCAACAATATTAATCATATTCATCATGAATTAATCAACAAAACGGAATGAATCGGACGAAAACGCGAAAACCCCCAAATTCCCGAAATTAGGGTTCTAAGGAAGATTACCTTGATTCGCTGGATCAAAGGATGATAACGGATGATTGATTGATTATATAACCTAAATAACTTCATGGATTTGTTATTAAACAACATGGCTTCAATCTTCCCACGACCACCTCCGCGGAAGAGAAAGGAAAGGTTGAGAAAAATGGCCAAAACTCATGCGGGGCCATAAATAAGTACACAGTGTGCCGCGGCCCAGCGAGTGTGCCGCGCACAGCCCAAAATGGCTCCCGGTGGTCGGCGGTGTGCATGCCGCCGGCCAGCGTATGCCGCGGCACCGGTCTGATCGGTTTGGCGAAAAATGCCACAGAGTGTGCCGCGCCGCCAAAGATGTGCCGCGGCCCACGGTGGCGCTCGCCGCTGGCCGCGCTGAGCACCGCCGGCCGTGACTCGGGCGAGCCGCCGAGCACTACCGGCCGTGACTCGGCAAGTGTCGGCACTGGGCCTGTGTTGCCGGCTCGCCGGCCAACTCCGACGGCCCGAACGACCCCGAAACCCGAACATGAATACGAATCGATGATACGGTTACGACGTACTCGCAAAGACGAATCTAAGAGCTAAGAGAACACACAATTCCGACCACCCGAAGGCTCGGAATTCAACAACGGAAGTAATTACCTAAAACTTTGGGAAATTACGAAAATGGCCCAAAACGTCCGAAAATCACGATACGCGATCGAAACACCAAACCAAAGCTCGCAACATGAATAATAACATTAAATGAACTTACGAGAAACTCGAAACAACAGTTTCGGACGAGATTCGCAAGAATCGAACTCAAGTGCGGAAAAGTCGCTAAAAAGCTCGGAACTCAACAAAACGATACCGAAACGAACTCGGATGACAAAAAGTGCAGAATTAATCATTCCCGAAATGACGAAATGGTCATTAGAGAGTCGTCAAAATGGACCTCCGCCGGAAAAATAAAAATTACCGGAAATCGAAATTGCGGATATTGCATTCTACCCTCCTTAAAAGAAGTTTCGTCCCGAAAATTAAAACAACTAGGGACAAGAAACATCCCGCCAGGAAAACTCAACGAGATACACAAGAACCGAAAACTTACGCCCAACAGCGAAACGTTACAAGCAACACAACAATACGTTACCCGAAGATAATCCAAGCCAACGCTGAAGTAAATACGAATCACAATGTCTGAAGGCTCCAATAGAAATACCAATACATCGCAATGGCTTGGAAGCCCCTCAACCGAAGCTGTATATCACGATGGCCTGAAAGCCGAACAGCCCAAAGCTGTAAATCATCACAATACAGATCTCAAAGAAGCAAACCTAACTGTCGGACATACCCCTCGGCGTATGAACAACCAGTCGCAAATCGTCGGACATATCCAATACAACATGGACTACGAACGACCAAACAATAAGGCTCAAGAGGGAATATCACAGTACGCCCGATCCGGAAATGTGTCCGTGCACATGTCCACCCCGTATACGGAATCCAGAATATACGTGTGGCAATGTACCTAATTAGCCTCACGAACTACGTCTCGTGTGCACGGTCCAATGCGGAAACACCCACGCATGACCATCGTGTGCCCGGCTAAAAATCCTACACATAACCAATCGGCACGCACATATGATTTCCAGATATGCCACGATACAACATGACCGCGAAACTCAAAGGATAACATATCCAATACGAATCACGCGACTCACCAAGTGAACGATGACGCACGAATAATGAAAGATCGACACGACCAACAATATCCAACATAACCACCCTGGGATCAAAATCCCTAAGGAACGATTAACACTAGCAATAATCACAACACAACAATTCGGGAAATCCTCAACCCTCAACGATCACAAAATTACCGAGTTCACAAGAATAATAGTGTGCTGCCTTGAGTCGGCCAACACGGCAATAATAATTCAACGGATGGGAACTATCCTCGACAGTCCCAATTCAATACCTCGATTACCTTCAGGACGGTCAATCGATAACAATTATACGATAGAATAGATGTCCCGGCGCCTTAAACCGACCACCGAAACGGAGATGATAAAAGGATATATCAAACGCCTTCAATTGGCTAACGCAACATCATAGCAGTTCCGGTCGATAATAAAGATTCAACGATGCCTCGGAATGACATTAATCGTGAACAATAATAATCGATACATCGATACATGACAGCTATCGCCAACATCAATATCAAAAAGAATCTCAATGCCTTAAACCGGCCGTTAACGAATAACAATAATATTTAGCATAATTGTCGAAGGGTATTGCATCAAACAATTCCCGAATATCAACATAATTATAAAGAGGCCAAGTCTCGATATGATACACGCATTCGTACACCTACATGATAACATTAATCTCGTTGACCCGCACAAGTATAAAACTTGTCTCGACATCAATGCCACGAACTGTTACCAATTCAGTTGCTTTCGTCTACGAGTTCGTCAGTCCCGACCAAGCTAATCTACGAACTCTTCAACCTCAACCGCAACCCAACAGTCATAATCCACGATCAAACATCATATCTTATTGTAAAACGAAGGCTTAATAATCAACAGGTTCGATGACGATCAATATCAATACAACTAGGCCACAAACTCATCAGTTCCACAATATCTCGATTAAGCACAGTCCGAACTGTCCAACTCAGACCCTCACGAATCCATGTCCACAATACGAGCCGAAATCCGATGATCATATCAGCAACCAATTCGGACCAATAATAAGGGTCTAAATGTTATCGGTTCCAAACTCAATTCTTAAATACGAATTGACAAGGTTCCCTTCTCATAAATCCGTAGTTAAAATTTTCCGATGATCATCGTTAATTCAAACCATCCAATTAGTTCAACATTATAGATAATCATATTCTAAGGTTATCAAACAATCCAATCATTCGACTTGAATATTTGCTCCATACGTATGGGCTTCCAAATTCATAGATGAATAATAGTCTCATCAACTCATAACCACATTCGTATTCCTATATGAATATTATTTCAAACACATAGTTTATCTCTAGATATGAATATTCCATATTCATTTTCGAAACATCAACACTTCTTAAAAATTTTCATCACCTCGTATAATTCAAGAGTTCTTCAAGAACATGAAATATCCGAAATCACGTTCAGAACAACATATCCGAGGTATATATCTCCATGTTACCATTTTCCTCATCATGCCATTCATACAACCTCAAGAATCGCAACAAAACCCTTATCATCATATGAAGAAGATCTCAATAATCATATCAACATCCAAAATCTCTTATTACAATTCCAATAAATCTCGTATAACATTATCACATGATACCATAATTGTAACACCCCAGATCCTCCTGGGAATATTACACGCCACAAACACTTCTCACAAGGATTTACCAGGCTAAGCACAATTTTCCGCGTCATTTCAAAAATGCCAAAAAGACCGATGACGGTAATATTTTTCAAATACTAAAAAAAAATCAATTTCCAAATACCGTCATAACGATCAAGGCCAATATGCCAAAAACTCAGTTTAGGGAATCGGTTTTACAAAATAAAATTCAGTTGGCAAAATACCAAAAGCCATTTCAAAATACTCACGCAGCGGATAAAAGTACAGTCCAATTTATACATTCACATTGAAATAAGACGAACATCAAAATACACGATTCCCAACATACTCCCTCCCAAGTAGTAATCCTTAAAAAAAAAGACGAACCACGAAGAAGAATAATTGAACTCCATTTCAAGAATCATCAAAAACTTCAAGAACAATACTTAAATCCGAGCTCTCTAATCTTAATCTTGTTTAAGAGAATCATCTCTCAATGTTTAGGAACTTCAGGTACTTCCCAAGGCTCTCTCTATTGACTGAAGGAAGGAGAATGGACAAAATGCCTCTCAGCACTCGTCTATCCTCTCTATAAAACACATCACTAGCGCGCGCCAGACCTTATATTTAGCGTGCGCTATAGAACTAGTGTGCGCTATCTTCCTTGATAGCGTGCGCTATCGGGAAGCCCAGAAGCTACTGCATTGCTTCGAAATTCATCTAACGTACGTAATGCCCATGCATTAACGTACGCAAATAGGCGTTGACTTGCTACAGTGAAATGCTCAGTAGCGTGCGCTATTCCTCGACCTTAGCGCGTGCTAATCGTCGTTGACCCGACAACCTGTACCTTCCCAGAAGATGCCCGGGTCCTACACGCCGAAAGCAACCAATAAAGCCAGGATTCCCTGTTGACGATCTGCAATTAGCGTGCGTTAATCGCCGATAATAAACAGTTTGGGCCTACCTGTCGGCCACTTTCCGGACCTTATCCAGAATACCTTACGTACGTTAGGGGTCCTCCTTAGCGTACGTAACTCAAACCTCTTAGCGTGCGCTAAGTATGCACCGTGGCGTACGTTAAGTATATATCTCAGCGCGCGCTAGGCATACCCTGTAGCGTGCGCTAACGTGGCTATACTTAGCCATTTTCCGCTATTCTCGACCAACATCTCGACATACCAAACGATCATACGGCACAATGAATACATAAACGCATTCAATAACATTGTCATACGTTCACATCATCCTCAAGAACAATTATCCATCAACGACATCCAACATATAAACGAAAAAAATATATCCGAAAAATCGGGGTATCTACCCCCCTTAAAAACAAGTTTCGTCCTCGAAACTTGCAATCACTCGCACAAACAACATTTCAACGGGAATTCAAATTTACCAAGAATTATCGAATAATCCGAACAACATACTTACAAGTCTGTGAAGTCGAAGATCTCCCGTGGTACTAGTATGCGACTCCTAAACAAAGTCTCAACATAACACCGATACACACCAATATCGCAATTAGCAATTTAACCAAATCTCAAGGAAGAGTTCACGTCCGTGACCACGGCCACAATTCTTCCTACTTTCAGCCAACATTCTGAAGGGCACACACGTGCATAAGTATAATCCAAATCGCACATTCTCAAAGTGACCAATTCCCAAGAATACCAAGTTATAAACGAAACGATTAAGAAAAATACAAGAAGAGTGAGAGGACTTACAAGTACCGGTCGCCTTTGTGATGATGGCGAGTAGTGATCGTGGGCAAATGACGACTCAATCGACCCAAGACCGGCGGCCTAGGTATCCATAAACCTAAGCTCTGATACCATATTCTGTAACACCCCCAAGTTATTCAGGGTATATTACAGCGCCGTGAGCCCCGCCGTGGGACCCACAAGGCTAAACATACGCGGAACTATGAAACTTGACCGAGAAGGTCTACATATAATGGAATGAAGGACAATATAAATGGTATTAAAAACCATAACCAATGAAACCATATACATCACCACACAAATCAATACCTCGGCAACACAGGCCGGAACATCAAGGAAACTGAAAATACAATACTCGAGTATTAAAAATCCATTCCAGTAAAACAACACTGAATGGAGGAATCCAAAAAGATAACCGGAGACAAGACACAGTATCACACTTGCCCATCATCTTCATGCCGACCCGATACCCGCCTGTCCGTTCTCCTGGAACCTGAAATACATAAAAAGTATTTCCCCCATAAAGGGGTTATCCGTCGAATAGCTAGTGCAAGTATAACAAGTATGAAACACAATACTCCTCGACAATAAAGTAAAAGTAGCCGTCAATTCATCAATTCAAGACGAGTATTCCGGAATAACTAAATCTCATAGCATCACATCAAGACGTATATGAATGTCGTGGAAACGGTTCGTTCATATCATCCGTCATCAATACATATATGAATACCGTGGAACCGCACCATAGGCTACGGAACCCTCAGAGGACCCGTCGGCCCGTCCCGGAGTGGTTAATTCATATTATTCATGGAATCTCACCAGAGGCTAAGAAACCCTCAGAGGACCCGTCGGCCCGTACCGGAGTGGATATAAATAATCATGCCATTAATATTTCATACTTTCAAAGTCGAGAACGCACATTCATAAATATATACTTGCCTTGAATAGTCGACGACGCAACGAACGGAAAGGAAAGTCACCGACGAATGCTAGGAACCATCGAAACCGAACCTAACTATTTGAAGAATATAATCACAACCAATTCTAAACGAATACGGAATTGGAATACACACGGAAACCCACCTACAATTCATGTATATTCGTATAAAAACGACAACGAGGGCGGACCACAACCAAACCCTCTCGATTCCGTAAAAATCACGAAATATACCATGAATCCATAGGGAAACTAAGAATACCAACAATATTAATCATATTCATCATGAATTAATCAACAAAACGGAATGAATCGGACGAAAACGGGAAAACCCCCAAATTCCCGAAATTAGGGTTCTAAGGAAGATTACCTTGATTCGCTGGATCAAAGGATGATAACGGATGATTGATTGATGATATAACCTAAAGAACTTCATGGATTTGTTGTTAAACAACATGGCTTCAAGCTTCCCACGACCACCTCTGCGGACGAGAAAGGAAAGATTGAGAAAAATGGCCAAAAACCTGTGTGCAGGGCCATAAATAGGCTGCACAGTGTGCCGCGGCCCAGGCCCAAAAATGGCTCCCAGTGGTCGTGTCACGGGATGCCCGCGACCCCAGGCGGTATTACCTGATCAACAGCCATTCATGGGCCCACTTGCAGCTTTGTGGGATGCAGAGCCTCATCGCACTTCAAGTTATCATCTATAATGTAGGGCTTTACTTTATTTTCCTTGTAACAGCTAGTTAGTGTTGTAATAGCTAGTTAGTGGTTGCTCAGCTTTTCAATATCCACTGTTGTCATTAGCCTTTATTTTTCTAAGCCTATTATAGGGGGGAAGAGTGTACTGAAGAGTTGTAGTACGAATTGGCTAGTTTGCTGAGACCCTCCTATCCGTGTATGCTTGTAATCATTGTTGCCTATTGTAATCGTTCATTGTATTAATACAAATCGATTTTCGTCTTCAATTTTGCTGTGCCACTAAAACGCCTCGGCGTGATTGAGTCGCATTAGCACCAACGCTCGAACGAGTTAGGCGGACATAGTCGGGTAAATTGACTACTAGCCGCACGGTGCGCATACATTATATACAAACTCTAAGCGCCCCGTGACAGGTGGTATCAGAGACCGGTCAAGGTCGAAAGAATGGAATCGGGTAACGAGACGGAAGTCCCTAGAAAGCAGGGCAAGAAAAAGGATGACGGAAAGAGGAAAGAGGCCGAGGAAGCCCAATTCAATAATCTAGAGCAAGAGTGCTCTAGATTGAGATATGTTGTTGAGACCTTGGGGGAGAAGGTCGAGACCCTCGAGGCAGAGAATGAAGACCTCCGAGCCCAGTTGGGCGAATGCAGAGAAGTCTGCTGAACCCTTGCAGAAGCAATGGGAGCCACCAATACAGCTGAAATGAGACGCGAGATGGAAGCAATGAGTATCCAGATTGGATTGCTTCAAAGAGCAGTGAACAACACACCCCATGGTGCTCAAGAACCTATTACGAGAATTCGGATCCCCGAACCAAGTTCCTATAGTGGAACCCGAGATGCCAAGGAAGTTGAGAACTTCTTATTCGACATAGAACAATACTTCCATGCCGCTAATGTTTTGGACGAAGCGAGGAAGGTGTCAACCGCCACAATGTATTTGATCGATGATGCCAAATTGTGGTGGCGCACCAAATATGCGGACATTCAGGCTCAACGAGTAAGAATTGACACTTGAGAACAACTGCGAGAAGCCATCAGGCAACAATTCTTCCCAGAGAATGTTGAGTACAATGCAAGAAGGGCCTCGCGAGATTTGAAGCACACCGGTCTTATTCGAGATTACGTGAAGGCATTTTCGACACATATGTTACACATTAGCGATATGTCAGAGAATGACCGGTTGTTTACGTTCCTGGAAGGGTTGAAACCATTTGCTCGTACGGAGATTCTGCGCCAACGATTCACAGACCTCAGTACCGCCATTGGAGCGGCAAAAAGATTAATGGATTACACGTCGGAACCTCGAAAGGATCGTCTCGTAACAACAAACATGGCACCGTCCCGAAGTGTAATGCCAAGACCGTTCAAACCTAACTTGAGTCGGAGTGTAGGGGATTGGCAAACCTATACTCAAGGAAGTTCATATGGGAGCACGAATCATAGCAAACCTACAGAAGGTCAGCAGGCCCCTTCCCAACGGATTGTTAAATGTTTCCTATGTGATGGGCCTCATTTTCTCAGTAATTGTCCGAAGAGGCAACTTTTGAGCGCCTTAACAAGCGCCGCAGAATCGAGTTCGCAACCGAAAGAAGAGTTGCAAGTTCTAGATGATGAGGGAATATCGGAAGATGAGGAAAACCTTGGGGCCATCAATCAATGGTGCAACTCGTTAACCCATCAGGTGACAGCTAAGGCAAGAGTGCCAACAAAAGCTAGAAAACCCGTACCTGCTCTCACGACAGGTGGTCCCGATAAGAGAAAGAAGGGATTAATGTTTGTTGATGTTAAAATCAATGGGAAAAATATTCGTGCTATGATAGACTCGGGTGACACCCATAATTATCTAGCGAGCACCGAAGTGGAAAGACTTGGACTGTTGTTAGAGAAAGGAGTGGGTCGAGTTAAAGCCGTAAACTCTCCGGCAAAACCGATAGCGGGGATTTCCAAGGCTGTTCGAATTAAGGTAGGAGCCTTCGAAGGTAGGGCCGACCTATCTGTTGTGGAGATGGATGACTACAAATTAATACTCGGGCTCGAGTACATGCGTGACACTCAAACCCTAGTCATGCCGTATGCTGATGCACTCTTGGTTTTGGGGGATAAACCACATATTATCCCAACAATTAGCGCAACCCAAGGGCAAAGTAACCTATCCGCATTACAATTCAAGAAGGGATGCAGGCATGGGGAACCGTCCTTCCTGTGCGCCTTGCAATTCGACGAAGTAGAGGAGTTGTCAGGTCCTATCCCTGATGCTGTGAAGCACCGCCTAAACGAATTTGAAGATGTTATGCCCGACGAATTGCCTCGGAAGCTTCCACCTAAGAGGGCGGTCGATCATGAGATTGAGTTGGTGCCGGGCACTGACACGCTTTTAGTGTAACTATCGCAAGTGCACGATATCGTATCAAGTAGTAAAGTGGACTTTTTGAGTCCGGTTTATCGATCCCACAAGGAAGTTTTGTTATAATTTGAATTATACACTATTAGTCTATTTTTATAGATACTTAAGATGAGTGAAACACACAATTAAAAAGTTTGGTTTAATAATTGCAAAGAAATTGCAATAATAGTTCTAATATTATAAGGAAATAAAAAGATAGCAATAATAATAGATTGATTATCGATAAAATGAAATAGTTGGGATTACAAACTTAGTTCGTCATTAGTTATAAAAGATGTATTGGAGATCATAAGATGAATTTACTTATTATGTTGTGTAGATTCGATTTTCCTTAAAAAGACGGTTTCTCTTTCGAACTATAAATCGTCTCTTACATATTGAATCAATCCACTATATTTCTATGTTGATTGGCTTCAATACCACGACATTAGGATTTATGAAAATAACTCAAAGAATCATCTAAGGACTAGGGGTATATTTCTATCCCCTAGAACAACTTAGAGTGAAGATCATTTGATCTAATCAAACATATTTTCTTTCGAAACATATGAAGACCATAAATATCTTCATTTATTGGCCAAATAAATAAAGATTGTTAAAACAATGAAAATCACACACAATAATAAGTAATTCACAATAGATCTTTTATACAAACATAAATAACATGACTAACCTTTTTTATAATCCCAACTTAAGATTACTTAGCCCATGAAGGGTTTATTACACATATTATAAGCTTTGGTGGTCATTATTAGTTGAATCAAGAGAAAGAATTGATCCTAACTCCCTTAGTAGATAAAGGAGATAGAAACAATAAACTCTCTGAACAACATATGTTATACCACACTTACAAAGATCACTCAAGAACACAAGTGTGTTCTTCACACAAAAAGAAAAGTTTACAAGAAAATGGAAAATTATAAGATGAATGATGAATGATGAAGGATCTAAGGGGTCTATTTATACACCTAAAGTCATCTAATAGCTCCATAACTCCAGAATTATTACATTAGATCGGATCAATGCCAGCCATCCCCTCAATAATACACAAAAAGTATAAAAAATTAGACAAATCATAGTAATCTGTCAAGAGTTACGGCCGTAACATTCAGGAGTTACGGCCGTAACTAGGGTGACTTACGGCCGTAACTCCTGAATGTTACGGCCGTAACGTGGCTTCGTAAATTTGCTCATTTGAAGCTTGGATAGTTACGTTTTCAGCCCGAATTTCTCGGACTTTGCGTTTTTGCCCGGATCTTCTTCGGATGATAACTTTTGATATATAACTCGATTTTGAATCGGAAAAATGCCGAATTCGTCTCGGAAAGCCCTACAACATGAATATATCAAAATTCAATAAAGAGAATATTTATTAAACATGTTGTTTCTTGAGTAATTCAGTTATTTAATCCGATCATCATCCGATAAAAATAAAATTATTAAAACTAATAAATTAAAAGCAAAAAACGAGTAGACTAGCTCAATTATGGGTGAATTTTATCGATACAAACCATGAATAAGTGTACAAAGCGACACTTATCACACCCCAAACTTGAATTCTTGCTAGTCGAGCAAGACTCTTTATTATTCACACTCCAAAAATAAAATAAAAAATAAAACAAAAATAAGAAATTAATACACACATAAATTAAAATATAAAAAGAGAAAAGGAGATCAAAATGCCATTAATAAACAACAACCAACTTTATACAGTAGATAGAAATGAATCAAGATTCAAAATAAATCTACTAATGTTTTTGAAGTTAAAACACGGTTTTTATTTTGTAATTCCAAAATGTAAGGTTTCCCCCCAATAGGTTGATTATTTCTTTCCCACTCGTGATACACACGACTCCCTTTAATGGTTGCTCTCGATCACTCGTTTATTTTTCGACTCAATATGAAGAAAAATTTTATTGGCTTCATCAAATATTGTGATTTTCACAAAATTGAGTGTATTGAAATTCAGCTGCTAATTAATTCAAATCTGCTCATAAACTACATCCCTTTTAGTGATAGCTTTCACACCGTTATTTGCTAACGTGTAGCTCTTTTCACTAACACAATTTCTATCTCATTATTTTTCTTTCGTAAAAAGGTGATAGCTTTCACACCGTTATTTGCTAACGTGTAGCTCTTTTCACCAATTTTTCTGAGACGGCAGCTACGCACCAACAATGGTTAGTCCTTTATTTTTCGCAAAATTTAAGACTTCCAAAATTAGGCATTATTCGCTCAACACTTCTCCTTTTCGTCATTTATTTTTTTAGGTGAGAGCTTTCACTCCGTTATTTGCTAACGTGTAGCTCTTTTCACCAATGACTCCTTTTTTTTAGGGAATAGAATTTTTGCAGAAAATCATTTTTTAGTTAAGCATGAAAAATCAAAAACTCCACAAATTAAGTAAATTTCAGTTTTATTTTTCATCAACCAATTGATTCTTCTTTTCTCAAGGTAACGAATGACTCGATTTTATATGATAATTACAAGGCTTGTAAAGAGAGATTAAGGTTCAAAAATTTTGGAATATACAATTTTTTTTTTTTTACCGGTTAAAACGATTTTAGAAGTTTGTATATAGCTAATTTATTGGTGTTATGGCCAGATCTAGAAATCTCAAAAATCAAAATACTATAAATATATATATAATAAAAAAAAATTAAGGTAAATAACCAAATCAATCAAAACACACCAAAATACCAAAACAAACCACCCCCAAACTTGAAAATAAAACTGTCCTCAGTTTAAAAAAAAAAAAAAATCAATGCAGAAAAGCAGAATACTCCCTGTTAAGAAAGTTGATGTCTGAGCTAACGCCTTTTAGAATCTGCAAGAGAATAAATATACGAGGCACACAACAAAATAAAATATACTCGTAAGTATAACACAATTTTTAAGATGCGCATCAAGAAAGTCCGTAGAGTCGCCTTACGCTGCCATCAAAGTTTTTATAAAAGCAAAACACGAAATAAAAATTACAGCAATACATAAATCGCGAATAGATGCGCGTCAAGAGATCAAGAAGAAACTCCTTAAGCTGCCATCATTTAGCACGATTATTACACACGACAAAAAGTAAAAATACAAGAGGTCCGACATGGGTTATCAAAGGGAGAGGAATGAATCCACTTTTCGTTTTCTCACGGTAAAATCTTCTACCCAGACAATTTTAGCTAGAGCTGGATCTGGTTGAGGAACAAATTCATTGAGTTTTTGATTAGTTCTTCTGGTGTTGTTGCAACGACTATGATTCGTTTTGCACGCTCGGAAATAAAGCCCTTTTCGGCAGAGTAGTCGATGAAAGACAGTAAACCATCAAAGAAACCATTGACATTAAGCACACCTATTGGTTTTGATGAACATTTAGTGAGCTCTGGTAACCACATGAAAAAGTTCCTCAAGGGTGCCAAAACCACCGGAAGGGCGATAAAGGCGCGAATTATTTATCATGTGAGTTATGCGATCTTGCATATTCAGATCTAAACTCATCTCCAATAGTTTACCGGTGATTCTACTTTCGGCCCGAGAGGTTTTGGGATTATTCCCAACACTCTTACTCCTTCCATATAGGCGAGACGGCTCGTCCCATTAATCCTAGACTTCCTCCTCCGTAAACTACATGAATGCATTTTTCTCCTAAGGTACGACCCAAGTTGTGGTGCTTGATAAAGCATGCCTCTTTTCCGTAATTAGCTCCACCAAAAATGCATCCGTGTTAAATTTTTGTTGAAGATGATGACTCCATTTTGAAAATTCTAAAAAAATTTAGAGAGAAACAGAGAAAAGTGCAAGTTTGAGGGATGAATGAAAGAAACCATGAAAGTTTATTTATAGAAGAAAAAGAAGGTAAAAATTGTTTAACAAGTTTGTGATTGCGTTTGATTGTGCTTCAACTACTCAATAGAATAATGAAAACTTTTATCGCGTATCACATTTTTATTCAAAATCTCACCACACGACAAAAATAAAAGATACTTACGCGTATGTACGGTAGTTGTGATTGTGGCTCACATCTTCCTCTGATTTTACGTTCGAAACGGCCTAAACGCCTTCTATGAGTCGGGGAGAAGCTTCCCATCCAATTTTCTTACAAATTGGCAAACAGGTCTTTTAACGTCGATTCCCAAGACGTTGTTCATATTCTGGTTTGAATTTATTCCACAAACATTGAATTCCGTAATACACAAGTCCACTAGGATGCGTGTCAAGAGAAATTTCGATATTATCTAAATTCTCCTTATTCGGACCATCATTAATGAACTGAATTTTATCTTCTCTGTTTGTAGATGGAATTCCTAAAGATCGACATTTTGCATTACAGTTCCATCTAGCACATTTATAGCAAACGGCTAGAATCTTTGCTCGTCGTTTCTTGGCATATGAACTTTTTCCAAGCCCTGGTAAAAATCTAGTTGGTGTTTCTGTGAATTCACCTTCTATTCTTACTTTGGCTTCGATAATGAATCTTATGTCAAAAGGTATGCTTTTATTCGTAAGCAACCTCATCCTTTCAAGCCTTGTCTTGTAAATTTTTAAAATTGCATTTTTGCTTAGAAAGGGAAATCTTTTTTCAATTTTAAACAATGTTTCGTCATTGATAAAAAAACAAAAATAAAAAGACAATGAAAATAATTAATATATATATATATATATATATACAAATATCAGTTGTTGTGGGAAACTGAAAAATCCGACTTTAATAGTCACGGAGTACCGTTATCCGCCACTTGACCGGACAAACACAATTTAGTACTAAGTTACAACGTTGAGAAATTTGTACCTATACAAATAGTTTACAATGTAAGATTTCAAATATAACTTTTACTTCCCCGGCAACGGCGTCAAAAACTTGACACGCTTTTAGTGTAACTATCGCAAGTGCACGATATCGTATCAAGTAGTAAAGTGGACTTTTTGAGTCCGGTTTATCGATCCCACAAGGAAGTTTTGTTATAATTTGAATTATACACTATTAGTCTATTTTTATAGATACTTAAGATGAGTGAAACACACAATTAAAAAGTTTGGTTTAATAATTGCAAAGAAATTGCAATAATAGTTCTAATATTATAAGGAAATAAAAAGATAGCAATAATAATAGATTGATTATCGATAAAATGAAATAGTTGGGATTACAAACTTAGTTCGTCATTAGTTATAAAAGATGTATTGGAGATCATAAGATGAATTTACTTATTATGTTGTGTAGATTCGATTTTCCTTAAAAAGACGGTTTCTCTTTCGAACTATAAAACGTCCCTTACATATTGAATCAATCCACTATATTTCTATGTTGATTGGCTTCAACACATAGAATTAGGATTTATGAAAATAACTCAAAGAATCATCTAAGGACTAGGGGTATATTTCTATCCCCTAGAACAACTTAGAGTGAAGATCATTTGATCTAATCAAACATATTTTCTTTCGAAACATATGAAGACCATAAATATCTTCATTTATTGGCCAAATAAATAAAGATTGTTAAAACAATGAAAATCACACACAATAATAAGTAATTCACAATAGATCTTTTATACAAACATAAATAACATGACTAACCTTATTTATAATCCCAACTTAAGATTACTTAGCCTATGAAGGGTTTATTACACATATTATAAGCTTTGGTGGTCATTATTTAGTTGAATCAAGAGAAAGAATTGATCCTAAATCCCTTAGTAGATAAAGGAGATAGAAAAAATAAACTCTCTGAACAACATATGTTATACCACACTTACAAAGATCACTCAAGAACACAAGTGTGTTCTTCACACAAAAAGAAAAGTTTACAAGAAAATGGAAAATTATAAGATGAATGATGAATGATGAAGGATCTAAGGGGTCTATTTATACACCTAAAGTCATCTAATAGCCCCAAAACTCCAGCATTATTACATTAGATCGGATCAATGCCAGCCATCCCCTCAATAATACACAAAAAGTATAAAAAATTAGACAAATCATAGTAATCTGTCAAGAGTTACGGCCGTAACATTCAGGAGTTACGGCCGTAACTAGGGTGACTTACGGCCGTAACTCCTGAATGTTACGGCCGTAACGTGGCTTCGTAAATTTTCTCATTTGAAGCTTGGATAGTTACGTTTTCAGCCCAGAATTTCTCAGACTTTGCGTTTTTGCCCCAGATCTTCTTCGGATGATAACTTTTGATATATAACTCTGATTTTGAATCCGGAAAGACTGCCGAATTCGTCTCGGAAAGCCCTAAAACATGAATATATCAAAATGCAATAAAGATAATATTTATTAAACATGTTTTTTCTTGAGTAATTCAGTTATTTAATCTGATCATCATCCGATAAAAATAAAATTATTAAAACTAATAAATTAAAAGCAAAAAACGAGTAGACTAGCTCAATTATGGGTGAATTTTATCGATACAAACCATGGATAAGTGTACAAAACTGACACTTATCAAGCACAAAACCTCCTGCCCGAGCCCCTTATCGTATGTCGCAACCTGAGCTTGTGGAGCTCAGAAAGCAGTTAAAAGAGATGTTGGAATGTGGCATGATCCAACCGGCGAAATCACCGTATGGAGCTCCTGTTCTCTTTCAGAAAAAGTCGGATGGAACTCTGCGATTGTGTTGTGATTATCATGCTCTAAATAAAATTACGGTGAAGAATGTGTATCCTATTCCGCTCGTAGCAGATTGCTTCGACCGACTCAGTGGAGCGGAGTACTATACAAAGATCGATCTGAGATCAGGTTATTGGCAAGTTCGCATCAAGGAGGGAGATGAGGTAAAAACGACAATTGTCACACGTTACGGGGCCTTCGTATTCTTGGTCATGCCCTTTGGCCTAACAAACGCCCAAGCAACTTTTAGCACCTTGATGAATCAAGTTCTCCAAGGGTTCTTGGACGAGTTTGGCGTAGTATACCTGGATGATATTGTTATATACAGCCGAACCTTGGAAGAACATGTGGAACATTTGAGAATGGTTCTTACTAGGCTTCGTGAGCACGAATTATATGTTAAGCTGTCGAAGTGCTCATTTTCCCAGAAGCGGATCAGTTTCTTGGGTCATATCGTTGAGTGTGGCAATATTCGTATGGATCCGAGAAAAGTACGAGCAATTCAAGAATGGAAACCACCAACCGATGTACATGAAGTACGGTCATTTCTCGGGTTGGCGAATTACTATAGAAGATTTGTGATGGGGTATGCCGGAATAGCAAGACCCCTAACCGATTTGAAAAGAAAGACGGAAGTTTGGAATTGGTCACCGGAATGCCAAAATGCCTTCGACAACTTAAAGAAGGCCATCCTAACGGACCCGGTCCTCGCACTACCGGATCTATCTAAACCTTTTGTGGTTGAAACAGATGCTTCAGATATTGCACTAGGAGGAGTTTTAGTGCAAGATGGCCATCCTGTGGCCTTCGAGAGTAAGAAACTTAAGGATGTCGAGAGGCGTTACACGGTGCATGAGAAAGAGCTTTTAGCAGTGGTCCATTGCCTTCGACTTTGGAGACATTACTTATTGGGGTTGCCGTTTATTGTAAAAACTGACAATACTGCTGTTAGTCACTTTCTATCCCGGCTAAAGCTTCTTTGGGAAACAAGCGAGATGGCAGGAACTATTGTCCGAGTTCAACTTTGTGATTGAGTATCGTGCCGGTTCTAGTAATCAGGTGGCGGATGCCCTGAGCCGCAGATCCGACCTGGCTGCTCTACGAGTGCTGGCAGCGATTTCCTCGAGTCAGGTGACCACTCCATTAAAAGATCGAATACGAGAACTAATGGGAGCCGATGCAGCGGCTCAATGTTTGGTAAATCTTATCCGCCAGGGTACAACACGAAGATTTTGGCTAGAGGATGGCCTCTTATGGACCAAGGGGAGACGACTCTATGTACCTATAGGCGGCAATATGAGGAAAACTATTATTGCGGAATGTCACGACACTCTCTGGGCGGGCCACCCAGGAGAGGAGCGCATTGTGGCCTTAGTTCAACGAGCTTACTATTGGCCCCAAATGCGGGACGACATTGAGATGTTTGTCCGCACCTGCTTGGTGTGCCAACAAGATAAACCTGATCCACAAAAGAAGGCAGGCTTGCTGGAACCACTACTCATTCCTGTCAGGGCTTGGGAAAGTGTTTCAATGGATTATATCACCAGTCTACCAAAAGTTGGGGATCTTGATGCCATTATTGTTATGGTAGACCGGTTCTCCAAATATGCTACGTTCATAGGAGCACCCAAGACAGTTTCGGCGGAAGAGACAACTCAGCTCTTTTTCAAGCATATTGTTAAGTATTGGGGACTGCCGAGGGACATTGTTAGTGACCGAGACACCCGGTTTACTAGTAACTTTTGGACCGAGCTCTTCAAACTACTCAGCTCCAAGTTGAATATGAGCTCTAGCTTCCACCCACAATCTGATGGCCAAACTGAAAGATTTAACTCAATGTTGGAGGAATATCTTCGACATTTTGTGAGCACTAATCAGAAGGACTGGGTGAAGCTTTTGGATGTTGCTCAACTGTGTTTCAACGCTCAAAAATGCTCTACCACCAATAAGAGTGCTTTTGAAATTTGTAATGGGCAGCAGCCACTCCTCCCGCACAATATTGATACTATTCCACAAAATGCCAGGCCTACTTCGGCACAAACATTTTCCCTTGAATGGGAACAAAATCTTGATTTGGCCCGTGGCTACCTGGAGAAGGCTCAAAAGCGAATGAAAAAATATGCTGATCTTAAACGCCGCTTTGTTGAATACTGTGTGGGTGACAAGGTAATGGTGAAGGTCCCGAACCAGAGTTCTGTAATATCCGCAATTTCTGATTTCCGGTAATTTTCTTTTTTCGGAGTAAGTTCGTTTTGACAATTCTATCATGACCATTTCGTCATTCCGAGAATGATTAATTGTGCACTTTTTGTCATCCGAGTTTGTTTCGGTGTCGTTTTGTTGAGTTCCGTGTCCTTAATCGACTTTTTCACGTGGGAGTTCGACTTTGTTAGATCACCATTAATTTTTGGTAACTCCAAAAATTCTAAATCTTTGCAACATTATAGAGCATCGAGTTAGCTTTCCAATGGTTCAAACGGTGAGTCAATCGGAGTCCGGACGAGAGAGTTATGGTCGTTTTAGCTCACCCGCTCGTTATTGGCCGATCACTGCCGGCCGAACTTCGACCGTGTCGTCCGACACGGCCGTGCCGTACTCGTCCGGAAATGCGAAGTTTACGCCGACCCGAACTTCGGCCGTGTCATCCGACACGGCCGTGCGTACTCTTAGGATAAGCCCGAACCGGCGCCCGGGCGGCCGTGTTCCAGGACACGGTCGAGTCATCTTAAGTCGGGTCGGACGAGTCATCTGTCGGAAGGCCCTCGCGCGCGCGACCGTGTCAAGCGAGGACACGGTCGAGTCCTGTCGGCCGGTATGCGACACGGCCGTGCCGATCGGCACGGGCCGTGTCGGCGAGCGTCAACCCTATATAAGGCCTGAGACGTTTTTCTTGCCATTTTTCACCTTCTTCTTCTCCTCTTCCGCAGCTGGGCGTGTTCTAAGCTTGAAGCCATGTTGTTTAACAACATATCCATGGAGTTCTTGAGGTTATATCATCAATCATTCGTCCGATATCATCCCTTGATCCAGCGAATCAAGGTTAGATCTTTAGAACCATACTTTTGGTAAAATTGGGGGTTTTCATGTTTTTGTCCGATTCGTTCCGTTTTGTCGATTAATTCATGATGAATATGATTAATCTTGTTGGTATTCTTAGTTTCCCTACGGATTCATGGTATATTTCGTGATTTTTACGGAATCTAGAGGGTTTGGTTGCGGTCCGCCCTCGTTGTTGTTTATATACGAATATACATGAATCGTAAGCGGATTTTCGGGTGTATTCCAATTCCGTATTCATTTAGAAATGGTTGTGATTGTATTCTTCGAATCGTTAGGTTCGGTCTCGTTGGTTCCTAGCGTTCGTCGGTGACTTTCCTTTCCGTTCGTTGCGTCGTCAATAATTCAAGGCAAGTATCTTACTATACGACTTGTATCTTGCGACTAGTAATCGCATATGAGATTTATGAAGATTTTGCTTGTCTTCGTAAATATGTTCCGTTTGAGTTGTTTGTGCTTTCCGAAATTTGAAGGCCTTGTGATAATAGTGTTATATTGGTATACGTGTTAGCTGATGTGCAATGTAATGTGTACCGAATGCGTGTTCTGTTGGTTGTGTGTCGTTGATTGATGATAGTTGTTGAGAGTGTTTAGATTGTGTTATGTACGTCTGATGTACGATTTTTTGGTGATCAACGTGATTGACTAACTGTGCTCATTGTTGTATGTAATGTGAATGCGAATGTGATGTGCTGGAACGCTAAGTTCACTCGTGCGGGTTCGACGGGGCCTACGAGGATTCATGGCGAGTCCATGGGATCGGAACTTAGTGTGTGGTCTTGAGGTCCAATCGTGCGGGTGCAGCGAGGCCTACGATGATTCATGGCACGAGTCCATTGAGTCGGGACACGGTCGTCGGCCGTGCGGGTTCGACGGAACCTACGGTGACACGTGACACAGGTTCACGGGGTCGGGACTGTTTGTTGTGATTGTTGTGTTTGCTCAATCTGTGTGGGTTGTTGAACCTACGGAGACTCGTGGCAAGCGATCACGGAGTCATGAGCATGACTGTTCGTTGTGATTGTTGTGTTTGCTCAATCCGTGTGGGTTGTTGAACCTACGGAGACTCGTGGCAAGCGATCACGGAGTCATGAGCATGATTGATTGTTGTGATTGTTGTGATTGGTTACGTCCATGCGGGTTGTTGAACCTACGGAGACACGTGACAGGGGATCACGGTGTCATGAACTATGTTTTGTAAATCAAACTTTTTGTGAGAAAGTTTTAAGAAAGAATGTTGGGCCGAGCCCCACGAGATTTATGGAAATGTTTCCGGTATGGTAAACTGTTGAATTATGAAATAAGTTTTGGGTTAAGACCCTTAAGTTTTTCGAAAGGTTTTGTGAATCAGGACTTGAGGTCTTAAGATTTTGAAATTCTAAAAATTCCCGAGATGATAATCTTATTTTCGAATGCTTCATAGCTTATCTTCCCTTGTGAAAATCTCCCGGGAATATTTGATACTTGATTATTATATTTGATCACGATTATTAATTGCTTGTTACATTTCGTATGATTTGATACTTGCACTAGTAAAACAGTGGAGTTTTACTAACCCCCGAGTAATCGGGGGGTGGATGTCTGTTTTGCGTCCATGTACATGCAGATTCAGGGGAGCAGTCACAGGATCGGCACAAGAGGATGACGAGCTGCGATACTAATCATGAGTCGAGAGATGTTTTGATTTTTTGTTGTGTTGTCAGAGTTGATTTCAGTCTTCCGCTGTATTGTATTTCGACCCCTGTGTGGGTAATGTTATTTAAGTCAGTTTCATCGATTGGGTTGTGTGACCTCATCGGTCTTTGTATTCACGTGTAAGTGACCATATCGGTCTGTATCATTTTATTGTTTGACCCTGGTCGGGCAAGCATTTGGTTGTTTATGGATGTTTAGCCTGGTAGATCCTTGTAGAAAGGGTCTACGGCGTGTAATATTCCCATATGGTTTTGGGGATGTTACAAAACCATATGGGGATGTTACAATTATGGTATCGGAGCTTAGGTTGCGGAAACCTAGGCTGTCGGGTCGAGTCAAGTCGTGATTTGTCGAGTAATGTGTTGTCTTGTCGTTCGAGTCGTCAGTGACAAATTGAGTTGTGCGTAGTCACAACGTGTCGGTTATGTTGTCGGACGAGATTAGTATCGTGGGCGACTGTCATCTCCGTGCGACCTGTGGATGTAAGTCTCCTCTTTTATGCGAAGTACCTGTGTATCTCGATTTTATCTTAGTGAGTTAATTGCGGTGCATGATTTTATTTACACAGTATTGTGTAATATAGTTGTGTTTAGTACTTGTGGCATGTAGTATGTGTATAGAACTGAGCACATTATTGTTTTATCTTTGAACCACCGGGTGGTGTGGTATGGTGTGAAAGTTGTAAACCTTGATGGATTTCGAAAAGGTATCGATGATTGAGTTCGTGAGAAACTCCAAGGAATGGTTTTGTTATATGTTTAAACTAGATGCTATGAGATGTATTCAATTGGATTGTGCATGTTGGACTGTATTTTTTTTATCCGCTGCGTGAGTTCTTTTGTAATGGCTTTCGGTATTTTACCGACTGAGTTTTATTTCGGAAATCGATTCCCTTAACCGAGTTTTTGGCATTATGACCTTGATCGTTTTGGCGAAATTCTTATGACGGTATTTAGTATTTTGTAAATGGCTTTTGTGAGTTTTTGAAATATTACCGTCATCGACCTTTTTGGCATTTTTGTAAATGGTTTTTAGCCTAGTGGGTTCCGGCGCGGGACCCACGGCGCTATAATGTTCCGTGTAATTACCTGAAATTTTTTGGGGCATTCTAGCCCATTGAATTATCTTTGAAAACCTTGAGTATCTTGGAAAATAAATTTCGAGACGTACTTTTAAAATGAATTAATTTCTGGTGGTACATCCAAGGTGCCACAATATGTTTCAAAATTCTTCTACCTCGAGGACCAAAATGTTTTGAGATATTTTCAATATTTTAGAAACACTTTTACTTAGACCCGAGGGTCGAATATTCTGAAAGTTTTTCACTAAGAGAAAGTGTCCTCATTTTTATCAAATGCGAAATGGTTCTCCAAAGTCTCGATAACGATGTTTCACGTTTGTGTTTTTTTTTGAAAGGTGATACTCAAGATCAACCGGTGTTTTTCTAAATTATTTTCAAAAGGAGGTTTTCGTTTTTAAAACCTATCCATTCCCGTTTGAGGGCTGGGTATGTATGTATGATGTTCGCGTTGTTGTTATGGTGTTTGCTCCCGAGTATGATCGAATTGGTGGCATGAACATCGAGGCGTTGCCACGCGTTTGTCGTACTAGCCCTCTGTGAGAGGTGTGAACTAGTATTCATTATTTGTCGCCTCGTAGTGATTTGCGTGTTGACGCACGATTGCGAGCTGTTGAAGCTTGGATTTTTGTGCGTTTATGCACATGGGTGATTGTTCATGAGGATTGTGATTGTGTACTGGCTATCGTTCGGGCTGTTGTAATTGTCGAACAATGCCGTGGTTGTTGTGATTTTAGTATGTGTTGATATGTTATGCCAAGTTGGCATCTCCAGGTTGTTGTTTTGCGACGTTATATTCCATTGTACCTAGCAGTTGTATTTTCGGTATGCCGAGCCGAGGTGTTTCAACCGTGGTGTGCCGGGGGCATGCACGTACCAATTATCTTTCTCGTCACAAGATCCAGTCTTGGGAGTTGGGTTCCGAGTCTTTCGGGGCACGAACTTCAGCACAGATATCAGGATCGGCTCTGAGAGGCCCATGGGAGATTTTTCTGTCGGTTGCTTTTTGTGTTGTTACCTTGTTTCCGTTGTTGTGAGTTGCGGGCACGACATTTCTTTTATAAGAGGTCGGATGTAATACCCGTATTGTTTTTGGACTTCTGCATTTCCTCTTTCTCAGGTCTATCGACTCACTCGTGTTCGTTGATACTTTCTGGACTTGTTCTGTATTTCGGTTTCGTCGTTCGAATGAGCTGTGATCTTGTTTTGGGTCGATCTGGTTATCGTTGTGACTTTTCCGAGTCCGGTTCGATTCTTGTGAACCTTGTTCGGAAGTAACATCTTTTGGTCCTATTAGTTCTTTTATTCGAAGTGGATCGGATTTTGAACTTCTGTATTTTCGACTCTGTCGACTCGTTTATGTTCGTTGACATTTTCTGAGCTTGTCCTGCCCCTTGCTTTTGTTGATCGAACGAGTGTGGTATTGTTTCGGAATAACTCGTTTGTCGTTGTGGATTTTCAATTGCTATTCCCTTTCCTGTGGATCTTATGTGAATGCACATATTGTTGTTTTCACCGGGTCATATATTGTCTCGAGTCGAGATGTGAACCTTGGAGTTGTTGTTTGAATTTTATTGTTCTTCGCGATTCGAACATGATGGTTCGATTTTTGTTGTCTCGATCGTTGTGGTTTGATCGTTTGATTGTTCGGTTTTTGTTGATCCCGTTTCGTGGTTGTTGAGCATTCAGACTCCTTCCTAATTTCCTTATGTTCGGGAAATTAGTCTCGTTTCGATCTTCCAACCCTTGGGCGGTGGAATTCCGTATTTGTTCATCGATTGGCTCGCGTTTTGATTGATGTACCGTTGGGGTGGTCGATCATATTGATTTTCGTTCGTTGTGTTTGTGATTGTTCGGATAATCGACTTGGTTGTATTATCTGTTTCATGACGCTTGTCACTTGTTGGTTTTATTATGTCCCTATCGGTGGCGTTGTGTTGGTCGTCGTGGAGCGTGTTTTCACGCCGTATGTCTGTTTGCGTTTCTTGCAGCGTTTCGCCGTTGGGCGCGAGTTTTCAGTTTTTGTGTATCTCGTCGAGTCTTCCTGACAGTGGATATTGCTTCTCCCTACTTGTTTTAAGTTTCGGGACGAAACTTCTTTTAAGGAGGGTAGAATGTAATATCCGCAATTTCTGATTTCCGGTAATTTTCTTTTTTCGGAGGAAGTTCGTTTTGACAATTCTATCATGACCATTTCGTCATTCCGAGAATGATTAATTGTGCACTTTTTGTCATCCGAGTTCGTTTCGGTGTCGTTTTGTTGAGTTCCGTGTCCTTAATCGACTTTTTCACGTGGGAGTTCGACTTTGTTAGATCACCATTAATTTTTGGTAACTCCAAAAATTCTAAATCTTTGCAACATTATAGAGCATCGAGTTAGCTTTCCAATGGTTCAAACGGTGAGTCAATGAGTCGGACGAGAGAGTTATGGTCGTTTTAGCTCACCCGCTCGTTATTGGCGATCATGCCGGCCGAACTCGGCCGTGTCGTCGACCGCGGCCGTGCTGCCGTACTCGTCCGGAAATGCGAAGTTTACGCCGACCGAACTTCGGCGTGTAATCCGACACGGCCGTGCGTACTCTTAGGATAAGCCGAACCGCCCAGACGCCCGGCCGTGTTCGAGGACACGGTCGAGTCATGCCGAAGTCGGCGTCGGACGGTCATCGTCGGAAGGCCCTCGCGCCGCGACCGTGTCAAGCGAGGACACGGTCGAGTCCTGTCGGCCAGGTATGCGACACGGCCGTGCCCGATCGGCACGGGCCGTGTCGGCGAGCGATCGGCCCTATATAAGGCCCTGCAGACGTTTTTCTTGCCATTTTTCACCTTCTTCTTCTCCTCTTCTGCAGTTGGGCGTGTTCTAAGCTTGAAGCCATGTTGTTTAACAACATATCCATGGAGTTCTTGAGGTTATATCATCAATCATTCGTCCGATATCATCCCTTGATCCAGCGAATCAAGGTTAGATCTTTAGAACCCTACTTTTGGTAAAATTGGAGGTTTTCATGTTTTTGTCCGATTCGTTCCGTTTTGTTGATTAATTCATGATGAATATGATTAATCTTGTTGGTATTCTTAGTTTCCCTACGGATTCATGGTATATTTCGTGATTTTTACGGAATCAAGAGGGTTTGGTTGCGGTCCGCCCTCGTTGTTGTTTATATACGAATATACATGAATCGTAAGCGGATTTTCGGGTGTATTCCAATTCCGTATTCATTTAGAAATGGTTGTGATTGTATTCTTCGAATCGTTAGGTTCGGTCTCGTTGGTTCCTAGCGTTCGTCGGTGACTTTCCTTTCCGTTCGTTGCGTCGTCAATAATTCAAGGCAAGTATCTTACTATACGACTTGTATCTTGCGACTAGTAATCGCATATGAGATTTATGAAGATTTTGCTTGTCTTCGTAAATATGTTCCGTTTGAGTTGTTTGTGCTTTCCGAAATTTGAAGGCCTTGTGATAATAGTGTTATATTGGTATACGTGTTAGCTGATGTGCAATGTAATGTGTACCGAATGCGTGTTCTGTTGGTTGTGTGTCGTTGATTGATGATAGTTGTTGAGAGTGTTTAGATTATGTTATGTACGTGTGATGTACGATTTTGTGGTGATCAACGTGATTGACTAACTGTGCTCATTGTTGTATGTAATGTGAATGCGAATGTGATGTGCTGGAACGCTAAGTTCACTCGTGCGGGTTCGACGGGGCCTACGAGGATTCATGGCACAGGTCCATGGGATCGGAACTTAGTGTGTGGTGCTGAGGTCCAATCGTGCGGGTCTGACGAGGCCTACGATGATTCATGGCACAGGTCCATTGAGTCAGGACATAGTACGTCCAACCGTGCGGGTTCGACGGAACCTACGGTGACACGTGACACAGGTTCACGGGGTCGGGACTGTTTGTTGTGATTGTTGTATTTGCTCAATCCGTGTGGGTTGTTGAACCTACGGAGACTCGTGGCAAGCGATCACGGAGTCATGAGCATGACTGTTCGTTGTGATTGTTGTGTTTGCTCAATCCGTGTGGGTTGTTGAACCTACGGAGACTCGTGGCAAGCGATCACGGAGTCATGAGCATGATTGATTGTTGTGATTGTTGTGATTGGTTACGTCCATGCGGGTTGTTGAACCTACGGAGACACGTGACAGGGGATCACGGTGTCATGAACCATGTTTTGTAAATCAAACTTTTTGTAAGAAAGTTTTAAGAAAGAATGTTGGGCCGAGCCCCACGAGATTTATGGAAATGTTTCCGGTATGGTAAACTGTTGAATTATGAAATAAGTTTTGGGTTAAGACCCTTAAGTTTTTCGAAAGGTTTTGTGAATCAGGACTTGAGGTCTTAAGATTTTGAAATTCTAAAAATTCCCGAGATGATAATCTTATTTTCGAATGCTTCATAGCTTATCTTCCCTTGTGAAAATCTCCCGGGAATATGTGATACTTGATTATTATATTTGATCACGATTATTAATTGCTTGTTACATTTCGTATGATTTGATACTTGCACTAGTAAAACAGTGGAGTTTTACTAACCCCCGAGTAATCGGGGGTGGATGTCTGTTTTGAGTCCATGTACATGCAGATTCAGGGGAGCAGTCACAGGATCGGCACAAGAGGATGACGAGCTGCGATACTAATCATGAGTCGAGAGATGTTTTGATTTTTGTTGTGTTGTCAGAGTTGATTTCAGTCTTCCGCTGTATTGTATTTCGACCCCTGTGTGGGTAATGTTATTTAAGTCAGTTTCATCGATTGGGTTGTGTGACCTCATCGGTCTTTGTATTCACGTGTAAGTGACCATATCGGTCTGTATCATTTTATTGTTTGACCCTGGTCGGGCAAGCATTTGGTTGTTTATGGATGTTTAGCCTGGTAGATCCTTGTGGAAAGGGTCTACGGCGTGTAATATTCCCATATGGTTTTGGGGATGTTACAAGTTCCTCCAGGGCAACACGGGGGAGAGATTCTCGGCTAATGCAAAAATATATTGGGCCCCTAAACATTCTCAAAAGAGTCGGAAATGTAGCCTACAAGCTTGAGTTACCCCAATGGTGGCGCATTCATAATGTCTTTCATGTCAGCCAACTCAAGCCATATCGTGCATAAAGAGGACACCACACGCAACACTTTGTTGTCCACAACTGAAACTACGCAACTTGGGGAAGAGGGTGGCCGAAGCTATTATCGACCACCGTGATGCAGGGTCGAGAAAGAAGCTATACAAAGAATATTTGGTGAAATGGAAAGGTTGCAGTATGGAGGAGAACACTTGGGAGAGGGCGACAACACTTAAAGCTTTTGAACCACTACTGGATGCTTATCTCACATCTATGGCGCCGGGGACGTCACCAACTCAGAGGGGGGAGTGCTGTCACGGGATGCCCGCGACCCCAGGCGGTATTACCTGATCAACGGCCATTCATGGGCCTACTTGCAGCTTTGTGGGATGCAGAGCCTCATCGCACTTCAAGTTATCATCTATAGTGTAGGGCTTTACTTTATTTTCCTTGTAATAGCTAGTTAGTGTTGTAATAGCTAGTTAGTGGTTGCTCAGCTTTTCAATATCCACTGTTGTCATTAGCCTTTATTTTTCTAAGCCTATTATAGGGGGGAAGAGTGTACTGAAGAGTTGTAGTACGAATTGGCTAGTTTGCTGAGACCCTCCTATCCGTGTATGCTTGTAATCATTGTTGCCTATTGTAATCGTTCATTGTATTAATACAAATCGATTTTCGTCTTCAATTTTGCTGTGCCACTAAAACGCCTCGGCGTGATTGCGTCGCATTAGCACCAACGCTCGAACGAGTTAGGCGGACGTAGTCGGGTAAATTGACTACTAGCCGCACGGTGCGCGTACATTATATACAAACTCTAAGCGCCCCATGACAGGTCGGCAATGTGCCGCGGCCGGGCCGGCGTGTCTTTGCGGCACCGTGCGGTCGGTTTGGCGAAAAAGGCCCACGAGTGTGCGCGGCCACCTGCCCGGCATGTGCCGCGGCCCGCAGTGCGGCTGCTCGGCGAGAAGGCGCCGAGCACTGCCGGCCGTGACTCGGCGAGAAGATGCCGAGCACTACGGCCGTGACTCGGCGATGTCGGCTGGGCCCGAGTTGCCGGCCTTGACTCGGCCGGGGCCAACTCAAGCGGCCGAACGACCGAAACCCAAACACGAATACGGATCGATGATACGATTCTGACGTACTCGCAAAGACGAATCTAAGAGCTAAGAGAACACACAATTCCGACCACGAAGGCTCGGAATGCAACAACGGAATTAATTACACAAAACTTTGGGAAATTACGAAAATGGACCAAATCGTCCGAAAATAACTATACGCGATCGAAAAACCAAACCAAATCTTGAAACAAGAAAAATAACAATAAATGAAAAAACGAGAAACTCGAAACAACGATTTGGACGAGATTCGCAAGAATCGAACTCAAGTGCGGAAAAGTCGCTAAAAGTTCGAACTCAACAAAAGCGATACCAAAGCGAACTCGGATGACAAAAGTGCGAATTAATCATTCTCGAAATGACGAAGCGGTCATTAGAGAGTCGTCAAAACGGACCTCCATGGAAAAATAAAAATTAGGAAATCGAAATTGCGGATATTACATTCTACCCTCCTTAAAAGAAGTTTCGTCCGAAACTTAAAACAACTAGGAGAAGAAACATCCGCAGAAAACTCAACGAGATACACAAGAACGAAAACTTACGCCCAAAATAAACGTTACAAGCAACACAACAATACGTTACTCGAAGATAATCGAGCCAACGAAGTAAATACGAATCACAATGTCCAAGGCTCCAATAGAAATACCAATACATCGCAATGGCTTGAAGCCCCTCAACCGCCGTATATCACGATGGCACAGCCGAACGACCCAAAGTCGTAAATCATCACAATACTGAGATCTCAAAGAAGCAAACTGATCGGACATACCCCTCGGCGTATGAACAACCGATGCAAATCGTCGGACATATCGATACAACATGGACTACGAACGACCAAACAATAAGGCTCAAGAGGGAACATCACGGACGCCCGATCCGGAAATGTGTCCGTGCACATGTCCACCCGTATACGGAATCCGAATATACGTGTGACCTTTGTACCTAATTAGCCTCACAAACTACGTCTCGTGTGCACGGTCAATGCGGAAACATCCACGCATGACCATCGTGTGCCGGCTAAAAATCCTACACATAACCAATCGGCACGCAGATATGATTTCCGGATATGCCACGATACAACATGACGCGAAACTCAAAGGATAACATATCCAATACGAATCACGCGACTCACCAAGTGAGCGATGGCCTTACGAATAATGAAAGATCGACACGACGAACAATATCCAACATAACCATCACGGGATCAAAATCCCTAAGGACCGATTAACACGAGCAATAATCACAACACAACAATTGAAATCCTCAACCCGCAACGATCACAAAAGTATCGTGTTCTCAAGAAAAATAGTGTGCTGCCTTGAGTCGCCCAACACGACAATAATAATTCAACGGATGGGAACTATCCTCGACAGTCCCAATTCAATACCTCGATTACCTTCAGACGGTCAATCGATAACAATTATACGATAGAATAGATGTCCCGGCGCCTTAAACCGACCACCGAAACGGAGATGATAAAAGGATATATCAAACGCCTTCAATTGGCTAACGACATCATAGCAATAGTTCGATTCGATAATAAAGATTCAACGATGCCTCAAAAGCGACATTAATCGTGAACAATAATAATCGATACATCGATACATGAACGACTATCGCCAAAATCAATATCAAAAAGAATCTCAATGCCTTAAACTGGCCGTTAACGAATAACAATAATATTTAGCATAATTGTCGAAGGGTATTGCATCAAACAATTCCCGAATATCAACATAATTATAAAGAGGCCAAGTCTCGATATGATACATGCATTCGTACACCTACATGATAACATTAATCTCGTTGACCCGTACAAGTATAAAACTTGTCTCGACATCAATGCCACGAACTGTTACTAATTCAGTTGCTTTCGTCTACGAGTTCCTCAGTCCCGACCAAGCTAATCTACGAACTCTTCAACCTCAACCGCAACCCAACAGTCATAATCCACGATCAAACATCATATCTTATTGTAAAACGAAGGCTTAATAATCAACAGGTTCGATGACGATCAATATCAATACAACTAGGCCACAAACTCATCAGTTCCACAATATCTCGATTAAGCACGGTCAAGGCATCAACTCAGACCCTCACGAATCCATGTCCATAATACGAGCTGAAATCCGATGATCATATCAGCAACCAATTCGGACCAATAATAAGGGTCTAAATGTTATCGGTTCCAAACTCAATTCTTAAATACGAATTGACAAGGTTCCCTTCTCATAAATCCGTAGTTAAAATTTTCCGATGATCATCGTTAATTCGAACCATCCAATTAGTTCAACATTATAGATAATCATATTCTAAGGTTATCAAACAATCCAATCATTCGACTTGAATATTTGCTCCATACGTATGGGCTTCCAAATTCATAGATGAATAATAGTCTCATCAACTCATAACCACATTCGTATTCCTATATGAATATTATTTCAAACACATAGTTTATCTCTAGATATGAATATTCCATATTCATTTTCGAAATATCAACACTTCTTAAAAATTTTCATCACCTCGTATAATTCAAGAGTTCTTCAAGAACATGAAATATCTGAAATCACGTTCAGAACAACATATCTGAGGTATATATCTCCATGTTACCATTTTCCTCATCATGCCATTCATACAACCTCAAGAATCGCAACAAAACCCTTATCATCATATGAAGAAGATCTCAATAATCATATCAACATCCGAAATCTCTTATTACAATTCCAATAAATCTCGTATAACATTATCACATGATACCATAATTGTAACACCCCAGATCCTCCTGGGAATATTACACGCCGCAAACCCTTCTCACAAGGATTTACCAGGCTAAGCACAATTTTCCGCGTCATTTCAAAAATGCCAAAAAGACCGATGACGGTAATATTTTTCAAATACTAAAAAAAAATCAATTTCCAAATACCGTCAAAACGATCAAGGCCAATATGCCAAAAACTCAGTTTAGGGAATCGGTTTTACAAAATAAAATTCAGTTGGCAAAATACCAAAAGCCATTTCAAAATACTCACGCAGCGGATAAAAGTACAGTCCAATATATACATTCACATTGAAATAAGACGAACATCAAAATACACGATTCCCAACATACTCCCTCCCAAGTAGTAATCCTTAAAAAAAGACGAACCACGAAGAAGAATAATTGAACTCCATTTCAAGAATCATCAAAAACTTCAAGAACAATACTTAAATCCGAGCTCTCTAATCTTAATCTTGTTTAAGAGAATCATCTCTCAATGTTTAGGAACTTCAGGTACTTCCCAAGGCTCTCTCTATTGACTGAAGGAAGGAGAATGGACAAAATGCCTCTCAGCACTCGTCTATCCTCTCTATAAAACACATCACTAGCGCGCGCTAGACCTTATATTTAGCGTGCGCTATAGAACTAGTGTGCGCTATCTTCCTTGATAGCATGCGCTATCGGGAAGCCCAGAAGCTACTGCATTGCTTCGAAATTCATCTAACATACGTAATACCTATGCATTAACGTACGCAAATAGGCGTTGACTTGCTACAATGAAATGCTCAGTAGCGTGCGCTATTCCTCGACCTTAGCGCGCGCTAATCGTCGTTGACCCGACAACCTGTACCTTCCCAGAAGATGCCCGGGTCCTACACGCCGAAAGCAACCAATAAAGCCAGGATTCCCTGTTGACGATCTGCAATTAGCGTGCGTTAATCACCGATAATAAACAGTCTGGGCCTACCTGTCGGCCACTTTCCGGACCTTATCCAGAATACGTATAGCGTACATAACTCAAACCTCTTAGCGTGCGCTAAGTATGCACCGTGGCGTACGTTAAGTATATATCTCAGCGCTCGCTAGGCATACACTGTAGCGTGCGCTAACGTGGCTATACTTAGCCATTTTCCGCTATTCTCGACCAACATCTCGACATACCAAACGATCATACGGCACAATGAATACATAAACGCATTCAATAAAATTGTCATACGTTCACATCATCCTCAAGAACAATTATCCATCAACGACATCCAACATATAAACGAAAAAAATATATCCGAAAAATCGGGGTATCTACTGTAATACCCGGTTGTAATTCAGTTATTATCATTCAGTATTTATCATTCAGTAATTGTCACTCAGTAATTTCACTCATTAATGATCATTTGTCACTCATTCAATCATTGTGTACACCGTTCAGAGTAATTGTATCGTGTATCAATCGTCATTCATCATCAATCTAATTGGAGAATCGTGCGGTGTTTACCATCATTGTCATATTCTTAGTGTGCTGTGTGTGAGGAGTAGCGCACGCTATGTACTCTTTTTAGCGTGCGCTAATTGAGTACTGGTAGCGCACGCCACCTCTCAACACTAGTGCACGCTAGTGTAGTTGAGCGGGCGATCGAAGGCCTTTGGTGCGGTTGGGATTGTAGGTAGCGCCACGCTACGAATGGTAAGTAGCGCGCTAGTGATCGGAGTAGCGCACGCTATGCGATCGGTGTAGCGCGCTAAGGTCGGATCGAGGTTGAGTCCGGTGGCTCTTTGGGAATTGAATTTATTCA
Organism: Orobanche coerulescens; assembly: GCA_033398695.1. Taxonomy (NCBI): domain Eukaryota; kingdom Viridiplantae; phylum Streptophyta; class Magnoliopsida; order Lamiales; family Orobanchaceae; genus Orobanche; species Orobanche coerulescens. The sequence continues at coordinate 13,711,793 of CM065817.1, forward strand.
TAGCGCACGCTAGGAGTGGTTTTCAGCGTACGCAAGCGATGTAGTAGCGCATGCTAATCGTTGGTTGTAGCGCACGCTACCGAGATCAGATCAGAGGACAGAAGGTTTCTGGACTCCAGTACTGGGCATCACATAATTCGTTAGCGCACGCTAACAATGGGTTTTAACGCACGCTAGTGGTATGGCCGTAGCGCACGCTACAAAAAGGTACGTAGCATGCGCTACCGTGTTCGGAAAGTGGGTACTGGACTACCCAAATTACTCGTTAGCGCACGCTACGCATAAGGGCTAGCGCACGCTAACCTGGAGTGGCTATAAATTAGACAGTCTAGCCCAGATTTCGTCATTTGTCATCTATTCTCATTCTCTCGTCGGTTCTAGGCGATTTGGGCGATTTTGGAGAGTTCTCTTCGAGCTTTTATCATCCATCATCATCTTCAAGTCTTTGAGTTGGATTATCATCACTTCATCATCTCCTTATCATCGAATCAAAGGTATTAATCTCTTGGATCTAGAATTTCGGATTTTTGGGTTTTTCCTTTCGATTTCTTCGTGTAAGCTTGGATTGTTATTGGAATATGTTAGATTTGGATTATCTACCTTGGATAAATATATTCCTACGGATTTAACGGCTATTTTGGGGATTTATTTCAAGAACCCTTGGGGTTGACTTCGGTTAATTTGGGGATTTCCGATTGTCGTTGTTGTAATCTCGAATTGTGGATTCCTATGGGATTATTGATATCATTGAAAGTGTTTTGATGGTTTGAAATACTCATCTTGGAGTTGGTTTCGATATATTCGAGTTCGAATATTGTTGTATCGACGTTTGAGTCGATTATGATCACTTTTGATTTGCGTAATGATCGGATTATTGGAAATTGTGTTATTCAAGGTTGTTCAAGCGACCGACATTTCATTTAGGACGTTGTTCGTGGACGGACATTCTTCATCGGTGTTGTGTAAGTTAATTCTTACTCGGTTAAAAGGACATTCATTCCTTTCGTTGTTGTTCATTCATAATCATAATTCATTCATAAGGTACTAACCGTTTCAAAACTTGTAATTGTCACTTAATTACTTCATTCACAAGGAACGACGGTTCCAATCATTTCATTGAGCTGTCATTCATTTCACCATCATTAAATCTTGGTGAGTCATTATTCATTTTCGTTGTCACTTTTGTCATATTGTGGCATTCCGGGTCATACTAGCGTGCCGGTTGGTATGTGTAGGATTTTCATGTCGGGCACATTATAGTCGTGTGTTGGTTGGTGGCCTCACATTGGACTGTGCACACGAGTTGATGGCTTCGTGAGACTGATTAGGTACAAGACCACATGTGTATTCGATCGATACCCGTTGGTGGCTTGTGCACAGACACATTTCCATCCCGGACGTAGTGTGGCGCCATTCCCTTGAGTCGTATCATTAGTTGATTCATATAGCATGTTTGATTGCGTATGTTTCGACAGGATATTTCATAACTATGGATAACTCATGATTGTGTATTTTCAACTCTTGAGGATTGTTGTTCTGTGTAACCGACCCCGTTGGGGGATTTTGTTTTTCAGGTCATGGCAAGGCTAAAGCACGGGGAGAGCACGGTGACGGCGAGGAGTCCCAGTGATACTAGTAGGGGCCCCAGTCTTTTCAGTCATTTATGTTTCCTTCATTTATTCCGCTGCAGACATTCCGTTTGAATATTCATTTCACTCAGTGTTGTATATTTTATCTCCATATAAAATATACATATATTCTGTAATATCTTGGGTATTGTATGAAACTCCTCATCGGAGTAATTAATGTTGTAATGTGGTTCGGTACTACATTTACCCTGTGTAATTCATTCATTTTCATTCGCCTGGTGGGTCCCAGTCGGGGATCCACGGCACTGTAATATCCGCCTAGTTTGGGGTGTTACATCTACCCCCCTTAAAAACAAGTTTCGTCCTCGAAACTTGCAATCACTCGCACAAACAACATTTCAACGGGAATTCAAATTTACCAAGAATTATCGAATAATTCGAACAACATACTTACAAGTCTGTGAAGTCGAAGATCTCCCATGGTACTAGCATGCGACTCCTAAACAAAGTCTCAACATAACACCGATACACACCAATATCGCAATTAGCAATTTAACCAAATCTCAAGGAAGAGTTCACGTCCGTGACCACGACCACGATTCTTCCTACTTTCAGCCAACATTCTGAAGGGCACACACGTGCATAAGTATAATCCAAATCGCACATTCTCGAAGTGACCAATTCCTAAGAATACCAAGTTATAAACGAAACGATTAAGAAAAATACAAGAAGAGTGAGAGGACTTACAAGTACCGGTCGCACTGTGATGATGGCAGAGTAGTGATACTGTGGGCAAATGACGACTCAATCGACCCAAAAGACCGACAGCCTAGGTATCCATAAACCTAAGCTCTGATACCATATTTTGTAACACCCCCAAGTTATTCTGGGTATATTACAGCGCCGTGAGCCCCGCCGTGGGACCCACAAGGCTAAACATACGCGGAACTATGAAACTTGACCGAGAAGGTCTACATACAATGGAATGAAGGACAATACAAATGGTATTAAAAACCATAACCAATGAAACCATATACATCACCACACAAATCAATACCTCGGCAACACAGGCCGGAACATCAAGGAAACTGAAAATACAATACTCGAGTATTAAAAATCCATTCCAGTAAAACAACACTGAATGGAGGAATCCAAAAAGATAACCGGAGACAAGTCACAGTATCACACTTGCCCATCATCTTCATGCCGACCCGATACCCGCCTGTCCGTTCTCCTGGAACCTGAAATACATAAAAAGTATTTCCCCCATAAAGGGGTTAGCCGTCGAATAGCTAGAGCAAGTATAACAAGTATGAAACATAATACTACTCGACAATAAAGTAAAAGTAGCCGTCAATTCATCAATTCAAGACTAGTATTCCGGAATAACTAAATCTCATAACATCACGTCAAGACGTATATGAATGTCGTGTGTTGTGCGGCGGTTAATACGCCTCGATAGGCGATCGGCATCACGATCAGAAAAGCCAACCATGAAAGACATACTCCGAACAAACGCCTAGAGTTCGGCATAATGCGGCGATCGTCTTTTGGTAACCAGCGATCGTCTTTTGATATCTGGCGATCGTCTTTAATGAGCGGACCAGAGGCGATCATCTCATGCCACGTGGGGATCCAGCATCCGTCAAAGTCGTCGAAGACCGAATCTTGGACGATGGCCCACCCGCGGATCTTCAAAGGACACCGACAGATAGGATCATTGACCCTAGCCTGTCACCTACCACACCTACCGACAAAGCCGCCGAAAAGTACGAAGTGGGCCCTCCTCGGACAGCGACACGCAACGCGTGCTGGCCTCCCATTGGTTCACCCAGCTGGCCTCCAACTGCAACCTCGGACCTCAAGGGAACAGGCCCACGTGACGGGACGATCGGCCGTTTTATTTTAATATAGAAAACGGCGATCGCCCGCGATCGCCTGAGGGATCCCAACTACCTTGTCCCCTATAAATAGAGGACTCACTGCTGCGGCCAGAGAGACGCGAATTCTACTACGAATTAAGTGCAAAATACACACAAAAGAGAGAATCAAAGGCTCTTTTGGCAACCACTAACACATTCATAGTGATATTCATACACATTCATCATCTATCCCAAGCAAGAACTCACAGATTTATCTATCTGGTTCTTCCGGCAATCTACGCGCTCTAAAGCCTAGATAACTAGAAGTCTTTACACTCCTTGTATTAGATTCTAACATTAATATTTGTACTCGATAAAGATATTTATTAATAACATCTCGCGAGAGCATTCAAGCCCGGGATTAACAACCCCGACAAATCTTGTGTTATCTATTTTCTCACGGAAGTGTTCTCGCATTTGTTTGTTACTCGATCATTCCAGCAATACTATCTCCGGATAATATTTTGGGTAACAACAATTGGCGCTAGAAGAAGGGCGATCTAAACCTTCACTTTATCCCTACCGTCTCGAAGAACACTCATTGTTCTCCGGACATATACTTGAAGAAACACTCACTGTTCTTCAATAGAAAAAAACCTTCAGAAAATGACATCTGCAACGACCTCCAAGAGAGACACCCTAAGATCTGCCGGAAATCTCATTCCGGCCCAGACCGAATCCCAGCCCACGGCAGAAGGCGACCGCGGCGACGCTAGGCTCTCACTCCCGCCCCCGAGGGACGGTTCTAGCCTCTCACTCGATCAGTTCCAGACATCAGAACAGATTGAGGAGGCTATAGCTATCCTCAGGGAACGGCAGAGGGCCCGCGGTTCGCCCACCATCACCCCGTCAGCTAACCGCCGGGCAAGCAAATGGAAGCTCAAGGGGATCTATGTTGAGAAATCGACAGAAAGCCCCGAGCCGCAGGAGAAGGCTCTCGTAAGGCGGGACGATTCCGTCTTCAGCCGCCTGGGGAGCGATCCCTCATGGCGACCCGGGCACTCAGGCCCCAGCCGGGTGACATCGGAATCCGAATCCTTTACCAGGAGTTCGGCATATCCGACTCCTGTGGACAGCCGGCCGTGAGCCTGTTCGCCAAGAAAGGAACCCACCGGGCGGGAGCTCGTCATTCACCACGGGGCTAGGGGATCGGTACACGATCGCCTTGGTTCACGCTCAAAGCTTGATCGGCAAGGCCAAAGCGACGCGATCGCCGCCATGCAACGCCAGCTGGACGAGGTGAAGGCGCTCCTGGAAAATGGGGCAGGCGCCAGGAGATCGATCGTTGGGTCAAGCGAACCACTCGCGACTCAGATCGAGCTCGCCCCAGTCCAACCAACGATCAATCCCCCACAAACACCTCTATATGAGGGAAGATCGGATCCGGAAACCCACTTAAGCAAATTACGGATCTACATGACCAGATGCGGAGCTTCAGATGCGACGAAATGTCGTATGTTCCCGTTAACTCTGGGCGATCTCGCCCACAGGTGGTACATCTCACTACCATCTCGCTCAATCAATTGCTTTGAGAAGCTGGCGAATGACTTCACGTCGTACTTCGCCGCCAAGGTCGCTCGCCCAGAAGGTCCCCACCGCATGATGAAAATCAGGCAGGGGAAGGACGAATCGGATGAGGATTACATCGACTGGGTAGACGAGATAGTTCTCACCGGTGAGACCGTCAGCGAAGAGATCGCTCTCAACTCAGTTATGAGCGGGTTCCACGGACGTTCGCCCATGTTCATACACCTCACAAAAGATATCCCCCCAACCTACTCGATCTTCCGCGGCAAAGCCGCCTGTTTCCTGGCCAGACAGAGGATGCTCTCACTCCGCTTAGAAGAGGGACCATCCGAAGAAGGGAAAGCACCTTCCCATGTCCAGAAGAAGGCGGTCGCCAAGCCCAGAAAGGCTATCGCCAAGCCGCCTGGCGAATTCAAAGCCTTCGAAGATGTAGAGGTCCACCTTCTCCACAACCTCAACTTATCTCCGGCCCACATCTTCAACGCGATCAAGGGTCGCGAGTGGCTTTCCAAACCAAAGCCGATAAGGGACCACGGTCACCTAGACCGTAGCAAATTCTGTGCCTATCATAAGAGTCCTGGCCACAACACTAGTCAATGCCGCGACCTCCTCAGACAGCTCTGGCGACTGTTTGAGGAAGGCAAACTGGACAACTTGGTCACCAAGCCGGAGCCAAGGACGGAAAGGACTGGAGGGCGCGAGCGCCGACAACACGAGAGAACCCCTCCCAATCCGGTCGCCAGGATCGAGCATGAGCCGGAATACTCTGATGAATCGGTCCCACCGATCAACTCTGGCGGTCGGATCAACATGCTCCAAGCAGGAGGTGGGAACCTCGGAGGTCTTTCCCCGGTTTCCACCATGTCGAACAGGAAGCGAAAGGCCGAACTGAGGGTATTCGCCAGAGCCCATGTTGTGGTACCACCGGAGCCGACCATCTCTAAAGACGCGCTCATCACCTTTTCCAACAAGGACAGGGAGGGAGTGCAATGTCCCAAAGAAGATGCACTAGTGATCTCCGCTTGTATCCTTGGGAAGACGGTCGATCGCGTGTTGGTCGACAATGGGAGTTTCTGCAACATCATATTCAAATCCGCCCTAGACCAACTCGGCAACCTAATCAAATTCATCAAGCCTTTCGACACCGTGCTCCAAGGGTTCAGCGACAACACAGTCCAAGCCTACGGGAGGATCAAGCTCTCCGTTGAGCTAGCATGCTTTTATGATCCCAAGGTTAGGATTACTAGGAACCTAAGCTTTGTAATCATAGATAGGCCCAGCATCTATAATGGGTTCCTAGGTCGCCCCTTTTTAGAAACCTTTGAGGCGGTCGCCTCATCTTTCTTTTACTGTATCAAATTCCCCACTGCCGATGGGACGGTCGGTACTGTAAAAGGAGATCAGCTAATGACAAAGAGATGTTTGAATTACTCCTATGTTGTTACTTCTTTCAATACTTCCCATACTATATGTAACATTGAAGCGACCGACGATCAACCCATGGAGATCGACGAGCCTAACACATCGTACCAACCCGACTCAGGGGGCGCCATCTCTCATCAATTGACGGACAACATCGAGCCAAGGATCGGTTTCGAGCCAAGTCTCGACATCGATCCAAGGACCGAGTCCGGAGATCGTACCAAACGAGAGGCGACCGTCCCTGTCGAAGAGTTGGAAAGCATTACGATGGATCCGGATCACCCCGAACGGGAAGTACAGATCGGCGCAAATATCGACCACGAATTAAAGGGAGATCTGATCAACTTGATACGTATGAACATCGGAGTCTTTGCCTGGTCGCATCAAGATATGGTTGGCATAAGTCCCGAACACGCTTGCCATTATATGAAGATCGACCGGACGATGAAGCCTGTTCACCAGAAGCGAAGGAAGTTCGGTCCCGAGAAATACGCGGCGCTCGACATAGAAGTCCAGAAGTTACTCAACAACAAATTGATCGGAGTAGCCACAGATTTAACCACAAGGGTCGCCAACGCGGTGCTCGTCAAAAAGCCAATCTCCTCGGAGATTATGCATTGACTTCACCGACCTCAACGCGGCATGTCCAAAAGATCACTTCCGATGCCTCATATTGATCACAGTCGATAGCACGGCAGTTGCGAAATGATGTCGTTTATGGATGCCTTCACGGATATCATCAAATCCCAATGGCGGAGGAAGACATAAAACACACATCTTTCCACAGAAAAAGACATATACTTTTGGGTCGACTGCTCGGCTTGAAAAACGCGGGGGCGACCTACCAGCGATTAGTCAACAGAATGTTCGCCGATCAGATCGGCAAGACCATGGAGGTCTACATTGACGATATCGTAGTCAAAAGTCTCAAGAAGGAAGATCACCTCAATGATCTCGCCGAGACGTTCGCCATCCTTGAGAAGTTTAACATGAAGCTGAACCCCAAGAAATGCAACTTCGGGGTGGGCTCCGGGAAGTTCCTGGGGCACATAGTGAGCCAAAGGGGGATCGAGGCGAACCCCACCAAGATACAGGCGATCCTTGACATGCAGGAACCGCGAAACATCAAGCAGGTGCAACGCCTCACAGGTTGTCTAGCCGCCCTCAACCGTTTCATATCACGGCTCGGCGATAAAAGCAAGCCTTTCTTCGCGACCATCAAGAACAAGAAGTTCGCATGGACGAAAGAAAGCCAGATAGCATTCGCCAAAATAAAGGAATATCTATCTAACCCCCAGATCCTGGCAAAGCCGATCCCCGGTGAAAAATTATTCCTTTACTTAGCGGCCTCGGAGGTCGCGCTGAGTGCCGTTCTGGTGCGAGCAGAGGGGCAAGCCCACTTGCCGATCTACTATGTTAGCCAGGCGCTCCACGACGCTGAGACACGTTATACACCATTGGAGAAGATCGCCTACGCCCTTGTCATGAGTGTACGTAAGCGGAGGGCTTACTTCTTCGATCACAAAGTGGAAGTCCTAACAACTCTACCTCTAAGACAAGTCCTGCACCGACCGGACACCAACGGGCGACTCCTCAAGTGGTCGCTGGAGATCGCCCAATACGGTATCACCTACGCTCCTCGCACAGCGATCAAGGGTCAAGCTCTGGCGGACTTCGTGGTGGAATTAACTTTCCCTCACAGTCCAACCCAGGTCGGCCGACTTTCCTGGAAGTTATATGTGGATGGCTCATCGACCAATTCGAGAGCAGGGGCAGGGATTGTCCTCATCAGCCCCGACGATCAGAGTTTCACAAATGCTGTGCGTTTCGGTTTTCGTGCGACCAACAATGAAGCTGAATACGAAGCTTTGGTAGGCGGGCTTGATCTAGCCCTCGCCCTGAATGTTCGTCGCCTCCATATCTTCATGGACTCCCTTTTGGTCGTAAACCAAGTCAAGGGAGAATATGAGGCACGCGGCGAACAGATGGTCAAATACCAAGAGCTGGTCGCCGAAATGTGCACAAAATTTGAAGAAGTACTAATCGAACAAGTCCCGAGAGAGCACAACTCCCAGGCCGATGCTCTTTCCAAGCTAGCATCATCGGATGGGGCAGCCGACTTCTCCAATATCCAAATCACAAAGTCAGCAAGGCCGGCGATCGACAGAAATCTGGTTACCACGGTCGCCATCGCCGAGGAAAATTGGATGACTCCGTTCATCAAATACTTAAAGGACGGAACGGTCCCTGACGACCGCGTTAAAGCTCGCCAACTCCAGCTTCGTGCGACCAGATATACCCTATTGGACGATCGGCTTTACAAGAGAGCCTTCAGCCTTCCCCTCCTCAAGTGTATCACACCGGAGGAAGGTCGGCTCGTTTTAGCTGAGATCCATGACGGGATTTGTGGAAACCATGCGGGCGGGCGAGCCCTCATCCATAAGACAACCAGACAAGGATTTTTATGGCCATCACTTCGGAAAGATGCGATCGCCTATGCCAGATCGTGTCATAGATGTCAGATAATGGGCCCCAACATTAAACTATCACCCGAACAACTCACCTCCATGTATAGCCCTTGGCCATTTGCGCAATGGGGCATCGACCTTATAGGTCCCTTGCCGACGGCTCCAGGGGGCTGTAAGTTCGCCATCGTAGGGGTCGATTATTTCACCAAATGGGCTGAGGCCGAACCGCTCAACAAGATCGGCCAAGAGCAAGTGATCAAGTTTATATGGAAAAACATCGTATGCCGATTCGGTTTGCCCCAGGCCATCATCTCCGACAACGGGAAACAGTTCGACGGCTTAGAAGTCATGCAATTCTGTGAGAAGTGGGGAATCAAAAGGTTATTCTCGGCGCCCTATCACCCTCAGACGAACGAGCAGGTAGAGGCAGTGAATAAGATCCTCAAACACACGATTAAAGCGCGACTCGAATCCAGGCAAGGGCGTTGGGCGAGCGAGCTCCCAGACGTTTTGTGGTCCTACCGAACGACGACCTGCAATTCAACCGGAGAAACCCCATTCGCCCTTGCCTTCGGAACAGAAGCGGTGATTCCTTCGGAGATGGCCGTCCTCAGCCATCGAACCGAGCAGGAGATGAGGACCGACAACGATGTAGCCCGACGAATCGACCTAGACATGCTCGAAGAAAGACGGCTGACCTCAGAAATGAAGAACACAATCCACAAAAGGAGAGCCGAGAAGTTCTTCAATTCAAAGGTCAAAGAAAGAAGATTTCAAGTGGGCGATCTCGTCCTTAAGAAGATCCAAACCCACACAGGCGTTTTTGGTCCGAATCGAGGGACCTTCAGAGTATCCAGATGGCTAACTAAAGGAGCCTACGAACTGGAACATCCTGACGGTACTCCGGACCAATACCCCTGGAACGCCGTGCATCTGAAAAGATACTACCAGTGATAATTTTGTATTCAATTTCAATGATGTACAAGGAATATAATGAGATTTTTTCCTATCCCATCTATTCTGGCGGTCGCCCCACCAGGCATATCGCATACCGCCGACGATCGCTGATCACGAAGATCCTAGGTAAAATTAATGCAGCCATGGTCCTGGAGGTCGATGGAACCGACAGCTTCGCCCATGCAAGGTTCCTTTGGGCTGAGATCGCCCGCCCTTCGTTTAAATACGAGGCCGGAGTAGCCGAAGGACCCTCCAAAATAATCAGTAGGCACGATCGCACGTCCTCAAGGTACATCATCTAACATGGTGAACCCGAACAATGCGACGTGCCATTACCCCCGTCTCAACGTACACCGTCGAGGGTCGCCATCTTCATGGCGGGCCGAGGTGGAAGCAGAGCTGACAAGCCGCGGACGTGGTGTCGAATAAGCCGACAACACTCCGCGCAAGGACTCCTTCAGACCGAGATCGCCCGCCTTTCGTTTTAACACAAGGCAGGCGTAGCCTAACGGAGGACCCTCACAAAAAGTGAGTCGCGGGATACACAATATCCCTCGCACACGAAGACACGATTGGGGAGATCGGTCCATCGAACACCCCAACCACACATGACTCTTCAGAATCGGAAAAATAAAGATAGCTCGCCAGACAGACTAGTCTTTGTTTCCTTACTTACAATAAGTGAACAAAAACAAGGGGGCAGGGATAGGTCGAGCTAATCTCAAATACGATCGAACAAAGAGGAACCACACTCGATCGGCTTCGCTCAAAAACATGCAAGGCGATCGGGGTCGTCCGACAAAAATTACAAGTAAGAATTCCGATTCAAAACATGTCAATGCTTTCAACACTCAGACGATCGGTCGGATGAGCAAAACGACGAGAGCAACCATACACGTACTCGTAAAAATTGCACGCAAAAACATTCAAAGGGCGATCGTATATAAAGAGACAGTATGAAAAGAGGAACATTTTATTCATAACACGAGTTTCATACATTACGGGGCCCGAAGGCATTACAAAAGGAAAACAAAAGGTACAAAGTAACAGAGGAAAACAAAAATGTCTCTCAAGGCCCCGCCGGCTGACCATCGCCCTCAGGTTGCGGATCGGCTTCGGCCTCGGGATGAATGAGTTTACCCGTATACCAACTCAAGTCGATCCCGAAGTCGGCTAAGTCAAGGATCGGCAAGGAGAACTCCGGGTGCAGAGGATTCGCGAGGGCGTACGATTTGAAGCTCTCCATCAAGGGACCGATCTCGATCCCTGCCTTTTTTGCGGCTCGAACAGCGTCAGCATAGGCCAAGTAATAGGCAAACTCGCCGGCGAGCGCCACATTTTGGTAGGGATCGGTCTCGATCGCCTTCGGTTGGCCTTTCAACTCCACGGCCGTCTTCTCAGCCTCCGCCAGCTCGACAACCTTGGCGGCATTCTCACCCTGGGCCTTCTCCAGCTCCTTCTTCGCCACGTCCAGCTCACCGCTGAGCCGATCCACCATCGCCTTCAGTCCGGCCGCCTCCTCCTGCGACGCCGCGAGCTTCTGGCGGGTTTCTTTCTCCTCATCACGGGACCGATCGGCAGCCTCCTTAGAGCGGCTCAGCTCCTGCTTCAATCGATCCACGTCCTGCTTAGCCCTTTTGGCCGTCTCCTCATACTCCTTCTCCATAGACCGGATCCGGTTGGCATCCTCGATATTTTTGTTCCGGGCGGCCTCGAGGTCGCGATGGAGATGAGCAGTGGAGGGTCGCCCCTCAAAATCCCTAGCAGCTTGGACGGCCATCGTTGCCGTCTGAAGAGCCAGGGCAACAGTCACCTGCATGGCGTATCCAGATCGCCGACGAGCGATCGCATCAAGATCGGTCGCCCAAGCCTTGGGCAGAGAGGTGATAGCCTGGCGAACGTAAGCAGGGACTTCGAGAGACTGTTGCGGAGCCTTGCTCGACAGAAAGTCCAGCACCATGGGAGCAACGTCCGGATCGGCAAGACGAACCCTGCAGCGCAAACCAAGGAAACCAAGGAGTTAGCCTAAACCTTACTCAGAACAACTAGCTCGGAAAGTTCAAACCATTCTCACCTGTTGACCAGCTCTGGATCACGGCCGAAATAGGGCTTTCCCCGAGAAGTCTCGGCTTCAGCGATCGCCGTCCTTTTCAAGAAGCCGGCAGGTGTCCTGGAGCTGGATGCCGATGGCCTGGGACCAGACCCCTCCGCCATCGGAACGGAAGAAACAGGGGGAGCGGCGATCGGCGGCTCCAAAATAGCTAAATCCGCCTCAGCCGACGGAAGGGACCCCTCCGGCCTCCACCTCTTGCGGTTGCGCTGAAGTTGTTCCTCACCTTGAGATTCCAGTTCGGCGACCGGCACCGCAGCGGGCCTCACCACAGGGGCAGGGCGAGACGACGTCGCAGCAACGCGACCCGTTTTCTTTCCCAGATGAAGGCGACTGATAAAACCGGGATTAGACATGGCAATCTCCTGCGGTAGCTCGGCGAAACGGGGAAAATAAATCTCTGCCAAAGAAGAAACTCAAACAAGTTAGACACTTGCTTAGACATGGAGACCTCTTGGAGACGATCGCCACGCAGAAGAGAGTAGATGAAAAGTCATACCAGGGGCCTTCAGGTGGCGAGGGAAGCGAAACAGTCGAGCTCCCAACCGATGAGATTCGTGGCTGACTGATTGAACGTCTTTATTGGAATCCGGCAATGCGCGAATCCGCTCCCAGACGATCGAGAAATCAAAGGGGAGATCGTCGATCGATGGAACAAGGGATCCTGCAAAAATGGAAATAAATTAGATCAGTCCAAGGAGTATCCAAATAAAGGGAGAATGGAAACCCTTACTTGGATTCCTCTCCCGAAAATTGGTGGGGATATCCAACTCCTCCTCCGGCGATTCGCTCGATGCCGACCTCCATGCACCACCAACCCAGCACCACCTTGTCAGGTCGCCCCGAGTCTTGCTCGGCACCCCAATGACCACCCTACCCTGGCGACCTTGGATATGGTAACCGCCGATCGATCCCTTCTGCACAGTCAGCTTAAAAAGATAATTCATCTCCAGCGCAGAAGGCAAGCGAAACAACCTGTGACCGCCAAACAATGTCAATGTGCTGATAATCTGCAGCCAGGCGTTCGGCGTCAACTGAAGAGGCGCCAAATTCCAGGCGATCAGCAGATACGAAATGGCGAACGGCAAGGGAAACCGTAGTCCGGAAGCCAGGGTCATTTCGTTGATGGCGACCATACCCTCGGGAGGCTGGTCAGCACGTTCGTTCTCGGAGGGCACGTGCAATGACACATCAGAGGGGATATGATATTTGACCCTCCAGCGGGTCATGTCCTTCCAGGTCGCCGAACTCCGAATCTGACCAAGAGTCCATTGAGACGGGTCAGCAGCCCGAAACTCCGTCCGCTTCACATGTACGTAGGGATGAGCGGCGGAGTAAGCCTCGAAATCAAACTCCGGACAGGGCCCGGAAATCCCCTCCATAAGTTTAGCAAAAGCCGTATAGACGGGGCCGGAGACGCTATCTTTTTCCCAAGACAAACACATCAGTTCGTCTTCCTCCACCGGCGACGCATCTCGCTCCTCCGCCGCCGCAGATCCCGCCACTACGGCCTCGTTGAAAAGCTCCTCAAGCTCTGCGGGTGCAATCCCCGCACGAATAGCCTCTACGGCCGTTTCCACGGGGATTCCCACAGGAATTCCCTCCCGGTCCAATGGCCGCGGCGGCGAAGTGCTTCCGGCCTCGAAGACCTTAGATCCTCCCGACATATTCTCAAAAATTAAGGGAGAAAGAAAAATTGGGTTTCTTACCTAAAGAAAGGAAGACGGTCGGCACAACAAGCTCCGTAAATTCTGCGAATTTCAAATGCATGGATACAAAGGACGCGTAAAAAAGTGAAGGAGAAGAAGCACAGGCCCTTTTATAGATGGAGACGAGGGTCTAAATGCAAATAGGAGAAACCTCGAGGGCTGGATCGCAACCGTCACGTGGGGACGCATTAAATGCCGCCCTCGAATCCCGCAGACGCGTCTTTTCGAGGGCATGCCAACCGACAAGACCGACAAAACCGTCGGACTCCCCCAACAGCGGCGCGACGCGTGTCCCTGCCACGTTAGAAAGCCCGCCTTCTTTTCCCGCTGCTCCCGACGCAAAAGAAGGTCGTCCATATTTGAAGTCAGATCGGCTGATCGTTTAAACATTGGCGATCGCCAACAGTGCCACCTCACCCCGTGTTTTCAACATCGAGGCGAGCTGGGGGGCAATTGTTGTGCGGCGGTTAATACGCCTCGATAGGCGATCGACATCACGATCAGAAAAGCCAACCATGAAAGACATACTCCGGACAAACGCCTAGAGTTCGGCATAATGCGGCGATCGTCTTTTGGTAACCAGCGATCGTCTTTTGATATCTGGCGATCGTCTTTAATGAGCGGACCAGAGGCGATCATCTCATGCCACGTGGGGATCCAGCATCCGTCAAAGTCGTCGAAGACCGAATCTTGGACGATGGCCCACCCGCGGATCTTCAAAGGACACCGACAGATAGGATCATTGACCCCAGCCTGTCACCTACCACACCTATCGACAAGGCCGCCGAAAGGTACGAAGTGGGCCCTCCTCGGACAGCGACTCGCAACGCGTGCTGGCGTCCCATTGGTTCACCCAGCTGGCCTCCAACTGCAACCTCGAACCTCAAGGGAACAGGCCCACGTGACAGGACGATCGGCCATTTTATTTTAATATAGAAAACGGCGATCGCCCGCGATCGCCTGAGGGATCCCAACTACCTTGTCCCCTATAAATAGAGGACTCACTGCTGCGGCCAGAGAGACGCGAATTCTACTACGAATTAAGTGCAAAATACACACAAAAGAGAGAATCAAAGGCTCTTTTGGCAACCACTAACACATTCATAGTGATATTCATACACATTCATCATATATCCCAAGCAAGAACTCACAGATTTATCTATCTGGTTCTTCCGGCAATCTACGCGCTCTAAAGCCTAGATAACTAGAAGTCTTTACACTTCTTGTATTAGATTCTAACATTAATATTTGTACTCGAAAGTATATTTATTAATAACATCTCGCGAGAGCATTCAAGCCCGAGATTAACAACCCCGGCAAATCTTGTGTTATCTATTTTCTCACGGAAGTGTTCTCGCATTTGTTTGTTACTCGATCATTCCAGCAATACTATCTCCGGATAATATTTTGGGTAACAACACCATGGAAACGGTTCGTTCATATCATCCGTCATCAATACATATATGAATACCGTGGAACCTCATCAGAGGCTACGGAACCCTCAGAGGACCCGTCAGCCCGTCCCGGAGTGGTTAATTCATATTATCCATGGAATCGCACCAGAGGCTACGAAACCCTCAGAGGACCCGTCGGCCCGTCCCGGAGTGGATATAAATAATCATGCCATTAATATTTTGTTGTGTCAAGAAATAACACCTTCCGACCGGCGATCGTCTAGGAGGTCAGGCGACCGAGTCACTGCCGATCGTCCAAGACAGAACTGCCGATCAGCGACCAGGCGACCGAGCCTTAACCCAGCGGACATGCTAGGCAGCGGCCGAAGGTCGGGGCGAATCCCGGTGCCGAGCGATCGACATCAAGACGATCGCCTCTCGGTACTCGGCGACCGACCCTTGGCGACCGACCGTCTCTCGGCACCTGGCGACCTACCCTTGGTGACCGACCATTAGCGACCTACCCTTGGTGACCGACCATTGGCGACCTCCATCCACTGGCCGATGGCGACCTCGGATGATCAGCTAGAAACGACCGCTCATGTCGATCACCACCGACGGACATCCAGTCGGCGAAGGCCGAGCCTCAAGACTGGCACCACGTGCAAATGCCGAGACAAGATCCGCGAATCTCGGGCCATTGACCACAGCCTGGCAGAATCTCTCCACCAGCCGACAAGCCGCCGAAAGCTGTCAGTAGGGCCGCATGTTGACTGGCTCCGGACACGTTCTGGCCCCTTATTGGTCCGCCCAGCTGGCTGCCCGCTGGAGCTTTGGACTTTAGCCCGACAGCCAGCATCTTACTTGGACTTTAGCCCGACAGCCCAGGAGATCGCCCCATTAAAGTATTGGCCGGCAGACGATCGGCAGATTATTTTACTGGCCGGCGGGCGATCGGCCGCAAAAGGACAGGACCCGGCTGTCCCTATATAAGCAAGGCTCCCTGCACTTGGACACTTCTTCAACTCCCTTCGGATTTCACACTATACAGAAGCAAACATCAAGCACTTGGCTAATCTCCAACTCTTGGCAACAGCTATCATTCGGTCTTACTTCTCCTGGCCTTTCTCCTCGAGCAGATTACCGGCAGGGACGAAGAACACCGAGCTTCGCTCAAGAGCCGGATTAACAGAGTCTTTTTACACTCATTGTATTTAGATTTCTCTCATTAATACTTGTATCCACGAATATTCGTATTAATAACATCTCGCGAGAGCATTCAAGCCCGGGCCTAACAAACCCGGCAAATCTTGTATTATTTATCTTCTCTCGGAAGTGCTCCCGCAATTGTTGTTTGTTGTCCGTCTTCCAGCAGTATTAATCTTCGGATAAATATTTTGGGCAACAACATATTTCATACTTTCAAAGTCGAGAACGCACATTCATAAATATATACTTGCCTTGAATAGTCGACGACGCAATGAACGATTCATGTATATTCGTATAAAAATGACAACGAGGGCGGACCACAACCAAACCCTCTCGATTCCGTAAAAATCACGAAATATACCATGAATCCATAGGGAAACTAAGAATACCAACAAGATTAATCATATTCATCATGAATTAATCAACAAAACGGAATGAATCGGACGAAAACGCGAAAACCCCCAAATTCCCGAAATTAGGGTTCTAAGGAGGATTACCTTGATTCGCTGTATCAAAGGATGATAACGGATGATTGATTGATGATATAACCTAAAGAACTTCATGGATTTGTTGTTAAATAACATGGCTTCGAGGTTCCCACGACCACCTCCGAGGAAGAGAAAGGAAAGGTTGAGAAAAATGGCCAAAAACCTGTGTGCAGGGCCATAAATAGGCTGCACAGTGTGCCGCGGCCCAGCGGGAGTGTGCCGCGGCACAGGCCCAAAAATGGCTCCCAGTGGTCGGCAGTGTGCCGCGGCCCGGCCGGCGTGTGCCGCGGCACCCGGTACAGTCGGTTTGGCCGAAAAATGCCACAGAGTGTGCCGCGGCCCTGCCAGCATGTGCCGCGGCCCACGGTGCTGTAACACCCCCAATCCACTCAGGGATATTATACGCCGTAGACCCTTTCCTCAAGGATCTACCAGGCTGGTAACAACAATCGAACAACTCGACAATGCCTTTAAGGCTAAAAAGACTCAATAGACCGATTTGGCCTTTCAATAAATACATACAACTTAATTACAATACATGCCCACGCAGGGGTCGAATACAAAATGCTCCTGTACAACGGGAAAAAAAATACTGCAGCGGAAATAAAATGCAACTAAACCAATAACATCATACGGATCCTCGTGTGATTAGTATCGTTCATCTTTCATCATCCTTCGTGCCGACCTTGTGCTATGCTCCAAAACCTGAATGCAAAAACAGACATCCACCCCCCGAATACTCGGGGGTTAGCAAAACTCCACTGTTTTGCTAGTGCAAATACAAAGTGCAAATACGAGCCATATAATTCAAGTTCCACGAATAACAATAACCAGGAATCCTTAAAGATTAAAATACCACGAAACGAATACTTCCCGAGGCAAGAATTTGAGTAAAACTTTCCAAATCCGAAAGATCACAAATAACGAGAATGGTTTGCAAAATGGTTTAAAATACCCTCGGGAGTTTTAATAGAAAACAAATTAGGATTATCAAATCCTTCTCTTTCCAAAATCAACAGGGTCACAGCCCAAAGGTTTTATTTTCGCAAATAGAAAACCGACAACAATTCACAGGGCCAGAGCCCAACATCACGTGTCCTCAACGGACATAAAATCAACAAAACGTAATCACGCACGCGCATCGCATAGGACCGGGACGCTACCACAGACATCCCACCCGAGGCCTCGAAGGACCCTCCCGAGCTGGCTAGCGAAACAATTCACAACATATCACAACCATAAGTTATCTTGACATCGTACTCGCAAGTACCGATTCTCGGAGCCCTCTACAGACCTACCCGATTAGATAACCTTATGGTCAAATCATATCAAATGGCCGTACTCGCAAGTAACGCGCCGCCGGAGGCCTCACGGGTCCCTACCCGGTAAACATCAATCGAATATACCCACAAGTTATCGTGACATCGCACTCGCAAGTGACGATTCTCGGTGTAATATCCGGTATTTTTCTTTTCCCTTGTATTTTCATTTTTAGTATATTTCTCGGTCATAGTGACCCTCGTGTACCTTTCAGTGTGTCCTTCCTGTCAACTGTTTAACTGTATTCTCGTTATTGTGGTGCGGAACCGCCGTTTCGGGGTTGCCGTGGATCCATTTCGTGTTATTGGTTCCCAAATATTGATTCCTATCGTTTTATTCTCTTTCCGGATCATTTTTTATCATTTTGGGACCCAAAAGGGGGTGTGGGCCGCGGCACAAGATGTGTGTGCCGCGGCACACAAATTTCTTCAGTTGTTGGCCAAACGAACTGTACTGTGTGCCGCGGCACACCCATCCGGTGCCGCGGCACAATGCCAAGCCAGTGCCGCGGCACACTCGTGTGACATCTGCGACCCAAACCCGCCTGTCAGCGGTGCGCGGCTGCGCAAGAGCACACCGCCGAACCACAGGAGTAATTTTTGGCACAGGCCGCGGCACACCTCAGCTGTGCCGCGGCACACAATGCGGTCAACCCCCTATAATTGTGTCGTTTTGAGCGTCCGCTGCTCATTTCCTTCTTCTTCCTGCAACGCGAGAGAGAGTGAGAGAGAGGGGGAGAGTTCTTCATCATTATTCATTGAGGGGTTGATTTTCATCATTTTTCTTCGGTAGTGAAGCCCGGACAATCAATCCAACGCGTGTTCTACGGATCTTAGTACTTGAATCTCCAAAGGTAATATTTCTTGAAACCCTCCCTTTTGGATAATTGGGGATTTTGGGGTTTTTGTCCGATTCTTTCCGTTTTGTTGATGGATTCTTGATGAATATGATTAATCTTGTTGATATCATTAATTTTCCTACGGATTCATGGTATATTTTCATAGTTTTGCGGAATCGAGGGGGGTTTGGTTGTGGTCCGCCCCCGTTGTTATTTTGTGCGAATATACATGAATCGTAGGCGGGTTTTCGGGTGTATTCCATTTCCGTATTCGGCCAGAGTTGGTTATAATTATGTTCTTCGAATCGTTAGGTTCGGTTCCGTTGATTCCTAGTGTTCGTCGGTGATTATCCTTTCTGTTCGTTGCGTCATCAAAATATTCAAGGCAAGTATTCTTGGAAACCCTTAAGCTTAACGTGAAATGGTAATGTATATTGTGTGTGCGTTACTCACCTCGGGATGGTCCGACGGGGCCTCGAGGGAATCTATGGCTTCGTCCTGGATTCATGAGTTTGATTCGCTAGCCAGCTCGGGAGGGTCCTTAGAGGCCTCGAGTGGGATTCGTGGCTTCATCCCGGTCCTAGGTGACGTGTGGTGCTTGGTTTGTTTTATGAATGTGGCCAGCTCGGAAGGGTCCTTAGAGGCCTCGAGTGGGATTCGTGGCTTCGTCCCGGTCCTAGGCAAATTAATTGTGACTGTTTGTTTCCGGAAAAGACATGTCTGGTTTTGGTTTTTGAAATAATATTGGTGCATGTACTATGAAATGTGTAAGCGATTGGTTTGCCTTGATTACTTGTACTAGCGTAATTGCTAACCCCTCTGGGGACCCGTTTTGGGGAAATTCTTGTTATGGATTTCAGGTTATGATTATCCGGACGAGCGGGCACAGACGATGCGAGGACGTTGGCCTGGGTCGTTGACATGTGCATTTGGGTCTTTCTATTTCTTTTGTCCATTTCGATTTGGTTGTTCTAATAATTATAAACTCATAGAGTGTACTCGCGAGTACTTATGCTTTTCATTTCAAACTCCGTATTGTGCTACTTTTAAATTGTTACATTGTTGGTTGATGATCATTTCGCCGGTTGCTCAGGTCGTAACTTTTTATGTCTTATAATTAAATGTGTGTCCTCGCTAACCGGGATGGTTAGTCGAGTGGAGTTTTCTTGTTTGTAGCCTGGTGGGTCCCATGTGGGGGGTCCACGGCGCTGTAATATACTCTGAATATCTCGGGGTGTTACAGAAAATGGTATCAGAGCTCTAGGTTTATGGATACCTAGGCTTGTTGGTTATTTGGGTGTAGTCGTGTTTTGTTTTGCACATTGTCACACCGCTGCCAGCATCCCAGTACTTCCAGTGCTCATAAGTTTTCTTATTCGGCTCTTTTGTTTCTTGCATTGTATTTCCACTTTTGAATCGTAGTTGCTTTTCCTCCCTTACTCATCATCGATATACTTCTGTTATCTCTCAACATCAGTATGGATGCCGGAGGAAACCGTGGTCATGGTCGTGGTCGTGGATGCGGCCGGGGACGTGGGGCAGCCGGTGGGGCGGCCACGTCACATTCTTCGGGAGCCGGCAGTACCGGTCACCGTCACAGCCATGCTTCTTCTCAGGAGCGCGCCGATCTTGGTATTGCGGCTGTTATGCAGCAAATGGTTAACCAGATGGCGGCTATAGCTCAGGTGGTCCAGAACCCCGATCAGGCCCATGCTAATCGGGGCGGATCGGATCGTTGGCTTCAGGATGTCATCAAGATGCATCCTCCCCAGTTTTCGGGAGCTTCGGACCCGATCGGCTGGGAAGGGTGGATCAAGGAGATATCCAAAGTATTCACTGCTACCAACTGCCCCGAGGACCGTAAGGTCCCTATTGCTCAATATTTTCTCACGGGAGATGCTACAGATTGGTGGGAGGCCGTTGGTCCCAAAGATCATGTTTCTTCATGGGCCGAATTTCAAGAATTGATGGAGATCGAATATTGTCCGTGGCCGGTCAGACAGGCTCGAGTGCATGCTTTCTATGATGCTCAACCACGGGATATCCCCGTATCTCAGGCCATTGCCGACTTTAACAAGGAGTTGGGTTATGTGAAGACCCAAGTTGTCGAGGAGAGCGACAAGATTTTCCATTTTTCCAGGAGGATGAAACTGTCCATTCGGGACTATATGTCTGGGCTCGTCTGTACTACCCTGAAGGATTATCAGAGTCGAGCCCTTGCTTACGATATGTCGGTGACCGCTAGCGATTTGGCTCGTGAGAGCAAGAAGCAGAAGTCGGTCGGAAATTTTTCTGGTCCCAAGAGTGGAGGCCAGCAGAAATCTCAGGCTGCAAATATTTCTACGGGCGGTTCGGCTCGTTTCTCTGGGAGCTTTCGGAGTGCCGCCGGAACCGTCGTCCGGGACCCCAAATGCTTTAACTGTGGCAAGCCAGGCCACGTGAACCGGGATTGTCTTCGTCCACCTTTAACTTGTCATACTTGTGGTCAGTCGGGCCACAAGGCTTCTTTTTGTGAGAAACTCAGACAGTTTCGCGGCGCCCGTTCTTCTCACCCAGCACCTATGGAGCCGAGTGTGAACTAGGGCTCATTTGCTCCGCCGCCTCCACCGAGTGTCGGCCGAGGTAGGGGTCATGGTCAACCCGCTAGAGGAGGAGCTTCCAGTGTCGGCTCCGCCCAGCCGCGTATATACGAGATGAGGAGGGCCGATGACCCAGTAGCTACTGTGGCGACAGGTACCGTTCGTATCCATTCTCATCCTGTCGGTGTACTTTTTGATTAGGGTGCTACGCATTCATTCATTTCTCTAGAGTGTGTACGCCGTTTGAGTCTCGACTTCTTGTCACCTTGCGAGCCTTTCATCGTTAAACTTCCTAGCGGTGATAGAATTGTCGGTGATCGAGAAGTCCGGGACTGTTCTGTGATCATTTGTGAGAGGGCTTGGCTCTCTAATCTTATTGTTGTGAGTATCGAGGGCGAGGATTTAATTCTCGGGAATGATTGGCTCGAGCGGCATGGTGCAATCATGAACTACCGCACGAGGATCATTACCATGTTAGCCGAGGACGGCACTGAACACTCTTTCGCGGGGCGAAAGAGAAACCAGAAGTTTGTTATTAACGCCTTGAAGGCGGTGAAACTCCTGCGAAAGGGGTGTACTGGTTATTGGTGCTACGCCTTGAAGGCGGAGAATGGTGGAGTCGAGTTTTCGTCGATTCCAGTCGTTAGTGAGTTTCCTGATGTATTTCCTGACGAGTTGCCGGGATTGCCACCGGATCGTGAGGTTGAGTTTGTTATAGAATTAGAGCCGGGTGCGGCTCCGATTTCGAAGGCGCCGTATCGCATGGCACCTTCAGAGATGGCCGAGTTGAAGAAACAGTTGAGTGAACTTCTGGAGTCGGGGTATGTTCGACCGAGCGCCTCGCCTTGGGGCGCACCGGTCTTGTTTGTGCGTAAGAAGGATGGTTCACTACGTTTGTGTATCGACTATCGCGAACTAAACAAAGTGACCATCAAGAACAAGTACCCTTTGCCGAGGATTGACGACTTGTTCGATCAGTTGCAGGGAGCTGCGGTGTTCTCGAAGATTGATTTAAAATCGGGGTACTATCAGCTCCGGGTGAGGGAGTCCGACGTGCCAAAGACAGCCTTTCGGACGAGATACGGGCATTATGAGTTTGTAGTTATGCCTTTCGGGTTAACTAATGCGCCGGCGGTGTTCATGCAATTGATGAACAAAGTCTTTATCGAGTATTTAGATAAGTGTGTCGTCGTCTTCATTGACGATATTCTTATTTATTCGAGGAATGAGGAAGAGCATGCCCATCATTTGCGGATAGTGTTAGACATTTTGAGGGCCGAGCAACTCTATGCGAAGTTCTCGAAATGTGAGTTCTGGCTGAAGGAAGTGATGTTTCTGGGTCACGTGATTTCAGCCGAGGGAGTTCGAGTGGATCCGCAGAAGATTGAGGCAGTGTTGGATTGGGCATCGCCCACAAATGTGAAGGAGGTCCGTAGTTTCTTGGGTTTGGCTGGCTACTACCGTAGGTTTGTCGAGGGTTTCTCAAAACTAGCTCGGCCACTAACACAGTTGCTCCAGAAATCCGAGAAGTTCGTCTGGACCGATGAGAGGCAGTCGAGTATCGAGGAGCTGAAGAAGCGTTTGACTTCAGCCCCGGTTTTGGCGTTGCCGTGTGGCAACGAGGGATTCGCCGTTTATAGCGATGCTTCGGGCCAGGGTCTTGGGTGCGTATTGATGCAGCACGGCAAGACCATTGCCTATGCGTCGAGACAGTTGAGACCGTATGAGCTTAACTACCCTACTCATGATTTGGAGTTAGCGGCAGTCGTTTTTGCGCTCAAGATTTGGCGTCACTATCTTTTCGGCTCTGCATGTCAGATTTTTACCGATCATAAAAGTCTGAAATATATATTTACTCAGCGGGAGTTGAATATGAGGCAGAGGAGGTGGTTAGAGCTGATTAAGGATTATGACCTCGAAATCCTTTATCATCCGGGCAAGGAGAACGTCGTAGCCGACGCCTTGAGTCGGAAACCGATTGCGTTGCGAACGCTTGAGCTCCTCACGTCTCAGTCTGAGCTTCGGCGGGCTTTGATTGAGTTTGGTGTTGAGGTTTTGTTGCCTAGAGCTGCCGGGCAACTTTGCGCTTTAGAGATTTCGTCGTCTTTGATCGATGAAATTAAGCTGAAACAATTAGAGGATCCGATGATTACTCAAATCCGAGAGAACGTTCTTAAGGGAAAGTCTCCTGGGTTTGTGATTCACGAGGATGGTGTTTTGAGATTCAGTCGGCTTTGTGTCTTTGAACGATCCGAGTTGCGGCCAGTATTTTGCGTGAGGCCCATTCCACACCCTATTCCGTTCATCCCGGTTCGAGTAAGATGTACAAGGACACGAGGAGGAACTTCGTGGAATGATATGAAGGAGGAGGTCGCACGCTTGTGGCGAGATGTTTGACTTGCCAAGAGTCAAAATCGAGCATCGTGACCAGCCGGTTTATTGCGATCACTTCCGTTCCTAATGGAAATGGTAAGATATATCGATGGATTTCATTACGAGTTTGCCGAGATCGAGATCGGGCATGAATATGGTTTGGGTGATTGTTGATCGTCTGACCAAGTCGGCACATTTTCTGGGCATCAAGGACACTTGGGGCCCGGAGAAATTGGCTCGTGTGTTTATCGCGCAGATTGTGAAACTTCACGGTACTCCGAAGTCTATTGTTTCGGATCGTGATGGCCGTTTTGTATCGCACTTTTGGCAGGCGGTGCATAAGGCGTTGGGTACCCGTTTGCATTTGAGTACCTCTTTTCATCCCCAGTCAGATGGACAGTCGGAATGCACTATCCAGACATTCGAGGACATGTTGCGTGCTTGTGCCCTCGATTGGAGTAGCGACTGGGAAGAGCATTTGCCATTGA
Source organism: Orobanche coerulescens (assembly GCA_033398695.1). Lineage (NCBI taxonomy): Eukaryota > Viridiplantae > Streptophyta > Magnoliopsida > Lamiales > Orobanchaceae > Orobanche > Orobanche coerulescens. Next base: position 13,736,186 of record CM065817.1, read on the forward strand.
TCGAATTCACGTACAACAATAGTTGGCACGCGTCGATTCGGATGGCACCGTATGAGGCACTTTATGGGCGACGATGTCGATCGCCAATTTGTTGGAATGAGGCGTCCGATTTGGTCGGGACCGAGCCGGATGTCGTTTTAGAGACGAGGCGGAAGATAAAATTAATTCGGGAATGGATGTTGATGGCCCAGAGTCGACAGAAGTCATATGCCGATGTCCGTCGTCGACCTTCAGAATTCGAGGTGGGAGACCACATTTTGCTGAAGGTGTCGCCGACGAGAGGGGTTTTCCGTTTCGGGAAGAAGGGGAAGTTGAGTCCGAGATTTATTGGACCCTTCGAGATTCTCGAGCGGGTCGGTGGGTTAGCATACCGTTTGGCGTTACCCCCGGCCTTGAGTCACATTCATAGCGTTTTTCATGTTTCCCAGCTGAGGAAATATGTTCCGGATCCTAGTCACGTCATCGATTATGGCGAGATTGATATTGCTGAAGATATTACTTTTGAGGAGCGTCCTTTGAAGATTTTGGAGCATCGTGAGAAACGACTGAGACATAAGACCATCCCTTTAGTCATAGTGCAGTGGTCGAGACACGGTGTCGAGGAAGCAACTTGGGAAACCGAGGATAGCATGCGTGCTAGGTACCCTGAGTTGTTTGTTTCTTCAGTTTCGTGACGAAACTTATTTTTAGAGGGGTAGAATGTAATATCCGGTATTTTTCTTTTCCCTTGTATTTTCATTTTTGGTATATTTCTCGGTCATAGTGACCCTCGTGTACCTTTCAGTGTGTCCTTCCTGTCAACTGTTGAACTGTATTCTCGTTATTTTGGTGCGGAACCGCCGTTTCGGGGTTGCCGTGGATCCATTTCGTGTTATTGGTTCCCAAATATTGATTCCTATCGTTTTATTCTCTTTCCGGATCATTTTTTTATCATTTTGGGACCCAAAAGGGGGTGTGGGCCACGGCACAAGATGTGTGTGCCGCGGCACACAAATTTCTTCAGTTGTTGGCCAAACGAACTGTACTGTGTGCCGCGGCACACCCATCCGGTGCCGCGGCACAATGCCAAGCCAGTGCCGCGGCACACCTATCCGGTGCCGCGGCACACTCGTGTGACATCTGCGACCAAAACCCGCCTGTACCGGGTGCCGCGGCACACGCAGGCCGTGCCGCGGCACACTGCCGAACCCTGGGAGTAATTTTTGGCCTGTGCCGCGGCACACCTCAGCTGTGCCGCGGCACACAATGCGGTCAACCCCCTATAATTGTGTCGTTTTGAGCGTCCGCTGCTCATTTCCTTCTTCTTCTTCCTGCGACGCGAGAGAGAGTGAGAGAGAGGGGGAGAGTTCTTCATCATTATTCATTGGGGGGTTGATTTTCATCATTTTTCTTCGGTAGTGAAGCCCGGACAATCAATCCAACGCGTGTTCTACGGATCTTAGTACTTGAATCTCCAAAGGTAATATTTCTTGAAACCCTCCCTTTTGGATAATTGGGGATTTTGGGGTTTTTGTCCGATTCTTTCCGTTTTGTTGATGGATTCTTGATGAATATGATTAATCTTGTTGATATCATTAATTTTCCTACGGATTCATGGTATATTTTCATAGTTTTGCAGAATCGAGGGGGGTTTGGTTGTGGTCCGCCCCCGTTGTTATTTTGTGCGAATATACATGAATCGTAGGCGGGTTTTCGGGTGTATTCCATTTCCGTATTCGGCTAGAGTTGGTTATAATTATGTTCTTCGAATCGTTAGGTTCGGTTCCGTTGATTCCTAGTGTTCGTCGGTGAATATCCTTTCCGTTCGTTGCGTCATCAAAATATTCAAGGCAAGTATTCTTGGAAACCCTTAAGCTTAACGTGAAATGGTAATGTATATTGTGTGTGCGTTACTCACCTCGGGAGGGTCCGACGGGGCCTCGAGGGAATCTATGGCTTCGTCCTAGATTCATGAGTTTGATTCGCTAGCCAGCTCGGGAGGGTCCTTAGAGGCCTCGAGTGGGATTCGTGGCTTCGTCCCGGTCATAGTTGACTTGTGGTTCTTGGTTTTTTTTATGAATGTGGCCAGCTCGGGAGGGTCCTTAGAGGCCTCGAGTGGGATTCGTGGCTTCGTCCCGGTCCTAGGCAAATTAATTGTGACTGTTTGTTTCCGGAAAAGACATGTCTGGTTTTGGTTTTTGAAATAATATTGGTGCATGTACTATGAAATGTGTAAGCGATTGGTTTGCCTTGATTACTTGTACTAGCGTAATTGCTAACCCGTCTGGGGACCCGTTTTGGGGAAATTCTTGTTATGGATTTCAGGTTATGATTATCCGGACGAGCGGACACCTGGACAGTACGAGGACGTTGGCCAGGGTCGTTGACATGTGCATTTGGGTGTTTCTATTTCTTTCGTCCATTTCGATTTGGTTGTTCTAATAATTATAAACTCATAGAGTGTACTCGCGAGTACTTAGGCTTTTCATTTCAAACTCCGTATTGTGCTACTTTTAAATTGTTACATTGTTGGTTGATGATCATTTCGCCGGTTGCTCCGGGCGTAACTTTTTATGTCTTATAATTAAATGTGTGTCCTCGCTAACCGGGATGGTTAGTCGAGTGGAGTTTTCTTGTTTGTAGCCTGGTGGGTCCCATGTGGGGGGTCCACGGCGCTGTAATATACTCTGAATATCTCGGGGTGTTACACTCGGAGCCCTATCCAGACCTACCCGAATTGATAACCTTGTGGTCGAATCATCAATGCATAGAGTTCACAACGACAAGGGTTTCACATTTGCCACAATCACAAATATGTCAAATCATGAGTTAATGCCAACAACACTTAGCAAAACACCACGTCAAACCGTAACGCACCGAAAAGAAACCATATACGTCCACACGCAATACCAAGGGCAACATCAACACCAAACATATCCATAGAATTCACATAGTTCACAAACCACACTATTCACAAAACACACGCGTTTTGAAAGAGGGCCTTTAACAAGGCTAATCAAATCTTTTGAAAGTTCAATTCAAACGACCACACAAACACATTTAGACGATCACCAATTATCATATCCACAAAACAAGAATTATATGGACAAGGTACTTGCCTCACAATCGGCACGCAAGTATCCCGACGAACACGGCTCAACCGGAAAGCTTCGAAACGCCCGATGTTTTCGAAAAGGAAAACGACAACGAACGGAAGGGTTCAACATGGTTTCTTCGCAAGAAACTCGACCCTAACAACATATAATCCATAAATCAACAATCATACGAGGAAGGATAATCGTAGAACGCCCGAAAACCCCTCTATGACATTCTACCGGACACCTTCAAGGCGTCGACCAAGAACTCGACCAAAACAACGAATCGATACGATCCAACCATGGAATAACAAGGGAAAAGATATAAAACATCTAAATAATCATCAATCCATCATAATCCTAAGTTAAATCGGATTAATCGGACGAAAACAACCAAAATACCCAAATTCCCCAAAACTAGATTTCTAGGAAATCTGACCTGATTCGGTAGATCGGAGGATGTTATTGGATGGATGATTGATGATATGAACCTCAAAACTTCATGGATTAATTGTATAACAACACTCCTCCATGCTTAGCACAACCTCAGCCTCGGAAGGGAAGAAGAACGAGTGAGAAATGGCTGAGAAATACGCTGCCAGGCCTTAAATAGGCCGACTGCCGGCCGGGTTACGTACGTAACCGGCCATGGCTTACGTACGTAACCGGCCATGGCCGAACGCACTGCCTGGAAAATGCCGGAACGTTACGTACGTTACCGGCCAGGGCCTTACGTACGTAACCGGCCTTACGTACGTAATCGCCGATCACTACCGCCGCGTTACTCGGCGGTGGCTCGCCCAAAGATGCCCGGCCATGACTCGGCCGGGACCAACTCCGACGGCCCGAACGACCCCGAAACCCGAACCTGAGTACGAATCGAACATACGGTTACGAAGTACTCGCAAAGACGAATCCGAGCACTAAGAGAACACATGATTCCGACCACCCGAAGGCTCGAAATTTGACAACGGAAAGTAATTACCCCAAACTTTGGGAAATTACGAAAATGGCCCAAAACGCCCGAAAATCACGATACGTGATCGAAACACCAAGCCAAAGCTCGCAACATGAATAATAAAATTAAATGAACTTACAAGAAAGTCGAAACAACAGTTTCGGACGAGATTCGCAAGAATCGAACTCAAGTGCGGAAAAACCGCTAAAAAGCACGGAACTCAACAAAACGACACCGAAACGAGCTCGGATGACAAAAAGTGCAGAATTAATCATTCTCGGAATGACGAAACGGTCATGATCGAGTCGTCAAAACGGACTTTCGCCGAAAAAAAGAAATTTACCAAAAATCGAAAATTGCGGATATTACATTCTACCCTCCTTAAAAGAAGTTTCGTCCCGAAACTTAAAATAAGTAGGGAGAAGCAATATCCACTGTCAGGAAAACTCGACGAGATACCCAAAAACAGAAAACTCGCGCCCGACGGCGAAACGCTGCAAGAAACGCAAAGGAACATACGGCGTGAAAACACGCTCCACGACGACCAACACAACGCCACCGATAGAGATATAAAAAAACCAACAAGTGACAAACGTCATCAAACAGACAATACAACCAAGTCGATTATCCGAACAATCACAAAACACAACGAACGAAAATCAATATGATTGACCACCCCAACGGTACATCAATCAAAACGCGAGCCAATCGCTGAAGAAATACTGAATTCCACCGCCCAAGGGTTGGAAGATCGAAAACGAGACAAGTTTCCCGAATATAAGGAAATTAGGAAGGAGTCTGAACGCTCAACAATCACGAAATGAGATCAACAAAAACCAAACAATCAAACGATCGAACCACAACGGTCGAGACAACAAAAATCGAACAATCATGTTCGAATCACGAAGAACAATAAAATTCAAACAACAACTCTCAGGTTCACGTCTCGGCTCGAGACAATATATGATCCGGTAAAAGCAACAAGATGTGATTCACATAAGATCCATAGGAAAGGGAATAGCAATTGAAAAGTCACAACGACAAACGAGTAATTTCAAAACACCACACTCGTTCGATCAACAAAAGAAAGGGATAGGGCAAGCTCAGAAAATGTTAACGAACATAAAAGAGTCGACAGAGTCGAAAATATAGAAGTTCCAAATCCGATCCACTTCGAATAAGAGAACTAGTAAAACCAGATGATGTCACTTCCGAACAAGGTTCACAAGAATCGAACCGAACTCGAAAAAGTTACAGCGATAACCAGATCGACCCAAAACAAGATCACAGCTCGTTCGAACGATGAAACCGAAATACAGGACAAGTTCAGAAAGTATCAACGAACACAAACGAGCCGATAGAATTGAGAAAGTATCAACGAACACAATTCGGAGGCTAACACCCTAACAATAATACAAACATCATACACACTTTCTCCGACCAAAAGCAGGAAATGATGGGTTTTAAAACGAAAACCACCTTTTGAAGACAGTTTGGAAACACCAGTTGATCTTGAGTATCATTTTACAAAAAGATGAACAAACATCATTTTTGAGACTTTGAAAATCATCTTGCGTTTGAACAAAAATGAGGACACCTTTCTTTCAATGAAAACTTTCAGAATATTCGACACTTGGGTCTAAGCAACTGCATTTCTAAAGATAATTGAAAATATCTCAAAATATTTTGGTCCTCAATTGGAATAATTTTGAAATATATTGCGGCATTAGAAAACACCTTGAAAACACCGCAAGAAAATAATTCGTTTTCAAAGTACGTCTCGAATTTTAATTTTCTAAGATACTCAAGGTTTTCAAAAATAATTCAATGGGCTAGAATGCCCAAAAATTTCAGGTAATTACAAGGAACAATATAGCGCCGTGGGTCCCGCGCCGGAACCCACCAGGCTAAAAACCTTTTATAAACTACCAAAAAGGCCAATGACGGTAATATTTCAAAAACTCACAAAATCCATTTACAAAATACTAAATTCCGTCATAAGAATTTCGCCAAAATGATCAAGGCCATAATGCCAAAAACTCGGTTAAGGGAATTGGTTTTCGAAATAAAACTCAGTAGGTAAAATACCGAAAGCCATTACAAAAGAACTCACGCAGCGGATAAAAGAAATAAAGTCAAACATGCACAAGACAGCAACACTACTCCTCATATGAACGAAAAATGGGAGTCAAATAATCACATATCACGAAATCAAAATCCATAAGAGGATTCCGTCAATTAACTCATAATCATAAAAATAGCTCATGTCACACGAGGCACAACACAAAGAAGGGAGACTTACATCTACAGGTCGCACGAAGATGATGATCGCCCACGATACTAATCACGACCAACAAACTCAGACGACGCGTCGCGACACGACTCAGTCAGATAAAATCCGACGAGCAAAAACTCAATAGACACCACTGACCCGACAGCCTAGGTTTCCACAACCTAAGCTCTGATACCATTTATGTAACACCCACAATCCACTCAGGGATATTACACGCCGTAGACCCTTTCCTCAAGGATCTACCAGGCTGGTAACAACAATCGAACAACTCGACAATGCCTTTAAGGCTAAAAAGACTCAATAGACCGATTTGGCCTTTCAATAAATACATACAACTTAATTACAATACATGCCCACGCAGGGGTCGAATACAAAATGCTCCCGTACAACGGGAAAAAAAATACTGCAGCAGAAATAAAATGCAACTAAACCAATAACATCATACGGATCCTCGTGTGATTAGTATCGTTCATCTTTCATCATCCTTCGTGCCGACCTTGTGCTATGCTCCAAAACCTGAATGCAAAAACAGACATCCACCCCCCGAATACTCGGGGGTTAGCAAAACTCCACTGTTTTGCTAGTGCAAATACAAAGTGCAAATACGAGCCATATAATTCAAGTTCCACGAATAACAATAACCAGGAATCCTTAAAGATTAAAATACCACGAAACGAATACTTCCCGAGGCAAGAATTTGAGTAAAACTTTCCAAATCCGAAAGATCACAAATAACGAGAATGGTTTGCAAAATGGTTTAAAATACCCTCGGGAGTTTTAATAGAAAACAAATTAGGATTATCAAATCCTTCTCTTTCCAAAATCAACAGGTCATTGACCCAAAGGTTTTATTTTCGCAAATAGAAAACCGACAACAATTCACAGGGCCAGAGCCCAACATCACGTGTCCTCAACGGACATAAAATCAACAAAACGTAATCACGCACGCGCATCGCATAGGACCGGGACGCTACCATAGACATCCCACCCGAGGCCTCGAAGGACCCTCCCGAGCTGGCTAGCGAAACAATTCACAACATATCACAACCATAAGTTATCTTGACATCGTACTCGCAAGTACCGATTCTCGGAGCCCTCTCCAGACCTACCCGATTAGATAACCTTATGGTCAAATCATATCAAATGTGTAACACCCCCAATCCGCTCAGGGAATATTACACGCCGTAAACCCTTTCCGCAAGGATCTACCAGGATAAACGTCCATAAACAACCAAATGCTTGCCCGGCCAGGGTCAAACAATATAATAATACAGATCGTTAAGGTCACTTACACATAAACACACAGACCGATGAGGTCACACAACTCTATCAACAGGACTGACTAACAACATTACCCACACAGGGGTCGAAATACAATACAGCGGAAGACTGAATCAACTCTAACAATACAACTAAACTCTACCAACTCTCAACTCTTGATTAGTATCACAGCTCGTCATCCCCTTGTGCTAATACTGTGACTGCTCCTCTGAACCGGCATGTACCTGGACGCAGAACAGACATCCACCCCCCGAATACTCGGGGGTTAGTAAAACTCCACTGTTTTACTAGTGCAAGTATCAAACCATACGAAATGTAACAAGCAAATAGCCACTACGAATTTAATACGTAAATCAATTATCAAAATGTTCCCGAGAAGTTTTAGAATTTCGAACTCAAGTAAGAGATATTTGAAAAGGAACACATCATCTCGGGGATTTTTAAAGCAGAAATTCTTTTGGACCTCGAGTCCCAATTTACAAAACCTTTTCGTAAACATTAGGGCCTTAGCCCGATTCTCGCTTCAAAGCATACTAAATAATATATCATTATGAGTCCGAGATCCATATTTAAAATGTTACCCGAACAATCACTGCTACACGATCATTGTTCGTACACATCATGTACCGAACTCCGAGGCCTCGACGGACCTTACCCGACCACACACCTGTTCGTACACATCATGTACCGAACTCCGAGGCCTCAGCGGACCCTACCCGGCCACACACACTGTTCGTACACATAATGTACCGAACTCCGAGGCCTCAACGGACCCTACCCGGCCACAACATCGCTCGTACACATCATGTACCGAACTCCGCAGGCCTCGTCGAGACCCTACCGGATCACACACCTTGTCCGTACACGCCATGTACCGGACTCCGCAGGCCTCGTCGGACCCTACCGATCACACACTTTGTTCGTACACATCATGTACCGAACTCCGCAGGCCTCGCGGACCCTACCTGGAACACACACACATCGACACGACATAATTCATAATCATTAAATGTCAAGCCATTCCACATTACACTGAAATGTACAATCAAGTATGTAAACCAAAACAACACAAATATCATGATCATCACAACGACTCTTAACCAACATAACACACATTCGGTACACAATACATTGAACAACCACGTGTACAACCATCTCATATGTACATCGCAATCCTGCACAAATGGCACAACGCCTAACACGTATACCAATATATCACTATTATCACAAAACCTTCAAATTTCGGAAAACACAACCAACTCAAACGGAACATATTTACGGAGGCAAGCAAAATCGTCATACATATCATACGTAATTACTAGTCACAAGATACAAGTCGTATAATAAGATACTTGCCTTAATAACCGCTACCAAACGCTCCGAAGAACACGGTTCGACCGGGAAGCTCGGACCCCGAAGAAGACAACGAACGGAAGGGTTTCGACTCGAATTCATTGCGAGAAATCTGACCCTAACATCATACCATCAATAAATTAACGAACGAATGAGGAAGAATGTAACACCCCCAAAACCGACCGGGAATATTACAGCGCCGTGGGCCCCATATTGGAACCCACAAGGCTAAAATCATTTTCAAAAACGTTTAAAAATGTCAAAAAGCCCTTTGAAAGTACACACACACGCAGCGAATAAAAACATAATTAAATATATTTGCAGCGGAATTATAAAAACCAGAAGGAACACTCGAATCCCAACAACTACGCCATAGCCAGTATCACCGGAAAGCTCATCCCTTCACGACCGCTACTAGCTCGAACTCCGAGTACCTAAAAGATAAAGCCCACGATGGGGTCAGCCATAATACTCAACAATGATAACGATCACATCACAAAAACAATACATATCAATGTAATCTACAGAGTAAGAACATTCCCCATGTATTTTACCGAAGTAACCTTACCAACCTGTCACAACCATAACAATCAATTCTTACCATATCCCACGCCTCGTGTCTTAAGTATGAACGAATTCAAATGTAATCACCTGTACTGTATCCGAAACACTACCAAGATTTCCAATCATAAACATATCTCGAGTATAGAATAATCTGGCCTAGTTCAATTCTGCTGGCTGGGTCGCACAATCGAATCCCATTCCTGATAAAACCGATATCACATGGCACACCTGTAATCCAACTGTTCCGAGACAATAGCAAGTCCCGAATATCAATGCAAAACACGAATGTTGACACAGTCAATAATGATAAACAATTAATGCATCAAAACGGAAATATCAATGACATGATATTTCCACACAAGATTGACAAAGGATCAACCACGAACGAGAATACGATGATGTGGTAACTCCAACAAGATTAATAAAAGGTCGACAACCGAGAATACCGACGACACGGTAAGGATCAATGAAGAATCAAGAATCGAGAATACCGACGACACGGTAAGGATCAATGAAGAGTCAATAACCGAGAATACTGATGACATAGTAAACTCTAGCAAGATCAATAAGGACCAACGACCTGAAGTACCAACGATACGGTATACTCCAACAAGAACAATAAGAAATCGGCAATCGAGAATACTGAAGACACGGTATACTCCAATAGGGATAATAAGGGATCAACAACTGAGAATACCGACGACACGGTAAACTCCAATAACATCAATCAAGGACTAATAACCAAGAATACCAACGGTGAGACAACTCCCAATTGGAATCAATAAGGATCAATAATGAACGAGATTACCAATGACAGGGTGAACTCCAAACGAGATTTATAAAGTATCGATATCAATGAGTTGACCATTGATATGGTAACTCCGAACGAGATTAGTAAAGGTTCAACGGCGACAGATACACGAGAGAATAAAATCGTCAACCATATACAAATCATATATACGGGGTTTCAAAGACAACCCGAATATCGAATAGATCCAATTATACATGGGCTGTGAACGACCAATCAATAAGACTCAAGATGGACGTCACGATACGCTCGATCCGGACGTGTGTCCGTGTACAAGCCAACCACGGGTATTGATCAATACACGCCTGGTCTCGTACCTAATCAGCCTCACGAAGTACGTCTCGTGTGCACGGTTCAATATGAGGTCGAAACCAACACATGCTACACGTGCCCGTCCCGAAAATCCTACACATGAACGATCGGGACGTATCTGACTCCAGATATGCCACGATACAACATGACAACAGATCTCGAAGAAACGCATATCCAACAAGGATCAGAAGATTTTCCAAGAGGGCAACAATAACTCGATCATGAAAGACCGACACGACCACAATGTCGTATTCCGTCTGACAACAGTCCACAGCATGCTCAACAATGCATATAATAATAGCATATAAACTCCCAAGGCAGCAGCCAAGGGTCACGGAAGCATCTACTCAGGAATACTCCGGACAATATCACATAATCTCACAAGGCGGCAATGAGGGTCACTAAGCATCTACTCAGAATACTCCGGACATAGGTGCCATTTAGGTCTTATCCCCTAACACATTTCCATTCGGGTACCATACAGGTTTTATCCCCAACACATCGGCCCCACAGATTACGGCTCAAGAAAGAGCACTCCACAAAACGTAACAAACAATGGTGCACATTCACCGTATGAAATATCAACACACACATGCAATAATGCAACATGATGATTATCATAATCTAACAATATTAATTTACCTCAAGTAGACGCTAACCTTTCCACGACCAACCGCCCTGAACGAATACACGGTTTATCCGACAATCCAAAATGAAGTACAGTCTACAACTAATACCAAACCACCATCCCGAGTTCAACATCGACACGATAACTAACCTTGATATCCAACTTCTCATGCAATAGACCAAATTATAATTCACGTTCCCATTTCCACTAGACATCCTTAAAATCATATACATTATGATTTATCTTACATACCACCATTCCGACGATTCATATATTCCACAATACCATTGCTATATGAATCATAAATGAAATGAAAACGAAATCATTTATTAACATTATGAACTGAGCAAGCATAACTTGCCTGGATACCCATACGATGAAGTTGTTACTAGTCCCTTCGCCTTCATCTACAAGCTCCGCAGCACAACGGTTAACTTCAACGATCACTAAACGCAACCTAATGCAATAATCGATTAACGATACGTTCAATAACAATCAACAACCGAAATGACCAACTAATCAAACTCAATGGTTCAATGATATCTCGATCATACGAAACCAACCCATATCAACTCTTAACAATACGAACACAAGTCGAAATTCGGTGTTCAATAATCCAAACAATGTCTTCAACATATAGTTCATATAACCGCAAGAATCGTAAAACCAAAACCATAATCATCTTCATGCGAATCCTCCTTCAACGATAACATCAAAATCCGAATTCAATGAGAGGATTATCAACATACCTCTAGAAGATGACATACACAAATAATCACTTGTTTTGAATAGCACGGTGCGAAGGAATCGACAAAAGGGAAGGGTACCGATTCAACTTCCTTCAAAAGTTCATTCCTAAATCACAATAATATCAATTCAATCACCATCCATGCGAAAACGTATAGAATTTCCCAAGTTCAACTCATTGAGGCATTTCATCGAACACTTTGAAGGCATAATCCAATTTAATCATTTTAAAGAAGAAATAGTCGAATTTGTTCCACAAAACTTCAAGAGTATTGAATGATTACGAGTATACAATCAAGTTCTACCAATAATCTGAATCAAAATGGAGCAAATCGGCCAAAACACCAAGAAACCTCAAGAATATCCAAAAATCAAGAGTTCATGTGTTCTTACCTTCGATCCGGGTGGAGGATGATGTTAATCCATGATTCCAACTTCCAAAACATGTTGTTATAACTTGATTCTACTCAAAACCATCAACTTTTCTGAAGAAATCGCAAAAGGGACGGAGAAAAATGGAAAATGATGAGGGTGACTCGGTCCAGGCCTTATATAGGCCGAGACCTGCCGGCCAGTTACGTACGTAACCGGCCGTGGCTTACGTACGTAACCGGCAGCGGCCTACCTCCTGTCCAGTTTGTTCGGCACCCTTACGTACGTAACCGGCAGCTGGCTTACGTACGTAACTGGCCCTTACGGCCGTAACCGGCCACTGCCTTACGTACGTAATCGGCCAGTCCTAGCCCCCAGCGAGTCACTGCCGACCATGCTCGGCCATCCCAACGAGTCACATCCGGCCATGATCGGCCATCCCAACGAGTCACGTCCGGCCATGCTCGGCCATCCAGGTCATCTCGGCCACGACTCGGCCAGTCGCCCCGTAACGTACGTAACACTTGTTCCGTTGCGTACGTAATACGTACGTTGACTTGCTACAGTACAATGGTCGTGTTACATACGTAATACGTCCTGTATAACGTACGTAACACGTACGTTGACTCACCTGTCAACATCCCCCGCCGAAAGTCGCCGACACAGGGTCCCACCTGCCGACCACGACTCGATCGTCTGATTCCCATGTTACGTACGTAATGTCTCGGCCATAACGTACGTAACTCTACCAATTTAACGTACGTAAGCTTCAACACATAACGTACGTAATGGCTTCCATACTTAGCCATTTCCAGCAATTCCTGTCCAACGTCTCGACATAACAAATATGAGCATACGGCATACTGAACACATATACGAAATCCCGAAAGTATTCTCATACGGTACGTCTGATGCACGATATCCTCAATTACAATTGTCGACCAAGTACGGAAATCAAACAAATACTCATACGGTATATCCGACATCGAAAACACAACAAGCATGTAATATCCTAGAATCAAAATACCCTCGATAGACATACTGGCACGACTGTCACGGTTTCCAAAATTATCCACTCATATCGTGTCGGTCCCACTCTGTACAGTACATCCCAGATAAAATAATGCGAAAAATTCATAGTGAAATTCTAGGATATTACAATACACCCACTTAAATAAGTTTCGTCCTCGAAACTCAACACCTGTCATAATCAGTATCTCAATCCCGAAATATCTCAAAATCACGACACCATAATCAAATAGTCATCATCAAAACTGAAATAACTAAAAGAACACACTTACAGGCCCGTGAAGTCGATGATCTTCCGTGATACCAGCATACGACTCCCATAAAAAGTCTCAACACACAGACATCGCAAATACAATAATTTGAAAATATTTCAAAAATTTTGAAACTTCCAAAATCGGTTTGACTCAAAAGTTAAAAAAATCATTTTCAAAAGTCACGCTACTACCGCACCGGTAGAGCCACATAACACACACGCCCGGGTTTTACGAAACCCAAGCTCCGATACCATTTTCTGTAACACCCCCAAAACCGACCGGGAATATTACAGCGCCGTGGGCCCCATATTGGAACCCACAAGGCTAAAATCATTTTCAAAAACGTTTAAAAATGTCAAAAAGCCCTTTGAAAGTACACACACACGCAGCGAATAAAAACATAATTAAATACATTTGCAGCGGAATTATAAAAACCAGAAGGAACACTCGAATCCCAACAACTACGCCATAGCCAGTATCACCGGAAAGCTCATCCCTTCACGACCGCTACTAGCTCGAACTCCGAGTACCTAAAAGATAAAGCCCACGACGGGGTCAGCCATAATACTCAACAATGATAACGATCACATCACAAAAACAATACATATCAATGTAATCTACAGAGTAAGAACATTCCCCATGTATTTTACCGAAGTAACCTTACCAACCTGTCACAACCATAACAATCAATTCTTACCATATCCCACGCCTCGTGTCTTAAGTATGAACGAATTCAAATGTAATCACCTGTACTGTATCCGAAACACTACCAAGATTTCCAATCATAAACATATCTCGAGTATAGAATAATCTGGCCTAGTTCAATTCTGCTGGCTGGGTCGCACAATCGAATCCCATTCCTGATAAAAACGATATCACATGGCACACCTGTAATCCAACTGTTCCGAGACAATAGCAAGTCCCGAATATCAATGCAAAACACGAATGTTGACACAGTCAATAATGATAAACAATTAATGCATCACAACGGAAATATCAATGACATGATATTTCCACACAAGATTGACAAAGGATCAACCACGAACGAGAATACGATGATGTGGTAACTCCAACAAGATTAATAAAAGGTCGACAACCGAGAATACCGACGACACGGTAAGGATCAATGAAGAATCAAGAATCGAGAATACCGACGACACGGTAAGGATCAATGAAGAGTCAATAACCGAGAATACTGATGACATAGTAAACTCTAGCAAGATCAATAAGGACCAACGACCTGAAGTACCAACGATACGGTATACTCCAACAAGAACAATAAGAAATCGGCAATCGAGAATACTGACGACACGGTATACTCCAATAGGGATAATAAGGGATCAACAACTGAGAATACCGACGACACGGTAAACTCCAATAACATCAATCAAGGACTAATAACCAAGAATACCAACGGTGAGACAACTCCCAATTGGAATCAATAAGGATCAATAATGAACGAGATTACCAATGACAGGGTGAACTCCAAACGAGATTTATAAAGTATCGATATCAATGAGTTGACCATTGATATGGTAACTCCGAACGAGATTAGTAAAGGTTCAACGGCGACAGATACACGAGAGAATAAAATCGTCAACCATATACAAATCATATATACGGGGTTTCAAAGACAACCCGAATATCGAATAGATCCAATTATACATGGGCTGTGAACGACCAATCAATAAGACTCAAGATGGACGTCACGATACGCTCGATCCGACGTGTGTCCGCGGTACAAGCCAACCACGGGTATTGATCAATACACGCCCGGTCTCGTACCTAATCGGCCTCACGAATGCGCCTCGTGTTCACTGTTCAATATGTTGTAGAAACCAACACATGCTACACGTGCCCGTCCGAAAATCCTACACATGAACGATCGGACGTATCGACTCCGGATATGCCACGATACAACATGACAACAGATCTCGAAGAAACGCATATCCAACAAGGATCAAGATTTTCCAAGAGGGCAACAATAACTCGATCATGAAAGACCGACACGACCACAATGTCGTATTCCGTCGACAACATCCACAGCATGCTCAACAATGCATATAATAATAGCATATAAACTCCCAAGGCAAAGGCAAGGGTCACTAAGCATCTACTCGGGAATACTCTGACAATATCACATAAACTCCCAAGGTAGCGAGGGTCACTAAGCATCTACTCAGAATACTCCGGACATAGGTGCCATTTAGGTCTTATCCCCTAACACATTTCCATTCGGGTACCATACAGGTTTTATCCCCAACACATCGGCCCCACAGATTACGGCTCAAGAAAGAGCACTCCACAAAACGTAACAAACAATGGTGCACATTCACCATATGAAATATCAACACACACATGCAATAATGCAACATGATGATTATCATAATCTAACAATATTAATTTACCTCAAGCTGGAGACGCTAACCTTTCCACGACCAACCGCCCTGAACGAATACACGGTTTATCCGACAATCCAAAATGAAGTACAGTCTACAACTAATACCAAACCACCATCCCGAGTTCAACATCGACACGATAACTAACCTTGATATCCAACTTCTCATGCAATAGACCAAATTATAATTCACGTTCCCATTTCCACTAGACATCCTTAAAATCATATACATTATGATTTATCTTACATACCACCATTCCGACGATTCATATATTCCACAATACCATTGCTATATGAATCATAAATGAAATGAAAACGAAATCATTTATTAACATTATGAACTGAGCAAGCATAACTTGCCTGGATACCCATACGATGAAGTTGTTACTAGTCCCTTCGCCTTCATCTACAAGCTCCGCAGCACAACGGTTAACTTCAACGATCACTAAACGCAACCTAATGCAATAATCGATTAACGATACGTTCAATAACAATCAACAACCGAAATGACCAACTAATCAAACTCAATGGTTCAATGATATCTCGATCATACGAAACCAACCCATATCAACTCTTAACAATACGAACACAAGTCGAAATTCGGTGTTCAATAATCCAAACAATGTCTTCAACATATAGTTCATATAACCGCAAGAATCATAAAACCAAAACCATAATCATCTTCATGCGAATCCTCCTTCAACGATAACATCAAAATCCGAATTCAATGAGAGGATTATCAACATACCTCTAGAATATGACATACACAAATAATCACTTGTTTTGAATACCACGGTGCGAAGGAATCGACAAAAGGGAAGGGTACCGATTCAACTTCCTTCAAAAGTTCATTCCTAAATCACAATAATATCAATTCAATCACCATCCATGCGAAAACGTATAGAATTTCCCAAGTTCAACTCATTGAGGCATTTCATCGAACACTTTGAAGGCATAATCCAATTTAATCATTTTAAAGAAGAAATACTCGAATTTGTTCCACAAAACTTCAAGAGTATTGAATGATTACGAGTATACAATCAAGTTCTACCAATAATCTGAATCAAAATGGAGCAAATCGGCCAAAACACCAAGAAACCTCAAGAATATCCAAAAATCAAGAGTTCATGTGTTCTTACCTTCGATCCGGTGGAGGATGATGTTAATCCATGATTCCAACTTCCAAAACATGTTGTTATAACTTGATTCTACTCAAAACCATCAACTTTTCTGAAGAAATCGCAAAAGGGACGGAGAAAAATGGAAAATGATGAGGGTGACTCGGTCCAGGCCTTATATAGGCCGAGACTGCCGATTACGCACGTAATCGGCCGTGGCTTACGACGAATCGGCGGCCTACCTCCTGCCCAGCTTTGTTCGGCACCCTTACGCACGTAATCGCGGTACCGCTTACGTACGTAATCGCCTTACGGCCAGAATCGCCACCGCCTTACGTACATAATCGGCCTCCTAGCCCCTGAAGTCACCGCCGACCATGCTCGCCATCCCAACGAGTCACATCCGCCATGATCGGCCATCCCAACGAGTCACGTCCGCCATGCTCGCCATCCGTGTCATCTCGGCCACGACTCGGGCCGCCCGCAACGCACGTAACACTTGTTCCGCTGCGCACGTAATACGTGACGCTGACTTGCTACAAGATAATGGTCGTTACGTCGTAATACGCCCCGTATAACGCACGTAACACGACGCTGACTCACCGTCAACATCCCCGCCGAAAGTCGCCGACACGTGGTCCCACTGCCGACCACGACTCGATCGTCTGATTCCCATGTTACGTACGTAATGTCTCGGCCATAACGTACGTAACTCTACCAATTTAACGTACGTAAGCTTCAACACATAACGTACGTAATGGCTTCCATACTTAGCCATTTCCAGCAATTCCTGTCCAACGTCTCGACATAACAAATATGAGCATACGGCATACTGAACACATATACGAAATCCCGAAAGTATTCTCATACGGTACGTCTGATGCACGATATCCTCAATTACAATTGTCGACCAAGTACGGAAATCAAACAAATACTCATACGGTATATCCGACATCGAAAACACAACAAGCATGTAATATCCTAGAATCAAAATACCCTCGATAGACATACTGGCACGACTGTCACGGTTTCCAAAATTATCCACTCATATCGTGTCGGTCCCACTCTGTACAGTACATCCCAGATAAAATAATGCGAAAAATTCATAGTGAAATTCTAGGATATTACAAAGAATAATCGTAGAACGCTCGAATTCTCTTTGCGACATTTTATCGAACACCTTCAAGGCGTCGATAAGATACTCAATAAAACGACGAATCCTCGGCGATTCAACCGAGGAACAGCAAGGAATTCGACATAATATTGTTTAATAATCATAAATACATCACTATTCTGAGTTAAAACGAATTAAACGGACAAATCGAACAAAATCCCCAAAACTAGATTTTAAGAAAACTTGCCTTGATTATTTGGATCAAGGATGTTACGTGATGATCAATTGATGTTATGAACTCCAAAACTTCGTGGATTCATAGTATAACAACATGTCTTCGACTCCCAAAGACTCCGGCCATGCGGACAGAAGGATAGGAAATGAAATGAGTGAAAAAAGATCGCTCGGCCATATTTATAGGCTGCGGACACGGCGCGACAAACGGCCTGCAGCGCCGTGTGTCTCGGCCGTGTCTCGCAGGGCCGATCTGGCCGACCGGCGCAGACACGGCGCCTACAGGCTGCTGTGGCCGTGTTGCAGTGCAGGCAGCCCCTCCGCATGCCGAAAATTACGTCCGAACGACCCGAAACCCGAACTCGAATACGAATCGGTTACGGTTACGAAGTACTCGCAAAGACGAATCTAAGAGCTAATAGAACACACGATTCCGACCACCCGAAGGCTCGGAATTCGACAACGGAAGTAATTACCCAAAACTTTGGGAAATTACGAAAATGGCCCAAAACGTCCGAAAATCACGATACGCAATCGAAACACCAAACCAAAGCTCGCAACATGAATAATAACATTAAATGAACTTACGAGAAACTCAAACAACGATTTGACGAGATTCGCAAGAATCGAACTCAAGTGCGGAAAAGTCGCTAAAAAGCTCGGAACTCAACAAAACGATACCGAAACGAACTCGGATGACAAAAAGTGCAGAATTAATCATTCTCGAAATGACGAAACGGTCATGAGCGAGTCATCAAAACGGACTCCGGCCGAAAATGAAATTTACCGAAAATCGAAAATTGCGGATATTACATTCTACCCTCCTTAAAAGAAGTTTCGTCCCGAAACTTAAAACAAGTAGGGAGAAGCAATATCCCGCCAGGAAAACTCAACAAGATACGCAAGGAAACGCGTAACTTACACCCATCGGCGAAACATTACAAGCAACGCAAAGGAATATACGGCGTGAAAACACGCTCCACGACGACCAACACAACGTCGCCAGTAGAGACATAATAAAATCCACAAGTGACAAGCGTCATCAAACAGATAGTACAATCAAGCCGATCATCCGAACAGTCATAAAACACAGCGAACTAAAATCAATACGATTGACCAACCCAACGGTTCATCAATCAAAACGCGAGCCAAACGCTGAACAAATACGGAATTCCACCGCCTAAGGGTTGGAAGATCGAAAACGAGACTAATTTCCCGAACTTAAGGGAATTACGAAGGAGTCTGAACGTTCAACAATAACGAAATGAGATCAACAAAAACCGAACAATCAATGATCAACCACAACGATCGAGTCAACAAAAATCGAATAATCATGTTCGGATCACGAAGAACAATAAGGTTCAACCGATAAACTCCGAAGTTCACATCTCGACTCAAGACAAAACATGATCCGGTAAAACAACAAGATGCGCACTCACATAAGATCCACAGGAAAGGGAATAGCAATTGAAAAGTCATAACGACAAACGAGTTATTCCGAAACAATACCACCCTCGTTCGATCAACAAAAGCAAGGGATAGGGAAAGTTCAGAAAATGTCAACGAACATAAACGAGTCGACAGAGTCGAAAATACAGAAGTTCCAAATCCGATCCACTTCGATTAAAAGAACTAGTAGAATCAAAAGATGTTACTTCCGAACAAGGTTCACAAGAATCGAACCGAACTCGGAAAAGTCACAGCGATAACCAGAGCGACCCAAAACAAGATCACAGCTCGTTCGAACGATGAAACCGAAATACAGAACAAGTTCAGACAGTATCAACGAACACGAGCGAATCGATAGACTTGAGAAAGAGGAAATGAAGAAGTCCAAAAACAATACGGGTATTACATTCGACCTCTTATAAAAGAAGGTCGTCCCCGCTACTCACAATAACGAAATCAAGGAGACGATGTAATATCCGCAATTTCGAATCTCGGTAATTTTTTTTTTTTCGGCGGAAGTCCGTTTTGACGACTTTCTCATGACCATTTCGTCATTTCGAGAATGATTAATTCTTCACTTTTTGTCATCCGAGTTCGTTTCAGTGTTGTTTTGTTGAGTTCCGTGTCCTTAATCGACTTTTTCACGTGGGAGTTCGAATTTGTAAAGTCACCATTAATTTTTGGTAACGCTAAAAATTCTAAATCCTTGCAATATTATAGTGCATCGAGTTAGCTTTCCCATGGTTCAAACGGTGAGTCAATCGGAGTCCGGACGAGAGAGTTATGGTCGTTTTAGCTCACCCGCTCGTTATTGGCCGATCACTGCCGGCCGAACTCGGCCGTGTCGTCCGACACGGCCCGTGCCGTACTCGTCCGGAAATGCCGGTTTGCCTCGGGACCCGACCGTGTCGCCCTACACGGCCCGTGCTGCACTCGTCCGAAATGCCGGAACATCGCTGACACGCCCGACCGTGTTCGTGACACGGTCGAGTCGTGCCGAGTTGCTGTCGGACGGGTCACTATCGGAAGGCCCCTCCGCGCCGCGACCGTGTCTAGCAGGACACGGTCGAGTCCCTGCCGGACACGGTCGAGTCTGTCAGCCTATTTAAGGCCTGGCAGCGTTTTTCTTCAGCCATTTTCTCGTTCTTTTCTTCCCGTACGCGGCTGTGGGTGTGTGAATCTTATAGAGATGTTGTTGGACAATGAATCCATGAAGTTTTGAGGTTCATATCATCAATCATCCGTCCTATAATATCCTCCGATCTACCGAATCAGGTCAGATTTCATAGAAATCTAGTTTTGGGGAATTTGGGGTTTTTTGTTGTTTTCGTCCGATTAATCCGATTTAACTTAGGATTTTGATGGATTGATGATTATTTAGATGTATTATATCATTTCCCTTGTTATTCCATGGTTGGATCGTATCGATTCGTTATTTGGGTCGAGTTCTTGACCGACGCCTTGAAGGTGTCCAGAAATGTTATAGAGGGTTTTCGGGCGTTCTACGATTATTCTTCCTCGTATGATCGATGATTTATTGATTGAATGATGTTAGGGTCGTGTTTCTTGCGAAGAAACCGTGTTGAACCCTTTCGTTAAGTAAATGCGTCTTCCGCTTCGATAGCATTGGGCATTTCAAGCTTTCCGTTGAGCCGTGTTCGTCGAATACTTGCGTGCCAATTTCGAGGCAAGTATCTTGCCCATACATTTCATATTTCATCGGCATAATTATTGATAAATGATAATATTCGAAATCCAAAGTTAAATGAACGTTAAAAGGATAGGTATGTCCACGATAAATATTGTCTTTCAACGATAATTCGAATACTTCGTGAACGGATATGTTCTCGGAATATGTGTGTTAGTTTCAGACGTTGAGAGACGTTATAATCGCATTGAGTGAATATAATAGACCATAATTGTTTGCCGAGGATTGTGTATTGAATTGTATGTTTGTTCGGTGGGTATTCGACATGATGTGATGTTAGTCGTTACTCCTTTGAAAGGAGGTTGTGATGCTTAATGTTGCTTGTCTTGATAATCGACTATTGTTGTGTGCTTGTTGTATGTGATGTGCCTCCGGGTAGGATTGTTGAATCTCCGGGATCCATACTTGCTAGTATGGGTCGGGCGAAACCGTAGGGTTATCCAATACGGGTATGTCTTGCGGGGACTCCGAGGTTCGGGGCTTGCTAGCCCGATGCCGGGATAACTTGTGGGGTTATCATCGGGTATGTCTTGCGGGGACTCCGAGGTTCGTGGCTTGTTAGCGCGATGCCGGATAACTTATGGTTGTGGTTTGGTTGTGATATTCGTGTCGTGGAGACATGTGATTTGATATGTTTTTCCTATTGGGTTATTCACTCGGGTTTGTTCTTCGGGAGCATCTGAGGTTCGTGGCTTGTTAGCACGGGACACGAATAATCCTTAGGAACATGTGATTTGTGATTTGGGTCACGGACCCCGTGTTTTGTGAAATGGGTTGTGGACCTGCGTATTGTTACGGAACTTGAATTTTGGAAAATGACTTTTGGTGTGTCCCTAAATGTTTTCGAAAGGTTTTAGAATTCTTATATCCCAAATGTTTTCTAAACTCCCGAGATCGTCAAATGTTTTGTAATATGGACATTGGGTTATTTCCGCCTTTCACGTTTTGAATGGTTTGATCAAGTGAATTTTCTCGGGAAGTATATTCGCGATTATTCATTTTTGTGGAGTATGATATGTATGGCTTGTTTTCGTATTTTATACTTGCACTAGCAAAACAAAGGAGTTTGCTAACCCCAGTATTCGGGGGTGGATGTCTATTTTGCATTCGGGTTTTGGAGCATGGCACGGGGTCGGCACGAAGGATGATGAAAGATGAACGATACTAATCACACGATGATCCGTTGATTTCTTATTGGTCTAGTTGTATTTTCTTTTCCGCTGCATTATTTGTAACCCGTTGTACGGGTGCGGTTGTATTTTGACCCCTGCGTGGGCATGAGTTGTATTCGAGTTGTAAGTATTTATTGAAAGACCAAATCGGTCTACTGAGTCATTTTAGCCTTAAAGGCATGGTTGAGTTGTTATATGTTGTTACCAGCCTGGTAGATCCTTGAGGAAAGGTTCTACGGCGTGTAATATCCCTGAGCGGATTGGGGGTGTTACAGAATGGTATCGGAGCTTAGGTTGTGGAAACCTAGGCTGTCGGGTTAGTGGTGTCTATTGAGTTTTTGTCTCGTCGGATTTTGTCTGACTAAGTCGTGTCGCGACGCGTCGTCTGAGTTTGTTGGTCGTGATTAGTATCGTGGGCGATCATCATCTTCGTGCGACCTGTGAATGTAAGTCTCCCTTCTTTGTGTCGTGCCTCGTGTGACACGAGCTATTTTTTATGATTATTTGTTAAGTGACGGAATCCTCTTATGGATTTTGATTTCGTGTTATGTGATTATTTGACTCCCATTTTTCGTTCATATGAGGAGTAGTGTTGCTGTCCTGTGCATGTTTGACTTTATTTCTTTTATCCGCTGCGTGAGTTCTTTTGTAATGGCTTTCGGTATTTTACCGACTGAGTTTTATTTCGAAAACCAATTCCCTTAACCGAGTTTTTGGCATTATGGCCTTGATCATTTTGGCGAAATTCTTATGACGGAATTTAGTATTTTGTAAATGGATTTTGTGAGTTTTTGAAATATTACCGTCATCGGCCTTTTTGGCGTTTTTGTGAATGGTTTTTAGCCTGGTGGGTTCCGGCGCGGGACCCACGGCGCTATATTGTTCCTTGTAATTACCTGAAAATTTTGGGCATTCTAACCCATTTAATTATTTTTGAAAACCTTGAGTATCTTAGAAAATTAAAATTCGAGACGTACTTTTAAAACGAATTATTTTCTTGCGGTGTTTTCAAGGTGTTTTCTAATGCCGC
This sequence comes from Orobanche coerulescens, assembly GCA_033398695.1. Taxonomy (NCBI): domain Eukaryota; kingdom Viridiplantae; phylum Streptophyta; class Magnoliopsida; order Lamiales; family Orobanchaceae; genus Orobanche; species Orobanche coerulescens. The sequence goes on from CM065817.1 coordinate 13,760,082, forward strand.
AATACATTTCAAAAATTTTCCGGTTGAGGACCAAAAATATTTTGAGATATTTTCAAATGCAGTTTCTTAGACCCAAGGGTCGAATATTTCTGAAAGTTTTGCACTAAAAGAAATGTGTCCTCATTTTTTGTTCAAACGCAAGATGATTTTCAAAGTCTCGATAATGGTGTTTGTACTACTTTTTGTAAAATGATACTCAAGATCAACTGGTGTTTCCAAACTGTCTTCAAAGGTGGTTTTCGTTTTTAAAACCTATCATTCCTGTTTGCGGACCGGAAATGCGTGTATGGTTTTCGAACTTTCGTTACGGTGTTAACCCCGAATTGTGATCGAATTGGTGGCATGAACGTCGAGGCGTTGCCACGCATTTGTTGTATTAGCCCTCTGTGAGAGGTGTGAACTAGTATTTACTGTTTGTCGACTCGTGGTGATTTGCGTGTTGTCGCACGGGTGTGAGCTGTTGAAGCTTGAGTTTGTACGTTTGTGTACATGTGTGATTGTTTCATGATGGTTGTAATTATGTGCTGGTTATCGTTCGGGCCGTTGAGGTCGCCGAACGATACCGTCGTTGCTGTAGTGTTTGCGTGTGTGTTACTTTATGATGGTAATCGTTGTATATGGTATGTGTTATGATTCTTTGTTGTGCTGAGTTGGCATCTCCGCTATGTTGTTTTGCGACGTTATGCCCCATTGTATCTAGCATTTGTATTTTCAGTATGCCGAGCCGAGGCGTTTCAATCGTGATGTGCCGGGGCATGCACGTGTAAATTGTCCTTCTCGTCGGTAACACATTTCAAGTGTGGACTCGAGGGACACCGAATTCAGTTTTGTGAATTGGCTACCGAGACTTTCGGAGTTCGCGCTTGGCACGATCATCGGAATCGGCTTTGAGAGGCCTTTGAAGGATGTTTCTGTCGGTTGCTTGTTGTGTCGTCACCTTGATTTCGCTGTTGTGAGTTGCGGGGGCGACCTTCTTTTATAAGAGGTCGAATGTAGTACCCGTGTTGTTTTTAGACTCCTGCATTTTCTATTTCTCGATTCTATCGTCTCGTTCGTGTTCGTTGATACTTACTGAACTTGTTCTGTATTTCGGTTCCATTGATCGGACGAGGTGTGATCTTGTTTTGGGTCAATCTGATTATCGCTGTAACTTTCCGAATTCGGTTCGATTCTTGTGAACCTTATTCGGATGTAACATCTTTTGGTTCTACTAGTTCTTTTATTCGAAGTGGACTGGATCTTGAACTTTTGTATTTTCGACTCTGTCGACTCGTTTATGTTCGTTGACATTTCTGAGCTTGTCCTGCTCCTTGCTTTTGTTGAACGAACGAGTGTGGTATTATTTCGGAATAACTCGTTTGTCATTGTAACTTTTCAATTTCTATTCCCTTTCATGTGGATCTTATGTGAATGCATACGTTGTTGTTTTCACCGGATCATATAATGTCTCGAGTCGAGATGTGAACCTTGGAGTTGTTGTTTGAATTTTATTGTTCTTCGTGATTCGAACATGATTGTTCGCTTTTGTTGTCTCGACCGTTGTGGTTCGGTCGTTTGTTTGTTCGGTTTTTGTCCTCGTTTCGTGATCGTTGAGCATTCAGGCTCCTTCCTAATTCCCTTAAGTTCGGGAAATTAGTCTCGTTTTCGATCTTCCAACCCTTGGGCGGTGGAATTCAGTATTAGTTCAGCGATTGGCTCGCGTTTTGATTGATGTACCGTTGGGTTGGTCAATCATACTAACTTTCGTTCGTTGTGTTTTGTGATTGTCGGATAATTGACTTGGCTATATTATCCGTTTGATGACGCTTGTCATTTGTTGGTTTTATTGTATCCCTAACGGCGACATTGTGTTGGTCGTCGTGGAGCGTGTTTTCACGCCGTATGTCTCTTTGCGTTTCTTGCAGCATTTCGCCGTTGGGCGCGAGTTTTCTATTTTTGTGTATCTCGTCGAGTTTTCCTGGCGGGTATATTGCTCCCCCCTACTTGTTTTAAGTTTCGGGACGAAACTTCTTTTAAGGAGGGTAGAATGTAATATCCGCAATTTCGAATCTTGGTAATTTTCTTTTTTTCGGCGGAAGTCCGTTTTGACGACTTGCTCATGACCATTTCGTCATTTCGAGAATGATTAATTCTTCACTTTTTGTCATCCGAGTTCGTTTCAGTGTTGTTTTGTTGAGTTCCGTGTCCTTAATCGACTTTTTCACGTGGGAGTTCGACTTTGTAAAGTCACCATTAATTTTTGGTAACTCCAAAAATTCTAAATCCTTGCAATATTATAGAGCATCGAGTTAGCTTTCCAATGGTTCAAACGGTGAGTCAATCGGAGTCCGGACGAGAGAGTTATGGTCGTTTTAGCTCACCCGCTCGTTATTGGCCGATCACTGCCGGCCGAACTCGGCCGTGTCGTCCGACACGGCCCGTGCCGTACTCGTCCGGAAATGCCGAAGTTTCTGTCTCAGGACCCGACCGTGTCGTCCGACACGGCCCGTGCCGTACTCGTCCGACACGGCCCGTGCCGTACTCGTCCGGAAATGCCGGAACCGACTGCCGACACGCCCGACCGTGTTCCAGGACACGGTCGAGTCGTGCCGAGTCGCTGTCGGACGGGTCACTATCGGAAGGCCCCTCCGCGCCGCGACCGTGTCTAGCAGACACGGTCGAGTCCCTCGCGGACACGGCCGAGTCTCGACTATTTAAGGCTCGCGGCGTTTTCTTCGCCTATTTTCTCGTTCTTTTCTTCCGTGACGCATTTGTGGGTGTGTGAATCTTATAGAGATGTTGTTGGACAATGAATCCATGAAGTTTTGAGGTTCATATCATCAATCATCCGTCCTATAACATCCTCCGATCTACCGAATCAGGTCAGATTTCATAGAAATCTAGTTTTGGGGAATTTGGGGGTTTTTGTTGTTTTCGTCCGATTAATCCGATTTAACTTAGGATTTTGATGGATTGATGATTATTTAGATGTATTATATCATTTCCCTTGTTATTCCATGGTTGGATCGTATCGATTCGTTATTTGGGTCGAGTTCTTAACCGACGCCTTGAAGGTGTCCGGTAAAATGTTATAGAGGGGTTTTCGGGCGTTCTACGATTATTCTTCCTCATATGATCGATGATTTATTGATTGTATGATGTTAGGGTCGTGTTTCTTGTGAAGAAACCGTGTTGAACCCTTTCGTTCGTCGTCGTCTTCCGTTTCGATAGCATTGGGCGTTTCGAAGCTTTCCGGTTGAGCCGTGTTCGTCGGAATACTTGCGTGCCAATTTCGAGGCAAGTATCTTGCCCATACATTTCATATTTCATCGGCATAATTATTGATAAATGATTTTATGCGAAATCCAATGTTTAATGAACGTTAAAAAGGATCGGTATGTCCTCGATAAATATTGTCTTTCAACGATAATTCGAATACTTCGTGAATGGATATGTTCTCGGAATATGTGTGTTAGTTTCGTACGTTGAGAGACGTTATAATCGCATTGAGTGAATATAATAGACCATAATTGTTTGCCGAGGATTGTGTATTGAATTGTATGTTTGTTCGGTGGGTATTCGACATGATGTGATGTTAGTCGTTACTCCTTTGAAAGGAGGTTGTGATGCTTAATGTTGCTTGTCTTGATAATCGACTATTGTTGTGTGCTTGTTGTATGTGATGTGCCTCCGGGTAGGATTGTTGAATCTCCGGATCCATACTTGCTAGTATGGGTCGGGCGAAACCGTAGGGTTATCCAATACGGGTATGTCTTGCGGGGACTCCGAGGTTCGGGGCTTGCTAGCCCGATGCCGGATAACTTGTGGGGTTATCATCGGGTATGTCTTGCGGGGACTCCGAGGTTCGTGGCTTGTTAGCGCGATGCCGGATAACTTATGGTTGTGGTTTGGTTGTGATATTCGTGTCGTGGAGACATGTGATTTGATATGTTTTTCCTATTGGGTTATTCACTCGGGTTTGTTCTTCGGGAGCATCTGAGGTTCGTGGCTTGTTAGCACGGGACACGAATAATCCTTAGGAACATGTGATTTGTGATTTGGGTCACGGACCCCGTGTTTTGTGAAATGGGTTGTGGACACTGCGTATTGTTCTGAACTTGAATTTTGGAAAATGACTTTTGGGCTGTGTCCCTAAATGTTTTCGAAAGGTTTTAGAATTCTTATATCCCAAATGTTTTCTAAACTCCCGAGATCGTCAAATGTTTTGTAATATGGACATTGGGTTATTTCCTGCCTTTCACGTTTTGAATGGTTTGATCAAGTGAATTTTCTCGGGAAGTATATTCGCGATTATTCTGTTTTTGTGGAGTATGATATGTATGGCTTGTTTTCGTATTTTATACTTGCACTAGCAAAACAGTGGAGTTTTGCTAACCCCCGAGTATTCGGGGGGTGGATGTCTATTTTTGCATTCAGGTTTTGGAGCATGGCACAGGGTCGGCACGAAGGATGATGAAAGATGAACGATACTAATCACACGAGGATCCGTTGATGTCGTATTGGTCTAGTTGTATTTTCTTTTCCACGCAGATTTGTTTCCCGTTGTACGGGTGCGGTTGTATTTTGACCCCTGCGTGGGCATGAGTTGTATTCGAGTTGTAAGTATTTATTGAAAGACCAAATCGGTCTACTGAGTCATTTTAGCCTTAAAGGCATGGTTGAGTTGTTATATGTTGTTACCAGCCTGGTAGATCCTTGAGGAAAGGTTCTACGGCGTGTAATATCCCTGAGCGGATTGCGGGTGTTACAGACGACACAACAGGCAATCGACAGAAACATCCTTCAAAGGCCTCTCAAAGCCGATTCTGATATCTGTGCTGAAGCGCGGACTCCGAAAGTCTCGGTAGCCAATTCGCAAAACTGAATTCGGTGTCCCTCGAGTCCACACTCGAAATGTGTTACTGACGAGAAGGACAAATTACACGTACATGCCCCGGAACATCACGGTTGAAACGCCTCGACTCGGCATACCGAAAATACAAATGCTAGATACAATGGGGCATAACGTCGTAAAACAACATAGCGGAGATGTCAACTCCGCACAACGAAGAATCATAACACATACCGTATACAACGATTATCATCGTAAAGTAATACACACACACAAACACTACAGCAACGTCGGTATCGTTCGGCGACCTCAACGGTCCGAACAATAACCAGCACATAATTACAAACATCATGAAACAATCACACATGTACACAAACGTACAAACCCAAGCTTTAACAGCTCACACAGGTGCGATAACACGCAAGCCACCATGAAATGGCAACATTAAAGATCGTCATCACACCTCCCACAAAGGGCTAACAAAACATATGCATGGCGAACGACTCAACGTTCACACCACCAATTCCATCATACTCGGGAGCTAACATTCTAACAATAATGTGAATATCATACACACATTCCTGGACTACAAACAGGAATGATAGGTTTTAAAAACGAAAACCACCTTTTGGAAACAGTTTGGAAACGCCAGTTGATCTTGAGTATCATTTTACAAAAAGTTGAACAAACCTCATTTTCGAGACCTTGAAAGTCATCTTGCGTTTGAACAAAAATGAGGACACCTTCTCTTAGTGAAAAACTTTCAGAATATTCGACCCTCGGGTCTAAGTAAAAGTGTTTATCAAACATTGAAAATATCTCAAAACATTTTGGGTCCTCGAGGTAGAAGAATTTTGAAACATATTGTGGCACCTTAGATGTACCACGAGAGAATAATTCATTTTAAAAGTACGTCTCGAAATTTATTTTCTAAGATACTCAAGGTTTTTAAAGATAATTCAATGGGCTAGAATGCCCAAAAACTCTAGGTAATTACACAAAATATTATAGCGCCGTTGGTCCCGCGCCGGAACTCGCCAGGCTAAAAACCATTTACAACGTTAAAAAGCCCGATGACGGTAATATTTCAAAAAGCCCGATGACGTTAAAAAGCTATGATACCATAAATGTAACACCCCCAATCCGCTCAAGGAATATTACACGCCGTAAACCCTTTCCGCAAGGATCTACCAGGCTAAACGTCCATAAACAACCAAATGCTTGCCCGGCCAGGGTCAAACAATATAATAATACAGACCGTTAAGGTCACTTACACATAAACACACAGACCGATGAGGTCACACAACTCTATCAACAGGACTGACTAACAATATTACCCACACAGGGGTCGAAATACAATACAGCGGAAGACTGAATCAACTCTAACAATACAACTAAACTCTACCAACTCTCAACTCTTGATTAGTATCGCAGCTCGTCATCCCCTTGTGCTAATACTGTGACTGCTCCTCTGAACCTGCATGCTCCTCGGGGGTTAGTAAAACTCCACTGTTTTACTAGTGCAAGTATCAAACCATACGAAATGTAACAAGCAAATAGCCACTACGAATTTAATACGTAAATCAATTATCAAAATGTTCCCGAGAAGTTTTAGAATTTCGAACTCAAGTAAGAGATATTTGAAAAGGAACACATCATCTCGGGGATTTTTAAAGCAGAAATTCTTTTGGACCTCGAGTCCCAATTTACAAAACCTTTTCGTAAACATTAGGGCCTTAGCCCGATTCTCGTTTCAAGGCATACTAAATAATATATCATTATGAGTCCGAGATCCATATTTAAAATGTTACCCGAACAATCACTGCTACACGATCATTGTTCGTACACATCATGTACCGAACTCCGGAGGCCTCGACGGACCTTACCCGGACCACACACCTTTCGTACACATCATGTACCGAACTCCGAGGCCTCACGGACCCTACCCGGCCACACACCGCTCGTACACATCATGTACCGAACTCCGAGGCCTCAACGGACCCTACCCGGCCACAACATCGTTCGTACACATCATGTACCGAACTCCGAGGCCTCGTCGGACCCTACCGGATCACACACCTTGTCCGTACACGCCATGTACCGGACTCGAGGCCTCGTCGGACCCTACCGATCACACACTTTGTTCGTACACATCATGTACCGAACTCCGCAGGCCTCGTCGGACCCTACCGGAACACACACACATCGACACGACACAATTCATAATCATTAAATGTCAAGCCATTCCACATTACACTGAAATGTACAATCAAGTATGTAAACCAAAACAACACAAATATCATGATCATCACAACGACTCTTAACCAACATAACACACATTCGGTATACAATACATTGAACAACCACGTGTACAACCATCTCATATGTACATCGCAATCCTGCACAAATGGCACAACGCCTAACACGTATACCAATATATCACTATTATCACAAAACCTTCAAATTTCGGAAAACACAACCAACTCAAACGGAACATATTTACGGAGGCAAGCAAAATCGTCATACATATCATACGTAATTACTAGTCACAATATACAAGTCGTATAATAAGATACTTGCCTTAATAACCGCTACCAAACGCTCCGAAGAACATGGTTCGACCGGGAAGCTCGGACCCCGAAGAAGACAACGAACGGAAGGGTTTCGACTCGAATTCATTGCGAGAAATCTGACCCTAACATCATACCATCAATAAATTAACGAACGAATGAGGAAGAATAATCGTAGAACGCTCGAATTCTCTTTGCGACATTTTATCGAACACCTTCAAGGCGTCGATAAGATACTCAATAAAACGACGAATCCTCGGCGATTCAACCGAGGAACAGCAAGGAATTCGACATAATATTGTTTAATAATCATAAATACATCACTATTCTGAGTTAAAACGAATTAAACGGACAAATCGAACAAAATCCCCAAAACTATATTTTAAGAAAACTTGCCTTGATTCGCTGGATTGAAGGATGTTACGTGATGATCAATTGATGTTATGAACTCCAAAGCTTCGTAGATTCATAGTATAACAACATGTCTTCGACTCCCCAAAGACTCCAGCCGCGGACAGGAAGGATAGGAAATGAAATGAGTGAAAAAAAAGCAGCTCGGCCATATTTATAGGCTGCCGGACACGGCGAGAAGAACGGCCCAGAGCAGCGCCGTGTGTCTCGGCCGTGTCTCGGCGAGCTTCGATCTGGCCGACCCGGCGCAGACACGGCGCAGCGAGGCTGTTTTGAGGGCCGTGTTGCACAGTGCGGGCAGCCCCTCCGCATGCCAAAATTACGTCCGACGACCCGAACCTGAATACGAATCGAAGTTACAGTTACGAAGTACTCGCAAAGACGAATCTAAGAGCTAATAGAACACACGATTCCGACCACCCGAAGGCTCGGAATTCGACAACGGAAGTAATTACCCAAAACTTTGGGAAATTACGAAAATGGCCCAAAACGTCCGAAAATCACGATACGCAATCGAAACACCAAACCAAAGCTCGCAACATGAATAATAACATTAAATGAACTAACGAGAAACTCGAAACAACAGTTTCGGACGAGATTCGCAAGAATCGAACTCAAGTGCGGAAAAGTCGCTAAAAAGCTCGGAACTCAACAAAACGATACCGAAACGAACTCGGATGACAAAAAGTGCACAATTAATCATTCTCGAAATGACGAAACGGTCATGAGCGAGTCGTCAAAACGGACTCCGGCCGAAAATAAAATTTACCGAAAATCGAAAATTGCGGATATTACAAAATGGCCGTACTCGCAAGTAACGCGCCGCCGGAGGCCTCACGGCTCCCTACCCGGTAAACATCAATCGAATATACCCACAAGTTATCGTGACATCGCACTCGCAAGTGACGATTCTCGGAGCCCTCTCCAGACCTACCCGAATTGATAACCTTGTGGTCGAAGCATCAATGCATAGAGTTCACAACGACAAGGGTTTCACATTTGCCACAATCACAAATATGTCAAATCATGAGTTAATGCCAACAACACTTAGCAAAACACCACGTCAAACCGTAACGCACCGAAAAGAAACCATATACGTCCACACGCAATACCAAGGGCAACATCAACACCAAACATATCCATAGAATTCACATAGTTCACAAACCACACTATTCACAAAACACGCTTTTTGAAAGAGGGCCTTTAACAAGGCTAATCAAATCTTTTGAAAGTTCAATTCAAACGACCACACAAACACATTTAGACGATCACCAATTATCATATCCACAAAACAAGAATTATATGGACAAGGTACTTGCCTCACAATCGGCACGCAAGTATCCCGACGAACACGGCTCAACCGGAAAGCTTCGAAACGCCCGATGTTTTCGAAAAGGAAAACGACAACGAACGGAAGGGTTCAACTTGGTTTCTTCGCAAGAAACTCGACCCTAACAACATATAATCCATAAATAAACAATCATACGAGGAAGGATAATCGTAGAACGCCCGAAAACCCCTCTATGACATTCTACCGGACACCTTCAAGGCGTCGACCAAGAACTCGACCAAAACAACGAATCGATACGATCCAACCATGGAATAACAAGGGAAAAGATATAAAACATCTAAATAATCATCAATCCATCATAATCCTAAGTTAAATCGGATTAATCGGACGAAAACAACCAAAATACCCAAATTCCCCAAAACTAGATTTCTAGGAAATCAATTCGATCAGTAGATCGGAGGATGTTATTGGATGGATGATTGATGATATGAACCTCAAAACTTCATGGATTAATTGTATAACAACACTCCTCCATGCTTAGCACAACCTCATCCTCGGAAGGGAAGAAGAACGAGTGAGAAATGGCTGAGAAATACGCTGCCAGGCCTTAAATAGGTCGACTGCCGGCCGGGTTACGTACGAAACCGGCCATGGCTTACGACGTAATCGCCATGGCGAACGCATGCTTGAAATGCCGGCGTTAAATGCGTTACCGGCCAGGGCCTTACGACGTAACGGCCTTACGTACATAGCGCGATCACTACCGCACGTTACTCGGCCGGTGGCTCGCCTCAAAGATGCCCGGCCATGACTCGGCCGGGACCAACTCCGATGGCCCGAACGACCCCGAAACCCGAACCTGAGTACGAATCGAAGATACGGTTACGAAGTACTCGCAAAGACGAATCCGAGCACTAAGAGAACACACGATTCCGACCACCCGAAGGCTCGAAATTTGACAACGGAAAGTAATTACCCCAAACTTTGGGAAATTACGAAAATGGCCCAAAACTCCCGAAAATCACGATACGTGATCGAAACACCAAGACAAAGCTCGCAACATGAATAATAACATTAAATGAACTTACGAGAAAGTCGAAACAACAGTTTCGGACGAGATTCGCAAGAATCGAACTCAAGTGCGGAAAAACCGTTAAAAAGCACGGAACTCAACAAAACGACACCGAAACGAGCTCGGATGACAAAAAGTGCAGAATTAATCATTCTCGGAATGACGAAACAGTCATGAGCGAGTCGTCAAAACGGACTTCCGCCGAAAAAAGAAATTTACCGAAAATCGAAAATTGCGGATATTACAGGTGCGGCCTGCTCGGCCAGAAGCTGCCGAGCACTGCCGGCCGTGACTCGGCCAGAAGCTGCCGAGTACTACCGGCCGTGACTCGGCCAGTGTCGGCCTGGGCCCAGGTTGCCCGGCCTTGACTCGGCCGGGGCCAACTCCGACGGCCCGAACGACCCCGAAACCCGAACCTGAATACGAATCGATGATACGGTTACGACGTACTCGCAAAGACGAATCTAAGAGCTAAGAGAACACACAATTCCGACCACCCGAAGGCTCGGAATTCAACAACGGAAGTAATTACCCAAAACTTTGGGAAATTACGAAAATGGCCCAAAACGTCCGAAAATCACGATACGCGATCGAAACACCAAACCAAAGCTCGCAACATGAATAATAACATTAAATGAACTTACGAGAAACTCGAAACAACAGTTTCGGATGAGATTCGCAAGAATCGAACTCAAGTGCGGAAAAGTCGCTAAAAAGCTCGGAACTCAACAAAACGATACCGAAACGAACTCGGATGACAAAAAGTGCAGAATTAATCATTCTCGAAATGATGAAACAGTCATTAGAGAGTCGTCAAAACGGACCTCCGCCGGAAAAATAAAAATTACCGGAAATCGAAATTGCGGATATTACATTCTACCCTCCTTAAAAGAAGTTTCGTCCCGAAACTTAAAACAACTAGGGAGAAGAAACATCCCACCAGGAAAACTCAACGAGATACACAAGAACCGAAAACTTATGCCCAACAGCGAAACGTTACAAGCAACACAACAATACGTTACCCGAAGATAATCCAAGCCAACGCTGAAGTAAATACGAATCACAATGTTTGAAGGCTCCAATAGAAATACCAATACATCGCAATGGCTTGGAAGCCCCTCAACCGAAGCTGTATATCACGATGGCCTGAAAGCCGAATAGCCCAAAGCTGTAAATCATCACAATACAGATCTCAAAGAAGCAAACCTGACTGTCGGACATACCCCTCGGCGTATGAACAACCAGTCGCAAATCGTCGGACATATCCAATACAACATGGACTACGAACGACCAAACAATAAGGCTCAAGAGGGAACATCACAGTACGCCCGATCCGGAAATGTGTCCGTGCACATGTGTAACACCCCGAGATATTCGGAGTATATTACAGCACCGTGGACCCCTACATGGGACCCACCAGGCTACAAACAAGGAAACTCCACTCGACTAACCATCTCGGTTAGCGTGGACACACATTTAAATGATATTACATAAAAAGATACACACGGAGCAACCGGCGAAATAAGTATCAACCGACAATGTAACAATTTTAAAGTAATACAATACGAAGTTTGAAATGAAAAGCCTAAGTACTCGCGAGTACAATCTATAAGTTTATAACTGTGGAAACAACCAAATCAAAATGAACAACAGAAATAAGAAGACCCAAATGCACATGTCAACGACCCTGGCCAACATCCTCGTACTGTCCCGGTGCTCGCTCGTCCGGATAATCATAACCTGAAATCCATAACAAGAATTTCCCCAAAACGGGTCCCTAAAGGGGTTAGCAATTACGCTAGTACAAGTAATCAAGGCAAACCAATCGCTTACACGTTTCATAGTACATGCACCAATATCATTTCATAAACCAAAACCAGACATGTCTTTTCCGGAAACAAACAGTCACAATTAATTTGCCTAGGACCGGGACGAAGCCACGAATCCCACTCGAGGCCTCTAAGGACCCTCCCGAGATGGCCACATTCATAAAACAAATCAAGCACCACACGTCACCTAGGACCGGGACGAAGCCACGAATCCCACTCGAGGCCTCTAAGGACCCTCCCGAGCTGGCTAGCGAAACAAACTCATGAATCCAGGATGAAGCCATAGATTCCCTCCGTGATCCCGTCGGATCCTCCCGATGTGAGCAAATCACACAAAATATACATTACCATTTCACGTTAAGCATAAAGGTTTCCAAAAATACTTGCCTTGAATAATTGACGACGCAACGAACGGAAAGGATAATCACCGACGAACGCTAGGAATCGACGGAACCGAACCTAACGATTCGAAGAACATAATTACAACCAACTCTAGACGAATACGGAAATGGAATACACCCGAAAACCCGCCTACAATTCATGTATATTCGTACAAAAATAACAACGAGGGCGGATCACAACCAAACCCTCTCGATTCCGCAAAACCATGAAAATATACCATGAATCCGTAGGGAAACTAATGATATTGACAAGTTTAATCATATTCATCGTGAATCCACCAACAAAACGGAACGGATCGGAAGAAAATCCAAAACCCCCAAATCGCCCAAAAGTAGGGTTCTAAGAGATTTACCTTGGATTGATGATGAAGAACACAAGTAGGTGTTGTTAATCTACTTCAAAAACTCAAGGTAGAGGATGCCTGAAATAACCGAAGGGAAGAATCGCTCGGAAGTCGCCTGGAGAGGTTCTGCGTCGCGGGGAGAGAAGAAATGAAAATGATGTGTTCTTCTGGGTCAACTCCCTGGTTTATATAGCCAGGGAGTGTTAGCGCGCGCTAATCCTCAAGGTTAGCGTGCTGTCACGGGGTTATACTTGCGTCTCGCTAAGTCCTTGCCGTGCGGCACTCTTAGGTTGTCTCAAGCCTAAGTAGTAAGCCTACTAATAAACTGTAACACCCCCAAACCACTTGGGAATATTACAGCGCCGCAGACCCTCTCCATGAGGATCTACCAGGCTAAATACGAAAACAATACATCACATTTTAAGCCGATGTGGCTAAATAATGAACCACTAGACCGATTTGGTCTTTTACCAAATATTTCTACATCGAACATACAAAACTCTTTTTTTCTAACTCGTACCCACGCAGGGGTTAGGATACATTAATACTTCCCGAAACTTAGAAAATACCCCAACAAAAAGACAAAACAATAAGACTTCACCAAATACCCAACACGACCTTCATGTGATTAGCATCGTCGTCTTCCATCATCCTTCGTACCGCTCCTGTGATTCGCTCCCCAGCAACCTGCAAGTACCTGGACGCAATACAGACATCCACCCCCCGAATACTCGGGGGTTAGCAAAACTCCACTGTTTTGCTAGTGCAAGTATAAAGTGCAAATACGAGCTATACACAACATATTCCAAGAATATAAAAACTTGATTAATTCCACAATTCAACCCAATGAAGATTTCCCGAGATATTTCATTGAATAAAATAGTTCAAACCATGAAAATTTGGAATGAGACACGCAGGCTCTTTGAAAAGCATTTAAAAAGTCTCGGGAGTTTTAGAAAGACATTTCTGGGCTAATAAATCTTTAACTCGACAAACCACATAGGGACACGGGCCAAAGAATTGTTTTTGCTCAAAGATACCAATATGGTCACAAATATAGGGTCCACGACCCAAATCATCCATATCCCATACTCGGGTGAATAACACAACGGTCACACTCGATACATAACCAAACCACAATGTACGGAAACAATCACAGGGCCCGTATCCTTATGCCAAAAATATCGCAACCATGAAGCAAATAATATACGACGCTTATACCGGTGCCATTTTAGCCAAGTACCAAGACCTTACATATGATGTATCTCACTTTGGGAATTTGCATATGTGATACTCCGGACATATCACAATTATCGAAAACAACATCGTGCCATATTCATCATCACAAAACAACCTCCCGAGCTATACTGGCCCTGTACCTCTCGGAAGATACACACCCCGAGACACCTCGTCGGGCCCTCCCTGGTGTATAGCCCACCGAGTGATCCGTAGGATACGCAGCCTACCGAACCCTGTGGGACCCTCACTGGTTTTACTCGGTTCACACACTCTCAGTAACCACATGGCACAAACCACATTTTCTGAAATTACCACTTTCACGAAATCACGATTCAAAAACATATTCCCCCGAAGTACTTCAAATGTAAATCAAGGTACTTGCTAAGAATGGCCACAACATCCGACACATACTCACATCACACATCATCACAAACTCATAAATAGTACACACGTCCACACATATATACACACTTCTTGTCAGAAAGACATAACCTTAAGTCCACTATCAACATAATCACGCACAACGATACCAAACGTAAAGAAGATATTCCAAAGCACACCACTAGTACATATCCTCAGAACCACACAATCGTTCACAAACACATAAGTAGATTTTATAGAAGACCTTTATCGAGAATATACCGGTTCTTTTATAAGTTCATTAAAAATAATTCAATTGCACACCTAGTCAATTACCGACTATAACCACTACGAAATATGAAGTGTATAGGCAAGATACTTGCCTCAATAGTTGATACTGGACACTCTAACGAACGTCTCTTAACCGGAAGACTTCGAATGCTCACAACTCTCCGGCGGAAACGACGGTAACACCACCGATCGGAAAATGGCGAACGGAAGGGTTCCGACTCGAGTTCTTCGCAAGGAACCTTGATTCGATGGATTGAAGGATGTTATGGAGTGATTAATCGATGTTATAAGCTCCCAAACTTCGTGGATTAGTTGTATAACAACATTCCTTCGTCACCTCCAAGACTCCAGCGGCGTACACGAAAGGAAGGAAATGAAAAATGAGGGCAAACAGATCGCCGGTCATATTTATATCGTGCACTTAGCGTGCGCTAGATCGCAGAGCTAGCGTGCGCTAGCGGCGATCATGGTCGAGAATGTTCGGCCGGGCCCGCCATCATGCGCCGAACACGTGCGCTATCGGCCCAGCCACAATCCAGAGACTTCGGCTCGGCCAGTAGCGTGCGCAACCTTCCGGCCAGAAGGCGCGCTACCGCCGGCCGTAGCGTCGCAGATGTCCGGCAGATAGCGTGCGCTACCTTCCGATTTTCCCACCCGTAACCTTTCGCCCTTATCGCCTCGGCCGACTAGCGCGCAGCAACCGAAGCCATAGCGCGCCGCTGCCTCGGCCGAAGGCGTGCGCTACTTTCCGGACGTAGCGTGCGCTTACGCGGTTCTGCCGCAACCGCTCGGCGGCTCGCACTCGTCCGGCGATGGCGGCACTGGCCCGGCCACTGCCCCCAACCGTCCGGCGTTGTCCGACCACCATGGTTCGACGACTCGATTTTCCGAAATCGCACGGAACGAACACGACAAAATACTCGGGGACAACATCATCGGTCCGAAATGAAAACAACGGATAACAAATCATCACCTACGGTCTTAAACGCCAAAATCAGTTGTCTAGAAAATAATACCGGAACTCGACAACCAGGAAATATCCGAAAAAAAAATCCAAAATAACCGGAACGGAAATCGTGGGTATTACATAAACAAGACTGCTAGGAAGGAAAGTAAGGAAGATGCTTGGGGAAGGTTTTCTCTTATTGCAGTGTAGCAAATCAGATTTTTCAAGGTGAGTTACAAATGAGCCCCAAGGGGGTATTTATACTAATCCTCCTAGGCTAACAAATTACCAACAAAACATCACTATTCCAAGTATTTACAAGAATGCCATCATCTAGAAAGATCTATACAATTATAGGTAATTCTAAGAAGTCTTCTTGGAGTCCCCAGACCCCTCTGGAACGTCCGGCCCGACCCGGCCCGAAGTGTCCCGGCCCGGCCCGGCCATGGCCCGATTCGGCCCGTAGCAACCCGACCCGATTTCTGACCTTCTGGAACCCTCTTTGACCTTCTGGAATTGATTGGCCTCCATCTTGAAGCTTCTAGGGTCTTTTTTCTGGATAGTGGGTTCCTCGGCTTTTCAATGTCTACCGCCACAAGGCTTTTCCGTCTAAGCCTATTATAGGGGGTAGTCCTCGTGAGCTTGGCCGAGTCCATGTGCCGCGCGAGCTCGCTGCGAGCCCGTCCGGCAGCTTCGCCGATGCCGTAGATGCTCGCCGCTTAAGGTGGGGCGTGACATTCTCCCCACCAAAGTCGTGGACTGCCCTCGGCACGATGCTGTCCCGATATTCTTCAATCTTCTGCCGGAATTGCCATAGGTGATCCTCATGTTCCCAGCTATTTTCAGCGTCTGGGAGTCCCTTCCAATGCACAAAGAACTCGGTGTATGGGGCCACGCCCCTTCGTCGAACGTCCCGATGTGAAATGATCTCGGCTACTTCCTTGTCGAAGGAAGTAATCACGGCAGTCGGTGCTCGATGTGACTGAGCTCGGCCCGGATCCTCCATGTCCTGATGGTAAGGCTTCAGTTGGCTAATATGGAAGACCGGGTGTATCTTCATCTTCGGCGGTAGTTCCACTCGATAGGAAACTGTCCCAACACGCCGCTCGATCTTGTAGGGTCCCTCGTATCTCCGGATAAGTCCCTTATGCACAGCCCGAAATGGTTTAAATTGCTGCGGGAGTAGTTTCACCATAACTAAGTCGCCTTCATTAAACTCGACCGCTCGTCGCTTGAGATCGGCCCATTTCTTCATATTTTTGGCTGCTTTGTCTAATGATGCTCGAGCCAAGTCCGATTCCTCCTGTAGTGACTTAGCAAAGGTATATGCTGCGGGACTCTGTCCCGTGTATCCGGTGGCAATGTTGTTCGTGGTCGCCGGTTGTCTCCCTGTAGCGAGCTCGAATGGGCTGCGTCCCGTTGATTCACTCTTCTGCAAGTTGTATGAGAATTGGGCCGTGTCTAAGAGTTTGGCCCAGTCCCGCTGATTGGCACTCACATAGTGCCGCAAGTAGCACTCAAGCAGTGCGTTAACTCGTTCTGTCTTCCCGTCCGTCTGTGGGTGGAAACTTGTTGAGAATGCTAAGTTCGAGCCCAATAGCTTGAAAAGTCCCGACCAAAACTTTCCTATGAAGCGTGGGTCTCGGTCACTCACGATTGTCCTTGGAATGCACCAATATTTTACCACATGCTTTAAGAATAACTTGGCCGTCTCCAGAGCTGTTACGTCCGCCGGTGCTGGAAAAAAGGTTGCGTATTTTGAAAACCTGTCCACCACAACTATGATCGACCCGTACCCATCCGATTTAGGTAAAGCCATAATAAAGTCCAACGAAACGCTTTCAAAAGGGTGTTCCGGTATGGGTAAGGTTGAAGTAGTCCACCGGGTTGTTGTTGCTCCACCTTGTCTTGTTGACATACAAGACATGTCCGGACGTATGCCTCAACGTCCTCACGCATCCTGGGCCAAAAGTAAGAATTGTCAATTAAAGCCATTGTACGGTGCATACCTGGGTGTCCAGCCCATAGTGTATCGTGGCATTCCTTCATGATGTCCCTTCGTAAGTTTCCCCATTTGGGCACGTACAAACGATTGCCTTTGGTAAAGAGTAGCTCGTCTCGTTCCCAGAACCGTCTTGTCTTGCCGCTCCTGGAAAGTTGCATGATGTTTTCTGCGAAAGGGTCCTGCCTCAGTCCCTCGCGTATGCGGTCCTTGATGCTTCCTTCGGCCTTGGTCAAGGCTGCAAGCTCGGCCTTCCGGCTTAATGCATCAGCTACTTGGTTAAGTACTCCCGGATTATACTCCAGGGTATAGTCGAACTCAGCTAGGAATTCCTGCCATCTTGCTTGCTTTGGCGTGAGCTTCTTCTGGGTTTGAAAATAACTTGTGGCTACGTTGTCTGTTCGTACCACAAACTTGCTTCCAAGTAAATAATGCCTCCAGGCTCTAAGGCAATGAACCACGGCGGTCATTTCCTTCTCATGTACCGAGTACCGTCTCTCGGTGTCATTCAATTTTCTGCTCTCATAGGCAACGGGATGCCCTAGCTGCATCAAAACTCCTCCGATGGCATAATCAGATGCATCGGTCTGAACCTCATAGGCCTTGGCATGGTCTGGCAAGGCAAGAACTGGCTGCTCCGTCACTTTGCCTTTGAGTCGCTCAAAGGCCTCTTGGCATTTATCCGTCCACTCCCATTTGTGGTCCTTCTTCAATAGGTCCATTAATGGTGCTGCTATCCGAGAGTATCCCTCGATGAACTTCCAGTAGTAGTTCACGAGTCCCAGAAATGATCGGAGTTGGGTTACGCTGGTCGGCGGTTCCCAATCTCGAACGGCTTTCACTTTGGCCTCATCCATCATTATGTGGCCATCTTTGATACGGTGCCCCAGAAAAGTCACTTCCTGTTGGGCGAATGAGCATTTCTCCAACTTTGCATATAGTTCATTGTCCCGCAATGCCTAGAACACCTGTCGCAAGTGTTCTACATGCTCCTCCATCGATGATGAGTAAATGACAATATCATCCAAATAAACGACAACAAACTTGTCTATGTATGGTTGAAATACCTTGTTCATCAGGGTGCAAAAGGTCGCTAGGGCATTTGTAAGCCCGAACGGCATCACAAGGAAATCAAACAAACCATACCTGGTCGCCATGGCTGTCTTGGGTTCGTCTCCTTCGGCTATCCGGACCTGCCAATATCCGGATCTTAGGTCGATCTTTGAAAAGTATTTAGCACCTCCCAGTTAGTCAAACAGCTATCCAATGAGTGGAATGGGATACTTGTTGCGAACCGTCAGTTTTTTGAGTGCCCTATAGTCCACGCACATACGCAAGGATCCATCATGCTTCTTTTGGAACAAAACGGGGGATCCATAAGGAGATTTGGATGGTTGGATCATTTTGGAATCCAACAACTCTTTCAATTGTTTCTGCAGCTCCTTGAGTTCCGGTGGTGACATCCTATAGGGTGTCCTAGAAGGTGGCTTCGCATCGGAAATAAGTTCAATTTTGTGGTCCACATCCCGTCTGGGCGGCAACTTCTTAGGTAGTTCCGCGGGCATCACGTCCTGGAACTCCTCCAAAATGGCTTGAACTTCCTCTGGTACATCCTTGCCTTCAATATCGTCTCCATCATCAGGAACGTAAAATGCAGCGAAGGTCTCTTCCTGCTTCCGAAGGCCTCGACTAAGTTGCATGGCTGAAAGGGTGCCTATCCCCTTCGCTTCCCTCCTGGCTGGAATGGCCTGTGTCCTGTCGGAGTCCAAAATGACTAAGGAATCCGAAAATGGAAGAATGCAAGCCCGTACCTGATCGAACCATTGTAACCCAAGAACCAAATCATAGTCATCCATGGTCACTACAGTGAAGGTGATCATTCCCTGCCAGTCACCTATCTTTGCGTTCACTCCTCGTGCTTCGCCGGTCACCGGTTTAGCATGGGTGTTCACTGTCTTGATCGATCCATTAGTTGGAGTGACGGTAAGTCGTAAGGCTTTGGCTACGCCGTCCCGCATGAAATTGTGCGTAGCTCCTGTATCCACTAAGGCTTTGATGTGTGTGCCCCCGATCAAGGCATCCACGAACATAGACCCCTTTCTGGGTCCCTTCGCCGGATCCACAACGGCTTTGACAGCATTGAGCAAACTCAATGATCCCATATGCGCACCATCTGCAACCTCGGTCTCCGTGGTCTCTTGAATGGCTGCGACCTTCTTCCTCCGAAATGGGCAATCGTACTTCATGTGAGAGGTACTATGACAAATGTGACAACCTCTCGGCTTATCGGTCTCGCTTCATCGGTTGCTTGCCCGAATATTTGTTTGGCTCGAACCTTGATGGGCGGTCTCCCCACCTTTGCCTTTGTCTCGTGGAAAGTCCTTGGCTTGTCGCCGGGTCTTCAACTCCCGTAAGCCCTCGGCCACAATGGCGGTCGCCACGCCCCGAACATTGCGCCTTTCCAACTCTTGCCTCGCAAAAGGCTTGAGTCCGTCCATAATGCAAACAAATGCCTTGTTTGGCCGTCAAGCTTGGTATCTCCAGCACAATTTCTTGGAACTCCTTGACATAGTCTTTGATAGTACGAGTGTGGCTGAGTCTCTTCAGCCTGCCCCGAGCCTCGAACTCCACATTCTCGGGATAGAATTGCCTCTTTAATTCGGCCTTGAAATCTTCCCAGGAAGCCATCCTGCACGCACCACTCTCAATGTCAGCCTGCTTGGTTCGCCACCACAGCACGGGTGTGTCGGCTAAGTACAAGGGCGCCGTCCGCAACTTGGTGTCATCATCTCGAATGTTTGAGGCACCAAAGTATTGCTCCAGGTTCCATAAGAAATTGTCAATCTCCTTGGCGTTTCTCGATCCGTTGAACTTCCCAGGCCTTGGGATGTCAATTCGTGCGGGTGTCGCACCCACATGTCCTTCTCCGTTGGCAATCGCCCTTTTCACTGTTGCCATCTCCGTCTTGAGAACCTTCATGCTCTCTTGCATGGCCAAGATCATGGTCCGAAAATCGGCCAACTCCTTCTTCATGTCCCCATCACAAGCATTGATAGTAGAAAGAACCTGGTTGTGCAGCTCCTCACCAGCTTCTTCTAAGTCATCCACCCTCCTCGCAACCTCATCATAGACCTCCTCCAGTCGAGTCACTCGGCTGTCCATGGCAGCAATCCGGTCGACAGACTTGTCTCTGCCCTTCTTGGTCTTCTCGGCCTGAGTGTTGGGTTGGGTAACGTCGGATGATTGTGCCATCTTACTCCTTGCACGATCAGCTAGCAATCTTCGAAAATCCGCCTTGGTTGTCTCAACCTTGGCTCCGATACCAACTGTCACGGGGTTATACTTGCGTCTCGCTAAGTCCTTGCCGTGCGGCACTCTTAGGTTGTCTCAAGCCTAAGTAGTAAGCCTACTAATAAACAAGACTGCTAGGAAGGAAAGTAAGGAAGATGCTTGGGGAAGGTTTTCTCTTATTGCACTGTAGCAAATCAGATTTTTCAAGGTGAGTTACAAATGAGCCCCAAGGGGGTATTTATACTAATCCTCCTAGGCTAACAAATTACCAACAAAACATCACTATTCCAAGTATTTACAAGAATGCCATCATTTAGAAAGATCTATACAATTCTAGGTAATTCTAATAAGTCTTCTTGGAGTCCCCAGACCCCTCTGGAACGTCCGGCCCGACCCGGCCCGAAGTGTCCCGGCCCGGCCCGGCCAAGGCCCGATTCGGCCCGTAGCAACCCGACCCGATTTCTGACCTTATGGAACCCTCTTTGACCTTCTGGAATTGATTGGCCTCCATCTTGAAGCTTCTAGGGTCTTTTTTCTGGATAGTGGGTTCCTCGGCTTTTCAATGTCTACTGCTGTCACAAGGCTTTTTCCGTCTAAGCCTATTATAGGGGGGGTAGTCCTCTGTGAGCTTGGCCGAGTCCATGTACGCGCGCGAGCCTGCTGCGAGCCCGTCCGGCAGGCTTCGGTCGGATGCCGGTAGATGCCTGCTGCCTTAAGGTGGGGCGTGACAGGGCGCTAACGGGATAAAACTACAGGCCAAAATAGTTAGCGTCCAGTCCAGTAGCCAGACTTCTGGCCGTTAGCGTGCGCTACTCCAAATGTAGCGTGCGCTAATAACCTATCGGTAGCGCGCGCTATCGACCAATAGCGTGCGCTACCTGGGCATCAGTCGAGTCCAGTGACAAACTGTCCAGAACTCACTTCATCCGTTAGCGTGCGCTACCATACAAGCGTAGCGTGCGCTAACTGGCACCTGACCGGGTTCAGTAGTAAACTGCCCAGTACTGAACACTCACGCTAGCGCACGCTACCGGGCATCATCAGCGTGCGCTAGCCTCTCGACATTAGCATGCGCTAGTCTACGTAGCGTACGCTAATACGCCAGTCCAGAAGGCTGGAAAAATAGCACTGCCACTCCCAGGGCTAACTCGCTAGCGCGCGCTACGAAACAAACATAGCGTGCGCTACTAAGGGACCCCTAGCGCGCGCTATGCAGAAAAGATAGCGTGCGCTAGGTTACGTAATATAAACGGTTCACAACACCGGAATATGAACGAAACATCAAACAGAACACCTCAAAGCATATCAAAACATAGAATGGATCCACGGAAACCCCGAGGGTCACTACGACCGAGAAATACATCAAAAATAAAAATACAAGGGAAAGAAAAATGCGGATATTACATTCTACCGCTCTAAAAACAACTTTCGTCCCGAAACTTAAGAAACAAACAACTCAGGGTACCTAGCACGCATGCTATCCTCGGTTTCCCAAGTTGCCTCCTCGACTCCGTGTCCCGACCACTGCACCTTGACCAAAGGGATGGTCTTATGCCTCATTCGTTTCTCCAGGTGCTCTAAAATCTTCAAAGGACGTTCCTCAAAAGTAATGTCCTCGGCGACGTCAATCTCACCATAATCGATGACGTGACTAGGATCTGGGACATATTTCCTCAGCTGGGAAACATGAAAAACGCTATGAACATGACTCAAGGTCGGGGGTAACGCCAAACAGTATGCTAACCCACCGATTCGCTCAAGAATCTCGAAGGGTCCAATAAATCTCAGACTCAGCTTTCCCTTCTTCCCGAAACGGAAAACTCCTCTCGTCGGCGACACCTTCAGCAAAACGTGGTCTCCCACCTCGAATTCTAAAGGTCGACGACGGACATCGGCATATGACTTCTGTCGACTCTGGGCCGTCAACATCCGTTCCCGAATTAATTCTATCTTCCGCCTCGTCTCTAAAACGACATCTGGCTCGGTCCCGACCAAATCGGACGCCTCATTCCAACAAATCGGTGATCGACATCGCCGCCCATAAAGTGCCTCGTACGGCGCCATCCGAATCGACGCGTGCCAACTATTGTTGTACGTGAATTCGATCAATGGCAAATGCTCCTCCCGATCATTGCTCGATCGAGGCACAAGCACGCAACATGTCCTCGAATGTCTGGATAGTGCGTTACGGTCATCCATCCGATCGGGATGAAAAGAGGTACTCAAATGCAAACGGGTACCCAACGCCTTATGCACCGCCTGCCAAAAGTGCGATACAAAACGGCCATCACGATCCGAAACAATAGACTTCGGAGTACCGTGAAGCCTCACAATCTGCGAGATAAATACACGAGCCAACTTTTCTGGACCCCAAGTGTCCTTGATGCCCAGAAAATGTGAAGACTTGGTCAGACGATCAACAATCACCCATACCATATTCATGCCCGACCTCGATCTCAGCAAATTCGTAACAAAATCCATCGATATATCTTCCCATTTCCATTCCGGAACGGGAAGTGACTGCAATAACCCAGCCGGTCGCTGATGCTCGATTTTGACCTACTGGCAAGTCAAACATCTCGCTACAAACCGTGCGACTTCCACCTTCATATCATTCCACCAGAAATTCCTCCTCAGGTCCTTGTACATCTTACTCGAACCAGGATGAACGGAATAAGGTGTAGCATGGGCCTCACGCAAAATACTCTGTCGCAACTCTGGGTCGTTCGGCACACAAAGCCGACTCTGGAATCTCAAAACACCATCCTCGTGAATCACAAACCCAGGAGACTTTCCCTTAAGAACGTTCTCTCGGATTTGAGTAATCATCGGATCCTCTAATCGCTTGACTTAATTTCATCGATCGGGGCAGCGAAACCTCTAAAGCACAAAGTTGCCCGACAGCTCCAGGCAACAAAACCTCAACATCCAACTCGATCAAAGCTCGCCGAAGCTCGGACTGAGACGTAATGATCTCAAGCGTTCGCAACGCAATTGGTTTCCGACTCAAGGCGTCGGCCACGATGTTCGCCTTGCCCGGATGATAAAGGATTTCGAGGTCATAATCCTTAATCAGTTCTAACCACCTCCTCTGCCTCATATTCAACTCCCGCTGAGTAAATATGTATTTCAGGCTCTTATGATCGGTAAAAATCTGACATGTAGAGCCGAAAAGATAGTGACGCCAAATCTTGAGCGCGAAAACAACTGTCGCTAACTCTAAATCATGAGTAGGGTAGTTCAGCTCATACGGCCTCAGCTGTCTCGACGCAAAGGCAATGGTCTTGCCGTGCTGCATCAATACGCACCCAAGGCCCTGACCCGAAGCATCGCTATAAACAGCGAATCCCTCGTTTCCACATGGCAATGCCAAAACCGGGGCTGAAGTCAAACGCTTCTTCAGCTCCTCAAAACTCGATCGCTCTCGTCGGTCCGCATTTAACTTCTCGGATTTCTGGAGCAACTGTGTAAGTGGCCGAGCTAGTTTTGAGAAACCCTCGACGAACCTACGGTAGTAACCAGCTAAACCCAAGAAACTACGAACCTCCTTCACATTTGTGGGCGGTGCCCAATCCAACACTGCCTCAATTTTCTGAGGACCCACACGGACTCCCTCGGCTGAAATCACGTGACCTAAAAACATTACTTCCTTCACTAACTCACATTTCGTGAACTTCGGATAGTTTTGCTCGGTCATCAAAATGTCTAACAGTTTCCGCAGATGATGGGCATGCTCTTCCTCATTCCTCGAATAGATAAGAATATCGTCAATGAAGACGACGACACACTTATCCAAATACTCGATAAAGACCTTGTTCATCAACTGCATGAACACCGCCGGCGCATTAGTTAACCCAAAGGGCATAACTGTGAACTCATAATGTCCGTATCTCGTCCGAAAAGTCGCTGCACGTCGACTCTCTCACCCGGCCGATAGTACCCCGATTTCAAATCAATCTTCGAGAATACCGCAACTCCTCGCAATCGATCGAACAAGTCATCAATTCTCGGCAAAGATACTTGTTCTTGATGGTCACCTTGTTTAGTTCGCGATAATCGATACACAAACGTAGTGAACCATCCTTCTTCCGCACGAACAGACCGGTGCACCCTAAGGCGAGGCGCCGGCCGAACATACCCCGACTCAAGAAGCTCACTCAATCGCTTCTTCAACTCGACATCTCTCAAGGTGCCATGCGATACGGCGCCTTAAATCGGAGCCGCGCCGGCTCTAATTCTATAACAAACTCAACCTCACGATCCGGTGGCAATCCCGCAACTCGTCAGAAATACATCAGAAACTCACTAACGACCGGAATCGACGAAAGCTCGACTCCACCATTCTCCGCCTTCAAGGCGTAGCACCAATAACCAGTACACCCCTTTCGCAGAGACTCATCGCCTTTAAGGCATTAATAACGAACTGTTTCCTCTTTCGTCATGCGAAAGAGTGTTCGGTGCCGTCCTCGGCTAACATAGTGATGATTCTCGTGCGGTAGTTCATGATCGCGCCATGCCGCTCGAGCCAATCATCCCCGAGAATCAAATCCTCACCCTCGATACCCACGACAATAAGATTAGAGAGCCAAGCCCTCTCACAAATAATCACAGAACAGTCCCGAACTTCTCGATCACCGACAATTCTATCACCGCTAGGAAGTTTAACGATGAAAGGCTCGCAAGGTGACAAGCAGTCGAGACTCAAACGGCATACACACTCTAGAGAAATGAATGAATGCGTAGCACCCGAATCAAAAAGCACACCGACAGGATGAGAATGGATATGAACGGTACCTGTCGCCACAGTAGCTGCTGGGTCATCGGCCCTCCTCATCTCGTATATACGCGGCTTGGCGGAGCCGACACTGGAAGTGTAATATCCGTATTTTTCTTTCTCTGGTATTTTTATTTCCGGTGTATTTTCTTCGACTGTAGTAACCCTCGTGTATCTTTCAGTGTATTTTTCCTGTCATCTATCGATCTGATTCTCGTTATTGTTGTGCGGAACCGCCGTATTAGGGTTGTTGTGGATCCATTTCGTGTTATTGGTTCCCAAATATTGATTCATATCGTTCTATTCTCTTTCCGGATCATTTTTATCATTTTGGGACCCAAAAGGGGGTGTGGGCCGCGGCACAAGATATGTGTGCCGCGGCACAAAAATTTCTTCAGTTGTTGGTCGAGCGAACTGTACTGTGTGCCGCGGCACACCCATCCGGTGCCGCAGCACACTCGTGTGACATCTGCGACCAAAACCCGATCAGACGGTGCCGCGGCACACGCAGCCGTGGCACACCGCCGAACACAGGAGTAAATTTTTGGCCTGTGCCGCGGCACACAATGCGGTCAACCCTCTATAATTGGTTGTTTTGAGCGTGAACTGCTCATTTCCTTCTTCTTCTTCCTGCGACGCGAGAGAGAGTGAGAGAGAGGGGGAGAGTTCCTCATCATTATCAATTGAGGGGTTGATTTTCATCATTCTTCTTCGGTTGTGAAGCCCGGACAATCAATCCAACGCGTGTTCTACGAATCTAAATACTTGAATCCTCAAGGTAATATTTCTTGAAACCCTCCCTTTTGGATAATTGGGGATTTTGGGGT
Organism: Orobanche coerulescens; assembly: GCA_033398695.1. Taxonomy (NCBI): domain Eukaryota; kingdom Viridiplantae; phylum Streptophyta; class Magnoliopsida; order Lamiales; family Orobanchaceae; genus Orobanche; species Orobanche coerulescens. The sequence goes on from CM065817.1 coordinate 13,786,561, forward strand.
TTTTGTCCGATTCTTTCCGTTTTGTTGATGGATTCTTGATGAATATGATTAATCTTGTTGATATCATTAATTTTCCTACGGATTCATGGTATATTTTCATAGTTTTGCGGAATCGAGAGGGTTTGGTTGTGATCCGCCCTCGTTGTTATTTTGTGCGAATATACATGAATCATAGGTGGGTTTTCGGGTGTATTCCATTTCCGTATTCGGTTAGAGTTGGTTGTAATTATGTTCTTCGAATCGTTAGGTTCGGTTCCGTTGATTCCTAGTGTTCGTCGGTGATTATCCTTTCCGTTCGTTGCGTCATCAAAATATTCAAGGCAAGTATTTTTGGAAACCTTTATGCTTAACGTGAAATGGTAATGTATATTGTGTGTGCTTTACTTACCTCGGGAAGGTCCGACGGGGCCTCGAGGGAATCTATGGCTTCGTCCTGGATTCATGAGTTTGATTCGCTAGCCAGCTCGGGAGGGTCCTTAGAGGCCTCGAGTGGGATTCGTGGCTTCGTCCCGGTCCTAGGTGACGTGTGGTGCTTGATTTGTTTTGTGAATGTGGCCAGCTCGGGAGGGTCCTTAGAGGCCTCGAGTGGGATTCGTGGCTTCGTCCCGGTCCTAGGCAAATTAATTGTGACTGTTTGTTTCCGGAAAAGACATGTCTAGTTTTGGTTTTTTGAAATGATATTGGTGCATGTACTATGAAATGTGTAAGCGATTGGTTTGCCTTGATTACTTGTACTAGCGTAATTGCTAACCCCTCTGAGGACCCGTTTTGGGGAAATTCTTGTTATGGATTTCAGGTTATGATTATCCGGACGAACGGGCACCTGGACAGTACGAGGACGTTGGCCAGGGTCGTTGACATGTGCATTTGGGTCCTTCTATTTCTTTCGTCCATTTCGATTTGGTTGTTCTAATAATTATAAACTGATAGACTGTACTCGCGAGTACTTAGGCCTTTCAAATTCAAACTCCGTGTTGTACTAAGTTTAAATTGTTACATTGTTGGTTGATGATCATTTCGCCGGTTGCGCCGGGCGTAACTTTTTATGTCATATAATTAAATGTGTGTCCTCGCTAACCGGGGTGGTTAATCGAGTGGAGTTTTCTTGTTTGTAGCACGGTGGGTCCCATGTGGGGGTCCACGGTCCGTAATATACTCAATATCTCGGGGGGTTACAGAAAATGGTAGCGGAGCTCTAGGTTTATGGATACCTAGGCTTGTTGGTTATGTGGGTCTAGGCGTGTTTTGTTTTGCACATTGTCACACCGCCGCCAAAGATCCCAAGATTTCCAAAGGCTCGTAAGTTTTCTTATTCGGCTCTTTTGTTTCTTGCATTCTATTTCCACTTTTGAATCGTAGTTGCTTTTCCTCCCTTACTCATCATCGATATACTTCTGTTATCTCTCAACATCAGTTTGGATGCCGGAGGAAACCGTGGTCGTGGTCGTGGTCGTGGTCGTGGTCGCGGCCGAGGACGTGGGGCAGCCGGTGGGGCGGCCATGTAGCATTCTTCGGGAGCCGGCAGATCGGTGGCCCATCACGCCATGCTTCTTCGAGGAGCGCGCCGATCTTGGTATTGCGGCCTATGCAAGAAATGGTTAACCAGATGGCGGCTATAGCTCGGGTGGTCCAGAACCCCGATCGTGCCCATGCTAATCGGGGCGGAGCGGATCGCTGGCTTCAGGATGTCATCAAGATGCATCCTCCTCAGTTTTCGGGAGCTTCGGACCCGATCGGCTGGGAAGGGTGGATCAAGGAGATATCCAAAGTCTTCACTGCTACCAACTGCCCCGAGGACCGTAAGGTCCCTATTGCTCAATACTTCCTCACGGGAGATGCTACGGATTGGTGGGAGGCCGTTGGTCCCAAAGATCATGTTGCTTCGTGGGCCGAATTTCAAGAATTGATGGAGACCGAATATTGTCCGTGGCCGGTCACACAGGCTCGAGTGCATGCTTTCTATGATGCTCAACCACGGGATATTTCCGTATCCCAAGCTATTGCCGATTTTAACAAGGAGTTGGGTTATGTGAAGACCCAAGTTGTCGAAGAGAGCGACAAGATTTTCCATTTTTCTAGGAGGATGAAACTGTCCATTCGGGACTATATGTCTGGGCTCGTCTGTACTACCTTGAAGGATTATCAGAGTCGAGCTCTTGCTTATGATATGTCGGTGACGGCTAGCGATTTGGCTCGTGAGAGCAAGAAGCAGAAGTCGGTCGGAAATTTTTCTGGTCCCAAGAGTGGAGGCCAGCAGAAATCTCAGCCGCAAATATTTCTGGGCGGTCCGGCTGCTTACTGAGCTTTGAGTGCCGCCGAACCGTCGTCCGGACCCAGATGCTTTAACTGGCAAGCTGTGCCACGTGAACCAGGATTGTCTTCGTCCACCTTTGACTTGTCATACTTGTGGTCAGTCGGGCCACAAGGCTTCTTTTTGCGAGAAACTTAGACAGTTTCGCGGCGCCCTTTCTTCTCACCCAGCACCTATGGAGCCGAGTGTGAACCAGGGCTCATTTGTTCCGCCGCCTCCACCGAGTACCGGCCAAGGTAGGGGTCGGGGTCAGCCCGCTAGAGGAGGAGCTTCCAGCATCGGCTCTGCCCAGCCGCGTATCTACGAGATGAGGAGGACCGATGATCCAGCGGCTACTGTGGCGACAGGTACCGTTTATATCCATTCTCATCCTGTCGGTGTGCTTTTTGATTCGGGTGCTACACATTCATTCATTTCTCTAGAGTGTGTGCGCCGTTTGAGTCTCGACTGCTTGTCACCTTGCGAGCCTTTCATCGTTAAACTTCCTAGCGGCGATAAAATTGTCGGTGATCAAGAAGTCCGGGACTGTTCTGTGTCTATTTGTGAGAGGGCTTGGCTCTCTAATCTTATTGTCGTGAGTATCGAGGGCGATGATTTAATTCTCGGGAATGATTAGCTCGAGCGGCATGGTGCAATCATGAACTACCGCACGAGGATCATTACCATGTTAGCCGAGGACGGCACTGAACACTCTTTCGCGGGGCGAAAGAGAAACCATAAGTTTGTTATTAACGCCCTGAAGGCGATGAAACTCCTGCGAAAGGGGTGTACTGGTTATTGGTGCTACGCCTTGAAGGCGGAGAATGGTGGAGTCGAGTTTTCGTCGATTCCAATCGTTAGTGAGTTTCCTGATGTTTTCCCTGACGAGTTACCGGGATTGCCACCGGATCGTGAGGTCGAGTTTGCTATAGAGTTAGAGCCGGGCGCGGCTCCAATTTCGAAGGCGCCGTATCGCATGGCACCTTCAGAGATGTCAGAGTTGAAGAAGCAGTTGAGTGAGCTTCTTGAGTCAGGGTATGTCCGACCGAGCACCTCGCCTTGGGGTGCACCGGTCCTGTTTGTGCGAAAGAAGGATGGTTCACTACGTTTGTGTATCGACTATCGCGAACTAAACAAAGTGACCATCAAGAACAAGTATCCTTTGCCGAGGATTGATGACTTGTTCGATCACTTGCAGGGAGCTGCGGTGTTCTCGAAGATTGATTTAAAATCGGGGTACTATCAGCTCCGGGTGAGGGAGTCCGACGTGCCGAAAACAGCTTTTCGGACGAGATACGGACATTATGAGTTTGTAGTTATGCCTTTCGGGTTAACTAATGCTCCGGCGGTGTTCATGCAGTTGATGAACAAAGTCTTTATCGAGTATTTGGATAAGTGTGTCGTCGTCTTTATTGACTATATTCTGATCTATTCAAGGAATGAGGAAGAGCATGCCCATCATTTGCGGATAGTGTTAGACATTTTGAGGGCCGAGCAACTCTATGCGAAGTTCTCAAAATGTGAGTTCTGGCTGAAGGAAGTGATGTTTTTGGGTCACGTGATTTCAGCCGAGGGAGTTCGAGTGGATCCGCAGAAGATTGAGGCAGTGTTGGACTGGGCACCGCCCACAAGTGTGAAGGAGGTCCGTAGTTTCTTGGGTTTGGCTGGCTACTACCGTAGGTTCGTCGAGGGTTTCTCAAAACTAGCTCGGCCACTTACACAGTTACTCCAGAAATCCGAGAAGTTCATCTGGAATGACGAGAGGCAGTCCAGTTTTGAGGAGCTGAAGAAGCGTTTGACTTCAGCCCCAGTTTTGGCGTTGCCATGTGGCAACGAAGGATTCGCCGTTTATAGCGATGCTTCGGGTCAGGGTCTTGGGTGCATATTAATGCAGCACGGCAAGACCATTGTCTTTGCGTCGAGACAGTTGAGGCCGTATGAGCTTAACTATCCTACTCATGATTTGGAGTTAGCGGCAGTCGTTTTCGCGCTCAAGATTTGGCGTCACTATCTTTTCGGCTCTGCATGTCAGATTTTTACCGATCATAAGAGCCTGAAATACATATTTACTCAGCGGGAGTTGAATATGAGGCAGAGGAGGTGGTTAGAGTTGATTAAGGATTATGACCTTGAAATCTTTTATCATCCGGGCAAGGCGAACGTCGTGGCCGACGCCTTGAGCCGGAAACCGATTGCGTTGCGAATGCTTGAGGTCCTTACGTCTCAGTCTGAGCTTCGGCGGACTTTGATCGAGTTAGATATTGAAGTTTTGTTGACTGGGACTGTCGGGCAACTTTGTGCTTTAGAGATTTCGTCGTCTTTGATCGATGAAATTAAGCTGAAGCAGTTGGAGGATCCGATGATTACTCAAATCTGAGAGAACATTCTTAAGGGAAAGTCTCCCGGCTTTGTGATCCATGAGGATGGTGTTTTGAGATTCCAGTCGGCTTTGTGTGCCGAATGACTTAGGATTGAGGCGAGTATTACGCGAGGCCCATGCTACACCTTACTCCGTTCATCCCGGTTCGAGTAAGATGTACAAGGACCTAAGGTGGAATTTCGGTGGAATGATATGAAGGAGGAGGTCGCAGTTTGTAGCAAAATGTTTGACTTGTCGTGAGTCAAAATTGAGCATCACCGACCATTTGAGTTATTGCGGCCACTTCCGCTCCTAATGGAAATGGGAAGATATATCGATGGATTTCATTACGAGTTTGCCGAGATCGAGATCGGGCATGAATATGGTTTGGGTGATTGTCGATCGCCTGACCAAGTCGGCACATTTTCTGGGCATCAAGGACACTTGGGGCCCGGAGAAGTTGGCCCGTATATTTATCGCACAGATTGTGAGGCTTCACGGTACTCCGAAGTCTATTGTTTCGGATCGTGATGGTCATTTTGTATCACACTTTTGGCAGGCGGTGCATAAGGCGTTGGGTACCCGTTTGCATTTGAGTACCTCTTTTCATCCCCAGTCAGATGGACAGTCGGAATGCACTATCCAGACGTTCGAGGATTTATTGCGCGCTTGTACTCTCGATTGGGGTAGTGACTGGGAGGAGCATTTGCCATTGATCGAATTCACGTACAACAATAGTTGGCACGCATCGATTCGAATGGCACCGTACGAGGCACTTTATGGGCGGCGATGTCGATCACCGATTTGTTGGAATGAGGCGTCCGATTTGGTCGGGACCGAGCCGGATGTCATTTTAGAGACGAGGCGGAAGATAGAATTAATTCGGGAACGGATGTTGACGGCCCAGAGTCGACAGAAGTCATATGCCGATGTCCGTCGTCGACCTTTAGAATTCGAGGTGGGAGACCACGTTTTGCTGAAGGTGTCGCCGACGAGAGGAGTTTTCCGTTTCGGGAAGAAGGGGAAGTTGAGTCCGAGATTTATTGGACCCTTCGAGATTCTCGAGCGAGTCGGTGGGTTAGCATACCGTTTGGCGTTACCCCCGGCCTTGAGTCATGTTCATAGCGTTTTTCATGTTTCCCAGCTGAGGAAATATGTCCCGGATCCTAGTCACGTCATCGATTATGGCGAGATTGATATTGCTGAAGATATTACTTTTGAGGAGCATCCTTTGAAGATTTTGGAGCATCGTGAGAAAAGACTGAGGCATAAGACCATCCCTTTGGTCAAAGTGCAGTGGTCGAGACACGGTGTCGAGGAAGCAACTTGGGAAACCGAGGATAGCATGCGTGCTAGGTATCTTGAGTTGTTTGTTTCTTAAGTTTCGGGACGAAACTTATTTTTAAAGGGGTAGAATGTAATATCCGTATTTTTCTTTCCCTGGTATTTTTATTTCCGGTGTATTTTCTTCGACTGTAGTAACCCTCGTGTATCTTTCAGTGTATTTTTCCTGTTATCTATCGATCTGATTCTCGTTATTGTTGTGCGGAACCGCCGTATTGGGGTTGCTGTGGATCCATTTCGTGTTATTGGTTCCCAAATATTGATTCCTATCGTTCTATTCTCTTTCCGGATCATTTTTATCATTTTGGGACCCAAAAGGGGGTGTGGGCCGCGGCACACAAATTTCTTCAGTTGTTGGTCGAGCGAACTGTACTGTGTGCCGCGGCACACCCATCCGGTGCCGCGGCACAGTGCCAAGTCAGTGCCGCGGCACACCCGTCCGGTGCCGCGGCACACTCGTGTGACATCTGCGACCAAAACCCGACTGTACCGGGTGCCGCGGCACACTGCCGAACCCTGGGAGTAAATTTTTGGCCTGTGCCGCGGCACACCTCAGCTGTGCCACGGCACACAATGCGGTCAACCCTCTATAATTGGTTGTTTTGAGCGTGAGCTGCTCATTTCCTTCTTCTTCTTCCTGCGACGCGAGAGAGAGTGAGAGAGAGGGGGAGAGTTCCTCATCATTATCAATTGAGGGGTTGATTTTCATCATTCTTCTTCGGTTGTGAAGCCCGGACAATCAATCCAACGCGTGTTCTACGAATCTAAATACTTGAATCCTCAAGGTAATATTTCTTGAAACCCTCCCTTTTGGATAATTGGGGATTTTGGGATTTTTGTCCGATTCTTTCCGTTTTGTTGGTGGATTCTTGATGAATATGATTAATCTTGTTGATATCATTAATTTTCCTACGGATTCATGGTATATTTTCATAGTTTTACGGAATCGAGAGGGTTTGGTTGTGATCCGCCCTCGTTGTTATTTTGTGCGAATATACATGAATCGTAGGCGGGTTTTCGGGTGTATTCCATTTCCGTATTCGGTTAGAGTTGGTTGTAATTATGTTCTTCGAATCGTTAGGTTCGGTTCCGTTGATTCCTAGTGTTCGTCGGTGATTATCCTTTTCGTTCGTTGCGTCATCAAAATATTCAAGGCAAGTATTTTTGGAAACCTTTATGCTTAACGTGAAATGGTAATGTATATTGTGTGTGCTTTACTCACCTCGGGAAGGTCCGACGGGGCCTCGAGGGAATCTATGGCTTCACGGATTCATGAGTTTGATTCGCTAGCCAGCTCGGGAGGGTCCTTAGAGGCCTCGAGTGGGATTCGTGGCTTCGTCCCGATCCTAGGTGACGTGTGGTGCTTGATTTGTTTTGTGAATGTGGCCAGCTCGGGAGGGTCCTTAGAGGCCTCGAGTGGGATTCGTGGCTTCGTCCCGGTCCTAGGCAAATTAATTGTATTTGTTTGTTTCCTAAAAGACATGTCTAGTTTTGGTTTTTGAAATGATATTGGTGCATGTACTATGAAATGTGTAAGCGATTGGTTTGCCTTGATTACTTGTACTAGCGTAATTGCTAACCCCTCTGGGACCCGTTTTGGGGAAATTCTTGTTATGGATTTCGTGTTATGATTATCCTGGACGACGGGCACTGGACAAGAGGACGTTGGCCAGGGTCGTTGACATGTGCATTTGGGTCCTTCTATTTCTTTCATCCATTTCGATTTGGTTGTTCTAATAATTATAAACTGATAGACTGTACTCGCGAGTACTTAGGCCTTTCAAATTCAAACTCCGTGTTGTACTACTTTTAAATTGTTACATTGTTGGTTGATGATCATTTCGCCGGTTGCGCCGGGCGTAACTTTTTATGTCATATAATTAAATGTGTGTCCTCGCTAACCGGGGTGGTTAATCGAGTGGAGTTTTCTTGTTTGTAGCCTGGTGGGTCCCATGTGGGGGTCCACGGCGCTGTAATATACTCTGAATATCTCGGGATGTTACCCCCAAATCGCTGATATCGGAAGAAAATCCCAAAACCCCCAAATCGCCCAAAAGTAGGGTTCTAAGAGATTTACCTTGGATTGATGATGAAGAACACAAGTAGGTGTTGTTAATCTACTTCAAAAACTCAAGGTAGAGGATGCCTGAAATAATCGAAGGGAAGAATCGCTCGGAAGTCGCCTGGAGAGGTTCTGCGTCGCGGGGAGAGAAGAAATGAAAATGATGTGTTCTTCTGGGTCAACTCCCTGGTTTATATAGCCAGGGAGTGTTAGCGCGCGCTAATCCTCAAAGTTAGCGTGCGCTAACGGGATAAAATTACTGGCCAAAATAGTTAGCGTCCAGTCCAGTATCCAGACTTCTGGCCATTAGCGTGCGCTACTCCAAATATAGCGTGCGCTAATAACCTATCGGTAGCGCGCGCTATCGACCAATAGCGTGTGCTACCTGGGCATCAGTCGAGTCTAGTGACAAACTGTCCAGAACTCACTTGATCCGTTAGCGTGCGCTACCATACAAGCGTAGCGTGCGCTAACTGGCACCTGACCGAGTTCAGTAGTAAACTGCCCAGTACTGAACACTCACGCTAGCGCACGCTACCGGGCATCATCAGCGTGCGCTAGCCTCTCGACATTAGCGTGCGCTAGTCTACGTAGCATACGCTAATACGCCAGTCCAGAAGGCTGGAAAAATAGCACTGCCACACCCAGGGCTAACTCGCTAGCGCGCGCTACGAAACAAACGTAGCGTGCGCTACTAAGGGACCCCTAGCGCGCGCTATGCAGAAAAGATAGCGTGCGCTAGGTTACGTAATATAAACGGTTCACAACACCGGAATATGAACGAAACATCAAACGGAACACCTCAAAGCGTATCGAAACATAGAATGGATCGACGGCAACCCCGAAACAGCGGTTCCGTATAACAATAACGAGAATCAGATCAATAGATGACGGAAAAGATACAGTGTAAGATACACGAGGGTCACTACGACCGAGAAATACATCAAAAATAAAAATACAAGGGAAAGAAAAATGCGGATATTATAACATGTCCACCCCGTATACGGAATCCAGAATATACGTGTGACAATGTACCTAATTAGCCTCACGAACTACGTCTCGTGTGCACGGTCCAATGCGGAAACATCCATGCATGACCATCGTGTGCCCGGCTAAAAATCCTACACATAACCAATCGGCACGCATATATGATTTCCAGATATGTCACGATACAACATGACCGCGAAACTCAAAGGATAACATATCCAATACGAATCACGCGACTCACCAAGTGAACGATGACGCACGAATAATGAAAGATCGACACGACCAACAATATCCAACATAACCATCCTGGGATCAAAATCCCTAAGGACCGATTAACACGAGCAATAATCACAACACAACAATTCGGGAAATCCTCAACCCTCAACGATCACAAAATTACCGAGTTCACAAGAATAATAGTGTGCTGCCTTGAGTCAGCCAACACGGCAATAATAATTCAACGGATGGGAACTATCCTCGACAGTCCCAATTCAATACCTCGATTACCTTCAGGACAGTCAATCGATAACAATTATACGATAGAATAGATGTCCCAGCGCCTTAAACCGACCACCGAAACGGAGATGATAAAAGGATATATCAAACGCCTTCAATTGGCTAACGCAACATCATAGCAATGATTCAATTCGATAATAAAGATTCAACGATGCCTCGTAATGACATTAATCGTGAACAATAATAATCGATACATCGATACATGAACCATTATCGCCAACATCAATATCAAAAAGAATCTCAATGCCTTAAACCGTCCGTTAACGAATAACAATAATATTTAGCATAATTGTCGAAGGGTATTGCATCAAACAATTCCCGAATATCAACATAATTATAAAGAGGCCAAGTCTCGATATGATACACGCATTCGTACACCTACATGATAACATTAATCTCGTTGACCCGTACAAGTATAAAACTTGTCTCGACATCAATGCCACGAACTGTTACCAATTCAGTTGCTTTCGTCTACGGGTTCCTCAGTCCCGACCAAGCTAATCTACGAACTCTTCAACCTCAACCGCAACCCAACAGTCATAATCCACGATCAAACATCATATCTTATTGTAAAACGAAGGCTTAATAATCAACAGGTTCGATGACGATCAATATCAATACAACTAGGCCACAAACTCATCAGTTCCACAATATCTCGATTAAGCACAGTCCGAACTGTCCAACTCAGACCCTCACGAATCCATGTCCACAATACGAGCCGAAATCCGATGATCATATCAGCAACCAATTCGGACCAATAATAAGGTTCTAAATGTTATCGGTTCCAAACTCAATTCTTAAATACGAATTGACAAGGGTCCCTTCTCATAAATCCGTAGTTAAAATTTTCCGATGATCATCGTTAATTCGAACCATCCAATTAGTTCAACATTATAGATAATCATATTCTAAGGTTATCAAACAATCCAATCATTCGACTTGAATATTTGCTCCATACGTATGGGCATCCAAATTCATAGATGAATAATAGTCTCATCAACTCATAACCACATTCGTATTCCTATATGAATATTATTTCAAACACATAGTTTATCTCTAGATATGAATATTCCATATTCATTTTCGAAACATCAACACTTCTTAAAAATTTTCATCACCTCGTATAATTCAAGAGTTCTTCAAGAACATGAAATATCCGAAATCACGTTCAGAACAACATATCCGAGGTATATATCTCCATGTTACCATTTTCCTCATCATGCCATTCATACAACCTCAAGAATCGCAACAAAACCCTTATCATCATATGAAGAAGATCTCAATAATCATATCAACATCCGAAATCTCTTATTACAATTCCAATAAATCTCGTATAACATTATCACATGATACCATAATTGTAACACCCTGCATCCTCCAGGAATATTACACGCCGCAAACCCTTCTCACAAGGATTTACCGTGCTAAGCACAATTTTCGCGTCATTTCAAAAATGCCAAAAAGACCGATGACGGTAATATTTTTCAAATACTAAAAACAATTTCCAAATACCGTCAAAACGATCAAGGCCAATATGCCAAAAACTCAGTTTAGGGAATCGGTTTTACAAAATAAAATTCAGTTGGCAAAATACCAAAAGCCATTTCAAAATACTCACGCAGCGGATAAAAGTACAGTCCAATTTATACATTCACATTGAAATAAGACGAACATCAAAATACACGATTCCCAACATACTCCCTCCCAAGTAGTAATCCTTAAAAAAAAGACGAACCACGAAGAAGAATAATTGAACTCCATTTCAAGAATCATCAAAAACTTCAAGAACAATACTTAAATCCGAGCTCTCTAATCTTAATCTTGTTTAAGAGAATCATCTCTCAATGTTTAGGAACTTCAGGTACTTCCCAAGGCTCTCTCTATTGACTGAAGGAAGGAGAATGGACAGAATGCCTCTCAGCACTCGTCTATCCTCTCTATAAAACACATCACTAGCGCGCGCTAGACCTTATATTTAGCGTGCGCTATAGAACTAGTGTGCGCTATCTTCCTTGATAGCATGCGCTATCGGGAAGCCCTGAAGCTACTGCATTGCTTCGAAATTCATCTAACGTACGTAATGCCCATGCATTAACGTTAGAGCTGTTATCGGACCGGTTCGGACCGGTTTTCTCCAGATTCGGATCCGGTCCGATAGGTTACCGGGTAGATCCGGTCCGGACCGATAACGGTTCCGGTTCAATTTTTAGAACTCGAATCCGAACTCGTTAGTTTCCGGGTGAGTTTCGGTCCCGGGTATTTCGGTCCGGTTCATGACCGGGTTTCGAGTTCACTCAGACCGCTAACAGCCCTATGTGGGATGGATCTTTACTAGGAAAATGAAGGAAGATCAGCAAAATAAATCACATAAATGGGGGTTACATGATTCGAACTCCAGACATTTTGTTCAAAGGTATAGCATCTTAACTACTTGACCAGCATGCTATTTGTGTTTAAAACATGCAAAACGTATTAATAATATATGTATAAAATATATAAATTATAAAATACATATAAACTTTTTTTTTAATTTATTACCGGGTTTCTTTTCGGTTTTATCGGTCCGGGTCTTATCGGTTTCGGTTCAATGTTTAGAACTCGAATCCGAACTCGTTAGTTTTTGGGTGAGTTTCGGTCCCGGGTATTTCGGTCCGGTTCATGACCGGGTTTCGGGTTCACTCGGACCGCTAACAGCCCTAATTAACGTACGCAAATAGGCGTTGACTTGCTACAGTGAAATGCTCATTAGCGTGCGCTATTCCTCGACCTTAGCGCGCGCTAATCATCGTTGACCCGACAACCTGTACCTTCCCAGAAGATGCCCGGGTCCTACACGCCGAAAGAAACCAATAAAGCCAGGATTCCCTGTTGACGATTTGCAATTAGCGTGCGTTAATCGCCGATAATAAACAGTCTGGGCCTACCTGTCGGCCACTTTCCGGACCTTATCCAGAATACCTTACGTACGTTAGGGGTCCTCCTTAGCGTACGTAACTCAAACCTCTTAGCGTGCGCTAAGTATGCACCGTGGCGTACGTTAAGTATATATCTCAGCGCGCGCTAGGCATACCCTGTAGCGTGCGCTAACGTGGCTATACTTAGCCATTTTCCGCTATTCTCGACCAACATCTCGACATACCAAACGATCATACGGCACAATGAATACATAAACGCATTCAATAACATTGTCATACGTTCACATCATCCTCAAGAACAATTATCCATCAACGACACCCAACATATAAACGAAAAAAATATATCCGAAAAATCGGGGTATCTACCCCCCTTAAAAACAAGTTTCGTCCTCGAAACTTGCAATCACTCGCACAAACAACATTTCAACGGGAATTCAAATTTACCAAGAATTATCGAATAATCCGAACAACATACTTACAAGTCTGTGAAGTCGAAGATCTCCCGTGGTACTAGCATGCGACTCCTAAACAAAGTCTCAACATAACACCGATACACACCAATATCGCAATTAGCAATTTAACCAAATCTCAAGGAAGAGTTCACGTCCGTGACCACGGCCACGATTCTTCCTACTTTCAGCCAACATTCTGAAGGGCACACACGCGCATAAGTATAATCCAAATCGCACATTCTCGAAGTGACCAATTCCCAAGAATACCAAGTTATAAACGAAACGATTAAGAAAAATACAAGAAGAGTGAGAGTACTTACAAGTACCGGTCGCACTGTGATGATGGCAGAGTAGTGATACTGTGGGCAAATGACGACTCAATCGACCCAAAAGACCGACAGCCTAGGTATCCATAAACCTAAGCTCTGATACCATATTCTGTAACACCCCCAAGTTATTCAGGGTATATTACAAGTGAGCCCCGCCGTGGGACCCACAAGGCTAAACATACGCGGAACTATGAAACTTGACCGAGAAGGTCTACATACAATGGAATGAAGGACAATACAAATGGTATTAAAAACCATAACCAATGAAACCATATACATCACCACACAAATCAATACCTCGGCAACACAGGCCGGAACATCAAGGAAACTGAAAATACAATACTCGAGTATTAAAAATCCATTCCAGTAAAACAACACTGAATGGAGGAATCCAAAAAGATAACCGGAGACAAGACACAGTATCACACTTGCCCATCATCTTCATGCCGACCCGATACCCGCCTGTCCGTTCTCCTGGAACCTGAAATACATAAAAAGTATTTCCTCCATAAAGGGGTTAGCCGTCGAATAGCTAGTGCAAGTATAACAAGTATGAAACACAATACTCCTCGACAATAAAGTAAAAGTAGCCGTCAATTCATCAATTCAAGACTAGTATTCCGGAATAACTAAATCTCATAGCATCACATCAAGACGTATATGAATGTCGTGGAAACGGTTCGTTCATATCATCCGTCATCAATACATATATGAATACCGTGGAACCGCACCAGAGGCTACGGAACCCTCAGAGGACCCGTCGGCCCGTCCCGGAGTGGTTAATTCATATTATCCATGGAATCGCACCAGAGGCTACGAAACCCTCAGAGGACCCGTCGGCCCATCCCGGAGTGGATATAAATAATCATGCCATTAATATTTCATACTTTCAAAGTCGAGAACGCACATTCATAAATATATACTTGCCTTGAATAGTCGACGACGCAACGAACGGAAAGGAAAGTCACCGACGAATGCTAGGAACCATCGAAACCGAACCTAACGATTCGAAGAATACAATCACAACCAATTCTAAACGAATAAGGAATTGGAATACACCCGGAAACCCACCTACGATTCATGTATATTCGTATAAAAACGACAATGAGGGCGGACCACAACCAAACCCTCTCGATTCCGTAAAAATCACGAAATATACCATGAATCCATAGGGAAACTAAGAATACCAACAATATTAATCATATTCATCATGAATTAATCAACAAAACGGAATGAATCGGACGAAAACGCGAAAACCCCCAAATTCCAGAAATTAGGGTTCTAAGGAAGATTACCTTGATTCGCTGGATCAAAGGATGATAACGGATGATTGATTGATGATATAACCTAAAGAACTTCATGGATTTGTCGTTAAATAACATGGCTTCAAGCTTCCCACGACCACCTCCGAGGAAGAGAAAGGAAAGGTTGAGAAAAATGGCCAAAAACCTGTGTGCAGGGCCATAAATAGGCTGCAGAGTGTGCCGCGGCCCAGCGGGAGTGTGCCGCGGCACAGGCCCAAAAATGGCTCCCAGTGGTCGGCAGTGTGCCGCGGCCCGGCCGGCGTGTGCCGCGGCACCAGTCTGATCAGTTTGGCGAAAAATGCCACAGTGTGCCGCGGCCCTGCCAAAGATGTGCCGCGGCCCACGGTGCGGCCTGCTCGGCCAGAGCCGCCGAGCACTACGGCCGTGACTCGGCGGTGTCGGCTGGCCCGGGTTGCTCGGCCTTGACTCGGCCGGCCAACTCGACGGCCCGAACGACCGAAACCCGAACTCGAATACGAATCGATGATACGGTTACGACGCGTACGCAAAGATGAATCTAAGAACTAAGAGAACACACAATTCCGACCACCCGAAGGCTCTAATTCAACAACTAAGTAATTACCCAAAACTTTGGGAAATTACGAAAATGGCCCAAAACGTCCAAAATCACGATACGCGATCGAAACACCAAACCAAAGCTCGCAACATGAATAATAACATTAAATGAACTTACGAGAAACTCAAACAACGATTTGACGAGATTCGCAAGAATCGAACTCAAGTGCGGAAAAGTCGCTAAAAAGTTCGGAACTCAACAAAACGATACCGAAACGAACTCGGATGACAAAAAGTGCAGAATTAATCATTCTCGAAATGACGAAACGGTCATTAGAGAGTCGTCAAAACGGACCTCCGCCGGAAAAATAAAAATTATCGGAAATCGAAATTGCGGATATTACATTCTACCCTCCTTAAAAGAAGTTTCGTCCCGAAACTTAAAACAACTAGGGAGAAGAAACATCCCGCCAGGAAAACTCAACGAGATACATAAGAATCGAAAACTTACGCCCAACAGCGAAACGTTACAAGCAACACAACAATACGTTACCCGAAGATAATCCAAGCCAACGCTGAAGTAAATACGAAGCACAATGTCTGAAGGCTCCAATAGAAATACCAATACATCGCAATGGCTTGGAAGCCCCTCAACCGAAGATGTATATCACGATGGCCTGAAAGCTGAACATCCCAAAGCTGTAAATCATCACAATACAGATCTCAAAGAAGCAAACCTGACTGCCGGACATACCCATCGGCGTATGAACAACCAGTCGCAAATCGTCGGACATATCCAATACAACAGGGACTACGAACGACCAAACAATAAGGCTCAAGAGGGAACATCACAATACGCCCGATCCGGAAATGTGTCCGTGCATATGTCCACCCCGTATACGGAATCCAGAATATACGTGTGACAATGTACCTAATTAGCCTCATGAACTACGTCTCGTGTGCACGGTCCAATGCGGAAACATCCACGCATGACCATCGTGTGCCCGGCTAAAAATCCTACACATAACCAATCGGTACGCAGATATGATTTCCAGATATGCCACGATACAACATGACCGCGAAACTCAAAGGATAACATATCCAATACGAATCACGCGACTCACCAAGTGAATGATGACGCACGAATAATGAAAGATCGACACGACCAACAATATCCAACATAACCATCCTGGGATGAAAATCCCTAAGGACCGATTAACACGAGCAATAATCACAACACAACAATTCGGGAAATCCTCAACCCTCAACGATCACAAAATTACCGAGTTCACAAGAATAATAGTGTGCTGCCTTGAGTCGGCCAACACGGCAATAATAATTCAACGGATGGGAACTATCCTCGACAGTCCCAATTCAATACCTCGATTACCTTCAGGACGGTCAATCGATAACAATTATACGATAGAATAGATGTCCCGACACCTTAAACCGACCACCGAAACGGAGATGATAAAAGGATATATCAAACGCCTTCAATTGGCTAACGCAACATCATAGCAACAGTTCCAATTCGATAATAAAGATTCAACGATGCCTCAGAACGACATTAATCGTGAACAATAATAATCGATACATCAATACCACGAACCGTCTATCACCAACATCAATATCAAAAAGAATCTCAATGCCTTAAACCGGCCGTTAACGAATAACAATAATATTTAGCATAATTGTCGAAGGGTATTGCATCAAATAATTCCCGAATATCAACATAATTATAAAGAGGCCAAGTCTCGATATGATACACGCATTCGTACACCTACATGATAACATTAATCTCGTTGACCCGTACAAGTATAAAACTTGTCTCGACATCAATGCCACGAACTGTTACCAATTCAGTTGCTTTCGTCTACGGGTTCCTCAGTCCCGACCAAGCTAATCTACGAACTCTTCAACCTCAACCGCAACCCAACAGTCATAATCCACGATCAAACATCATATCTTATTGTAAAACGAAGGCTTAATAATCAACTGTGTTCGATGACGATCAATATCAATACAACTAGGCCACAAACTCATCGGTTCCACAATATCTCGATTACGCACACCGAATCGTCCAACTCAGACCCTCACGAATCCATGTCCACAATACGAGCCGAAATCCGATGATCATATCAGCAACCAATTCGGACCAATAATAAGGGTCTAAATGTTATCGGTTCCAAACTCAATTCTTAAATACGAATTGACAAGGTTCCCTTCTCATAAATCCATAGTTAAAATTTTCCGATGATCATCGTTAATTCGAACCATCCAATTAGTTCAACATTATAGATAATCATATTCTAAGGTTATCAAACAATCCAATCATTCGACTTGAATATTTGCTCCATACGTATGGGCTTCCAAATTCATAGATGAATAATAGTCTCATCAACTCATAACCACATTCGTATTCCTATATGAATATTATTTCAAACACATAGTTTATCTCTAGATATGAATATTCCATATTCATTTTCGAAACATCAACACTTCTTAAAAATTTTCATCACCTTGTATAATTCAAGAGTTCTTCAAGAACATGAAATATCCGAAATCACGTTCAGAACAACATATCCGAGGTATATATCTCCATGTTACCATTTTCCTCATCATGCCATTCATACAACCTCAAGAATCGCAACAAAACCCTTATCATCATATGAAGAAGATCTCAATAATCATATCAACATCCGATATCTCTTATTACAATTCCAATAAATCTCGTATAACATTATCACATGATACCATAATTGTAACACCCCAGATTCTCCTAGGAATATTACACGCCGCAAACCCTTCTCACAAGGATTTACCAGGCTAAGCACAATTTTCCGCGTCATTTCAAAAATGCCAAAAAGACCGATGACGGTAATATTTTTCAAATACTAAAAAAAAATCAATTTCCAAATACCGTCAAAACGATCAAGGCCAATATACCAAAAACTCAGTTTAGGGAATCGGTTTTACAAAATAAAATTCAGTTGGCAAAATACC
Organism: Orobanche coerulescens; assembly: GCA_033398695.1. NCBI lineage: Eukaryota > Viridiplantae > Streptophyta > Magnoliopsida > Lamiales > Orobanchaceae > Orobanche > Orobanche coerulescens. Next base: position 13,804,638 of record CM065817.1, read on the forward strand.
AAAAGCCATTTCAAAATACTCACGCAGCGGATAAAAGTACAGTCCAATTTATACATTCACATTGAAATAAGACGAATATCAAAATACACGATTCCCAACATACTCCCTCCCAAGTAGTAATTGTAATATCCGGTATTTTTTCTTTCCCTTGTATTTTCATTTTTGGTATATTTCTCGGTCATAGTGACCCCCGTGTATCTTTCAGTATGTCCTTCCTGTCAACCGTTGAACTATAATCTCGTTATTGTTTATTGTTTCAACTTTCCTCAGATGAGTTCGATTTTGTTAGATCACCATTAATTTTTGGTAACTCCAAAAATTCTAAATCTTTGCAATATTATAGAGCATCGAGTTAGCTTTCCAATGGTTCAAACGGTGAGTCAATCGGAGTCCGGACGAGAGAGTTATGGTCGTTTCAGTTTTTGGCCGATCACCTCCAGGAGCCTTTCGGCCGATAGGGGCGGCCGATAGGATCTTCTGCCGGCAGCCTGCATGTATATCGGTTGGGCCTATCGGCCGATAGGCTGGCCGATAGGTCCTGCTGCGTTACACTATAAATGTGTTATTTTCAGCGTAAAACATTCATTTCCTCCCCCTTCTTCAACCGTGCGCGAGAGAGAGACTTGAGAGGGAGAGTTCCTCCATCTATCACTTACTTGTGTAGATTTCTTCATCCCTTTTCGATCGGGTGGCTCGGATTTCGGATCTAACCCGTGGTTTTGGATTAGAATGCTTGATTCTTCAAGAGGTAAGGATTCCTTTAACCCTACCTTTTTGGATAATTGGGGATTTTGGGGTTTTGTCCGATTCTTTCCGTTTTGTTGATGGATTCTTGTTGAATATGATTAATTTTGATAGTATAATCGTAACCCTTGGTTTTCTTGTTATTGATTGGGATGAAATCCCGTCAATCCACCGTTGACCGATTTCTTTTCCTTATGCACGCGTGGTGTCCGATGAATTGTCCCAACGGGTAGAACTAGGATGATTTTCTTCGTATTCACGGTGTTGAAATTGGTTTTATATCACTATTGTGTTAGGGTCGGATTTGAGAGGATTGTTCGGACCGTAACCGTTCCTTCGCCGTTTCCTTCGCGTCGTATTAATCAAGGCAAGTACATGTATTACATTTCGTTATGTATATTGTGATTCTCGAAATGAATGATGAATGGTGATTTTTGGGTGCGTGAGTTGTGTTCCTTCCACCCGGAGTGTCCGACGGGATGTCCGGGGTCGATACTAAGGGTACGGCGCGGAAGTGGACTTGGGTGCGTGCGTGATTGAACTTCCACCGGAGTGTCCGACGGGATGTCCGGGGTCGATACTAAGGGTACGGCCGCGAGTGGTATTCCACCGGAGTGTTCGACGGATGTCCGGGTCGATACTAAGGGGTACGGCCACGGGATACCATTGTGATTTTGTGATATCGTGATGATTGGAAACCGGTTTGATTGTCAACGTAGTATTCCTAATATATATGTGGCAAATGACTTACGTTTTGGGCGATTGTGTACAAACCGTATTTTGTATATAATGTTGTGTAATTGTGTACTTGCACTAGCTATTCGAATGCTAACCCCTTAAATGGGAAATGCGTCTTATGCATTTCAGTACCTAAGAGCCGAGGAGCAGCCACGGGCACGCACGCGAAGGATGGGATGGCTTGATGATAGTGGCTCGAGTCTGTATTGTTCCTTTTATTTTCGTCATTGCATTTGTCGAGTATTGGAGTTAAACCGCCTACTTCAATTTGGTTTAAGTCCTGCGTGGGCAATGAATTGATATTTAAATTTTGTTTCATGTACTCCGTTTATTTTTTTGGGCCGAGGCCACGGCCCTGTTTACTTTCGAGTGCATCTTTTGGGATTTGTCATTGTGGTTATGTGTCTTGTGTTAGCACAGTAGACCTCACGAGGTTTCTACGGCGTGTAATGTCCCCTTTGTGAATTGGGGTGTTACATTTATGGTATCGGAGCTTAGGTTTTGCATACCTAGGCTGTCGGTGAATTTTGGGTCTGTCAGTTATGTCGTTAGAGTCAGTCGTTGAGCCTAATATCATCACGCTACCGTCTTTTCGTGCGACCCGTGGCTGTAAGTCTCCTCGAACTCTTATATTTCTGTAATTCGTTTTCTTGCGTAGTTCGGAATTGTGACTTGTGTTACCAACTTTGTGAATTGTGAATCCTTCTGATCTTGTCCTTTTCTTATTTCCCTTCAGTATGTTGAGAGGTCGTGGTAGACCGGCTAGGGGACGCGGCCGAGGCCGTGGTCGGGGTGCTGATAATGAGGAGGGCTCACTTTCTCAGTCCTCTGCGGACTCAGCCTCTCACTCAGTGCCGTCGGGTAATAATGCCGACGCCGGGGCTACTGTCGTACTCCAGCAGTTAGTAGCCCAACTTGCTCAGATAGCTCAGGGTGGACGCCAGAATCCGCCCCCGACACCTGAGGAGGAAGCTAGTAAGTGGCTTCAGACGGTGTCCAAGATGCACCCTCCTCGTTTCTCTGGATCTTCTGACTCCCTCGGTTGGGAGAATTGGCTCTTTCAGTTGTCCAGGACCTTTGATGCCGTAGCTTGCCCCGAAGACAGAAGGGTACATATTGCCCAGTACCTCCTGGATAAAGAAGCTGCGGAGTGGTGGGAAGCCGTTGCGCCCAGAGATCGTCGGGCCACTTGGGAGGAGTTCAGGGCTGCTATGGAAGCAGAATATTGTCCACCGCCAGTTAAGGAGCGCAGAATTGTGGAGTTTTTCACCGCTACGCCTCAGGATGTGCCGATTTCTCAGGCCATTATTTCCTACAATCAGCAGTTGGGTTTTGTGAGAGATCGTGTGAGGACGGAGGCCGATAAAATCCGTTACTTCAATATGCGCATGAAGCCGCATATCGGGCGAGTATGGCACCGCTCATGTGTGCTACCTTGAAGGAATATCGTGATCGCGCTCGCGATCGAGATGGCCGTCCCGGAATCGAGTCGGTTTCGGAAGTTAAGAAGCGAAGACCACTGGCGGGTTCTCGGCCGGTAAAGGTGGTCAGTTTTCGAGGTCTCGTTCTGTTCCTACACACGGGAAGAGACCGTTTCAGCCGGCTGGGGGATCTCAGGGTAATCGTTCAGTCCAGTCCGTTGCTTCTGGTGGCAGGGTTTGTTTTAACTGCAACCAACATGAGCATTTGATGAGGGATTGCCCTTTTCCTCCAGTTATTTGTTTTACTTGCGGGCAGTCCGGGCATCGGCACCCATTGTGAGAGGGCCACCAGGGCTGCTAGAGTCCCGACTACCACCGCCGATCAGAGGGAGCACAGCATTCCAGATACTCATGTTCCGCAAGGTTCGGGCCGTGGTAGGGGTCGGGGTCAGCCGGACCACCGTACAGCGTCGAGTTCGGGTTCAGTTCACCCCCGGTTGTATCAGATGAGGCGTACAGAGGAGACAGACGTTCCAGTGGCGTCAGGTACCACTCAGATCCTTACTCATCCAGTTTCAGTACTTTTTGATTCGGGTGCTACCCATTCCTTTATTGCTTCGAATTGTGTGAATCGTATTGGTTTTGACTGCTTGTTTGAGTGTGAGCCGTTTGTAGTGGGTACACCCAGTGGAGACCGTATGGTTGGGGACCGGGAAGTTAGGGATTGCCCAGTGAGGATCGGGAGCCGGGATTGGCCCTCGAATCTTATTGTTATAGACCTTAAAGGTGAGGATTTGATCCTCGGGGACGATTGGTTAGATCGTCATGGTGCTATCATGAATTATCGGACTCGTACTATCTCGATCGTGGCCGAGGATGGCACCGAGCATACTCTAGTCGGTTGTAAGCCGGGTAGATCGGGGAGTGTGATTAGCGCCTTGAAGGCGATGAAACTTCTGAACCAGGGTTGCGTCGGCTACTGGTGTTTCGCCCTGCAGGCGGAAGATGGTGGGGTTGACATATCGTCGATTCCAGTTGTTAGCGAGTATCCTGATGTATTTCCGGACGACTTGCCGGGATTACCACCACATCGAGAGGTGGAGTTTCCTATTGATCTTGAGCCGAATGCGGCCCCTATTTCTCGAGCACCATACCGTATGGCACCGTCGGAGATGCTAGAGTTGAAGAATCAGTTGGGAGAGTTGTTAGATAAAGGGTATATTCGACCGAGCGCATCGCCTTGGGGTGCGCCTGTACTTTTTGTCAAGAAGAAGGATGGATCGCTTCGTTTATGCATCGACTATCGAGAATTAAACAAGCTAACCATCAAAAATAAATACCCTTTGCCCAGATTGACGATTTGTTTGATCACCTTCGGGGGCGGCAGTCTTTTCAAGATTGATTTGCGATCGGCTACTACCAATTGAGGATTCGACGCCGATATTCAAAGTCGCCTTCGGACGAGATATGGCCATTACGAGTTTGTGGTTATGCCTTTCGCTAACTAATGCCCCAAAGAGTTGTTCATGCAGTTGATGAACAAAGTTTTTATTGAGTATCTGGACAAATTCGTAGTCGTTTTTATCGACGATATTCTCATCTATTCACGGAGTCGGGAGGAACACGCCTTACATCTTCGGATTGTATTAGACACTTTGAGGGCTGAGCAGTTGTACGCGAAGTTCTCTAAGTGTGAGTTTTGGCTCGAGGAAGTTACGTTCCTCGGGCATGTGATCTCAGCAGAGGGAGTTCGGGTAGACTCGCAGAAGATAGAGGCAGTGATGGCTTGGGAGCCGCCTAAGAATGTGAAGGAGGTGAGGAGTTTTCTGGGTCTCGCCGGCTATTACCGCAGATTCGTTGAGGGATTTTCTAAGATCGCTAGACCACTCACTCAGTTACTCCAGAAAACTCAGAAGTTCGAGTGGACTGCAGACAGGCAGGACAGCTTTGACGAGTTAAAGAGACGTCTGACTACCGCACCCGTGTTAGCGTTGCCTCTGGGGAACGAGGACTTCGTAGTGTATAGTGATGCTTCGGGCCTTGGTCTAGGATGTGTTCTGATGCAGAGAGACAGAGTGATTGCGTATGCGTCCCGCCAGTTGAAACCTTATGAGGTGAATTACCCCACGCATGATTTGGAGTTAGCTGCGGTCGTTTTTGCCTTAAAGATCCGGAGGCATTATCTTTATGGGTCGTCTTGTAAGATTTTTACGGATCACAAGAGCTTGAAGTATATCTTCAATGTAAAGAATTGAATATGAGACAACAGAGGTGGTTGGAACTAATTAAAGATTACGACCTCGAGATACTTTACCATCCTAAGGCTAACGTAGTGGCCGATGCGTTGAGCCGAAAGCCGATGGCGTTGCGTATGTTAGAGGTACTTACACCACAGTAGGATTCAGCGGGACTTTATTCGTCAGATATCGAGGTTTGGGTTCGAGAGTTCAGGTCGATTATGTGCGTTGGAGATCGCTTCGTCCTTGACCGATGATATCAAGGCGAAGCGCTTGACGATCCGTTCTTGGTCCAGATTGAGAGAGGATGTGAAGAAGGGAAAGCCCGGATTTGTAGTTCACGATGATGGAGTTTTGAGATTTCGCGCGTACTATGCGTACCGAGTATTGTTGAGTTGAGACAGAAGATTTTGAGTGAAGCTCATACCACGCCTTACTCCATACATCCTGGTACGAGTAAAATGTACAAGGATGTGAGGAGTAACTACTGGTGGAGTAATTTGAAGACAGACGTTAGCGAGTTTGTGTCGAGGTGTCTGACCTGTCAGCAGGTTAAGATCGAGCATCAGCGACCCGTGGGACTTTTACGACCACTTCCTATTCCGGAGTGGAAATGGGAGGACATTTCTATGGATTTCATTACCGGTATGCCTAAGACTCGGACGGGAATGAACATGATTTGGGTCATTGTCGATCGGCTAACCAAATCGGCTCATTTCCTGAGTATTAAGGACACTTGGGGGCCGGAGAGGCTTGCACGAGTGTTTGTTGCGGAAATAGTGAGATTGCATGGAACCCCTAAGAGTATTGTTTCGGATCGTGATGGCCGGTTCATATCACATTTTTGGCAGGCCGTTCATAGAGCTTTGGGAACCGAGTTGAGACTTAGTACATCCTACCACCCTCGCACGGACGATGCATTGAGCACGATACAGACGCTAGAGGATATGTTACGAGCCTGTGCTTTAGATTGGAAGGATGATTGGGAGACACACTTGCCGTTGATCGAGTTCACGTACAACAATAGTTGGCATGCCTCGATCAAAATGGCACCATTCGAAGCGTTGTATGGGAGGAAGTGCAGATCGCCGTTGTGTTGGGATGATACGTCTGAGCTAATCGGTACCGAGCCCGACATGATAGCTGAGACGAGGGAGAAGGTTACTTTGATTCGTGGTAGATTGCTGACGGCCCAGAGTCGGCAGAAGTCTTATGCCGATACACGTCGCCGACCGTTAGAGTTTGAAGTGGGAGATCACGTCTTGCTTAAGGTGTCGCCGACACGGGGAGTTTACCGCTTCGGTCGGAAGGGTAAACTTAGTCCGAGATATATCGGGCCGTTTGAGATTTTAGATAGAGTTGGAGAGCTTGCGTATCGGTTAGGCTTGCCGCCGTCCCTGAGCCACGTGCATAACGTATTTCATGTTTCCCAGCTTAGGAAGTACGTATCGGACCCTAGCCATATTATTGATTTTGGAGAAATTGGGTCAGCCCGACATTACCTTCGAGGAGAGGCCGATTCAGATCTTAGAGCGTCGAGTGAAGCAACTCAGGCACAAAACAATTCCTTTAGTCAAAGTGCAGTGGTCGAGGCATGGATCCGAGGAAGCCACGTGGGAAACGGAGGAGAGTATGAGGTCGAGATACCCCGAGTTATTCAGGTTGTAAGTTTCGGGACGAAACTTATTTTTAGGGAGATAGTGTAATATCCTATTTTTCTTTCCTTGTATTTTCATTTTTGGTATATTTCTCGGTCATAGTGACCCCGTGTATCTTTCAAGATGTCCTTCCCGTCAACCGTTGAACTATAATCTCGTTATTGTTTATTGTTTCAACTTTCCTCAGATGAGTTCGATTTTGTTAGATCACCATTAATTTTTGGTAACTCCAAAAATTCTAAATCTTTGCAATATTATAGAGCATCGAGTTAGCTTTCCAATGGTTCAAACGGTGAGTCAATCAGTCGGACGAGAGAGTTATGGTCGTTTCGCTTTTGGCCGATCACCTCGGGAGCCTTTCGGCCGATAGGGGCGGCCGATAGGATCTTCTCACGGCGACTGCATGTATATCGGTTGGGCCTATCGGCCGATAGGCTGGCCGATAGGTCCTGCTGCGTTACACTATAAATGTGTTATTTTCAGCGTAAAACATTCATTTCCTCCCCCTTCTTCAACCGTGCGCGAGAGAGAGAGACTTGAGAGGGAGAGTTCCTCCATCTATCACTTACTTGTGTAGATTTCTTCATCCCTTTTCGATCGGGTGGCTCGGATTTCGGATCTAACCCGTGGTTTTTGGATTTGAATGCTTGATTCTTCAAGAGGTAAGGATTCCTTTAACCCTACCTTTTTGGATAATTGGGGATTTTGGGGTTTTGTCCGATTCTTTCCGTTTTGTTGATGGATTCTTGTTGAATATGATTAATTTTGATAGTATAATCGTAACCCTTGGTTTTCTTGTTATTGATTGGGATGAAATCCCGTCAATCCACCGTTGACCGATTTATTTTCCTTATGCACGCGTGGTGTCCGATGAATTGTCCCAACGGGTAGAACTAGGATGATTTTCTTCGTATTCACGGTGTTGAAATTGGTTTTATATCACTATTGTGTTAGGGTCGGATTTGAGAGGATTGTTCGGACCGTAACCGTTCCTTCGTCATTTCCTTCGCGTCGTATTAATCAAGGCAAGTACATGTATTACATTTCGTTATGTATATTGTGATTCTCGAAATGAATGATGAATGGTGATTTTTGGGTGCGTGAGTTGTGTTCCTTCCACCCGGAGTGTCCGACGGGATGTCTGGGGGTCGATACTAAGGGGTACGGCCGCGGAAGTGGACTTGGGTGCGTGCGTGATTGAACTTCCACCCGGAGTGTCCGACGGGATGTCTGGGGGTCGATACTAAGGGGTACGGCCGCGGAAGTGGTATTCCACCCGGAGTGTTCGACGGGATGTCTGGGGGTCGATACTAAGGGGTACGGCCACGGGATACCAGTTGTGATTTTGTGATATCGTGATGATTGGAAACCGGTTTGATTGTCAACGTAGTATTCCGGAATATATATGTGGCAAATGACTTACGTTTTGGGCGATTGTGTACAAACTGTATTTTGTATATAATGTTGTGTAATTGTGTACTTGCACTAGCTATTCGAATGCTAACCCCTTAAATGGGGGAAATGCGTCTTATGCATTTCTGTGCCTAAGAGCTGAGGAGCAGGCACGGGGCACGCACGCGAAGGATGGGATGGCTTGATGATAGTGGCTCGAGTCTGTATTGTTCCTTTTATTTTCGTCATTGCATTTGTCGAGTATTGGAGTTAAACTGCCTACTTCTGAATTTGGTTTAAGTCCCCTGCGTGGGCAATGAATTGATATTTACATTATGTTTCATGTACTCCGTTGAAATGTTTTGGCCGAGGCCACGGCCCTGTTTACTTTCGAGTGCATCTTTTGGGGTTTGTCATTGTGGTTATGTGTCTTGTGTTAGCCTGGTAGACCTCACGAGGTTTCTACGGCGTGTAATGTCCCCTTTGTGAATTGGGGTGTTACAGTAATCCTTAAAAAAATGACGAACCACGAAGAAGAATAATTGAACTCCATTTCAAGAATCATCAAAAACTTCAAGAACAATACTTAAATCCGAGCTCTCTAATCTTAATCTTGTTTAAGAGAATCATCTCTCAATGTTTAGGAACTTCAGGTACTTACCAAGGCTCTCTCTATTGACTAAAGGAAGGAGAATGGACAAAATGCCTCTCAGCACTCGTCTATCCTCTCTATAAAACACATCACTAGCGCGCGCTAGACCTTATATTTAGCGTGCGCTATAGAACTAGTGTGCGCTATCTTCCTTGATAGTGTGCGCTATCGGGAAGCCCAGAAGCTACTGCATTGCTTCGAAATTCATCTAACGTACGTAATACCCATGCATTAACCCGTTTTTGTTGATCGAACGAGTTGTGGTATTGTTTCAGAATAACCCGTTTGTCGTTATGACTTTCCAATTGCTATTCCCTTCCTGTGGATCTTAGGTGAATGCACATCTTGTTGTCTTCACCGGATCGTATATTGTCTTGAGTCGAGATGTGAACTTTGGGTTGTTGTTCGAGTATTATTGTTCGTCGTGATTCGAATATGGTCATTCGACTGATGTGTCTCGATCGTTGTGGTTCGATCACTTGTTGTCCAATCCTTGTGTGTAGGATTTCGTATTTGTTCAGCGATTAGATCGCATTTTGATTGACGTACTGTTCGGGCTGGTCAACCATATTGATTTTGTTCGTTGCGTTCTGTTATCTTTCTGACGTAGCAACATGCATGGTAGCAGCCACGTGCTGCATGTGATTCGTTACAGGCTGTCGGCAACGGATAGCTTATGTCATCTGGAATTGTTTTGCGTTGATCGTCCTATGCTTTAAGTTTCGGGGACGAAACTCCTTTTAAGGGGGGTAGAATGTAATACCCGAGATTTTTTATTCCGGATTCGTTGAGTTTTCGGGGTTTTATCGGATTGTTATTGTCCTCATCGTTGGAATTTTATGCCATGTTTAGGTGTGCCTTGTTGGGATATGTGTTTGGAGGCGTTTCGAATCACTATGTGAGTTTCTGGGTTTTTGTGGTGTAGAGCACGCTAATGCTTGTGGCATAGCGCACGCTACGGCGTTGTGGTTAGCGCACGCTACTAAATGTGTAGCGCACGCTAACTGGCAGTCCAGAGGCAGTCCAGGAGCTACTGGACTGGGATTGGGGCTTTGTTAGCGCACGCTAAGGTCGATAGCTAGCCAACGCTATGGACTGCTTAGCGCACGCTCTTTCTTCTTTCTAGCGCACGCTACCCGGTAGCTGCAGTTCTGTCCAGGGGCCACTGGACTGGTTTCGTGACCCGTTAGCGCGCGTTACGCTCATGGGTCTAGCGCACGCTAACAGTGTTATTCGGTAAATTCTGGGCGTTGACCTCGTTAGCGCGCGCTAATGCTGTCTGGTTAGCGCACGCTAATGACATCGATATAAATCTTGGGACGAGCTTCACTTCGTCATTTCTCACTTTTCTTCATCCCTTCCGACGGGAGTGAGCTCCAGAGGCGATTGTGAGCGATCTTCTTCTTCTAGCTTCATCTTCGAGCGGATTTGTAAGTGTTTAACAACATCTAATCGTCTTCTTAGTCCAAATCAAGGTAATATCTTCTTAGAACCCTAGTTTCTTGAATTTGGTGTTTTTCCTTGGATTTGTGATTCTTACCCGATCTCATATGATCGGTTTTGTAATCTTGTTGGTCTTGACCATAATCTTCAGATTTTGTTAACCGTTCATCGATTTTTATCGCCCGGATCAACGATTCTTAATTTCTTTGAGAACACTTAGATCCTTGTTGTTTTTAGGATCGTTTCAGATTTCGATTAGTGTTATTGATTCGTGGTGATGTTATTTTCGTAGTATTCGTGGGATTGCCGAATCCTTGGTCGTTTTTGAAAGCTCGAGAACTATCCGACCGTGTCCGTTCGTTGTTCGGTTTCTCGTGGTATCGAGGCAAGTATCTTGTCCATACGTTTCATGTTTCGTAGGCATAATTATTGATAAATGATTTTATGGGAAACCCAATGTTTAATGACGTAAAAAGGGATCGGTATGTTCTCGATAAATGTTGTCTTTCAACGATAATTCGTGTACTTCGTGAATATATGTGTTCTCGAAATATGTGTGTTGGTTTTGTATGTTGAAAGGTGTTATGATCACTTTGAGTGAGTTTAATAGACCATAATCCTTTACCGGGGATTACGTAATGTTATGTGTACTTGTTCGGTAAGAACGTAATGTGTGTGATATTTGTTGTTACTCCTTTGAAAGGAGGTTGTGATGTTTAAGTGTTGCTTGGATGGATGTTCTGCTCATTGTTATGTGATCGTTGAAAGTGATGTGCCTCCGGGTAGGATTGATAAATCTCCGGGATCCATACTTGTTAGTACGGGTCGGGCGTGACCGTAGGGTTATCCACCGGGTATGTCTTGCGGGGACTCCGAGATTCGTAGCTTGTTAGCCCGATGCCGGGATAACTGATGGGGTTATCATCGGGTATGTCTTGCGGGGATTCCGAGGTTCGTAGCTTGTTAGTGCGATGCCGGGATAACTTATGGTTGTGGTTTGGTGATGTACGTATCTGTGCTTGTAGTCACGTGACTGCGGTTATAGTGACATGTGATTTTATATAGTTTCTCTGTGGGTTATTCACTCGGGTTTGTTCTACGGGAGCATCTGAGGTCCGTGGCTTGCTAGCACGGGACACGAATAATCTGTGGAAACAGGTTGTTATGGTATGATTGGGTCGTGGACCCCATGTGTTATCGAAATAAAGATTTTAGAAAAATGACTTTTGGGCTGTGTCCCTAAATGTTTTTGAAAGGCTTGAGAATTCTTAAACCCCAAATGTTTTCAAAACTCCCAAGATCGTAAAATGTTTTTACAAGATGTATATTGGGTTTACCCCTATCTTTCGATTTAACTGTTTTGATCAAGTGATTTACCTCGGGAAGTATGTTTATGATTATTATTGTTCCGTGGAGTATGATATGTATGGCTTGTATTTGTATTTTATACTTGCACTAGCAAAACAGTGGAGTTTTGCTAACCCCCGAGTATTCGGGGGGTGGATGTCTGTATTGCGTCCAGGTACTTGCAGGTTGCTGAGGAGCAAATCACAGGTTCGATACGACGGATGATGGAAGACGGCGATACTAATCACATGAAGACCAATTGCAGAGTATTTGTTAGAGTCTTGTTGGTTAATCCTCCGATGGTTTGTTTTACCGTTTTATGGGAGTGTTATTGTATTCTAGCCCCTGCGTGGGTATGTGTTCTGGGAAAGAATCGTGTATGTAATGATGTGTGTGTTGAGATAAAGATCAAATCGGTCTGATGGTCCTTCATATAGCCATGTCGGCATATGATTGATGTATTGTTTTGTATTTAGCCTGGTAGATCCTTACGGAAAGGGTCTGTGGCACTGTAATATTCCCAATTGGTGTGGGGGTGTTACACGTTTAGCCGAACCTCTATAAATCTTGTGTCGTTTATCTTGCGCAATTTAAATTCGCTTCCGCAAACGCAAAAGAGTTTGAAAACTCCATTTCGCGATATTATCCACCATTCCAAGTGGGGTGCCAATTTCCAACAATTGGTATCGGAGCGGTATCTCTTAAAGTCGACTTTACATCCGAAGACAAAAAGATCCAATGGCACTCCAATTTGCACCAGTCGAAGGTCTTGCCTTAAACCGACCTACATTCTTTGATGGATCGAATTTCATGACATGGAAGGAAAAATGTCGAAAGTCATATGTCTTGGTCCGAAAATTCCCATGAATTCAAACGGTACTCTCAAAAGCTTTGAAGAGTATGATGATACGAATTGGAAAACCGACCATTATAATTGCAGAGCAACGAAATTGTTATATTGTGCTTTAAATCCGGAAGAACACAATAGGATATCCTCGTGCGAAAGTGCCAAAGAAATTTGGAAAATGCTTGAGGTAACTCATGAAGGAACATCTCAAGTCAAGGAGACGAAAATAAATATGCTCCTCCACGACTACGATCTATTTATGATGAAAAGTGACGAGTCCATAACAAACATGCTCGACCAATTTTTGGTCATTACTAATGGACTAGCTTGTTTTGGGAAACCATTAACAAGTAGTGAAAATGAAGAAAATCTTACGATCACTACCTGTTGAATGGGAAGGGACGGTTACGACGATTATGGAGTCGAAAGATTTAAGTAATATTGACTTTAGTGCCCTCTTTGGTTCACTAATAAACCTCAAGATAGTTCTTAAATCTCGAAACGCCAAGTCGAAACCGAAAGAAAGGTCAATAGCTTTGAAAGCTATGATGTCAAGAAAAGAAGAAATGCCGGTAGATGAAGATGATGAAGAATCAGCATATTATGCCAAAAAAAATAAATAAGTACCAAAACTTATTAAACCGACGAAGAAATGACATCAACTCGAGTGAGTCAAAGAAGTTCGACAATAATTGTCGAAACTATTGTAATATCCGGATTTATTACGGTGTATTTCATCTGTATTCAAACCCTTATTATTCGGATTTGTGGTTTTGATTATTGGAGTATGATATTTCTTGCATTGATATCATTGTACATAAGTATAGAAACATGCAAAATTTCTCATGCAAACCCGTGATAGCGCACGCTAAGAATGTATCTTAACGCGCGCTATCGGGCTACTATTAGCGCACGCTATGCAGGGAGGAGTTGCGTGCGCTAAGAACTCAATTATTGAGTGGGACGGCTAGCACATGCGCCAGCCGGGACATGGGTCCGGACAAGATTCCCGCGGATGAACCTGGACAATTCTGAAGTCAACTATTATTACCGCACGCTAAGGAAAGCTTAGTAGCGTGCGCTAACTTGTTAAAATGCAAAATATTATAAATGGGACAACAACCCGTTTTGGCTTACATTTTACTCGTCCATTCTGCATTCTTGAGAGGCCAGAGAGTTGAAATATCCTTCTACACACTTAGAACACGTCTTGTTGGTGTTTATATATTGGTTATCACTTGGGAGTAATCATTGAAGTGTAATAACACCTTGGAGTGGCATACAACCAACCGAAGTCGGATTCTACCTTACGGTTCAGTGATTTTCATCATATTAAGGTATGTTCAATCTATCTCCAGACTTAGTGTTGGATTCTAAAGAATTGGATGATCATGATAGCGAGATATTGATTTTCATAGAAGAATTATCCAAAGTATATCATGTTTGGAATGTTGAGATGATTAAGCCTTAAGTACCTAAAGGAAGCTTCTATCATTGGTAAATCCGAATCTAGTAGATGACTTCATAACAATCATTGGACTTGACTTTAACATCATTATTGTTAGATAAATCTAAGGGATTGATCATGGAAGGATTTATCTAGTATAGATGGAATGTTAAACAACTACAACATGATAATTTCGATGGATATAAGGTGTTGATATCAAACGTTAAGCCTTTCGAATCGTCATATGAAGAATTGTAGTCGAAATGGAATATGGTCTTAATGGTATGCATATCCTTGAATCCGAAGTTGTTGTTATCCGTAAAATCATTCATAAGAGTATGAACATGATATTCATGGAGGTAACATGAATTATCACGGAAGATTTCATTGTTTTGATCATGATGAGAACAGTTTACTGCCCAGCAGTAAACTGCCATGCATAGATAGCGCACGCTAAGCTATGAAGATTAACGTGTGCTATCGAGCACGAGTTAGTGTATGCTACGTTTGGTACGTAACGTACGCTAGGCCATCAGACGAGTCAGTCGACTGATCAGTGAAGTACTGACCATACATAGTTAGCGTACGCTAGGCTTTGATTGTTTGCTTGCCCTATCGAGCAGACTTAACGCACGCTACACAGAGTACTTAGCGTGCGCTAAGCAGTTCAGGCAGATTGCATTTTATGAACTTTTGGCCGTAAATCGAATTGTTAAACATTCGTACTACGTGAGATAAATCCTATATCATTTCTTTTGTTAAGGTTTGGTCTCGTTACGTGATTGATTGAGAAGGGCGACCTTCGAGTGTTCATTTTCGTGGAAGTGTTGTGTAATACCACCAGTATTACATGCTTTTTACTTTGGGCGCTCACGTCTATTTTTCCTGTTTGATAAATAAATGTACTCCATTGCAATAAAACATATTTTGTATAATATGGTTGTACGGCATCGCATCTATTATTCGTGTATTGTGATGGCATGATGATTGACGAACTTTCGGTGACATACCTCGATGTCGTTAGGTAATTATCGGTGCGAATATGACGGTGGCCAACGTCTTGTTCCCCGAGAGATTTCCGGACGACATGGAGAGGGAGTCGTGTTATAATAAATTAATGTGATGATAATTTGACAAACAAAAGCGTCGCTACGTCGTTATACTCCTACTCATTACGTGCGTTATGTCCGAGCCATTACGTGCGTTATATGTTGGCCCTTACGTACGTAACAACGGTCTTCGGTCTTCGGACAGGAATCTTCGTCCGGTAGTACGCGTGCCGACCAACTTTCGGCGTGATTGCGACAGGCAAGTCAACGAGGTGTTACGTACGTAAACCCGTTTTAGTTACGTACGTAACGATGTGGGTGAATCGTTCCAGCGAGTTCCTTACGTACGTTAAGTATTTTGCCATAACGTACGTAAAGCCTCTTACGTACGTAATGTGTGAGGCATAACGTACGTAAGGGCAACCTAAGTTTATAAAAGAACACCTTGCCTTTCATTTCTTCCGTCTCAAAAATCATCCCTCTTCCTTGTACACTACTCTCCACCACCATTGAACCAATTCTAGCCTCCCAATTCAAGTGCTATCCTATTAGAGTGCGTTAAAGCTTCGGGGAAGGTCTTGAAGGTGTTATCTTCTCGTTCTTCTTCGTCCACCGTCGTTCTTCATCATCTTTTGTCAATTAAGGTAAGTTTATTCAATCTTGAACTCATTTCAGTATTGTTTAGTAAGTTTTAGTAAACCTCGGATGCCTTGGGTAGCTTAGAACCCTCCGTAATAATCGAACAAGTGTATAGCTATCGCAATTGTTAATCGATATCCATCAAAGCTTGAAATTGGAATGAATAATGGTAGAACTCATAATCATATTGCCAAATCACCAACTTCTCGGAATCATCTTGAAGGATTTCATATATAACCATACTATCATGTTGAATAAAACCGTTAATGAATCCTTGATGAAGTTACCAACAATTTCTAGCCTAATAGATACCGAAACATGTTAAGATGATGGATTAATCGTTCTAGACTTGCATATTAAGACAACGATGAAATCTTGGTGATTGTCGGTTATAATTAACTAGGAATGTTGTGTTAAAACACTATTGTTTAGCGGACGGATAACTTATAGAGAATGTTGCCGAACCTAAGAACTTAATGGCACGCATTATGGATAAAAAAATGGAGAAATTCGATTCCGACATCATAAACAACTAGGATAGGGTTTTAACAGACGGGAGGGGGAGGAACGTCGTTGATCATTATTAATATCACGAGATGTTAATCGACAAACATGTAATAGGTCGGATTTCCAAGTGCGATCGTTCAAGCCGTTGCCTTGTCCGGAAATAACTCGCGTCGGATTTGAGGCAAGTGAATCTTGCTCAGACTTTACGTCCTGTAATTTTAGACATAGTAAATGTTACTATTGTGGAATGGTGCTCTTACGATTGTCTTGTCTGGAGTATCCCCGAGTAGATACTACCGTGACCCTTGGCCGCGGCCTTGGGAGTTTTCTTGTTGGACCGTGTTGCGGGATAAAACCGGAATGGTACCCACGTCCGGAGTATTCCTGCGTAGATACTTCCGTGACCCTTGGTTGCGACCTTGGGAGTATATGTGCTGATAAAAAGGAATAACATGGAACATTCGGTGATAACTTTATTCCTGGAAATTATTAGATTTTACTTTTGAGTTTGGTTGGGATTGTTTCTGACCTAGGTTACTGGCACGACATGTCGTGCCAGGTAAATTTGTTGAATTTGTGCAGGACACCCCCGAAGGTTACGGCCAGGCGTGAGCTGTGTTGGAAGAAGGCCTATTAATTTCTTAAATCAATTTGAACATTCCATGTTGTGTAATAACCGTATGTACGGACACTATTTGCATTTGTACCTTGGGACGCACGAATACTTTCTTAATTACTTCCGTATATCACCACTTTTATTAAAATATTTTAGAAAATATTTTCAAAACTTGCCTTGTGGGTCCCTCGTGGGATCTACGGCACTGTGACGTTCCGGTTCAATTTGGGGGCGTTACAGAAAATGGTATCAGAGACTAAACACTCACGTGGAAAGTTTTACCAAAAATATTTTGAAAACGTTTTGCCTTCAAAATCCAACACTCCTGACGACCGTAACTCCTCGAGGGATGTCGAGGTAAAATACATGTAAACTCTTATGGATCAAGTATGATGTTTGGATTCAGTAAGGACTCAAAGAATGTTTGCATTAAACTAACCTGTTAGATTGAACGAACATCACCAATGGCACGTCGAGGAGCTAGAAGAAACGTAAATGACGCACAAGGTTCCGCTATGAACCACGGGAAGACGAAACACCGGAGAAACTAACCCACGGAAATCAACCACCGCCTGTTAATCGAGGCAGGCAGAAGCGGAAAACCGAACAACGGGGATTTGATCCGGCCTTTGTTCGAGACTCTCGCCCGTGCCATTGCTATGGGAATCGCTCAGTCAACCAAGGCGAGCAGTACGATCATTAACATAGAAGAAAACACCGGGAAGGACCGTTGGCTGGGAGAAATGCTGAAGGCCAGACCGCCATTATTCGACGGGTCAGGGGATAAGCATGTGGACGATTGGATCTCGGAAATGGAGACTGCCTTCGAGGTGATCGGCTGACCAGGAAACCGGAAAGTGCCACTCGGAATCAACCAGCTCCGCGACACCGCAGCCCGATGGTGGAGGACCTATAAGCCAGAGGACAGAATAGTCGGATGGCCCGAGTTTTCCAAACTATTGAGAGGCAATCTTGTCCCCGTCGATTCAGGCCCTGCACGAGCGGAGCTTCTTGATGCGGGACCTCGGGAATTTGCCGATGCTCGAAATCATTCGGGCATACAGACCGAGCTAAGCTATGTCGCATGAGATGGTTCCATCCGAAGACCGGCCAATTTGTCACCTTGCTCAACGGTTGCGGAGGATGTTCAACGCTACGCGGCGGGGTTTCATTGCACCACGTTGAGGGCATATGAGGACGTGGTCACGGCATACGCCGGTATGGTTGTCGATTCGGATGCGGGCACAACCAAAAGAAGCGAGAAGGCGACAAATCAGTCGGGAGCACCGGTAGTGAATTTGGGAATTGGGTTCCCCTCAAATCGGCTTCGTCCCAACGAAGGGAACATCCGACGGGCCTTCTCGCCGTAGTTGTTTCAATTGTGGCATAGCAGGCATACCATGAGTCGGTGTCGTAAAGCATCGACAAAGTGTTTTCATGCGGAAGAGGCGGGCACATGTCTCGCTCTTGTTCTCGGATCAAACCTACTCCAAACCCGGCTCCTCGAGTCAACAAGGCTCGATACAGACATCCAGGGCGTCGCCATGTCCGACTACCGATCTCCACCTCACCGATCTCCTCTACAGTGCCGGAAGAGGACGTGGTCGCGGGAGAGTGCGCACCCTCCTCGGGGACACTGCCGTCCCGCATGTTCGAACTAAGGGCTGCGGCGGACCCGACCACTCCTGCTGTCTCGGGTACTCTCCTTATTAAATCTCGGCTGTTCATGTCTTGTTTGATCTTTGGAGCAACCCACTCGTTTATATCCGTAGAATGTGTTAACCGTTTACATCTCCCTTGTGTACCACTGTGAGTCCTTTCTTGTTAAACTACCCGAGGCGGCGGGGTGGAGGGTAACTTGGAAGTTCGAAACTGTCCAGGTCGTATCAATAACTGCCGAATTTGGGACAGCCAATCTCATGGTCTTTCCACTCTAAAACGAAGATGTGATCTTAGGTATGGACTGGATGACGAAGCACAAGACGGTATTGGATACCTATCGCCTGACCGTTTCTATTAAGACCCATGACGGTGCCACTCACACGATTAGAGGCCGAGAGCACTTCAGCACAAAAGGATCCCTCAGTCTCCTTTCAGCAGTAGCACCTCGTGATGATCGAGGAGCGTATTACTGGTGCTATATTCTTCAGGAGGGCACGTCACAATTGTCGGTTGCTAATATTCCTGTAGTGAACGAATTTCCGGACATATTCCCCGACGAACTACCTGGATTGCCACCACATAGGGAGGTCGATCTCTCAATCGAACTTGAGCCAGGAACGACGCCTATCTCCAAGGCACCATACAGGATGGCACCAGCCGAAATGAAGGAACTGAAGTCACAACTCGAAGAATTGCTAAGGAAGGGGCTCATTCGTCCGAGTACTTCACCATGGGGTGCGCCAGTTCTTTTTGTGAAGAAAAAGGACCGCTCTCTGCGCCTGTGTATCGATTACAGGGAACTTAATAAGGTCACTATTAAGAACCGTTACCCACTTCCAAGGATTGATGATTTACTGGACCAACTGCAAGGGGCGACCGTTTTTTCAAAGATCGACTTACGTTCGGGATATCACCAATTGAGAATTCGAGAGGAGGATATTCCTAAGACCGCATTTCGATCGAGATATGGGCACTACGAGTACATGGTGGTGTCGTTTGGCCTGACTAATGCTCCAGCTGTTTTTATGGAATTGATGAACAGGGTTCTGGCAGAGTTTCTCGATAAGTGTGTGGTAGTTTTCATTGACGATATTTTAATTTATTCCCGAAGCCGATGGGAGCATGAGGAACACTTGAGGCAGGTGTTGAGCGTTTTAAGGCAACATCAACTGTATGCAAAACTTTCTAAATGCGAGTTCTGGATGCCAGAGGTAACCTTTTTGGGACATGTGATTTCAGCAGGAGGCGTTAAAGTAGACCCCCAGAAGATCGAGACAGTTATGAATTGGGAACCACCTAGGAATGTCAAAGAGGTGAGAAGTTTCCTGGGATTGGCAGGATATTATCGACGGTTTGTCGAGGCCTTCTCCTGTGTTGCTCAGCCATTAACAAATCTGCTTAGGAAGGACACCAAGTTTGTTTGGACAACGGATTGTCAGGAGAGCTTCGACAAGCTGAAGAGGAAGCTTACTACGGCCCCAGTGTTGGTACTACCGCAGGGTACGGAGGGATTCGTAATATGCACCGATGCGTCTAAGCACGGGTTAGGATGTGTGTTCATGCACAATGACAGGGTTATCGCTTACGCCTCTCGTCAACTTAAACCTTATGAGGTGAACTACCCGACACATGACTTGGAACTAGCTGCAGTGGTCCATGCTCTTAAGATCTGGAGACACTACCTATATGGGGTTACCTGTAAGATCTTTACGGACCACAAGAGTTTAAAGTATATTTTCACGCAGAAAGAGTTAAATATGAGACAGAGGCGTTGGCTGGAGCTAATCAAGGATTACGATGTAGAGATTCTATATCACCACAGTAAGGCCAACGTCGTAGCGACGACCTTGAGTCGGAAAAATGCGCAGGAGGTGACACTATCTCGGTTTGACAAAGCAGTGGAGTTGCAGCAAGATCTCCGGAGAAATGACATTGAAGTGTGGATACAACACCGCCAGGGACAGTTGAGCTCGATTGATATTCGCTCGTCCCTGCTGGACGAGATACGCCTAGCACAGATGGAGGATCCAGAACTTCGTGCGATCGGCGCAAAGGCCGAAGGAGGAGTTATTTCAGACTACGGGATCCAAGGGGGCTTAGTTAGATTCAAGAACCGGATTTGCATCCCACCTAATGACGAGCTTAAGCAAACTATACTTAAGGAAGCTCATTCTACTCCCTATTCGATACATCCCGGGGCGAGCAAAATGTACAAGGACCTGCGAAAGAGTTTCTGGTGGAAGAATATGAAGCAATAGGTAGCAAGGTTTGTCGCTCGATGTATGGTATGTCAACAGGTGAAGATTGAACACCGTAGACCGTAGGAATCATGCGGCCCTTACCCATTCCGGAATGGAAATGGGAGAGCATATCAATGGACTTTGTCACCAAGTTACCAGTGACGGCGGGGAAAAGACACGATATGGGTTATTGTAGACCGACCGACAAAGTCGGCACACTTCATTCCAATTCGGGAGGCCATCGGAGCAGGCAGTGGCTACCATCTTTGTTCGGGAAATCATGAGATTACATGGCGTTCCCTCGGGGATTATTTCGGATAGAGACACTAGATATGTGTCCCGCTTCTGGAAGGCTGTCCACCAGGCCATGGGTACTCAACTGCATTTCAGCACTGCCTATCATCCTCAAACGGATGGACAAACCGAACGCACCATACAGACCCTGGAAGATATGTTGAGAGCATGTGTACTCGATTGGGGTAAGGACTGGGCTAAACACCTCTACCTAGCAGAATTTTCGTACAACAACAGCTGGCATGCAAGCATAGGCATGGCCCCCTTTGAGGCCCTTTATGGTAGAAAGTGCAAGTCTCCCCTATGTTGGGACGATGCATCCGATGTCATCGCCACCGAGTTGGATCTAATCCAGGAATCCATTAAGAAGATATCCATTGTTCGAAAAC
Source organism: Orobanche coerulescens (assembly GCA_033398695.1). NCBI lineage: Eukaryota > Viridiplantae > Streptophyta > Magnoliopsida > Lamiales > Orobanchaceae > Orobanche > Orobanche coerulescens. The sequence goes on from CM065817.1 coordinate 13,825,960, forward strand.
ACATGTTGGCAGCACAGAGTCGCCAAAAGTCTTACGCTATGGACCGGCAGCGACCGTTGGAATTTATGGTTGGGGATCATGTTTGGGTTAAAGTATCGCCAATGCGGGGCATTCGACGCTTCGGTCAGAAAGGCAAGCTAAGCCCGAGATTTATTGGCCCGTTCGAAATACTGGACCGAGTCGGTAAACTCGCTTATCGGCTAGCATTACCGCCATCGTTAGACGGAGTGCATAATGTCTTCCACGTCTCCCAGCTGAGAAAGTACGTGTACGATCCTAGCCACAAGATCAACTTCGAGAAAGTAGAGATTTCCAATGATGCTACCTTTAGGGAAGTTCCAACAGCGATTTTGGATCGACGCGTAAAGACACTAAGGAACAAGAACATACCCCTTGTTAAGGTTCAGTGGTCGCACCACGGTACGGAAGAAGCGACTTGGGAGACCGAGGCGAGCATGAGAGAGAATCATCCCGAGTTATTTTCTTAGTTTCGGGACGAAACTATTTTAAGGGGGGTGGTATGTAATACCACCAGTATTACATGCTTTTTACTTTGGGCGCTCACGTCTATTTTTCCTGTTTGATAAATAAATGTACTCCATTGCAATAAAACATATTTTGTATAATATGGTTGTACGGCATCGCATCTATTATTCGTGTATTGTGATGGCATGATGATTGACGAACTTTCGGTGACATACCTCGATGTCGTTAGGTAATTATCGGTGCGAATATGACGGTGGCCAACGTCTTGTTCCCCGAGAGATTTCCGGACGACATGGAGAGGGAGTCGTGTTATAATAAATTAATGTGATGATAATTTGACAAACAAAACTGTCCTTTACGTACGTTATACTCCTACTCATTACGTACGCTATGTCTGAGCCATTACGTACGTTATATGTTGGCCCTTACGTACGTAACAACGGTCTTCGGTCTTCGGACAGGAATCTTCGTCCGGTAGTATGCGTGCCGACCAACTTTCGGCGTGATTGCGACAGGCAAGTCAACGAGGTGTTACGTACGTAAACCCATTTTAGTTACGTACGTAACGATGTGGGTGAATCGTTCCAGCGAGTTCCTTACGTACGTTAAGTATTTTGCCATAACGTACGTAAAGCCTCTTACGTACGTAATGCGTGAGGCATAACGTACGTAAGGGCAACCTAAGTTTATAAAAGAACACCTTGCCTTTCATTTCTTCCGTCTCAAAAATCATCCCTCTTCCTTGTACACTACTCTCCACCACCATTGAACCAATTCTAGCCTCCCAATTCAAGTGCTATCCTATTAGAGTGCGTTAATCAAGCTTCGGGGAAGGTCTTGAAGGTGTTATCTTCTCGTTCTCCTTCGTCCACCGTCGTTCTTCATCATCTTTTGTCAATTAAGGTAAGTTTATTCAATCTTGAACTCATTTCAGTATTGTTTAGTAAGTTTTAGTAAACCTCGGATGCCTTGGGTAGCTTAGAACCCTCCGTAATAATCGAACAAGTGTATAGCTATCGCAATTGTTAATCGATATCCATCAAAGCTTGAAATTGGAATGAATAATGGTAGAACTCATAATCATATTGCCAAATCACCAACTTCTCGGAATCATCTTGAAGGATTTCATATATAACCATACTATCATGTTGAATAAAACCGTTAATGAATCCTTGATGAAGTTACCAACAATTTCTAGCCTAATAGATACCGAAACATGTTAAGATGATGGATTAATCGTTCTAGACTTGCATATTAAGACAACGATAAAATCTTGGTGATTGTCGGTTATAATTAACTAGGAATGTTGTGTTAAAACACTATTGTTTAGCGGACGGATAACTTATAGAGAATGTTGCCGAACCTAAGAACTTAATGGCACGCATTATGGATAAAAAAATGGAGAAATTCGATTCCGACATCATAAACAACTAGGATAGGGTTTTAACAGACGGGAGGGGGAGGAACGTCGTTGATCATTATTAATATCACGAGATGTTAATCGACAAACATGTAATAGGTCGGATTTCCAAGTGCGATCGTTCAAGCCGTTGCCTTGTCCGGAAATAACTCGCGTCGGATTTGAGGCAAGTGAATCTTGCTCAGACTTTACGTCCTGTAATTTTAGACATAGTAAATGTTACTATTGTGGAATGGTGCTCTTACGATTGTCTTGTCCGGAGTATCCCCGAGTAGATACTACCGTGACCCTTGGCCGCGGCCTTGGGAGTTTTCTTGTTGGACCGTGTTGCGGGATAAAACCTGAATGGTACCCACGTCCGGAGTATTCCTGCGTAGATACTTCCGTGACCCTTGGTTGCGACCTTGGGAGTATATGTGCTGATAAAAAGGAATAACATGGAACATTCGGTGATAACTTTATTCCTGGAAATTATTAGATTTTACTTTTGAGTTTGGTTGGGATTGTTTCTGACCTAGGTTACTGGCACGACATGTCGTGCCAGGTAAATTTGTTGAATTTGTGCAGGACACCCCCGAAGGTTACGGCCAGGCGTGAGCTGTGTTGGAAGAAGGCCTATTAATTTCTTAAATCAATTTGAACATTACATGTTGTGTAATAACCGTATGTACGGACACTATTTGCATTTGTACCTTGGGACGCACGAATACTTTCTTAATTACTTCCGTATATCACCACTTTTATTAAAATATTTTAGAAAATATTTTCAAAACTTGCCTTGTGGGTCCCTCGTGGGATCTACGGCACTGTGACGTTCCGGTTCAATTTGGGGGCGTTACATGTTGTTCTTGTCTTCAAATCGAGGCAAGTACCTTAATTGTTTTATGTATTGTTGTTATACATATTGTCGTGCATGTATGTCGTTATTGTTTGTCCACCTCATGTTGGTCCGATGGGATCATCGGGGAATCTATGCTAGCGTGTGCTGGATCATCGGATGGGTTTTTCCACCACGGGTTGGTCTGACGGGATCATCGTGGGTTCTAGGCAGTGAACGCTGGATCGACGGAATTACCATGTGTATGTTATGATATCATGTTGTGATTATCAGTTGTGTATGTCATTTATGAGTTTCTCGTAGGAGAAGATTCGTTGGTATTTTGTCGTTTACGTTATTATTCTTCGTGAGATATGAATAATATGTTGTGGTACTTGTACTAGCATCGTTGTGCTAACCCCTTCGGGGGTTAACATTTTGTTTATGTTCAGGATCCAGGATAGCAGGAAAACAACCACTGGAGCTGCATGACGACGAGGGTGCAGAGTGATGTTTCGGCCGGGTTTATTTGTCTGTTGTTTATTTGTTATTTCCATAAGTACTCGAGTACGAAGTCATTTATGTTGAATTTGAATTTGGTGATGTATTATTAAGTTCCTGTTGAACAATTGTACTCTCAGTTGGTCAGAACTGCTGTATCTTAATTCCGTTATTTCCATTCGTTAATACCTTTTAAAGTCTGTTCAATTCTTCAGCCTTGTAAATCCTTATGTAAAGGATTTACGGCGCTATAATATTCCTGAATATATCGGGGGTGTTACAGAATATGGTATCGGAGGTAAGATTATGGATATCTTGGCCGTTGGGTTAAAATAGGGGTCATTTATGTCTTTTGAGGTAACCGGCCGTGAATGACATCACTGCACTGCCTACGTCTTCATGCGAACGGTGGTTGTAAGTTCCTAAACTCTATCTCGTTCTTTACATGTTGTGTCTCTTTATACTCGAATATTAGAACGATGATGTTTCCTGTATATTGAGTATTTATGCTTACAGTATGTTGAGAGGCGGACGTGGACGTGGTCGCGGTCGTGGACGCAGACGGAGAAATGCCGAAAGGGAAGCGTCGCCTTCTAACCAGGCCAGTCATAGCTCAGGCGAGCCGCAACAATCTATTAATAACGAACCAGATCCTGCTGTACCAGAGATCCTTCATCAAGTGGTGAACCAGATGACTCAGTTCGCCCAAGTCGTGGACCGAATGCAAGTGGCGGTGGGACTACAGCAGGGAGAGAGACAGCAAGGAATCCCAGACATGGGAAATCGAGGTGACCGGTGGCTGCAAGAGGTAGCGAAGATGCAACCACCCAAATTCGACGGTATTTCTGAGACTCCCACCTGGGACCATTGGTTGAAGGAACTGGAGAAAATCTTTGCCGGAATTAAGCGCCTGCAATAGGAGAGCCTCTATCGCTCAATATTTTCTGATAGGGGAAGCATCCGAATGGTGGGAAGCCATCCGGCCTGTAGACCATGATGCCGATTGGACAGAGTTTAGATTGATGATGGAAGCTCAGTATTGCCCTCGTCCTGTGAGGGAAGCCAAAGTTCGGGAGTTTTTCTCCGCTCAGCCTTCTGATGTGCCAGTATCCCAGGCGATTAAGACGTTTAACCAACAGCTGGCATTTGTTCGACATCTGGTCAGAACAGATGCAGAAATGATGATCCATTTCGATATGAGAATGAAACCATAAATCCAGTGGTACATGTCCGGATTTCATTGTACCACACTCCGTCAATACCAGGATAAGGCGTTGGCGTATGATATCAAGGAAGCAGCTATGGAGAAATTTTCGGAATCCAAGAAACATAAAGTCTCTGGTACTTTTACAGAGCACAAGAACAGCGGGCCCCGTAAGGCCCAGTCATCCTTTCACTCTTTCAAGAAACCTCCGCACCCAGTTAGGAGCGGAAAGAACTTCGGAGCGACATCAACTATTACTAATGTTACCAGGAAATGCTTTAACTGCGCCAGCGGGCACTATCGACGGAATTTCCCCCTTCTGCCGTGACTTGTTTTGATTGTGGACGAGAGAGGACATCGGGCGGTGTTTTGTGAAGAGGCTGCAAAGTCTTTAGAGCCCGTACACCACGGCCTACCCGTAAGGAAGCCAGTATCCAACAGACGCAGCAAAGTGTTCAGATGCCTCAGAATTTTGGCCGCGGACGAGGCAGAGGACAATGGGACCGAAAGGGGACATCGAGTGCCGGATCTGCTCCCCCACGTCTATACGAAATTAGAAGGACAGACGATCGTGATGTCATTGCCGCATCGTGCATCGGCCCGCATCCTTTCCCGGCCGATTAGCGTTTTATTCGATACAGGAGCTACACATTCTTTTATATCTTTGTCTTGTGTAAATCGTTTGAATATTTCCGGTTTTCATACTTGTGAACCTTATGTTGTTGGTTTACCGAGTGGAGAGAGGATTGTCGGAAACTTAGAAACTAGAAATTTCCCTATATCATTTGGAGGCAGAGAGTGGCTCTCAAATCTGATCATGATAGAAATGCAAGGAGACGACCTGATACTCGGAGACGATTGGCTTAATCGATATGGAGCAATTGTGAACTACCGAAGGAGGAATATCTCGCTGATCGCTGACGATGGTTCCGAAATATAGTTCGAGGGGTGGAAACCGGGAAGCTCAGGAAAATTGATCAAAGCGATGAAAAGTCGGATTGTTGAAACAGTGTCAGATGCATCGGTGTTATGCAATGAAGAAAGAAGACGAAATTGTGGAACTTTCATCCATTCCTGTTGTGAACGAATTTCGGATGTATTTCTGACGAGTTACCTGGACTACCTCCACGAAGGGATGTGGAATTTACCATTGAGTGGAACCGGAGCTACACCAATTTCTAAGGCGCCGTATCGTATGGCACCTACCGAGATGTACGAATCAAGAAGCGGTGGAGGAGTTCTTGGACAATGGCTATATTCACCAAGCATTTCACCCTGGGAGCGCCAGTTCTTTTTGTCCGAAAGAAGGATGGGTCGCTCCGACTGTGTATTGACTATCGAGAGCTGAACAAGATGACGATTAAGAACAAGTATCCGTTGCCACGGATTGATGATCTGTTTGACCAGCTGCAAGGGGCAACAGTATTTTCTAAAATCGATCTGAGATCAGGATATCATCAGCTGAGGATTAAGGAATCTGATGTTCCGAAATCAGCGTTCAGAACTCGCTACGGGCATTATGAGTTTGTAGTAATGTCGTTTGGTCTCACTAACGCACCTGCTGTATTTATGCAATTGATGAACTGTGTGTTCATTGAATTTTTGGATAAATTTGTGGTCGTGTTCATTGATGACATTCTGGTGTATTCTAAGAGCCCGGAGGAACATGCGCAGCATTTGCGGATTGTATTGGAACTTTTGAGAAATGAGCAATTGTACGCCAAACTTTCTAAGTGTGAATTCTGGCTAAAGGAAGTAATGTTCCTCGGCCATGTGGTGTCAGCTAAAGGAGTCCGAGTAGATCCTCATAAGATCGAAGAAATTATGGATTGGAAGCCTCCAAAGAACGTGAAAGAATTCCGAAGCTTCTTAGGACTTGCTGGATATTATCGACGATTCGTGGAAGGATTTTCTAAAATTTCCCGCCCACTTACTCGACTCCTGCAGAAAACTCAAAAGTTTGAGTAGAACGAGTCGTGTCAGACTAGTTTTGATGAGTTAAAGAAGAGACTGACGACGGCACCGATTCTATCACTTCCACAGGGAACTGGAGGATTTATAGTTTACAGTGATGCTTCGAACCAAGGACTCGGGTGCGTATTGATGCAGGATGATAAGGTGATCGCTTATGCGTCGCCGCGACACCAAACCTTATGAAGTGAATTACCCAACACATGATTTGGAGCTAGCAAGGTGGTTTTTGCTTTGAAGATCTGAGGCATTATCTCAGACGGACTCACCGTCGATCTTTACGGATCACAAGAGTCTCAAGTACATATTCAATGTAAAGAATTAAACATGCGGCAAAGAAGATGGTTAGAACTGATTAAGGACTATGACTTGGAGATTTTATATCATCCAGGCAAAGCGAATGTAGTGGCCGATGCACTTAGCCGCAAGCCTGTTTCTATTCAGATGCTGGAGACGCTGACCTCCCAACTTAGCCTTCAACGAGAGATGATTCGAGAAGGAATTGAAGTGTGGATACAAAGAGTCCAAGGACAACTCTGCGTGATGGAGATAACTTCGTCATTAACCGAAGGAATCAAATCTAAACAGGCAGATGATCCTATGATGATCCGGTTACGTGATGAAGTGATCAAAGGAAAGGCCCCCGGATTCATAATTCATGATGATGGAGTTTTGAGATTTCAGAACCGACTCTGCGTTCCCGATGTTGATGTTCTGAAACAGACGATTATGAAGGAAGCTCACAGTTCGCCCTATTCTATCCACCCGGGCACCAGTAAAATGTATAAGGACTTGAAGCAGAATTTCTGGTGGGGCAACATGAAGAAAGATGTAGCGGACTATGTTTCTAAATGCTTGACGTGTCAGCAGGTTAAGATCGAGCATCAGCGGCCTGCTGGAATGTTGAAGCCGCTCCCAATTCCTGAATGGAAGTGGGAGGACATATCGATGGATTTTATCACTAATATGCCGAGAACCAGGACAGGAATGAACATGATTTGGGTGATAGTTGATCGTTTAACCAAATCAGCTCATTTTCTAGGCATTAAGGATACGTGGGGACCAGAGAGGTTGGCACGAGTATTTATTTCGGAGATATTTCGATTGCATGGTACGCCGAAGACCATTGTTTCTGATCAAGATGGCCGTTTTGTGTCTCACTTTTGGAAAGCAGTTCATAAGGCCTTGGGGACCGAATTGAACTTCAGTACAGCTTATCACCCGCAGACTGACGGACAATCTGAGAGAACTATACAAACGGTGGAAGACATGCTAAGGGCATGTGCCTTAGATTGGTCAAACGATTGGGAAGTTCATCTACCGTTGATTGAATTTACCTACAACAATAGTTGGCATGCTTCCATTAAGATGGCACCGTTTGAGGCATTATACGGAAGGAGATGCAGATCGCCCCTATGCTGGGACGATTCGTCAGACTTGATCGGAACAGAACCAGAGTTGATCGTACAGACTCGAGAGAAGATAGCCTTGATTCGTGAAAGGCTGTTGACCACCCAGAGTCGCCAGAAATCTTACGCAGACGTACGCCGTCGCCCATTGGAGTTCAATACTGGAGACCATGTACTTTTGAAGGTTTCTCCTACTCGGGGAATCTTTCGTTTCGGAAGGAAAGGAAAGCTGAGTCCGAGATATATCGGACCATTTGAGATCCTCTAGAGAGTTTGGGAGTTGGCATACAGATTGGCATTGCCGCCGTCATTGTGCCATGTTCATAACGTGTTCCACGTATCCCAGTTACGGAGGTATATACCAGATCCCATTCATATCATTGATTTCGGCGAGATCGAAGTCGCGCAGGATGGGACGTTTGAAGAAAGACCGGTCAAGATACTCAAGAGTCGAGTTAAGCAGCTGAGGAACAAACCAATCGTTTTAGTCAAAGTTCAATGGTCACGTCACGGAATGGAAGAAGCTACCTGGGAAACGGAAGCTGACATGAAGTCTAGATATCCCGAGTTATTTTTGTCTTGAGTTTCGGGACGAAACTCCTTTTTAGTAGGAGAGTATGTAATATCCGGATTTACTACGGTGTATTTCATCTGTATTCAAACCCTATATTATTCGGATTTGTGGTTTTGATTATTGGAGTATGATATTTCTTGCATTGATATCATTGTACATAAGTATAGAAACATGCAAAATTTATCATGCAAACCCGTGATAGCGCACGCTAAGAATGTATCTTAACGCGCGCTATCGGGCTACTATTAGCGCACGCTATGCAGGGAGGAGTTGCGTGCGCTAAGAACTCAATTATTGAGCGGGACGGCTAGCACATGCGCCAGCCGGGACATGGGTCCGGACAAGATTCCCGCGGACGAACCTGGACAGTTCTGAAGTCAACTATTATTAGCGCACGCTAAGGAAAGCTTAGTAGCGTGCGCTAACTTGTTAAAATGCAAAATATTATAAATGGGACAACAACCCGTTTTGGCTTACATTTTACTCGTCCATTCTGCATTCTTGAGAGGCCAGAGAGCTGAAATATCCTTCTACACACTTAGAACACGTCTTGTTGGTGTTTATATATTGGTTATCACTTAGGAGTAATCATTGAAGTGGAATAACACCTTGGAGTGGCATACAACCAACCGGAGTCGGATTCTACCTTACGGTTCAGTGATTTTCATCATATTAAGGTATGTTCAATCTATCTCTAGACTTAGTGTTGGATTCTAAAGAATTGGATGATCATGATAGCGAGATATTGATTTTCATAGATGAATTATCCAAAGTATATCATGTTTGGAATGTTGAGATGATTAAGCCTTAAGTACCTTGATTATGATCATTATGGTTCGAATCTTATTTCATTAGACAAGTAAAGGAAGCTTCTATCATTGGTAAATCCGAATCTAGTAGATGACTTCATAACAATCATTGGACTTGACTTTAACATCATTATTGTTAGATAAATCTAAGGGATTGATCATGGAAGGATTTATCTAGTATAGATGGAATGTTAAACAACTACAACATGATAATTTCGATGGATATAAGGTGTTGATATCAAACGTTAAGCCTTTCGAATCGTCATATGAAGAATTGTAGTCGAAATGGAATATGGTCTTAATGGTATGCATATCCTTGAATCCGAAGTTGTTGTTATCCGTAAAATCATTCATAAGAGTATGAACGTGATATTCATGGAGGTAACATGAATTATCACGGAATATTTCATTGTTTTGATCATGATGAGAACAGTTTACTGCCCAGCAGTAAACTGCCATGCATAGATAGCGCACGCTAAGCTATGAAGATTAACGTGCGCTATCGAGCACGAGTTAGTGTATGCTACGTTTGGTACGTAACGTACGCTAGGCCATCAGACGAGTCAGTCGACTGATCAGTGAAGTACTGACCATACATAGTTAGCGTATGCTAGGCTTTGATTGTTTGCTTGCCCTATCGAGCAGACTTAACGCACGCTACACAGAGTACTTAGCGTGCGCTAAGCAGTTCAGGCAGATTGCATTTTATGAACTTTTGGCCGTAAATCGAATTGTTAAACATTCGTACGACGTGAGATAAATCCTATATCATTTCTTTTGTTAAGGTTTGGTCTCGTTACGTGATTGATTGAGGAGGGCGACCTTCGAGTGTTCATTTTCGTGGAAGTGTTGTTCTTGTCTTCAAATCGAGGCAAGTACCTTAATTGTTTTATGTATTGTTGTTATACATATTGTCGTGCATGTATGTCGTTATTGTTTGTCCACCTCGTGTTGGTCCGACGGGATCATCGGGGGATCTATGCTAGCGTGCGCTGGATCATCGGACGGGTTTTTCCATCACGGGTTGGTCTGACGGGATCATCGTGGGTTCTTGGCAGTGAACGCTGGATCGACGGAATTACCATGTGTATGTTATGATATCATGTTGTGATTATCAGTTGTGTATGTCATTTATGAGTTTCTCGTAGGAGAAGATTCGTTGGTATTTTGTCGTTTACGTTATTATTCTTCGTGAGATATGAATAATATGTTGTGGTACTTGTACTAGCATCATTGTGCTAACCCCTTCGGGGGTGAACATTTTGTTTATGTTCAGGATCCAGGAGAGCGGGAAAACAACCACTGGAGCTGCATGACGACGAGGGTGCAGAGTGATGTTTCGGCCGGGTTTATTTGTCTGTTGTTTATTTGTTATTTCCATAAGTACTCGAGTACGAAGTCATTTATGTTGAATTTGAATTTGGTGATGTATTATTAAGTTCCTGTTGAACAATTGTACTCTCAGTTGGTCAGAACTGCTGTATCTTAATTCCGTTATTTCCATTCGTTAATACCTTTTAAAGTCTGTTCAATTCTTCAGCCTTGTAAATCCTTATGTAAAGGATTTACGGCGCTGTAATATTCCTGAATATATCGGGGGTGTTACAACTATGGTAAACCAGGCCACTTTGCTAGAAACTGTCGAGCCTCGACTTCCAAGAAAGAAGTTCTCATAGCTACATGGAGTGACGAAGAGGATGATGATGAATATATTCAAAATAACCTTGCACTCAAAGGAGTTCATTCGACGAAAGCGACGTCGAAATCCAAGTAAGTATCTCGTCTCAAGACGAACTTTTTGAAGCATTCGAACTTTTGCATACGTATTTTCAAAATGCTTTAATTGACAATAAATCCCTAAAAGCGAAAAATAAATTATTGGAAATTGAAATTTCCAAAGTAAATGAAAATATGAAATTTATTGAAACCGATCATTCTAAATATCTTGAAAATGAAAATAATTTAAAGAATGATCTTTTAAAAATTCAAAACGAACTTAAGAACTTAACGAATAAATTTTCTTGTGATAACGACAAATTTGAACAATTGCATTCCATTCAAAAACTTTCATTAAGCAACAGGGGTTGGGATTCAAACCGTGTAATAAAATCGAATCCTTAAATTTTAAAATACCCCGATGTGTTAAATGTTTAAAAATTGGGCATCATATTTCGATTTGCAAAAGCCCAAGATGGACCATCAAAATTAAAAAAGTTTGGATTCCTAAAGGAACCACTATATCGAATACCGTCTACGTTTCAAAAGAAAAACCAACTCTCGGATGGATCCCCAAAAATCAAAATTAATATTTCATCAATTGATATTTTTTAATTGGTATTTAACTCAGGGTGAGTAATATTTTTAATGGGGAGATATATTTTTCAGGGGGAGTTTTTACCCGTTGTCATATTTAATGTATCATTTTTTTAATTTATTATGCACTTTTTGATTATGACAAAAAGGGGAGAGAAAGTCTAGAAAAATGATGGAGAATACGAGTCATGGAAGAATGACGAGAAAAATAAAAACAATATCCCGATCATGAAAGGGGGAGAAAAGACGAAAGAGAAGAAAGTCGAAATTAAAAGAAGAAATTGAAAAAGAAAAAATGAGAAGGAGTCGAAAAGGAGAAAAGAAAAGATGGGGATAAGAAAACTAACGAAACGGACAAAGCCGAAAACTTTGATTTGTAATTTGTTTATATTTTTGCAGTTATAAAATCCCATCGAAGATTGTTGTTTTGTCATCATCAAAAAGGTGGAGATTGTTGGAATAATCTATTCCACATAATTATAAAATGGTTTTGATGATAAGTTATTGATATGCTGTTGATCAAAGAAAACAACAATAGATCGAAGCAAAACAACAAAGAAGACGAAGACGCATAAAGCTGGGCAAAACAAGCAAATAACGCACACTAGTAAGCTAAACTCGCGCACGCTAAATGGAGCAGATAACGTATGCTATTTATATAGTGTAACACACGCTAAGAAAGCCACCTGAAGTCTCACCTGAAGAATCACCTGATGGATTAACGCACGCTACATGCAGAGAATAACGCAAGCTACATGACTGAGTTAGCGCATGCTACATATACAAGTTAACGCACGCTAACGAAGTAATATATCTGTTGTAAAGAATTTCAACACGGAGATCATGCGGTCAGTCAACGAATCTGAAAAGTGAATTTTGAACAAGATAGCGCATGCTACATAAGAATACTGAGCACATGCTAAGTTTGAAATATGTCTGTTGGACCGAAGACTTTCAAGCATCAGACCATTGTAAACGAAGACCAGGTAGCGCACGCTAATAGTGAAAGTTAGTGCACGCTAACAAAAGAAGCAGAAGTTACTGGACTGAAGAAAAGAGCAGTTAATGTACGTAACCATGCAATATTAACGTACGTAATATGGAATAGCGCACGCTAAACAGGAAAAATAGCACACGCTAATGAAGACAGCAGCTAACGGCTAGTTAAGGCTTTATGCCTATAAATACCAAGTCATGGTATCATTCCACACAACAACTCTAAGTAAATCACATATTGATCAGATATCATTGTGTACAATATTATTGTTGTATTTGTGCTTAATTGATAAGTGTTTGAGTGTTCATACACGAAAACATATACACGAGAGGAAATATACGGATTGTAGATTGATTTGGTGTTATATGGATTGTTGACCCGGCATTATTAGAATCATATCTAAATCCGAGTGAGATTTGTCTAGTACTAATCGAAAGCTAGATAGGTTGCTTTCTTGTCCAATAGAAAAGGAAAACTGTTTATCTTGGACCGACATAAAGACAAAGTGTAATGGTTTATCTCGGATCGATAGAAGACGAGATTGTAACAGTATCCCTCGAACCTATAGAAGACGAGGTGTAGAGGTTGATCTTAAGCATGTAGAAAAAGATACGGAGAGGGGACGTAGGCGCGTTTGGCTGAACCTCTATAAATCTTGTGTCGTTTATCTTGCGCAATTTAAATTCGCTTCCGCAAACGCAAAAGAGTTTGAAAACTCCACTCCGCGATATTATCTACCAATCTAAGTGGGGTGCCAATTCCCAACAGAATCTACTATCCACGAAGTGGTAGAACAAGTTGTCAAACATATTTTGACTACTAGTGCACGAAACAAACCTTTCTTAATAGCAGGGCAGTCTGATTTAAAATGTCTTTTTTGACCACACATGTAGCATTTGCCCTTTGGCATATTGTTCGTGTTGGGCTTCGGTCCAGCATCCTGTCTGCATGGGCTTAAAATAAGTGAGACGCGGCTTGCGATTCGACTTGTGAGATCTGCACTAGAAAGTGGTTAAATGAATTGATTTGGACTACTCATACCAACAAGATGCATCTTCTTTTCTGGTAGCCATCTTATAGAAACTCCAAAGTTAGCGTGTTTGGCCTGGAGTAGTTATGGATGGGTGTCCCCCAGGAAAGTTTCTCAGGTGCGAGTGAGTGAGGACAAGGCGCGCTAGAAAAGACTCATGTTGGTACAGTGAGGATAGTCTTCAACTTTCTTGGGACCAACAATTGGTATCGAAGCAGGTCATGGGTGCGGGTTCCCTCAGAGTATCCTATAGTGGAGGTTTCCAGAGTATTGGAACTGAGAGGCGGACATGCAGCAGAAGTTGCCACTTGGCCGGAACTAAGATGCTGGTGCAATGGAGGTTCTCAAGTGCTGGAGGGCTGTGTGATCAAATATAGCATGCTGGAACTGAGATATGGCGCAGCGAAAGTAAACGGAGCTGGAACATGTGCTGATGTCAAGTGTTGGAGGACTATGTGAATGAATCCAGCCGCTAGAGGGCTGTGTGATCAAATCTAATTCGCGGAGGTTTCCATATGTTGGGGCTGAGATGCTGGCAGGTAGTGGGAGGGGGATCGTTGGGCTTCGGTCCAGCATCCTGCCTGCATGGGCTTAAAAATACGTGAGGCGCGGCTTGCGATTAGACCTATGAGATCTACACTAGAAAGTGGTTAAATGAACTGATTTGGACTACTCATACCAACAAGATGCATCTTCTTTTCTGTTAGTCATCTCATAGAAACTCCAAAGTTATGTTTGGTCTGGAGTAGTTATGGGATGGGTGAACCCCTGGGAAGTTTCTCAAGTGCGCGTGAGTGAGGACAAAGCGTGCTAGAAAAGACTCGTGTTGGTACAGTGAGGACAGTCTTCATCATTCTTGGGACCAATAGTTCGCCTTAGGCTGAGGAGCCTTACTTTTCACCTTGAGGGGTGCCACTTGATTCTGGACCACTGGCTTCTTCTTCCCCCATTTAGGTTTAGAAGTTGAAGCACCAGTTGCCGCAACAACTCGATACCCTTATCTAAAGAGACCTTCGGCAGCTCGAAGCATTGTCAGCAATTCCGCCAAAGTATATTCCCTATGATTCATATTGTAGTTTAGGCGGAACTCCTCAAAGTTTCTAGGTAAGCTACATAGGATAATGTCGACCTGCATTTCCGCATCGATAGTAACTCCTAAGATATCAAGTTCGTTCAGATGAGAAATCATGTTTAGAACATGATCTCTTATTGGGGTTCCTTCAGGCATCTGGGTCGTCATCAAAACCCTCACAACATTTTGCCTAGCCGCCCGGTTTTGATGACCAAACATCTCAACGAGACATCTCATCAGATTTCTTCCATTTAGGGTACCTTATCAGGTGTCGAATCCGCATCTGGCTCAAGTGGTCATTTCTCAGTTGGAACAAATTTATATTCTCCAGTAGTGAGGACGATATTAAGATTATGTTTTCAATCAACAAAGTTAGTGCCATCAAGTTTGTTTTGTTTGAGAATAATAGCAATTAGATTAAAGGACGTCTCAGCTAAAATTCAGACATTCATCAAATAATGCATAGAAAAATATAATGAAAAACCTCAACACAATATATATGTGCTAGCAACCAACACCTAAAAAAAGCACGTATAATCCACGATCGTGTGGACGTTTGCACACATATTTTTCAAGTAGAGTTTTACGTCTTCAATTTACTATCTAGTCAACTTGCCTTAAGACAAGTAAAATTAATAGTTGGTTCCTCTTGGCCATGTATTAATTAACATATACTCCTGTGGAGAGCGTATTAATTAATACACCTAAGTGAACACCATAATTTAAAAACCTTAAAATATTATCTTTAAATAATAGTCTTACAGATGGAGAGGTCTTATCATAAAAAAATAATATTTAACTTTTGTTATCATTTGAAATTGAAAACCACTGAACCTATAATTAGCACATTCGATATGGAGAAAGACCCTAATGTCAAAGCATATGCTAATTATTTCACAATATAAATCAATTATGGAGGCCAATACGATTTTATTTGAAAAATATATCAATTTATTCACTTAGTTATTTTTACCGTAAGGTTTTAATTTCTCGTCCTAGCATGCAAGAAAACATATCACATATACATTCATACATGTCAGACATTCAAAAATAGTAAAAAACATATATAAGCGCAAGAGTAATAAAATTATCCAATTATCATGGTTTTCGTCCCCGAATTGAATCCGAGAAAATTTTCAGCTCAATTTCTCCCAGTGGATTAAGCATCTCGTCAATCCTCCCCGGGAGGACCGTGGATTCAAAATTAAAATTTTTACTCTATGCAAAATTAATTACTTAAAAGAAAATTCAATTTTATAATCCTCGCTCTCCGGCAGACGCAACGAACGGCGGTGAAACGGACCGGACCATGCACCGGATGAACCAACCTAAACCAGCAAACCGTCCGGGACCAGTGCTGGCCATGACATCTGCTGTCGGCTTCTCCCGGCTGTGTGTTCTTCCATGATTTCTTCATGATTTGACTTTTCAAATTCAATTATAATTTCATACTAAATAAACACATAAAATTACAGCAAATTACATGAAAAATAAAATTCTAGATCTACTCGTGGATTTTATCATGGGAAAAACCATTACGTGCCTCAAAACCGGGTCAAAACCAATACTTGCATAAATACTAAAAAATTCCATCACATAACCATGATAATTATATCATATTTCCCTGCAAGAAGCATCTAGCAAAATATTCCAATATCACAATATATGAATATTTAAATTGCTAACAATTAATCGCCAAAATCAATTAAATTAGCAAAGACCTAAAAACCTGGCGTTAATACCAATTGTTGGAAATAAAACGTAGCAGGAGGGGAAGTTTGAATAATGTTCTATAATCGTTTTACGCATCAATGAGCACAAATCTATTTATGCATTCTAATTAATTAGTTACTAAGATTAATAAGCAATTAAAATACTATTATTATGTATGTAATGTTATTTTTGACAAAATTAATATCCTAATCTAGATCATAAGATCATAGGATATTTACCTTTGAAACGAAGTGGTTGTTCTTGATCTCTTCCTTTATAATCTTCTAGAGTATTCCCCGTCTTAATTCGGACGTTGTGTGGACAACGAGCTACTGGATCTTGCTTGAACTTGAGATGGATCGGCCGATTTTATGTTCTTGAAAGTCACCCAATTTTATCTTTGTTTTCTAGTAACTTTGATCACTCTTAGAGAGTAGATGCATTATTTTAATTGTAGAATTATGTTGGAAATTGGTACCCCACTTAGAATGGTAGATAATATCGCGGAGTAGAGTTATCGAACTCTTTTGCGTTTGATTCTTTTCCTAGCATGCGCTAACTAAGTCATTTAGCATGCGCCAGTCTTGCACCTTAGCGTGCGTTATCCATGTTAGTTGCAGTCTCGTTTGCCCTCAGGTGATATGCATTACGTACGTTAATCCTATAGACATAGCGTACGTTAGCTTCGATAATATGAACTTCTTTGCTTTTCAGTCCGGTTCGAGCATCTTAGACTTCTTTGTTGTTTTGGTTCGTTCTATTGTTGTTTTCTTTGAGCAACAACACGTCAATAACTCATCATCAAAACTATTTTATAATTATGTGGAATAGAATATTCCAACAATCTCCCCCTTTTGATGATGACAAAACAACAACCTTCGGTGGAATTATATACCTGCAAAAATATAAAACATTACAGATCAAAATTTTCGTCTTTGTCAGTTTCGTTAGTTTTCTTCTCCCCATTTTTTCTTTTCTCCTTTTCAACGCTTCTCATTTTTTTCTTTTTCAACTTCCTTCGTCTTTTCTTCCTTTTCATGATCAGTATTATATTTTTCGCGTCATTCTTTCATGACTCATATTCTCCTTCTCCCATCATTTTTATCGAGATTCTCCCCCTTTTTGTCATAATCAAAAAGTGCATAATAAATAAATAAAAAATTGATACATTAAATATGACGATGGGTAAACACTCCCCCTGAAAAATATCTCCCATAGCGACTCCACAACAACAACAACAACAACATTACCCCAATGCTTCAACGGCTCCCGCAAAAAGCGGGGTAAGGGGGGATCGGATGTACGCAGCTTTACCCCTGTCTTAACACAGAGAGGCTATTTCCGGATGATCCAAAATAAAAATTGCATCGAGAATTGCATGGAATGACTAGTACTTCATGAGAAAAAGAAGTGCAGACAATTTAGTGAGTCATTTTGCTTTATTCCATTATAATCCAAAACCAAAGAATAAGGAGTCTTTGGATCCATTAGAAACTCCCCCTGAGTTAAATACCAATTTTGAAAATATCAATTTTGATTTTTGGGGATCCAACCGAGAGTTGGTTTATCTTTAGAAACGTAGACGATATTCGGTATTGTGGTTCCTTTAGGAATCCAAACTTTTTTAATTTTGATCGTCCATCTTGGGATTTTGCAAATCGAAATGTGATGCACAATTTTAAACATTTATCAATCGGGGTATTTTAAATTTAAGGATTCGGTTTTATTACACGGTTTGAATCCTAACCCCTGTTTATTTAATGAAAATTTTTTAACGGAAAGCATTTGTTCAAATTTCTCGTTTCCACATGAAAAATTATTCGTTAAATTCTTAAGTTCGTTTTGAACTTTTAAAAGATCATCTTTCAATTTATTCTCTTTTTCAATACATATAGAATGATCGGTTTCAAAAGCTTCCCCTTTTTATTTTATTTTGGAAATTTCGACTTGCAATAATTTATTTTTCGCTTTGAGGGATTTATTATCGATTAAAGCATTTTGAAAATCCGTATGCAAAAGTTCGAAAGCGTCACAAAGTTTGTCTTGAGATGAGATACTTACCTGGCTTTCGATGTTGCTTTCGTCGTATGAACTTCTTACCATGAGTGCGAGCTTATTTTGAATATATTCATCATCTTCCTTTTCGTCACTCCATGTAGCTATGAGCACTTCCTTCTTGGAAGTCGAGCCTCGGAAATTTTTAGCAAAGTGGCCTGGTTTTCCATAGTTTCGACAGTTATTATCAAATTCCTTTGACTCGCTCGAGATGTCTTTTCTTCTCCAGTTTAATAAGTTTTGGAACTTATTTGTATTTTTGGCATAATATGCTGATTCTTCATCATCTTCATCTACAAGGATTTCTTCTTTTCTTGACATCTTAGCTTTCAAAGCTATTGACCTTTCTTTCGGTTTCGGTTTGGCGTTCCGAGATTTAAGAACTATCTCGTAGTTTATTAGTAAGCCAACGACGGCACTAAAATCAAGATTATTTAAATCTTTCGATTCCATAATCGCCGTAACCGTCCCGTCCCATTCAACAGGTAGTGATCTTAAGATTTTCTTCACTTTTTCACTACTTGTTAATGGGTTCCCAAAACAAGCCAGTTCATTTGTAATGACCGAAAATCAGTCGAGCATGTTCGTTATGGACTCGTCACTTTTTATCATAAATAGCTCATAGTCGTGGAGGAGCATATTTATTTTCGTCTCCTTGACTTGAGATGTTCCTTCATGAGTTACCTCAAGCATCTTCCAATTCTCTTTGGTACTATCACATGATGATATCCGATTGTGTTCTTCCGGATTTAAAGCACAGTAAAGGAGTTGAGTTGCTTTACAATTGTAATGGTCATTTTTCCAGTCCGTATCATCATACTCTTCAAAGCTTTTGAGAGTTCAGTTGGAGTTCGTGGGAATTTTCGAACCAATACATATTACTTTCCAAGGCTCAATATCGTAAGCTCGGATGAATATCGACATTTTCTTCTTCCATGTCATAATATTCGATCCATCAAAAAATGGAGGTTGGTTTAAGGCAAGACCTTCGACCGGGACAAATTGGAGCACCATTGGATCTTTTTCTCTTCGGATGTAAAGCCGACTTTAAGAGATACCGCTCCAATACCAATTGTTGGGGCTTGGTACCATACTTAGAATGGTGGATAATATCGCAGAGTAGAGTTATCGAACTCTTTTGCATTTGCTTCATTTCCTAGCGTGCGCTAAATCAGTCATTTAGCTTGCACTAATCTTGCACCTTAGCATGCGTTATCCATGTTAGCTTCAGTCTCGTCTGCCTTCAGGTGATATGCATTACGTACGTTAATCCTATAGACATAGCGTACGTTTGCTTCGATAATATGAACTTCTTTGCTTTTCAGGTCGGTTCGAGTGTCTTCGACTTCTTTATTGTTTTGGTTTGTTCTATTGTTGTTTTCTTTGATCAACAACACATCAATAACTCATCATCAAAACCATTTTATATTTAGGTGGGATAGAATATTCCCACAAATTAAAGTCACAAGTCTAGATCTACAATTAAACATAAGAATAGAAAATCAAATTCTCCCTTCACAATAATGTGCATGGCCGACCCCCACCCTAAATGTCACATTTGTAGGTTTTGGCATGCTCTAGAGATCTTAAGGAGGATTAGGGTTAGGACTCCTGGTATAAATCAACCCTAAATAGTAAGCCCTTTCCAATATGGTTGAATTTACTAATATCAGTTCAATCCACTAAACTATGCTAATAATCATGACAATTAATTTCAAGCATACAATACAACATTTCACATAATTTATCTAAGATTTATATAGGTTGTGAACTATTACATTATTTTATAAGGCACCGATAATGTAATCTTCCATGTGACACCAACCCACCATATTATCTACAATATAAAATAAATAGATAATACATTTGTAACCATAGCGTGAATTAATATGCAAAACATGTGAGAAAATGTAATTAATATTTTTAGAGGTAGTTACAGAAAATGAGGCAACATAACTATAAAGTATGTGTTGGTAAATTGGCACCCCACTTAGAATGATGGATAATATTGCGGAGTAGAGTTTTCACTCTTTTACATTGCGGAAGCATATTAACTTATGAAAGATAAACGACACAAGATTTATAGAGGTTCGGCCAAACGTGCCTACGTCCTCTCTCCGTATCTTTTTATATAGGCTCAAGATAAACCTTTTCCATCTTGTCTTCTATCGGTCCGAGGTAAACTGTTAAAATCTCGTCTTCTATTGGTCCGAGATAAACCGTACACTCTTGTCTTTATGTCGGTCCAAGATAAACCGTTTTCCTTTTTTATCTGACAAGGAAGTAACCTATCTAGCTTTCTATTGGTACTAGACAAACCTCACTTGGATTTAGATATGATTTTAACAATGCCGGATCCAGGATCCTAATAACACCGTATCAATCTACAATCCGTATCTTTCCTCCCATGTATATGTTTTCGTGTATGAACACTCAAATACTTACCAATTAAGCAAAAATACAACAACGATATACAATGATATCAAACGTATATATGATTTGCTTGTAGTTGTTGTGTTGAATGATACCAAATGACTTGGTATTTATAGGCATAAAGCCTCAACTAGCCATTCACCCACTGCTCTTCTTTAGCGTGCGTTATGCTTCATGCATACCGTACGTTATTGCCATTACGTACGTTATCGCCTTCCTATAGCGTACGTTATCTTCTTGCAGTTTCAGTCCAGTAGCTTCTGTTTCTTCGATTACGTACGTTAAGTGCATTGAGTTGCGTACGTTAACTCATCATTGTAGTGTACGTTAACTTTAGTCATATATCCGTTGAATGCCTTTTTGACCTTGACTTTCCACCGAATATTCCAACGGTTCAATATTTGAACTCAGATTCAAACTGCATTACATACATTAGTAACTCTGTGTTACGTATGTTAAGCTTGTTCGATAGCGTGTGTTAATATTTGTCTGTAGCGTGCGCTAAATCATCAGGTGACATTTCAGGTAAGTCTTCAGGTGACTTGCTATTACGTACGTTATGATGCATGCATAGCATACATTAACTTCTCCATATAGCGTGCGTTAGACTTGTACCTTAGCATACATTAGCTGCTTGTTTTGCCCAGCTTGATTCCTTGTTGTTTTGGTTTGTTCGACAACACATCATCAAAACCTTTTTATAATTATATGGAATTGGATATTCCAACAGTATGATTTGCAGTATACAACCCTAACAAGTAAACCTCCGGTGGTAGGTCAATTTTTTTTATTCTGTTATTTTTTTGGGCCGCCGATACGATTTCGGGCGATCCGTTAATTTTTTTTCTCATTTTTTTAACGGCAGACCAATCGGCCGCCTAGATTTTTGGGATAAATATATTTTTTTTCTAACAACATAATATGATAATTTATTTATATTCATCTAATTATAACACCCACCGTGTTATCAGGGCAAAAATTATCTCTAGTTATTATATATAATTGAAAAAATAATTAACGAAGTGATACCTTGAAGACTATGAAAAAACAAATGGAAAAGTAAATTGAAACCGATGATATAAAATATATTTTTTAATATTTTTCATTAGTAATTTATTATCGAAAATAATTCTAAAAAAACAAAGGGAAACATCACTTTGGTCATTGTATTTTGCACAATTCGACATTTTGGTTATTGAACTTTATAAACTATCACTTTGATCACTGAACTTTGTATTTATCTTTCATTTTTGTCACATATATATGTCATCTTCTCCGTCAGAAGAGTTACAAGATCGCATGTGACTGTCACGTGATCAATTTTCTGAAGGGGGAATAATATCACTTTGATCATTGTACTTCGCACAATTCGACACTTTGGTCATTAAACTTTTCAAACTATCACTTTGATCACTAAACTTTGCATCTATATTTTATTTTGGTCACTAACGTTATCTTCTCCGTCAGAAGGGCTACAAGATTGCACGTGACTGTCACATGACCAACTTTTTTAGGGTATTCCCGATACTCCTTAAGGCTTTTGTAAGAATCATAAAAATTAAGAAAAAATTGATTATTTTATTCGATTTTTAAGCTCCTTCCTTTTTATCATTAATAGCCCGGTTGCATGTTTTAGGACATGGCAGGATTAATAAGCAAGATTAATTGATCGTCTATGGAATCTTTACCTCTTGTTACTAAGTGTTTCTATGCTTGTATATTGTTTTTTATGCATTTAATTTTGCAAATTACTTCCTTCCGATGATAGTAAGAACCAAAATGCCCTACTTGTGACACTCCTTTAATAATCTTTTACTCGAGCCGTTCATGTTTTTCATCATTTTTAACATAACATGAGTCTCTAATAAAGAGCATGCTTAGGAAAAACCCGGAACACCGGTCGAATGTAAGTACACAACAAATATCACTTCTATAATCTTTTTTTAATAAAAAAATTGTTTTTTTTTTAAATTTGATTTCAATACCAGGCATCTGAACTGCTGAAGCATCCATACCTACAGTCTTATATCGACCAATACCGTCCACCCTATTCACCCGAGAAACCGCTTGCCAAAGTTCGTGAAAGTAGAAAGAGCATGGCGAGAATCATAGTAGCAACAGTACTTGCAGTGATAGCATGAGGATCTAGGATGTAATATTAACAACGAACTAAAGCAGCAACTGTAACACTCCCAATCCGCTTAGGGACATTACATGCCGTAGATCCTTTCCGCAAGGATCTACCAGGCAGGAAACCATAAAACAAAACCCACACGTGGTCAATTCGACCAAAACATAAAACCGTAGGCCGATTAGGTCTCTCAAAATACCACATAGCAGTACAACTGATAAACTAAATTACAACTCAATCACAATTTACACAACATGTCCATCCTCTTAAGGATGACAAAGAACTAGAAATAAATACTCAGACCGACAGATCACTCACGGACAACCGACTACAACTGTGACTAGTATCGCTGCTTTACATCATCCTCCATGCCGATCCCGTGGTCGCTCTCTCTCAAATCAGAATACCTAGAAAACATAACATAATCCCCCAACGAGGGGTTAGTGATGGAAATCGCTAACAAGTAACCAAGCTATACAATTATACAGCAAGAATACAACCGTTATGAAAATAATATTTCGACAAGGTAGTAACACGATCCCCGAGTCTAGTCTTTTCAAAAATCATTTGCTTTAAAATGGATCATGTGAATTACTCCAGAAATCACTTTAAGAGATTATTTAAAGACTTCGGGGGTCTCAGTGTAAAATCATGAAATATAAATATTTTCCTTTTCAAAAATGTTTTCTTTCAAAATCATATAAATGATTTATTTCTCAACCAAGCCTTAAAAACAAAACTACATTCACCAATACAATCGGATCCAAGATTCAAGCATTCACAATTCAGAGATACCAAATCAAACACCCAATTCACCTCCGTGGCCTCAACGGGACCCACCCGGATTAGCTCATCGAAAACAAACTCATACAAATCCATAAGTTATCTCGACATCGTACTTGCAAGTAACGATTCTCGGAGCCCTCTCCAGACCTACCCGATTAGATAACTTTATGGTCAAAATCGTAACGTCTGGCCGTACTCGCAAGTAACGCGCCACCGGAGGCCTCGACGGAACCCTACCCGGATAACATTATTCACACACTCCCGTAAGTTATCATGACATCGCACTCGCAAGTGACGATTCTCGGAGCCCTCCAGACCTACCCGAATTGATAACCTTATGGTCACAACGTAACGTCTGGCCGTACTCGCAAGTAATGTGCCGCCGGAGGCCTCGACGGGTCCCTACCAGGAAAACATCTCAGTTCGCTAAGGCACACAACAACAACAAAGGCATAATATTCACTACAACCGCAACCACGTTACACATAAGTTAATGCAACATAACTTCCACAAAGGCATAACATTCACAACACACCATCATTCAGGAAAAAGGCTAAAAAGCGAATAATACAAGTATTACGCAATTCCACAACTCCTCGGTTAACTACTCATTTCTAGTATCCACTTTAAGCACAAAGTAATATGAAATGGTTATTATCATTCTTCATGAAACTCAAGTTTACGTTCGTAATTACTTTCATAAAATCACATCTTCATTAAAAGTAAGTTACGGTTAAATATACCGTCACTAACAAGTCCACGTTAAATTCACGACACATCATATTCTCAAAGTATAAAGAATATAGATGAGATACTCGCCTCAAGTCCAAAGCACGCGGAGCAACGGGAAAGCTCGACCGAAAACCCTCGAATCCTCCAACTAGGTTGAAAACACAAGAACAACATAATTACTACGAATTCGATCGCAATGAGGATGGAAAATATACGAAATTCCCAACAAGAATTCATGGAAACAAAAGATCGAACACTTGGGGTTCAATACTTCCCCAAGAACATCAAGAACATTACTCGAACCCGAATACGACAAGAGACACGAATAAAATCATGGGGATAGAATCAATACAACCGATTGATGATATACATCAACACGATTCACAAAGAACAACTCGAATCTTGAAGCGAATATAAAGGAAGGGTTTACCAGATGATTACCTCGAATCAAAGACGAAGAACACCGATTGACGATGTTAATCAACACCAAGAACTCAAGGTAGATGTAAACTTGGAGTTACAAGCCTCCAAAATAGCCCTCCAATCGTCCACAGTTCGCCAATGCCGCGGGGAAGTAAGAAAGGGTGAAAAATGACGAACACGGTCAACCCTTGGGATTATATAACGAACTGAAGCTTACGTACGTTAGGGGCACCATCCTAACGTACGTTACCCGATTAACGTACGTAAGGTGTAGACCATTATGTATGTAAGATCCATCCCAGGCTCATTGCACGATTACCTGAAGGTCTTTACGTACGTTAGCAGGGCTCCGTAATGTACGTAACAAGTATCAATAGCGCACGCTATTCTCAACACATGGCGTACGTTATCGAGGGATGGAACTCATTGTCCGAAACTGTGAAGAGCCTTACGTACGTTATGAGCAGCGCTTAACGTACGTAAGGCACATTATGTTAACGTACGTTATGCTCATAGCATAGCGTACGTAAGTCACTTAGCAGTTCCAAAACTGCTAAGTTCAGCCCGTCGAGTACGAGCGCAAGGAAACCGCGAAACGACAACAACAATACAATACGAAGACATGCATACGAAGAGTGCACAACGACTAACTCAAGCATTAAAAGAAAATACGATTCCGACTACCCGAAGGTTCAGAAAACGACAACGGAAGTTATTACCCCCAAACTTTGGGAAATTACAAAATGGTCCAAAACGTTTGAAAATCAATATATGACATCAAACAACCAAATCGAAGCTCACAACACGCATAACAAAGTTAAACGGACTTATAGAAAACACGAAACTGTAGTTTCGAACCACCATCACACGAAATGAACCAAATAGCAGAAAAAGTCGCTCAAAACACGGATTCGGGTAAAACAGCCTCGGAACAAACTCGGATGACCAAACAAGCAGAAGAAAATATTATCAAAATATCAAAACGCTCGCAAGTGAGATTTGGAATTCAAAAAAATGCCAAAAACAAAAAATTACTGAAAGAGAAAATCACGGGTATTACATTCTACCCCTCTAAAAAGAAGTTTCGTCCCGAAACTTAAAAAAAGAAAGGGGGAAGTCACAATCAACAAACACGGACGACAAAATCTCAACGGTCCCGATGAATCGATCCCGATACCGATGCCGAAGCACGATTCTGGGAAACTTCATGGAATATTTCACAATACTGAACTCTGTGGCCCTCAAGTCCACAGTTATAACAAGTAATCGGTTGCGAAGGACAATTAGCTTGCACATGACCCACAACGTTGCAGTTGAAACACCTCCGAGTCTGACTAGGAGTCAAAAGAGATGACTTGGAACTCTCAGTTCCAGCGAATGAAGAAAATAAAGGTTTCGCCGTAGGACTACGCAAAACTCGATGAGAAGAAGTTCCGACTCTCACACTGTCCGAAAAATCTCCAGACGTCCTCTGCCTCTTCGGCTCATGCAAAGGCCTAATAGATAATGATGCCATCTCGTACGCCATGGCTCGATTCTGATACTCTCTCAAAGTAGCACAAGTGAAACCCGACATGTACTGTCGAATCTCTGGTCTCATCCGCATATCAAAATGACGGATTTTGTCTTCCTCGGTCCTCACCTGCCCCTTCACGTAAGCGAGTTGTCGACTATAATCGATAATAGGCTGCGACATGGGTACATCTTGTGGGTCGGCTAGATAAAAATCTCGGATTCTCTGCTCTCGGATCGGCTCCGGACAGAACTACGCTTCCATCAACTTCTTGAACTCATCCCCAGTAACAGCATGATCCTGAGGCTCAACGGCCTCCCACCAATTAGCAGCGTCACTATCGAGAAGGAACTGAGCGATAGGAATCCTCCATTCCTCTGGACAACCAACCGCATTGAGAATCTTTTCCAATTGGAAAAGCCAACCGTCCCAGCCCAAAGTATCACCTATGCCCGCAAAATGGGGAGGACGCATACGAACCACTTCTCTAAGCCACTAAGTCGACCCGACATTCTCAATCATGGTAGTGTTACATTGAACCGTCTGGGTCAAATGAGTCATCTGGTCTGCCACCTGCTGAAGTATAGCAGCAACACCAATACCAACGCCATCACCGACAACACGATTCTGATTGCGCGGCTAATTACCACGGCCCCGACCTCTGGCTCTCGACACACTAAACTGAACAACCGTTCGTTAAAACGAGACATAACAACACATAACATCAATCACAAAAGAGGGTCCATACAAGACACATTGCGAAGCACAGAAATATTCTTGCTAACAAGAGTTACCATAGAGTGTTCACACAATAAACTCATATCTGATAGTTCTCATAGATTCAGAAATGAATATTTCCGACAACAACATTTATCAAGTCATCACACACTAGAATCAAGCACATGAGTAAACCACTCGAAACATTCAACACATGCCCAAGGCATCAAGCACGGCCATCACCACATACACGACAATATCATTCAAATTTCGAACCATTCTCAACTGTTACCATCGTTTTTGAACTCTCATAAAATAGTCATAAACTCTCACACTAAAGTTGACAAGACTCATTTATTTACCAATAACCAAGAACATCCCAATTCAGTTGAACTTTTGAAAATCTCAAATCAAAAATTTTGAGTTAAAGAACTGAATTTTCCGAAATTTAAAGTTCAAACTTCCCAATAAGAGTCACAGAAAAACAGTTTAATGACCACAACTTGAGCATCATCAACAGGGTAATGATATTAGTCAGCACATATGTCTTTCAAACATAATTACCGGTGCACAAATTAAAAAATGGAATTTCATTCTCAAACAACAAAAATGCTTGTAATTATCGCTTCTTCGTGAAATGGATCAAGGATTTCTTATTTTCAAAATTTTGAAAAAGTGTGAAAAATATTTTAGAAGACTTGTCATTCCTCATAAAAGTGGAAAGAACTCAGTCTAGAAAAAAAGAAATTTGAAATCATCAACATCCCGTTCCATTTTGAAGCGAAACTTTCGAATCTTAGCAACAATTTTCTAAAATCCTTTCGATCATAATCAAAATGACGGTAATATTTTACAATGTCCAAAATACTTTAAAATGCCTACTCCAGATACCGTCTGAAGGTGTCATTTGAAAATACAAGACTAACTCGTCAAAGTTTAACCGTTTTCAAAATCCATGCAAAACTGTTGATTAACCGCACCATCGAAATATTTTCAAAAATCGGTTCTTGACGAACATACTCAAGTTCGTAATTTCAATTAAGAAAACTATTTCCAAACTTACTCGTAGCGGACATAATTACAACTATCCAAAAATAATCGAACTTGAAACCACATGCCCACTCGGCAACGAGATCACAAATTTAATCAAACATAATTCACGAACATCAAGTTCAAACATACGACAAAACTACCCATCTGAGTTCCTCACGAACTCTACCGTCGATAAATTCTCTGGAATACGTCAAGATTCATAGTTTTCACATCGTATTACACCAATCGGTGTCCAACCATCAATACATTCAACTCAATATACACACGATATACCACAAGTATCAAACACGGATTTCACTTTACAGTACTACACAAACAAAATTATGAACCACAATCATCGCACATACAGGAAATCATGAAATACCAATTCCTCGTATAAAAGAAGAGACTTACGTCCGCAGGACGCACGGAGATGATGGCTGCACCACGATACTAATCACAACGAATCACAATTGATCACAACGGACCACAATGATCATGCTTGTTCACAATTGCTCACCCGGGTGACATGACAAGACACGACTCCGACAAGACACGACTCGACAAGACCCAACTGCCTAGGTTTTCGCAAACCTAAGCTTCAATACCATTTATGTAACACCCCCAATCCGCTTAGGGACATTACATGCCGTAGATCCTTTCCGCAATGATCTACCAGGCAGAAAACCACAAAAAAAAACCCACACATGGTCAATTCGACCAAAACATAAAACCCTAGACTGATTAGGTCTCTCAAAATACCACATAGTAGTACAACTAATAAACTAAATTACAACTCGATCACAATTTACACAACATGTCCATCCTCTTAAGGATGACAAAGAAGTAGAAATAAATACTCAGACCGACAGATCATTGACGGACAACCGACTACAACTGTGACTAGTATCGCTGCTTTACATCATCCTCCATGCCGATCCCGTGGTTGCTCTCTCTCAAATCGGAATACCTGGAAAACATAACATAATCCCCCAATGAGGGGTTAGCGATGTAAATCGCTAACAAGTAACCAAGCTATATAATTATACATCAGGAATACAACCGTTATGAAAATAACCTTTCGACAAGGTAGTAACACGATCCCCGAGTCTAGTCTTTTCAAAAATCATTTGCTTTAAAATGGATCATGTGAATTACTCCAGAAATCACTTTAAGAGATTATTTAGAGACTTCTGGGGTCTCAGTGTAAAATCATAAAATATGAATATTTTTCTTTTCAAAAAGATTTTCTTTCAAAATCATATAAATGATTTATTTCTCAACCAAGCCTCAAAAACAAAACCACATTCACCAATACAACCGGAATCCAAGATTCAAGCATTATTCAGAGATATCAAATCAAACACCCAATTCACCTCCGTGGCCTCAACGGGACCCACCCGGATTAGCTCATCGAAAACAAACTCATACACATCCATAAGTTATCTTGACATCGTTCTCGCAAGTAACGATTCTCGGAGCCCTCTCCAGACCTACCCGATTAGATAACTTTATGGTCAAAATCGTAACGTCTGGCCGTACTCCCAAGTAACGCGCCACCGGAGGCCTCGACGGAACCCTACCCGGATAACATCATTCACACACTCCCATAAGTTATCATGACATCACACTCGCAAGTGACGATTCTCGGAGCCCTCTCCAGACCGAACCGAATTGATAACCTTATGGTCACAACGTAACGTCTGGCCGTACTCGCAAGTAGCGCGCCGTCGGAGGCCTCGACGGGTCCCTACCCGGATAACATCTCAATCGCTAAGACACACAACAACAACAAAGGCATAATATTCACTACAACCGCAACCACGCAACACATAAGTTAACGCAACATAACTTCCACAAAGGCACAACATTCACAACACACCATCATTCAGGAAAAAGGCTACCGAGCGAATAATACAAGCATTACGCGATTCCACAACTCCCCGGTTAACTACTCATTTCTAGTATCCACTTTAAGCACAAAATAATATGAAGTGGTTGTTATCATTCTTCATGAAACTCAAGTTTACGTTCGTAATTACTTTCATAAAATCACATCTTCATTAAAAGTAAGGTACGGTTAAATATACCGTCACTAACAAGTCCACGTTAAATTCACGACACATCACATTCTCAAAGTATAAAGAATATAGACGAGATACTCGCCTCAAGTCCAAAACACGCGGAGCAACGGAAAGCTCGACCGGAAACCCTCGAATCCTCCAACTAGGTTGAAAACACAAGAACAACATAATTACTACGAATTCGATCGCAAGGAGGATGGAAAATATATGAAATTCCCAACAAGAATTCGTGGAAACAAAAGATCGAACACTTGGGGTTCAATACTTCCCCAAGAACATCAAGAACATTACTCGAACCCGAATACGAAAAGTGACATGAATCAAATCATGGGGATAGAATCAATACGACCGATTGATGATATACATCACCACGATTCACAAAGAACAACTCGAATCTTGAAGCGAAATATAAAGGAAGGGTTTACCAGATGATTACCTCGAATCTAAGACGAAGAACACGGATTGACGATGTTAATCAACACCAAGAACTCAAGGTAGATGTAGACTTGGAGTTACAAGCCTCCAAAATCGCCCTCCAATCGTCCACAGATCGCTAATGCCGCGGGGGAGGTAAGAAATGGTGAAAAATGACGAACACGGTCAACCCTTGGGATTATATAGCGAACTGAAGCTTACGTACGTTAGGGGCACCATCTTAACGTACGTTACCCGATTAACGTACGTAAGGTGTAGACCATTACGTACGTAAGATCCATCTAAGGCTCACTGCCCGATTACCTAAAGGTCTCTACGTACGTTAGCAAGGCTCCGTAACGTAAGTAACAAGTATCAATAGCGCACGCTATTCTCAACACATGGCGTATGTTATCGAGGGATAGAACTCATTGTCCGAAATTGTGAAGACCCTTACGTACGTTATGAGAAGCGCTTAACAATGTACGTAAGGTACACGATGTTAACGTACGTTATGCTCATAGCATACGTAAGTCACTTAGCAGTTCCAAAACTGCGAAGTTCAGCCCGTCGAGTACGAGCGCAAGGAAACCGCGAAACGACAACAACAATATAAGACGAAGACATGCATATGAAGAGTGCACAACGACGAACTCAAGCGTTAAAAGAAAATATGATTCCGACTACCCGAAGGTTCGGAAAACGACAATGGAAGTTATTACCCTCAAACTTTGGGAAATTACAAAACGGCCCAAAACATCCGAAAATCACGATATGACATCAAACAACCAAACCGAAGCTCACAACACGCATAACAAAGTTAAACGGACTTATAGGAAACACAAAACCGTAGTTTCGAACCACCATCACACGAAATGAACCAAATAGCAGTAAAAGTCGCTCAAAACGTGGATTCGGGTAAAACAGCCTCGGAACAAACTCGGATGACCAAACACGCAGAACAAAATATTATCAAAATGTCAAAACGCTCGCAAGCGAGTTCTGAAAATCAGAAAAATGCCAAAAACGAAAAATTACCGAAAGAGAAAATCACGGGTATTATAGCAACATCCTAAGACGATAAAGAACATTATGACAACTTTGAAAGAAGGGAAGAACAGAGAAAATAGTTCTCCGATGAGAAGCCACCATGCGAAAGCAAGTGCTGCTGACAGTAATCATATAGTGATTGTAGAAGCATCTCCTGGAGTTGCGAAATCGGGCCTCGTTAATTGTGGTCATAAAGGTAATGTGGAGTAGACACCATCATCGAGGGCTATCTTCACCCTCTCCATCTGAAATTGTTGCATCAATACCCTTCAAAAGGTTATGTTTGTGACCAAAATGAAAGATAGATGCGGAAATCAGTGACCAAAGTGATAGTTTGAACAGTTCAATGACCAAAGTGTCGAGCAAAATACAATGATCAAAATGATATTTTTTCCCTTCAGAAAGTTGGTCACGTGAGAGTCACGTGCGATTTTGTAACTCTTCTGACGGAAAAGATAACGTATGTAACCAAAATGAAAGATAGATGCAAAGTTCAGTGACCACAGTAGTAGTTTATAAAGTTCAATAACCAAAATACCGAATTATGCAAAGTACAATGACAAAAATAACATCGAGTATAATTGTGTAACAAACGAATACTTAATGTAATTAGGTAAAGAAATACAACTATTCAAATCAAAACATCGGAAAGGAACCATGAACCATAAATGATGAATCTTTGGATCTTCCCTCCCTCAAGTGGTCAAAAAAGTGCTTTTCAAAACGAGAAAAGCATGACTATAGTCTATAACTAAAACCAAACTACTACGGTATTAAAGAAAAAGGAAAATTAGGCAAAATTGATTGAGGAACCACAGCTCCGATCTACGAGTCTCCCCAGGATTTTGAAGGGGGAAAAAAAAAACTCTTAATCAGTCCTGAAACCCTGTTTTCTGCCAAATTGCATTTCCAACCCTGCTCAAATCTCTACCTTGGAGAGTCCTACCGATCCCTTCATGCACAGGCGATCCGGTTACTTGCCAAAAACTCGTGCGGCGGTAACCGATTCCCCTTCTCGCCGTCGTCCTCAACGTAATCATCTCCGTCGAAGTCGATCCGTCGATTTTCCTTGCCCTCGTGCATCAATATCTTCGACCAGTCCGGAATTTTAATAGGCATAGAAGCCGGTCGAGTCAACCCTCCCGTCGCCGCCGCCGCCATTGATTTCCTGGATATTTTAAGATTCGGCTTCCGGGACTCCAGCGACGGCAACAGAACGGCCGAGTTCCAGACGTCGGACTCGTAAAGCTCGAAGATCATTGAGTCTTTACTCAATACCTGATCCCTCGGGAGGAATCTGTAGTTTGCTTTTGGGAAGTAGCTTTTCGATGCGGCCGCCATATATATATATACAAGAATCGATCGATCAGAAATAAATTTCAGCAATCTTCTATTTTTCTTTTTGCTTATTCTTTAATGCTACAAAATAGTAGGAAACTGAGAAATAGTTCTTGTTAGATTTGATACTACTTCGCAACGGAGGTTTGGATATGCTTTTTATAAAGACTCAACTGCCGTCTGATGCTTTTTTTAGATTTGACCTAACGTGGTCTTTTTTTCTTCCTTTCTTTTTGTAATTCAAAAGTAATTCAAAGTCCAATTTTGAACCATCTAGAACATGCGAAACCCGTAGATGTCAGTGGACCTGGTAAATGACTTTTTCTTGGTGGTTTTTTACATTGCTTTTTTTAGATCTTGGGAAATGTAAAAAAAGAAGAAAAAGAAAAAAAAAACCTCAGAGTTAATGACAAACTTAAGATCGGTTTATTTTTCACTTAATCAGCTTAATGCTTAATCAGTTTAATCGATCAGTTATATCTTGCTGTTTACTTTCAACTTAATGATCTTAATAATTTCTTTTTCATTAAGCAATTTTTGGGGTGTCCTTACCATTAAGACAAAAATATTTCCCCAATATACCAAAATTACCCTCTCTAATAATAAAAGAATTGAGTATATATAATATAAATTATCATATAATCTTAATTATAATTGAGTATATATAGTATAAATTTAAAATATATATTAATATTATATATTTAAAAGTCATAAAATATAAACTATTTATTGATAAAAAATTAATATAACTATATATATTAAAATATAAAAATATTGTTTGATTATTTAAATATAACTGAAAATTATAATATGATTTATGAATATATATTATAATATAAATTAAAATATATATTATGTTATATTATATATTAAGTTATATTATATATACTCAATTTGGTATTAGAATAAAACTGAAAATCGAAGATTTTTTTAACATCGATTTTTATTAGAATCATGTTAAATAATTTTTTTTTATTTTTAACATCAGTTTTTAGCATAACCGATGTTATTTTGCTTTAAAATTTCAATTATGTCACCGCGTCTTTTTTAACATAGGTTTTTTCAGAACCGATTTTAAACGGGCGATGTTAAATGTCTTTTGTGTAGTAGTGAATACCATTCAACTTAAAAAATAAAGAACATTTTATCAAAAATGACTTAATTCATATTGAGGGGTAAAATGGTCATTTCTGTCATTCAGATAGTTCATTCAGAAAAGAAAGAAAGAACAAGATATTTTTCCAAATCCGACAGATTAATCCACTCAGATAGCTTAATCCATTCAGAACTTAATGGAAAAAAAGTAAACAGACCCTTACATGGATACTTTAGAATTTTATCATTTTTTGATATTCAATGTTAGCTTTTCATTTCATAATTATATGTTTGTTCTCTTACTTCAATAACAATAATAATGATAACAAAATCGTGGAGATAAATAATAATAACAACAGTAATAACAATATTAATAATTATTTTATTACCAATAATAATAAAAATTGTTAGTAAATTACAAAAAGTGGATACCAAAAATATTACGGAGATAATATATATATATATATATATATATATATTTATCAAACACATATTTTACACAACTAATATTCAAAAACGCCAACACAACCTTGTGGAACCATCTAAGTGAAACAACCCAACTAACGATCAATATCTCTTGTATTCTCATATGATATGGCATTGTAATAAGTAGGGCTGAGCATGAGTCGGTTTGGGTCGGTTTTGGGGTAAAATCGAACCCAAACCGCTAATTTCGGTTTTTGGGTTTTAGAACCCAATGAGTTTGGTTTCTGTTCGATTTCGATTTCTCGGTTTCTAGTCGGTTTTGGTTTCGGTTTCGGTTTCTCGGGTTCAACCCATACGCTCATGGAGGTTTAAGCCCGTGGGTTTTGGGTTTTAACCCATTTTTCAGCAAATGTATATATTAAAATATATATTAAATATATATTTAATATTAAATAATTAGGGTTAGGTTCCACATTTTAGTTTTTTATTTTTAAAATATATATTAAATATTAAATAATCAGATATATAAATATA
Source organism: Orobanche coerulescens (assembly GCA_033398695.1). Lineage (NCBI taxonomy): Eukaryota > Viridiplantae > Streptophyta > Magnoliopsida > Lamiales > Orobanchaceae > Orobanche > Orobanche coerulescens. The sequence goes on from CM065817.1 coordinate 13,861,039, forward strand.
TTATGGACCGATTTCTGGGTTTGGCTCGGTTCCTGGGTCGGTTTCGTAAGAATGGGTCGGTTTCGTTTTCACGGTGCGGTTTCTAAAGTACAAATCGAAACCGAAATCGAAAAATTCGGTTTCTAAAATATGACCGATGGGTTCTCTTTGGTTTCGGTTTTTTAGTTCCGATTTCATCGGTTTTTGTCAGTTTTTCGGTTTCGATTTTGCTCAGCCCCATGGCCGTCTTTGGGCCTGTGCATGGTGTGCTACCTGAGACTGACCTAATATTATTTTTTCAGGGCCCGAAAAAAATTGTTATGTATATATAATAATAATATTTGATATATTTGAAACGAATAATACACAAAATCCTTAAAATTTGAACAGGGCCTCCAAATTATTTGAGACGGCCCTGCTCAGCCCTAGTAATAAGTGTATAAGAGATTTTGGATTTAAGATCAGTATAACAAGTGTTTATCTATATAGAAAGGTGAACACCGTACTAGGTGAGCTTGAGCTGCTGACTATGATTCTCTCTTGTTTTACTTTTTTAGCTTATTGAAAGTGAAACGAAGTTAAGCATCATCGCCCCGTTAACATCTTTGAAGGTTAAGGCCTTATTTGGCACTAGGTTAGTGGTCCGTTTGACTTGTTCAAAATACTAGGTAAAAACTTAAGAGTGTTTGATAATGTAGTGGTCTAAGTAGTAGTTCGGAGTTAAGATAAAGTCCGAGTAGAGTTTAGAAAATGTTAGGGAAAAAAGCGTTTACGACAGTGTATACCTCGAAAACACACAAACACCCGCATTTCTTTTTTATTCTTGTTTATTTTATGTGTTGCAAGAAACTCACCTCTTCTCTCTTCTTCTTCTCCATTACACCACTAGAGCAAATGACCAGAACTCTTTCTAATCTCGCGGCTGGCTTCTTCAATAGGTATCACATCTAACTTAATTTATTGTATCTTTTAGATCTTAATTGGCTTCTTCTTAATTAAAGGCTGCCGTAATTTTTGCCCTAATATTTTGATAAACAAACTGTATTCTTCTTTTTATGCTTGTTAGTTGCATCATCATTCGAATTAGTATGTTGGGTTTTTGGATGGAAGTTTTATTCGATTTTGGGCAAGCACAAATTTAAATGTTATTATAGGAGAACTGTGGTTATGTGCTAGCAATCATGTTGATTTTCTTATTCTGAACCAAGAGACTTGGTAATACATCCTTGTGAATGTACATCTCCAGAGAATGGTAATATGTTTGGCTTGGGCAATAAACTATCAAAACCCATAGAAATATCTCAACTAACTTTGGGCAAATAGCATTTTTGGTCCCACCAACTACGGACTCCCACATTTTTCATTCACGACTTGCAAATTCAGTCCCACCGTTCAATTCGCTTCCAAATTAGTCCAGTCATTAGTCAACCTATTTCTACTATTACTTAATATTGAGTATCGGTCCTAATCGGGTGACGAATTATTACAATAATTATAACGAATATAACTATTACACAGATTAACTCGGGATAGGGATTAGAGATTACACAACTTCTAATAAAATGAATTAAAATGAATTAAAAGCTGAAAATTAAGATGTGAGCAGAGAAAACACAAACCAAAGGAATCGAAACTGATTCGGAAGTGATGTCACTGTTGAAGAACAACCAGGCTCAGTCCTCTGTCTCAAATGCCCACGTCCAGGACACACTTAGCCGCGGCCAGCACCAAAACGAGACCCAATTCCAACCGGAAGCTGCTCCTCTGGAAGAACCGAAGCACACAACAAGGATTCAAACCGAAGACCCACCCAGAGAACACCAACCTCAGATCTAAGCCCCAAAAGACCGTCACAAAGATCTCCGATTTCAGTTCACAAGAAGAAGAAAAATCGAAGAGTAAACAGGTTACTTTTTGTTGCTTGTTTTCGTTGTGTTCCTCAACTCTCCCGAAAAGGATATATATAGATATATCGGAGTAGGGTTACCAGAGGGAAAACCGGAACTGCAACGGGATTTTCATGGCGGAAGACCAGGAAAGGCAGCAACAGTCGAGAGAGAAAGGGGGAGAGAGAAACGGGCAGAAGACAAAAAGGGAGGCGGGGTAGAAAATGAGGCTAGGGTTTTCTGGGGGTAGATATATAAGGTGGGTAAATTTGAATCCAAGGGCTAGGATTAATTGGGGCCAACAAATGGCTGAGATTAATCCAGCCTTGAGATGGGTTTGGGCTGCTTCCAGGGTCGGGCTGGGTCAACATTCATGGTGGGCTGCAGGAGAAATTATCTTTGGGCCATCATATTTACTTCATTTTGGCCCACATAACCCAACATTTCTCCATCTGGGCCAAATGAGTCATCGGGGCACACAATAGAGACAGAGGTCATCATCGCCCGTAGGACACCACATGCACTCAGAAAACACAAAGTAAGTACAGGTAATCACAAAGAAAAAATAACATCAATCACTAAGATAGCAAGACCATCACAGAGATAGCGAGGCAATCACTAAGAATGCAAGGCCATCACAAAGAAGGCTAAAATTTGCACAAAGCACCAAAATATTTTCAAAAGCACAAACGCATTAAGGGAAATATACAATATAAGCAACACATAGATTTGAGGGGACACCACTCCACCTCAAACGCAACGCACTAAGCATGTTGCTCCACCTGAAAAAGGGCGGAGGTTTACAAAAAAACCACCAACACTGCAGCCAGCTCAATAAAAAGCGTTAAAGAACACAAAGTTCAAGAAAAATAATCACACAGATTAGTACTACCTACATCCACAAAGGATTAGAACCACGAATAATTCATATATGTCACACAGACACAAAAAACCTTACACATGTCACAAAGACAATCCACGGTCCCCTAAGGACTGAAATAAAAACACACAAGAATCAACTAATATACATCACTAAGATTGATATCTGACGTAGCCAGGTTAGCCTTATCATCAGGTTGATTTTTGCCCTTTTTGTTCTTATTATGACAATTCCTAGCAATATGGCCCTTTTTGCCACAACTATAACAATTCCATAAATGCTGTCGAAAATCAGAATTTTGACAATTCTTCTTAGTGAAACAGTCATAGCAATTTTCGTTCCTAACCATCGAAACTGATTCGAAATTCAAATTATTACTCACATTAATTTTTGAATCTAATTCCTTACTTTTTAGACCAGACACAACAATATCTAAAGATATATTATCTCTACCATACTGTTAGGCGTATTTTTATACGCTTATTTATCATTATTTTGTAGTATTTTGGAGTGTGAAATCATCTAAATGAGCTTTTAATGCCTTAATTTTGTATGATTGACAGGAAATTGAAGTCCGGAAGCTAAAACGAGGCAAAGCAGGTAGCGGCAAAACTGGACTATGAGCCGCGGCACAAGGAAGCTGAGCCGCGGCAAAGGAAGACACCAGCCGAAGGGCAGAGTAGGCTGTACTCTGTGCCGCGGCACAGCCCAGGTGAGCCGCGGCACAGAAGAATTAATTAGCGCCCAGGTATCCAGCTTTTGGCGATGTGCCGCGAGTTGATGAGCCGCGGCACACTTAGCGGGTTTGGTACGTCTGCGCGGATTTTGGGCGTTTGGCTTGATTTCAACCAACTAATACGGACGCGATTTATGGAAGTGCTGAGCTATAAATAGGGCTTAAGACCCTAATTTAATTATCTTGGAATCATTGAATCTAAACCTAGGAGAGCTTAAGCTTGGAGACAGAGAGGAGGAGGAAAGCAGAAGAATTCAAGGGCAGAAGGCGGGAGCTGAAGAACGGAGGAATCCGAGCTTCATCTGCGTTTGAATTTTATGCTTTCGTTTATTTATTTTGTATTTTCAGTTTTTAGTATGTCAGGCTAAAGCCCTAATCTAGGATTTTGATGAAACCTTTGTTTTGACGAATTGATTAAGATTATCCAATTTATTACCTTTTTATTGAGTTTTCCCAATTATGTTTAATGCTTGCAATTATCTGGCCAATAGTTGTATTGATTTAATCATTCACTTCGAATCGGGAGAGGAGATTTGGTGAGGAACTATTGGTGAGGACCGTTTTATTCTGTGAGATAGGAATATACTCATAGGAACTACGTGGCCTTTAGGAGATTTCATGCTTTTTGCCTAGCGACAAGATAATTCACCTAGGGATAGAGTGCGTTAGTCGCCGTTAGATAAATCTATTGACCTCGGGAGAGGCGGTAGAATATATTAGCAATCTCCGCCTTCAATAAATTGGGAAAATTATTTATTACGGATAATCAAGATTTAATTCGGATAAATTAAGGTGGATTCAGAACTCTAGACTTATTTATCATTTGATTCCTTTTATTCAAGCTATCGTTTTCTGTTTAATCTTTTATTAATTCTTTTAGTTATTAATCCAAAAACCCAACTTCGATTGTTCAAATAAAATTGGAATACGAAAACGTCGGTAGTTAGAGATTCAATCCTCGTGGGAACGATACTCTACTTATCACTTTATTACTTGTAAACGATGACGTGCACTTGCGTGTAGGAAATATCGCAACAAGTTTTTGGCGCCGTTGCCGGGGATTGAAGTTTTTCTAATATCGATTTAAGTATTTCCAGTCTTAATTTGAACGTTTATTTTTATTTTTGCGTATTTAATTTTGTTTATTCGTTTTTCCTTTCAGGACCTTTCGTTAGTGCATGAGAAGACTCGGTAACGAAGGCCTACTACCTTTGGACACCGAGCTCGAGCGCACTCTAAGAAGGAACAAAAAGGAGAAAAGAGAGCTGCAGACGACGGTCAACATGGCCGAGAATATTGAAATCCAAGGAGGAGACAACCAAGTGCGGCAAGTTCAACCGGAACTCGCTCTTCGAGATTATGCCATGCCGCAAGTCAACGCAAATTTTTCGGGAATTCGGCGTCCCACCATCCAAGCTAATAACTTTGAGATCAAGCCCGCCATTATTCAGATGGTGCAGGCGAGCCCATTCTGTGGACTGCCGAAGGACGACCCGAATGCCCACATTGCTTCGTTCCTTGAGATATGCGACACATTTAAAACGAATGGTGTCACCGACGATGCCATCCGATTGAGTCTTTTCCCTTTTTCTTTGAGGGATAAAGCAAAATTCTGGTTGAATTCCTTACCGCCGGGGTCGATTACAACTTGGGAGAGGTTAGTGCAAGCCTTCCTTGCAAAATTTTTCCCACCAGCTAAGACGGCGAGGTTGAGAAACGAGATAACCACTTTTGCCCAGTTCGATATGGAATCGCTCCACGAGGCGTGGGAGCGATATAAAGAATTGCTTCGAAGATGCCCTCATCACGGCATTCCTGATTGGCTTCAGCTGCATACGTTTTATGGTGGTTTGAGTGCTTCTACACGCACTCTTGTGGATGCGGCCTCCGGTGGAACATTCATGGGAAAATCTATGGCCGAGGCTCACGTGCTTTTGGAAGATATGGCTGAAAATGCATACCAATGGCCAGCAGAAAGATTGACACCGAAAAGAGTAATGGAAGTTTCAAGCAATGACCCGATCTCCACCTTGTCAGCTCAAGTCGCCGCTTTGACACAACAGCTCCAGACATTTTCGCACGCACCAGCCCCCGTTACCATTGAGACATGCAATTGGTGTAACGGATCACACCCGAGCGCGGAATGTCAATTTGGAAATCCGTTCGAGCAAAATCAGATGGAGCAGGCTCAATTCGTAGGAAATGGGAATCGACCGAATAACCCGTACTCCAATACTTATAATCCGGGGTGGCGCAATCATCCCAACTTTTCATGGAGAAACGGACAGAACGCACACCAGCCCCCTTTCGCCCAGAATCAACAGCAGCCCCCTTCCGCTCCCAAAGTGTCTCTCGAGGAAGCGCTTGCAAAATTGGCGGAAAATACGAGTCAATTTATGACTCGTACGGAAGCTACATTACAAAATCATTCTGCTTCCATTCGGAATTTAGAGGTCCAGCTGGGCCAAATCGCTAATGTGTTGACAGCTCGTCCGGAGGGAGCATTGCCGAGTACAACAGAGACAAATCCTCGAGAGAGTCTAAATGCAATTAGCTTGAGAAGCGGGAGAGATGTGCTAGATCAGCCCGAGCGGGGTAAAGAGAAGAAGGTGATTGAGGAAGAGATGGAATTAAAGCTAGAGGAGTCGAAGGAAGTTCAGCCGGATAACACAAAGACATGTGTTCCCCCCGTTCCGTTTCCGCAGAGACTACAGCAAAGAAGGGCGGACAAACAATTTTCTAAGTTCCTTGAGGTGTTCAAAAAGCTTCACATAAATATTCCGTTCGCCGACGCATTGGAGCAGATGCCGAGTTATGTCAAATTCATGAAAGAGATATTATCAAAGAAGAGAAAGCTTGAGGAGTTTGAAACGGTCGCCTTGACAGAGGAGTGTAGTGCTATTCTTCAAAAGAAGCTCCCACCTAAGTTGAAAGATCCGGGAAGCTTCAACATACCTTGCACCATGGGGAATCTTTCGTTTAATAAGGCACTATGCGATCTTGGTGCAAGTATCAACCTCATGCCTCTGTCGATTTTCCAAAAGCTGAATATTGGGGAAGCCAAGCCAACCACAGTCTCATTACAATTGGCGGATCGATCGATAAAGTATCCGAGGGGAGTAATCGAGGATGTTTTAGTTAAAGTTGATAAGTTCATCTTTCCGGCTGATTTCATCGTACTAGACATGGAGGAAGATGAAAATATTCCGATCATCTTGGGACGACCATTTCTAGCGACGGGCCGCACCCTTATAGACGTGGAAAAGGGGGAGTTAACTCTGAGGGTCCAAGACGAGCAAGTTACTTTTCAAGTGTTCAAATCGTTCCCATGTCCCGGAAGTGCTGATAAAGGATCACAAATTGAGGGTGTGGATGTTTGTGAAAGAGGAAAGCATCGAAAAAATCGTCGTTGGGAGAATTCAGATGTTGTGTTAAATGGCCCGAGTTTTAAGAAGGATGTAGAACAAGTGGCGTTCCTCGAGCATGAGGAGAAATCTGCTGCAATCGTGGGTTCGTTTGTGAAGGAGGAAAGTGAGCCAAAAGCCAAGCGAAAAATTAGTCATGGAGAAATCGGGTGTTTCGGAAAATTTTTCAAGTCGAAACCTTTTCACAAACAACATTTGATGACCGAACCGAAACTCGAACCACTGATGACCAATGGTCATAATTTTAACCAAAATATAAACGGTTCGATGAACGGGGCGGAAGCCAAATGGAGTCTGCGAAAAGCGAACTAACGTTGTCCAATAGGTCCGGCTGAAGACTATAAACTTAGCGCTCCTCGGGAGGCAACCCGAGTATTAGTTGTAGATTCTTTGTTGTTTGCTTGCATTTTTAGAGTCTCTTTTTGTCTTCTTTCCTCTTTGATCCATCCTTTCCTCGCATCTTACTGAATTCGTGGAAAATTTCTGTGCAGGAATCAGCAAAAAGGGGATAAATTCAATGATGGGCACGGCCATCCGGGTGAGCCACGGCACACACCACCGAGGAAAAATGGCCGATCAAATCGCACTGTGCCGCGGCATGAGCTTACTGAGCCGCGGCACACCAGGTCGCTGAGCCGCGGCACCCGATAACTGAGCCGCGGCACACTAAATGGTCAAGAAACGCCCAGGGCGCCTGTACTTTGTGCCGCGGCATACTAAGGCTGAGCCGCGGCACACTAAAACACTGAGCCGCGGCATACGAAATCTGAGCCGCGGCACCCGACGACATATCAAAACGTCCAAATCCGACTGTACTTTGGGCCGCGGCTCACTTTTATTGTGCCGCGGCCCCCGTCGCAAAATAAGAGCAGCCAGGTCGGGCTCTTTCAGTCGATCAGCCTGCATAGTATACTTTTTCCCTTCATTCCTTCCTTCCTGCACACGATGAGGTTAGTTGGGTCCATTCTATCAGTCTCCTTCTCAAATTCTCCAGGTAATTTTTGATTTCTAAATCATAGGTGATTATTGATGTGAAAAGATTTGGAGCTTTATATTGCTAGTTATTCATCATTGTTGTTTCTAGAATGGAGTTGGAATATGGGGAATTTGTTATTGTGATGGAATTGTTATTTATGAACGAATTGTTGATGATGGTTTTCGTAATTCAGGGTTATAATCTGTGTTTTTATTTTTGGGATTTGGAATTAACCATCAAAATTTTTGTTCTTCATTTTAACTTGTGCACACAAGGTGTTTGATAAATTGCAGCAATGAAAAATTGTCAAGAAGCATACAAGCTCACCGGACGATGCCGGCGCCAGCTCCTGAGCAGACTGGAGGGGAGTACTTGACCTTTTACTTATCTTGCATTTCATTTTTTTGTCCATTGAGGTCAATGTACGTCCTAAGTTTGGGGGGGGGGGGCTTTACTTTCAGTTTCTTATATTCATTGCTGTACTCTATTTTATTGCTGTACACTATTTAGTTGCACACTTTTCATTTCTTTGCATAAAATTTTTAGCCTTGCTTGTCGTTAGTTTTCTTTATTCGTGAATTTTTTTCGTGCTTCTATTTTGTGTGATACTGATGTTACGACACTGTCTTTCTCTTTGAAGAAACGGGCGAGTTCTAGTCGAGTTGTAGTCAGTTATTTCTGTTCTGCTTAGTATTCAATTAGGTCCGAAATTTTTCGTGATTGTAGAGGTCTTGGCAGATAAGAGACGATACATACTTGTTTTTAAATCCCCATCAATACGTTTGGCTACATTTCCCGGATAGTGAGTCGTACTGTTTCTTTAGTCGTGTTGGCACTTAGTTTGAGTTTTGAGTCGGTCAGTTTTTCCCTAAAAGTCGAGATAATGTGTTCTATGAAGGGAAGTCTAGTAACCGGGGGTATTCGCGTGACCCGTTGTTTACTCTCGCGTAAAACGACGACCCCGATTAGACTAGTGATTTAGATATTTCACATGTGCCAACGATAGGGAGCCTAGTAACCGGGGGTATTCGCGTGACCCGCTGTTTACTCTCGCGTAAAACGGAAACCTTTATTTGGACATGCGGAAATTATGTATTCGAGTTGTTTCTCCGCTGTAAACGGGAACTTAGTAACTAGAAGCATCCATGTTCCCCATGAGTGCCTTTTACGTCAAACGGTTTCCGAATACATGAGAATGGAAGTTCCACCCTAGGATTATCCCGATGAAACATCCCGAGATCCTAACCTAGTGGTCGACTCGAATCAAATTCTTGAGCATATTTATATAAGGGGATACTGTCCGAGGTTTATTTGTTATAAGACTCGTGAAAATTTGTGCCTTTAGACTGTGGAACAGGATGAACTAGTTTGGTTGTGTTAGCCTTTCATATTGACGGTCGATTTGACTCATGTTTTGTTAATCTTTGAGCTGAAATTTTCTTCATGAACGAGTGATTAGGACTGCATTTGATTACTTTGCGGAATCATTTTTCTGAGTGCAGCTCGCTTTTACGACACTCGTATTATTTAGAGAGAATGGCATGATAGTATTGATTAGGTTGAACACTATGAGTTGCACGATTGTTCACGACATTCTTTTATTGAATTCAATTCTTTTTGCTTGAGGACAAGCAAAGGCTTAAGTTTGGGGATATTTGTTAGGCGTATTTTTATACGCTTATTTATCATTATTTTGTAGTATTTTGGAGTGTGAAATCATCTAAATGAGCTTTTAATGCCTTAATTTTGTATGATTGACAGGAAATTGAAGTCCGGAAGCTAAAACGAGGCAAAACGGGCGAAAACGGCAAAACTGGACTATGAGCCGCGGCACAAGGAAGCTGAGCCGCGGCAAAGGAAGACACCAGCCGAAGGGCAGAGTAGGCTGTACTCTGTGCCGCGGCACAGCCCAGGTGAGCCGCGGCACAGAAGAATTAATTAGCGCCCAGGTATCCAGTTTTTGGCGATGTGCCGCGGCACAGGTTCAGTGAGCCGCGGCACACTTAGCGGGTTTGGTACGTCTGCGCGGATTTTGGGCCGTTTCGAAGCCAGTTTTCAACCAACTAATACGGACGCGATTTATGGAAGTGCTGAGCTATAAATAGGGCTTAAGACCCTAATTTAATTATCTTGGAATTATTGAATCTAAACCTAGGAGAGCTTAAGCTTGGAGACAGAGAGGAGGAGGAAAGCAGAAGAATTCAAGGCGGCGGCGGGAGTCAAGAACGGAGGAATCCGAGCTTCATCTGCGTTTGAATTTTATGCTTTCGTTTATTTATTTTGTATTTTCGCTTTTAGTATGTCGTGCTAAAGCCCTAATCTAGGGTTTTGATGAAACCTTTGTTTTGACGAATTGATTAAGATTATCCAATTTATTACCTTTTTATTGAGTTTTCCCAATTATGTTTAATGCTTGCAATTATCTGGCCAATAGTTGTATTGATTTAATCATTCACTTCGAATCGGGAGAGGAGATTTGGTGAGGAACTATTGGTGAGGACCGTTTTATTCTGTGAGATAGGAATATACTCATAGGAACTACGTGGCCTTTAGGAGATTTCATGCTTTTTGCCTAGCGACGAGATAATTCACCTAGGGATAGAGTGCGTTAGTCGCCGTTAGATAAATCTATTGACCTCGGGAGAGGCGGTAGAATATATTAGCAATCTCCGCCTTCAATAAATTGGGAAAATTATTTATTACGGATAATCAAGATTTAATTCGGATAAATTAAGGTGGATTCAGAACTCTAGACTTATTTATCATTTGATTCCTTTTATTCAAGCTATCGTTTTCTGTTTAATCTTTTATTAATTCTTTTAGTTATTAATCCAAAAACCCAACTTCGATTGTTCAAATAAAATTGGAATACGAAAACGTCGGTAGTTAGAGATTCAATCCTCGTGGGAACGATACTCTACTTATCACTTTATTACTTGTAAACGATGACGTGCACTTGCGTGTAGGAAATATCGCAACACATACTTAATAGCAGATTTAACATCACCATAAGACTCGGGAATAGCATTCAAAAGGACAATAGCAGAGTAGTCATCAATATGTTTATCACCCGAATTTTTAATATCTTGAAATAACTTGGTAAACACATCAAGATTTTCATCAAGACTTTTATTCAAAACAAGTTTAAAACAGAAGAATTTTTCAAGCAAAAATAGCTTATTCGGCAAAGAGGTTTCCACATATAATTCTTCCAACTTTTCCCAAAGTTCCTTAGCCGAATTTTGTTTACCAACTTTTCTTATCACAGAGTCAGACAAGTTCAAGATAATAGCAGAGTAAGCAAACTCATCAAATTCAGCTTTTTTATCCGCAGTCACATTAGATGCGAAAGAGTTGTCGATAGCTTTGAAATATTTTTGTTGAATGAGTATGCTTTTCATTTTCTGTTGCCAAATGGCAAAATTACCTTTTCCATAAAATGGGGCCACAGAGAAGGCAGAGATAGTTCCCATTTTAATTTTCAAAATGAACAAAGTTTTTGAAAATTTATGAAAAACACAGATAAGAAGGAGACTATTGGTTTTATCAAAACGCAGAAACACAAAGTAACTAACAAAATCACACAGATAAATAAAATTAAAAGAATCCGAAAAATTCAACACCAGGCCCCTACAAGATTCGAGGACGCTTAAGTGGTCCAGGCAGGAGGGTTTTAATGCCCGTTTATGAAAATTTCCAGATTCAAAATAAACACGAAGTAATATCGCAGTAATAAACACACAGAATATCACCAATAATGCGTCAAACAACATACGCAGCCGAAGCAACAACGCCAGGATGGTATCAAGAAGTATAGTAACGAACAGAAATATCACCGAGACAGCTAGCCAAAAAAATATCATGAAGACAGCGAGCCGTAAGATATCACGAAGAACAACGAACAAAAAAAGTAGTAAAGAAGAGGGTAAACCCGTTATACCTGAGCGATCCGGGTTGACCCGATTCAGACAGATCCGAACCAAGCTCTGAAACCAATGTTGAGTATCGGTCCAAATCGGGTGACGAATTATTACAATAATTATAACGAATATAACTATTACATAGATTAACTCGGGATAGGTATTAGGGATTACACAACTTCTAATAAAATGAATTAAAATGAATTAAAAGCTGAAAATTAAGATGTGAGTAGAGAAAACGCAAACCAAATGAATCAAAACCGATTCGGAAGTGATGTCACTGTTGAAGAACAACTCGGCTCAGTCCTCTGTCTCAAATGCCCACGTCCAGGACACACTTAGCCACGGCCAGCACCAAAACGAGACCCAATTCCGACCGGAAGCTGCTCCTCTGGAAGAACCGAAGCACACAGCAAGGATTCAAATCGAAGACCCACCCAGAAAAAACCAACCTCAGATCTAAGCCCCAAAAGACCGTCACAAAGATCTCCGATTTCCGTTCACAAGAAGAAGAAAAATCGAAGAGTAAACAGGTTACTTTTTGTTGTTCGTTTTCGTTGTGTTCCTCAACTCTCCCGAAAAGGATATATATAGATATATCGGAGTAGGGTTAGCAGAGGGAAAACCGGAACTGCAACCGGGATTTTCATGGCGGAAGACCAGTAAAGGCAGCAACAGTCGGGAGAGAAAGGGGGAGAGAGAAACGGTCAGAAGACAAAAAGGGAGGCGGGGTAGAAAATAAGGCTAGGGTTTTCTGAGGGTAGATATATAAGGTGGGTAGATTTCAATCCAAGGGCCAGGATTAATTGGGGCCAACAAATGGCTGAGATTAATCCAGCCTTGAGATGGGTTTGGGCTGCTTCCAGGGTCGGGCTGGGTCAACATTCATGGTGGGCTGCAGAAGAAATTATCTTTTGGCCATCATATTTAATTCATTTTGGCCCACATAACCCAACACTTAACATTTGCATGTTTTGTCCCAAGAACAAAAATTATGTTTTGGCAGGGAAATTGCACCAGAAGACCCTACAACGACTATTTTGGAGGGGAACTGCAATTTTATCTATATAAAAATCCTCCCAAACACTAAGTTTGGTATCCATATACCTCAAAAACAAAATATCAACCCAATCAACATCATTCTAGTTCACAAAAAATGTCAACCTCCTCAACATCCATGCTAAAATCCAACAACAACTAACATAAGATGCACAACATCAACTACTACAGCGGAAAAAGAGACAAAATTGCAATCTGAAAGAAAGAAAGCAGCAAAGACATGTTATATTATATGTAGTGATTCCTTGTCAAGTCGGTGTTGCTCTTTCTCTGGCTAGGTTTGTACTTATGATATGTATTGATTCACTACATTCCATCTTCACATGGATTATACTTGTATTTTGGATGATCATGTTGATTGAATTACGTAGTTGGCCAAGTATCGTGTAAACTCCTTATCAGAGTAATTTGTAATATAACGTAGTTTGGTACTACAATTATATAATATTATTTATTTTTGATATTGTATTTCGCATGGTGGGTCCCAGTTAAAGTCCACGACAACATGTGATTGCCTAGTGCAGGAGTGTTATAATACAAGCATGAAGTATGCTTTACAGTATACAACTCTAATAAAGAATTACATCATTATCATTTCATGCTAGCCAAGACATGTTTCCAGGCCTACTTAGGAGAGTTGACTCGCTCATGGCAGATAGGAATGCCAATGCAAATATCTTAATTAAAGGCTTGCATGAAGAAATGTGTATCTAGAAGGAGAACTTGACAACAAAGCTGCAGAAATTACAAAGCTCAAGAAGTTTCTGAAACTTCTCATCACTGCATTTGCTATTCAAATGGTAGCTTTCATTCTCAAACTTAATGGTGTAATATAGTACTTTTTAATAATTGTAATTTTACTATCTATATATGGAAGTGTAACAAATGTAGCATTTTCTATGACAATTTTCACTGTAAATTCAAGTTTCTGGAGCATACATATTTACTCATTTATACATAAACAAAAGCAAAATTTGGAACAAAGTAGTAAAACAGAGTGCCAGTACACAAATATATGAGATAAACTTGACATGGTGCCAAACTTATTACGACCTGAAATTATGATTCCCACCTTTGTTAGAAGTTGAACCACCATTACCATTACCTCCCATATTCACATTGCATGCACTGTATGTGTTAGGACTGAAAGCCATCGTATTTGGATGTGGAGGGACCATGTTTGTTCCTGGTCCACCCGAAACTAGTTCTGCTCCAATGTAGTTTTGAGGATGAAATGCAATTTTTGCAGGCTCCCTGATTTTGAATCCAATTTGGTTTATCCCTCCACTTGCCTAACTTTCAAAGATCTAGTTTTGAACTGCATTAGACACATAAAAACATGCCGATACCAATAATGCACAATTTGATAAGTAATATACATTATATATGTAACACCCCAAACCACATGCATAATTACAAATATGGCAAGCCCCACTTTAGAGTTACTATGCTATAGAAGAAGTAGTAAAACATCTAGAACCGATTAGGTCAAACCCTAATACATAGACAAATTGTAAAATACAATTTACAAAAGTCACCGATAAGGCTCATGGAGAATCCCGTAACTAAAATATAAAATAATAAAATCCAATTATCTTTATGCACCAAGTTCAAATGCAATAGCGGAAGACATGGTAATCGACAATCTTGAACACTAGCATCGGCGTTGGTTATAATCATTGCTATACTATCCTGATGAATTCTCTTCCACATCCACTGTATTTGAAATATATAAAAGGTATTCGCTTCAAAAAGGGGTTAGCCTGGAATTGCTAATTCAAGTACAGTGACTATATGAAATATATTTTACAACAATCATAATACATATCAACAAATCATTACTATTCTAGAACAAACCAATCAAGAGTCCTCCAACTCTAATCATCTCACTTTTGTGATTTATGTAACACTCCTAAGATATTTAGGATATACTACAACGTCGTGAGCCCCACCATGGGACCCATAAGGCTAAACACACACATACATAAAAGTTCGACCGGTGAGGTCTAGATATAACCAACAAGAAAAATAATAAAAATTAACAATCATGACCATAATCAGGTCTAATGGACAGAAGTCAACGGGGATTCAACCCCCAAGAGAAATTAGAAACATCAGGAATATACCTTGTAGTACTCGAGTACTAAAGACTATTTGAAGTACAACATCACAAATAGAAGACTTAAACAATAGAGACAAATGGAGTAATACAATATCACTCTTGCACATCATCTTCATGTCGGCCCGGTATTCGCTCTTCTTCTCGCCCGAAACCTGAAATACATGAAATGTACTTCCCCTGAATGGGGTTAGCCATGGAATAGCTAGTGCAATTATTATATATTTATACATTAATATCTCTTGAACAGTAAAGCAAGCTATTCATTTTCAAAATGCAAGATACGTATTCCGAAATATCAATATCTTAAATCATGCCACATTTCAAAATACACACGTGGTTAACTGTGGATCTCTAGAGAACCTATCACTAAGATCCCCCTAGAGGCACCAGAAGCCGCGACCCCTCACAGGCCTCGTCCGATCATCCCGAAGTGGTTAACCCAAAACATGTTTGTTGGTCCGCACCTAAGGCCACAAACACCACAGATGACTCGTCGGTATGTCAATGGGTGAACATATACTCACACACACGATGATCACTTTTAGATGTACAAGAATAAACAACCATACATAAACACTTGCCTTTGAGACATTGTCGCTAGGGTTGGTAATTGGATATTCAAAGACGATCGGTCCGAGAATGGATTTCAGCCCCTAGAAGATATGAATGGAACACGATTGACAACGATACAAATGGGTCCAAACTGGAAAGACACCCGAAACCCCACCTACGAATCACTCAATTACAACTTCGTACCTATAGGGTTCAGAACCACCCAAATCCCCTTGAGTCCGCAATATACACGAAGGTAGAACATGAATTCGTAGGGGTAACACATATACAAGTAAGTTTACTCATATTTCAGGGTTTCCATGATAAAAAATGGATTAAATGGACAAATCTAAGAGAAACCCTCAAAATTCCCAAAATAGGCTTCTAGGAAGATTTATCTTGATTTGGAAGGAAATATGGATTAGATGTTTAATCCTCGTTATCAACTCAAGAATGGTGATGGATGATGAACGAATGCAGCAAATCACCTTCAAGTAATCTCCCTCTCATTCTCTCATCGGTAAGGTTTGTAGGAAATGAGAAAAATGCAGAAAAAGGCTGCTCTTCGCATTCATATATTGCACACAATTAGCGCGCGCCAACGGCATATACAAGCACGCGCAATCGGGCTGTAAAGTTGGGGTCTCTGTTCGGCTACATTAGCATGTGCTAATAGATTTGATGGCATGCGCTAATGATGTATATTAGCACGCACTATCACACTGCATAGCATGCGCTATGCCTTCTGCCCAGCAGCACAGCTATGCAGTCTGGTCAGCCCGAACACACCCCGGACGATGCAAACCTCATAGACTAACAACAAACAACGAAGCATTTATGAAGAGTATCAAAATACGAACTCAAGCTCTAAACAAACACGCGATTTCGACCACCCCAAGGTACGGAAAAACGTAAAAAAAATCACACGCCCAAAACTTTGGGAAATTACAAAACGGTCCAAGCGTCCGAAAATCACGATTCGAGATCGAACAACAACGCTTAAGATCACAACACGACTCATTTTGTTATATGAACTTCTAGAAACAACGAAACAACAACTTTGATTAAGATTTACAAGAATCGAACCCAAATGCAGAAAAGTTACAATGATACACGGATTTTGATAAAACAACCCCAAAACTCATTCGAATGGCAAAAAGTGAATAAGAGAACATCTCATAAAAGTCATAACGAGTACAAGTGAGTCACTGAAATCGAAAAAATACAAAATAAAAAATGTCGATATTACATTCTCCCCTCTAGAAAGAAGTTCCGCCCCGAAACTTATGGAACAAAGAGCTCAGGATGTCTCGCGCACATATTTTCTTCCATCTCCCAAGTTGCTTTATCGACTCCATGCCTATACCATCGCACTTTAACCAATAGGATGGTGTTGTGCCAAAGTTGTTTCTCACATCGTTCAAGGATCTTCACAGGCCTCGCTTTAAATGTGACATCATTGGATATCTCAATATCCCCATAATTAATGATGTGACTAGGATACGGGACATACTTTACCAGCTAAGAAACGTGAAAAACCCAATGGATGTGGCACAAAGCTGGAGGTAGCTCTAAGGGATAATCCAACTCGCCGACTCTGTCCAAAATGTCAAATGGCTCGTTATATCTCGGACTGAGCTTCCCTTTCTTCCTAAAGCAGATGACTCTTCATCAGGGATACCTTGGGCAGAACATGGTCTTCCACTTGGAACTCCAAGGGTCGATGTCGTACATCAGCATTGGATTTTTCTCGACTCTGAGTGGTCAACAATCTCTCTAAAATGATAAAAATCCTCTCCTTAGTTTCCATAACATATCCGGCTCTGTCCGGACTAACTATGAGGCCTCATCCCAAATAAAGTGGAGATCTACGCCGCCTACCATATAAGGCCTCAAAAGGTGCTATATTGATCGATGCATATCGGCTATTGTTGTATGTAAACTTGATCAAAGGCAAATCGAGTTTCCAATCACCACTTCAGTTTAAAGTGCATGTCCGCAGCATATCTTCCAACATCTGAATCATTCGCTCGATCTGACTGTATGGCTATGAGTGAAAAGACGTACTCTAACTCAAATCGGTACCCAAGGCCTGATGGACTACATGCCAAAAGTATGATATGAAAAGGCCATCCCGATAAAAAATGATAGTCTTAGGTGTACCGTGCAGTCTCCCAACCTCTACTATAAATACTCGATCCAGCCCCTCTAGTCCTTAAGTATCCTTGATATCTAGGAAGTGTGCCGACTTGGTTAACCGATCTACGATCACCCAAATCATATTTATCCCGATTTTCGTCTTCGGCATTCCCGTGATAAAGTCTATGGAGATATCTTCCCACTTCTACTCGGGAATAGAAAGCGGATTCAACCACTCGGCTAATCGTTGATGCTCGATTTTACTTGCTGGAAAGTCAAGCACAATAAAAACTCTGTGACAACCCTTTTCATATTATTCCACCAAAAATTCTGCTTTAAATCTTTGTACATCTTACTCGTTCCTGGATGAATTGCGTAAGACGTAGCATAAGCCTCTCAGAGTATCCTATGTCTCAACTCCAAGTCATTCGGAATATAGAGTATACCCTGGAACCTCAAAATGCTTCCCTCATGAACCATGAAACCGGGGGCTTTTCCCTTAACCACCTTCGCCTTTAGTTGAATAATCATCGGGTCACTCTGCTGTTTTCATTTGATGTCATCTAAGGATGAAGTAATATCGAGAGTACACAACAGCCCTTGCACTCTCTGAAGCCAAACTTATATTCCCTGCTCGATTAGTTCTTGTCAGTTCTTCGCTTGTGGGGTGAGAACCTCTAGCATTTAAAGTGATATCCGCTTCCGGCTTAATGCGTCCAAGACAACATTGGCCTTTCCTGGATGGTAAAGGATTTTATTTATGTCATAATCTTTTATCAACTCTAACCAATGGCGTTGCCTCATATTCAACTCTTTCTTACTGAAGATGTATTTCAAACTCTTGTGGTCAGTATAGATCCGACACGAAGAGCCATATAAATAATATCGCTAAATCTTCAGTGCAAACACAACCGCAGCTAACTCCAAGTCTTGAGTATGATAGTTCATCTCGTATGGATTCAACTGCCATGATGCAAAAGCTATTGTGTTATCATGTTGTATAAGCACACACCCGAGCCCCTGGCCTGAAGCGTCACTATAAACTGCAAACCCCTTGATACCTTGCAGTAATATCAGAACCGACACAGATGTCAAACGCCTCTTCAATTCTTCAAAGTTGTGCTGTCCCTCATCAATCCACTCAAACTTTTCTGTCTTTTAAAGCAACTGTATAAGTGATCAAGAAAGTTTATAGAATCCCTTGACAAACCTACGATAGTACCCAGTAAGTCCAAGAAAGCTACGAACCTCCTTCACATTTTTAGGCAGTGCCCAATATAACACTGCCTTGATTTTCTGTGGGTCTGCACGAACCCCTTTGGACGATATCACATGGCCGAGAAACATAACTTCCTTCAACCACAATCCACATTTAGAGAACTTCGCATAAAGGTGTTGAGCTCTCAAAATGTCTAATGCTAAAAAATGTTAGTGTTGGGCATGCTCCTCCTCATCCTGAGAATAAATCAAGATATTATCAATGAAGATGACCGCACAGTTATCAAGGGACTCGATAAATATCTTGTTCATCAACTGCATGAATACCATTGGCGCATTAGTTAGCTCGAAAGACATAATCACAAACTCATAATGTCCTTATCTCGTCTGAAAGGTTGTGTTCGGAACGTCGGACTCCTTCACTCCAAGCGGATAGTATCCGGACCTCAGGTCAATCTTCAAGCATAATGTGGCTCCCTACAACTGATCAAACAAGTCATCTATACGAGGTAACGAATATTTGTTTTTGATGGTCACTTTGATTAGATCACGATAATCGATGCAGAAGCGCAATGAAACATCATTTTTTCTCACAAATAGGACCGGTGTGCCCCACGACGTAGCGCTCGACCTAATGTATCCCTTCTCCAACAACTCCCCCAACTGATTCTTTAGTTCTTAAATTTTCGAAGTTGCCATGTGATTAGAAATTGGAGCCGCATCTGGCTCCAAATCAACAGAAAGTTCTAGGTCATGATCCGGTGGTAATCCCAGATGATCATCCGAAAAACATCTAGATACTCATTAACAATCAAAATTGATGAAAGATTGACTCTATTTTCCTCCAACTTTATAGCATAACACCAATAACCCGTGCAAGCCTTATTCAAAAGTCTTATGAGCTTCATGGCGTTGATAAGCAGTTTCTGCTCATCTATATTATGACCCATAAATGAGTATTCAGAACCATGATGGTAGTGCAATAGTTCATAATCGACCCGTGACTATCAAGCCAATCATCACCGAGGATCAAATCCTCACACTCAATATCAATCACAATCAAGTTCGACGTCCAAATGCTACCTGTTACACTCACTCGATAATCTCTAATCTCCCAATTACCCAGGATTCTATACCCGCTAGGCAGTTTCACGATAAAAGGGTCACAATCCTTTATACAATCAATATTCAGAGGATACACAAAGTCCAATAAGATGAAAGAATACGTAGCACTAGAAACAAAAAGTAATCTAACTGGATGAGATATGATGTGAAGGGTACTTGTGGCCACATCTGGGTCGTCTGCTCCGCGCATCTCATGAATGTGTGGATGTGCCGAACCAGCACTAGGAGCTCCACCTCTAACGGGCTGACCCCGGCCCCAGTCTCTGCTATAACTTTGTTATGACTAACTAGCTGACTACCGCTGATTCACACTCGGCTCCCTGAATGCTGGGAGTGGAGGCATGAGTACCAAAGGTCTTATACCCCTCAAAACAGTAAATCGCCATATGACCCATCCGGCCGCAAGTGTTACATCTCAAGGGTGGAAGGTTACACTCGAGGTTGATGTGGCCAGTGATGTTGCAGTTAAAGCATATCACTGGTGGATTAAAGGTGCCGGAAGCAGACCGAAAAATCCGACCGCCCCCAAAAGAATGAGACTGTTTCCCCATTAAATGACTATAAGATTGAGATCTCTGGAAGTTACTACATTTGCTACCAGAAAAGTTCCCCAGTGGTTTTCTGTTTCTTCAGCTCAGTGGCTGTCTCAGTCGCCGAGCTCAAAAAGTCATAGGCCGTCATGATATCTTGGTACTCTCTAAGTGTAGTACATGCAAACCCATTCATATAATTCCGGATCTCTATCTTCATCTTAATACCGAAATGACGGATCTTATCATGCTCATTGTGCACTTGATTTTCACATGGACTAACTGTTGGTTGTACTCGACTATCGCCTGTGAGACTTGTAACACCCCCAAGTTATTCAGGGTATATTACAGCGCCGTGAGTCCCGCCGTGGGACCCACAAGGCTAAACATACGCGGAACTATGAAACTTGACCAAGAAGGTCTACATACAATGGAATGAAGGACAATACAAATGGTATTAAAAACGATAACCAATGAAACCATTTACATCACCACACAAATCAATACCTCGGCAACACAGGCCGGAACATCAAGGAAACTGAAAATACAATACTCGAGTATTAAAAATTCATTCCAGTACAACAACACTGAATGGAGGAATCCAAAAAGATAACCGGAGACAAGACACAATATCACACTTGCCCATCATCTTCATGCCGACCCGATACCCGCCTGTCCGTTCTCCTGGAACCTGAAATACATAAAAAGTATTTCCCCCATAAAGGGGTTAGCCGTCGAATAGCTAGTGCAAGTATAACAAGTATGAAACACAATACTCCTCGACAATAAAGTAAAAGTAGCCGTCAATTCATCAATTCAAGACTAGTATTCCGGAATAACTAAATCTCATAGCATCACATCAAGACGTATATGAATGCCGTGGAAATGGTTCGTTCATATCATCCGTCATCAATACATATATGAATACCGTGGAACCGCACCAGAGGCTACGGAACCCTCAGAGGACCCGTCGGCCCGTCCCGGAGTGGTTAATTCATATTATCCACGGAATCGCACCAGAGGCTACGAAACCCTCAGAGGACCCGTCGGCCCGTCCCGGAGTGGATATAAATAATCATGCCATTAATATTTCATACTTTCAAAGTCGAGAACGCACATTCATAAATATATACTTGCCTTGAATAGTCGACGACGCAACGAACGGAAAGGAAAGTCACCGACGAATGCTAGGAACCATCGAAACCGAACCTAACGATTCGAAGAATACAATCACAACCAATTCTAAACGAATACGGAATTGGAATACACCCGAAAACCCACCTACGATTCATGTATGTTGTGTCGAGAATTATACTCTCCGACCGGCGATCGCCTCGGAGATCGGGCGACCTAGCTACTGCCCAGGCGCGAGGCACTGCCGACCAACGGCTGACCTAGCCTTAGCCCCGCGGACAGCATAAATCGGCCAAACCGAAGGTCCCAGGACAAGTCCCGGTGCCGAGCGATCGACATCGAATACGATCGTCTCTCGGTACTCGGCGACCGACTCCTGGCGACCGACAAGCGGGCGATCCTCCCTAGGCATCTGCCGACCGACTCCTGGCGACCGACAAGCGGGCGATCCTCCCTCGGCATCTGCCGACCGACCCTTGGTGACCGACCGATGCCGACCCTCAGCGACTGGGCGATGCCGACCCTCAGTGGCCAGTTAGATACGACCGCATCATGCCGATAGTCATCCAGTCGGCGAAGACCAAGCCTCAGGACAGACACCACGTGCAAGATCCGAGACAAGATCCGCATATCATGGATCGTTGACCACAGCCTGGCAGAATCTTTCCACCAGCCGACAGGCCCGCCGAAAGTTGTCAGTAGGGCCGCATGTGACAGTGACTCTGGACGCGTGCTGGCTCCTCATTGGACCGCCCAGCTGGCGCCGGCACCTACCTTGGACTTTAGCCCGACAGCCCGTGTGATCGCCCCATTATAATATTGGCCGGTAGACGATCGCCCCATTATTATAATGGCCGGAAGGCAATCGCCCGCCAGAGGACAAGACTCGGCTGCCACTATAAATACACGGCTCCCTACACTTGTCCACGGACGGAGATTCTGACTCTCTAAACACCCAGCAATATCGCGATTTCAGCACTCTCTGCACTCGCCGGAATTCCACAGCACTTGGCTATCTCCAACTCTTGGAAACGGCTATCTTCCGGTACTTCTTCTCCCGGCCTCTCTCATACAAGAAGACGATCGGTAGGGACGAAGAACACCGAGATTCGCTCAAGATCCGGATTAACAGAGTCTTTTTACACTCATTGTATCTAGATTTCTCACATTAATACTTGTATCCACGAATATTTGTATTAATAACATCTCGCGAGAGCATTCAAGCCCGGGCCTAACAAACCCGGCAAATCTTGTATTATTTATCTTCTCTCGGAAGTGCTCCCGCAAATTATTTTTTGTTGTCCGTCTTCCAGCAGTATTAATCTTCGGATAAATATTTTGGGCAACAACAATTGGCGCTAGAGGAAGGGGGCATCTAACCCTCAAAATTTATATTCTTACCGTCCCGAAGAACACTCACTGTTCTCGGGGCAGATACTTGAAGTGACACTCACTGCACCTCAAAGAAATCTTTCAGAAATCATGTCTTCTGCCTCCGCGTCGAAGAAAGCCGCCGACGGCCGGCTGACTCTGCCTGGCCCGTCCCGAGCTGCAGCCGACGGTGGAAGGTAGCCGCCGCGGTCAGAGACGCTCGATCCCGTCCCTGGACGGCGGCCCAAGCCTCTCGCTCGATCAGTTCCGAACCAATGAACAGATTGAAGAGGCCATAGCCGCCCTTCAGGGGCGACGGAGTGCTCTCAACGCACCTCCCGCTATCACCCCCTCGACCGTCCGCCGGAAGTCCAAGCGGAAGCTCAAGGCGTTACTGTCCGAGCGATCGCCAGGAGGCTCTCGTCCGCAAGAAGAGGCGCTCACCAGCCGGGGCACCTCTGTCTTCGATCGCCTGGGCAGTGACCCGACCTGGCGACCGGGGCAGTCCGGCCCCAGCTACGAGACGACGGAGTTTGAGTCCGTCACCAGGAGCTCGGCCTACCCGGCTCCCAGAAGGCAGCCCAGCCATCTGGATCCCCCTCGCCAAATTGCCGAGGTCGGCAGCAGCGAAGTCCGGAGATCGGTACACGATCGCCTCGGCTCCCGCTCCCAAAGCCGATCCGCAAGCAACCGAGCCACGGCGATTGCCGCATTGCAACGTCAACTTGACGACATGAAGGCGCTCCTGGAATCCAGGGCAGGCGCCATGAAGACGATCGCCAAGCCAAGCGAGCCGCTCGCGATCGACATCGAGATCACCCCCGTGCAGCACAAGATCGCTCCCCCGCAAACACCCTTGTACGAGGGGCAATCGGACCCCGAAATGCACCTGAGCAAGTTCAACATCTACATGACCGGGTGTGGGGCATCTGACGCGACCAGGTTCCGAATGTTCCCTATGACGCTGGACGACCTCGCCCACCGGTAGTACACCTCATTGCCACCTCGGTCCATTGGCTCCTTTAACGAGCTGGCGAACGTCTTCACAAGGTACTTCGCCGCCAAGGTCGCTCGACCGGAAGGTCTCCATCGCATGCTGCGAATCAAGCAAGGGAGAGAAGAATCCGACTCGGACTACATCGACCGGGTAGACGAGATCATCCTCAACGGCGAGCCCGTAAGCGATGAGATCGCCCTCCACGTGGTCCTAGCAGGATTCCATGGTCTTTCGCCTATGTTCAGGCATCTTACGAAGGACCAGCCCACGACCTACGCGGTCTTCCGAGCTAAAGCCGCAGATTTCCTGGCCAGGCAAAGGCTTCTTCTTAGCCTAGGAGTAGAGCGATCGGCGCCCGAGCGACGACCTCCAGTCTCCCAGCCCGGTCGCTACTATCCAGCAGAGCCGGAGGACTCGCTCGCCACCTACAGTCCACCATTTAACATGAGGGACTAAGGCTCGCGATCGCCTCCACCGCACATCATAAAGCCATGGTCCTGGCAGTCGATGGAACCGGCTGCTTCGGCCATGCAAGGTCCCTTTCGGCCGAGATCGCCCGCCCTTCGTTTAAATACGAGGCCGGCGTAGTCTGAGGGCTCTCCAAAATTAATCAGTGGACACGTGCCATTACCCCGTCTCAACGTACACCGTCGAGGTTCGTCAAATCCATGGCGGGTCGAGGTGGAAGCAGAGCTAAACAAGCCGCGGGCGTGGAGTTGATTCATCCGATGCTGCCCCGCGCAAGGACTCCTCTAGACCGAGACCGCACGCCCTTCGTTTAAATACGAGGCGAGGCGCAGCCTAACAGAGGACCCTCATAATAAAGTGAGTCACGAGACACTCAATGTCTTCGCGCACCAAGACACGGTCATGGATTCGGTCCATCGAATTCCGCAACTGTGCACGATTCCTCAAACAAGCGAAACCATCAAGTTTCCGAGGGGGATCGGCCAATGTTGTTTTTTGTAGGTACAAGACCGAAAGATAGCTAGCCAATCGACCATGATAGCCCAAGTCTGAATCCAAAGTCAGCTCAACAAGATCGCCCGTCCTCATCCTTACACGATCGCCAGCAAGAACCACCTCGCCCCATGTCTTCAACATAGGAGCAAGCTGGGGGGCAATTGTTGTGTCGAGAATTATACTCTCCGACCGGCGATCGCCTCGGAGATCGGGCGACCTAGCATCGCCGAGCAGCCTAAGGCACTGCCGACCAAACACTGACGGCCTAGCCTTAGCCCCGCGGACAGCATAAATCGGCCAAACCGAAGGTCCCAGGACAAGTCCCGGTGCCGAGCGATCGACATCGAATACGATCGTCTCTCAGTACTCGGCGACCGACTCCTGGCGACCGACAAGCGGGCGATCCTCCCTCGGCATCTGCCGACCGACTCCTGGCGACCGACAAGCGGGCGATCCTCCCTCGGCATCTGCCGACCGACCCTTGGTGACCGACCTATGCCGACCCTCAGCGATTGGCCGATGACGACCCTCAGTGGCCAGTTAGATACGACCGCATCATGCCGATAGTCATCCAGTCGGCGAAGACCAAGCCTCAGGACAGACACCACGTGCAAGATCCGAGACAAGATCCGCATATCACGGATCGTTGACCACAGCCTGGCAGAATCTTTCCACCAGCCGACAGGCCCGCCGAAAGTTGTCAGTAGGGCCGTATGTGACAGTGACTCTGGACGCGTGCTGGCTCCTCATTGGACCGCCCAGCTGGCGCCGGCACCTACCTTGGACTTTAGCCCGACAGCCCGTGTGATCGCCCCATTATAATATTGGCCGGTAGACGATCGCCCTATTATTATAATGGCCGGAAGGCGATCGCCCGCCAGAGGACAAGACTCGGCTGCCACTATAAATACACGGCTCCCTACACTTGTCCACGGACGGAGATTCTGACTCTCTAAACACCCAGCAATATCGCGATTTCAGCACTCTCTGCACTCGCCGGAATTCCACAGCACTTGGCTATCTCCAACTCTTGGCAACGGCTATCTTCCGGTACTTCTTCTCCCGGCCTCTCTCATACAAGAAGACGATCGGTAGGGACGAAGAACACCGAGCTTCTGTAACACCCCCAAAATATCCCGAGGTATTACAGTGCCATGAATCCCACGTGGGACCCACAAGGCTAGTTAGAAAAATAGGCATTTTAAGAAAATCGCGATAAAACCTTAAATTCAAGGATTACATAACGTGAATCGAAAGATTTAAGGGAAATGTAATTTGAAGTCCAATTATTACACAACAAAGGTTTTCCCAAAGAAAACAATTTATTCCAATTAAAACAGCGGCTAGAGATAATTCCAACACCGTTCAAGTCTGACCGACTTCTGGGAATGTCCCGCACATGATGAACAATTTTACAGTATGACGAGTCATACCAGTAACTGTGGTCGAGAATGCATACCAAATAACAACTACTAACAACGATATACGACATCTTTACAATCACAAGACAAGAATCACAGGAATATTTCATCACTTAACCGAGTCTTTCTCTTTAACACATAAGCCCCCAAGGTCGCAACCAAGGGTCACGGAAGTATCCACACGGGAATACCCCGGAACATAGGTGCCCAATTCGGGTCTTACCCCCTAACACATTTCCACACGGGTACCATACAGGTTTTATCCCCAACACATCGGCCCATTTATAACATCTTTAGAGAAAGACAAACGTCAGCTTTTATCAAAATGGCACGTACACACATACGGTATAACATTGATATTAGAAAATTCACGAGCAAGATTTCACTTGCCTGTGATCCGGTAGTAGGTGCTTTATGATAACGAAGTCCCCACGCCCGCTCGAACTTAACCTAGCCACGAAACATCCGATTAACACCTCATACAGATTATAATCAATAAACTAGTCTCCCTTTCCTAACCGGATCCCTAGTGTAGATTTAATTGTCGGTGTGAGTATCGTTTCTAAGTTTTCAAGTGTTGTATATCATTATCTCGTTCAATCTTATAATTAACATTAGGTATATCGATATACTCAAGAAGATAATCCTATCATTCTTCGGTGTCAACGAATTGTTATGGTGAAATCGAATCTTATGCTTTCTAATACAATTCTATATCCCGAATACTACAATCGACGGATTTTATTGCACAACAACTTCAGTGGTTTGGCAACCAATATTGATTATACTATCGAATTATTTCCTTAGTTTGCTAAGTGTCAAAAATCACAAGGTAAGGGTGGCTACGGACAATGGAACATACGGTGACGGATTACTACGAATTTCCCCACAATTGATTCGTCAAATTTTACATTCCTAGTGATGATTTGAAGTGAAATTTCATTTGCACGAAACGAAACATATGAGAAACGAAATTTCCGGTTACTACAATTTCATCCGACAAGATTGTATACGAAGTTTAGCAAAATCTACCCAATACCCGCAATATAATAAGTATAAATAAGAAAACATCGAAGATATAACTCCAGGGATTGGTGGCTTACCTTATTGGAAGAAGAATAATGAAGATGGTTGAAGGATTCACAAGAACTACGAGGAAAACGAGAAGTGACTTGAACGACTTGGATAATCTTCACCGAAGCTCAAGAATCCACCTCCTCAATGTTAATTCAAGTGTTTAAGAGGCTTAAGAACCGGGTATAGGGCTAGGAATTTCTCTAAGGGTGGTGGTTTGTGATGTTAGGTCGTGCAAATGAAGAAGGGAACTATCATTTTATAAAACTTGGTTTTGATAACGTACGTTAACGATAAGGGTGTTACGTACGTAAGGTGTATTACGTACGTAGCAGTGTGCTGACAACGTACGTAAAGAACTTGCTGCCCGAAATGTGCCCAAGTGTTACGTACGTTAAATTTGGGACATAACGTACGTAACGAACAGTTGACTCGTTTGTCCTTTAGCCCGTCGAAAGTAGCCCTGTCCGTGTCAAAAGAAAGATTCTGGTCGGAAGACCGACCCACCCGTTACGTACGTAATGTAGCTGCCTTAACGTACGTAACGATCGAAATATAGCGTACGTTAGGCATGGGTTATAGCGCGCGTTAGACGAACCCTTTTAGCCTCAAACCACATTCTGACCATCTTGGGGTGACCATCCCTTCCACTCGTCAACAATTATCGGGGAACAAGACGTTGGCCACCATCATATTCGCACCGATGATCGTCCCACGGCGTCAAGGTGTGTCACCCCCGTTTCATTCACATCGTACAATTATATAGCACTCAATGGAATACATAAATATAAATGACGTCACATTACCAACATTCACACAGTACAAAGTAATCAAGCATGGAATACCGGAGGTATTACATATCACCCCTCTTAAAATAGTTTCGTCACGAAACTTAAGAAAATAACTCGGGATGACTCTCCTTCATGCTCGACTCGGTTTCCCAAGTCGCCTCTTCCGTGCCGTGGTGCGACCACTGAATCTTCACGAGGGGTATGGCTTTATTTCTTAACATCTTCACACGCCGGTCCAGAATAGCGGTCGGTACCTCCCTAAAGGTAGCGTCATCGGAAATTTCCACTTCTTCGAAATTGAGCTTGTGACTCGGGTCATAGACATACTTCCTTAACTGGGAGACGTGAAAAACATTATGCACTCCATCTAGATGCGGCGGTAGAGCTAGTCGATACGCGAGCTTCCCTACCCGGTCCAATATCTCAAACGGACCTATAAATCTCGGGCTTAACTTGCCCTTCTGGCCGAAACGCCGAATACCTCGCATAGGTGATACTTTGACCCAAACATGATCCCCGATCAGAAATTCTAACTGGCCGCTTGCCGGCATAAGATTTCTGCCGGCTCTGTGCGGCCAGCATGTGCTTCCGAACTATAGAGATCTTCTTAATGGACTCCTGGATAAGATCCAACTCGGTAACCGCGGTGTCGGAAGCATCATCCCACCATAACGGTGACTTGCACCTTCGCCCATACAGGGCCTCAAACAGTGCCATGCCTATGCTTGCATGCCAGCTGTTGTTGTACGAGAACTCCACTAATCCCAAATGTCTAGCCCAATCCTTTCCCCAATCGAGCACGCACGCCCTCAACATATCTTCCAAGGTTTGAATCGTACGCTCGGTCTGTCCATCTGTCTGAGGATGATAAGCCGTGCTAAAGTGTATTTGTGTCCCCATAGCTTTATGGACGGCTTTCCAAAAACGAGACACATATCTGGTGTCCCTATCCGAAATAATGGATGAGGGAACACCATGTAGCCTGACGATCTCTCTGATGAAAATGACGGCCAGCTGCTCTGTCCCGGTTGTCTCTTGAATAGGAATGAAATGTGCTGATTTTGTCAATCGATCAACAATGACCCAAATCGTATCCTTTCCTCCCACCGCCGTAGGTAGCTTAGTGACAAAGTCCATTGATATGCTCTCCCATTTCCACTCCGGGATGGGTAGGGGTTGCATAATTCCGGCTGGTCTGCGGTGTTCGATTTTCACTTGTTGGCATGTCATACATCGGGCGACGAACCTAGCAACTTCCCACTTCATGTTCTTCCACCAAAAACTCTGTCGCAAATCCTTGTACATCTTGCTTGCTCCGGGGTGAATAGAATAGGGAGTGGAGTGCGCCTCCTTCAGTATAGATAGCCCGATCAGTCATTCGGTGGAATACATATCCTGTTCTTGAACCTCACCAAATCACCCTGAATCTTATAGTCGGAAACATCTCCTTTCTAGATTCTTTCACCAATCGCACGTAATTCAGGATCTTCCATCTGTGCTAGACGTATCTCGTCTAGTAAGGACGAAAGTATATTGATTGAGCATAATCGTCCTTGCCTACGTTGCACCCATACTTCGGTGTTGCTTCTCCTGATCTCTTGCTGCAGTTTGGGCTGAACTGTTATGCTGGATACCATCACCTCTTGTGTAGTTTTCCGACTAAGGGCATCAGCTACCACGTTGGCTTTTCCGGGATGATAAGAAATTTCCACATCGTAGCCCTTGATTAGTTCCAGCCAACGCCTCTGTCTCATGTTTAATTCTCTCTGCGTGAAGATATATTTCAAGCTCTTGTGATCCGTGAAAACTTTGCAAGTAACTCCGTAAAGATAGTGCCTCCAAATCTTGAGGGCATGCACCACCGCGGCTAGCTCCAAGTCATGTGTCGGGTAATTTACTTCGTACGGCTTCAGTTGTCGGGATGCGT
Organism: Orobanche coerulescens; assembly: GCA_033398695.1. Taxonomy (NCBI): domain Eukaryota; kingdom Viridiplantae; phylum Streptophyta; class Magnoliopsida; order Lamiales; family Orobanchaceae; genus Orobanche; species Orobanche coerulescens. The sequence continues at coordinate 13,891,264 of CM065817.1, forward strand.
ACGCAACGACTCTGCCATTCTGCATGAAGACACACCCTAGTCCATGCTTGGATGCATCCGTGTATATAATGAATCCTTCTGTACCCTGTGGTAACACTAGTACTGGGGCAGTAGTTAGCCTACTCTTGAGCTCGTCAAAGCTCTTCTGGCAGTCTGCAGTCCATACAAATTTGGTGCTCTTTCTCAGTAGGTTCGTAATCTGGGCGATACAGGAAAAAGCCTTGACGAATCTTCGATAGTAACCCGCCAGTCCTAGGAAGCTCCTAACCTCTTTGACATTCTTTGGAGGTTCCCAACTCGTTATTGTCTCGATCTTTTGTGGGTCGACCTTGACACCTTCTGCCGAGACAACATGTCCGAGAAAAATTACCTCCGGCATCCGTGACCGCACTTGGACAGTTTCGCATAAAGTTGGTGTTGTCTTAACACGCCCAGTACTTGCCTCAAATGTTCCTCGTGTTCCTGTCGGCTTCGAGAATATATCAGGATGTCGTCGATAAAAACCACCACGCATTTATCGAGGAAATCGATCAAAACTCTATTCATTAGTTCCATGAAAACGGCTGGGGCATTAGTCAACCCGAATGATACCACGATATATTCGTAATGCCCAGACCTCGACCGAAATGCAGTCTTGGGTATATCGTCCTCCCGAATCCTCAATTGGTGATATCCGGACCGTAAATCGATCTTTGAAAACACGACTGCCCCTTGTAACTGATCCAAGAGGTCATCAATCCTTGGTAGTGGATAACGATTCTTGATAGTAACCTTATTCATCTCCCTGTAGTCGATGCACAAGCGTAGAGAGTTATCTTTCTTCTTAACGAAAAGTACCGGCGCGCCCCACGGTGAGGTGCTTGGGCGGATCAACCCTTTTTCCAACAGATTTTCGAGCTGTATCTTTAATTCCTTTATCTCGGCCGGTGCCGTCCTGTAAGGAGCTTTGGAAATAGGTCTCGTCCCCGGTTCGAGTTCAATGGAAAGGTCAACTTCTCGGTGCGGTGGCAGCCCTGGTAGTTCATCAGGAAAAACGTCTGGAAACTCATTCACCACCGAAATGTTAGTGATTGCAAGTTGTGAAGTGTCCTCTCGAAGAACATAACACCAGTAGTATTCACTTCGAGAGCTGCAGGAGGCTTCCGATGCGATAATGCTGAGAGATCCTTTTGTACTGAAGTGTTCACGTCCGCTGATGACATATGTGGTACCGTCATGAGACAAAATAGAAATAGTCAGGTGGTAGGTATCCAAGATTGTTCTGTGCAATGGCATCCAGTCCATTCCTAATATGATATCTTCATTCTGGAGTGGGAAGACCATAAGATTAGCGGTCCAACTATGATCGTCGATGCTGATCCGACAGTCTCGAACCTTTTGATCGCCACTTAATCTACTACCCTCGGGTAGTTTAACAGTAAAGGGCTCACAAGGTACACAAACAAGATTTAAGCGTTCAACACATTCCACAGATATAAACGAATGGGTGGCTCCAGTATCAAATAGTACATGCACTGGCTAAGAGTTAACAAGAAGAGTACCTGAGATAGCTGGCGCAGGCTGACCATCCGTAGCCCTCAGCTCAAATACACGAGACGGTACTGACTTCGAAAAGGACGAGGTACCTCCGCCGTGCCCACGGCCTCGTCCGGCACCATGCAGTGGCAGTTGGCTCTGGTGGGATGGAGCTCGGTAGTTGGAAACAGCAGGCGTCCTAGGGGATTGCATAGAGCCTTGTTGACTTGGTTGCGAAGCTGGGCTCTGAGTGGAATTGGCCCGCCAGCAGTAGCGAGACATGTGTCCACCCTTTCCGCAAGTGAAACATTTGGTAGCCGTCTTCTGACACCGATCCTTAGTATGCCCGGTCATGCCACAATTGAAACAGTCCCTACGGTAAGGCCGATCAGATACACCCTTCTGTTGGTACGAAACCGCCGGCTTAAAAGAAGATGCGGGCCCCGAATTCGTTTTGTTGTTGCTCCCAGGCTGAACTGATGTCTTCTGCTTCTTCGAGTTATGCCCGATGTCGGTATTAACAACTGTACCGGCATATGCTGTGACTACGTCTTCGTATGCTCTCAGGGTCGTGCAGTGAAATCCGGCGGCATAGCGTTGTACATCCTCCGGTAACCTCTGCGCAAGATGGCATATTCGTTGATCTTCTGATGGAACCATCTGGGAGATGTAACTTAGCTCGGTTCGGTAGGCCCGAATGATCTCTGGTACTGGCATGTTCTGAGGTCCGACACTGAAAAAGTCTCGTGCGCGAGCGGTTCGGGCTGATCTGGGACAGTACTCGCTCCGTAGCAGTCGGGCAAATTCGGTCCACCCGACCACTCGGTCCTCTGGCCTGTAAGTCCTCCACCAACGTGCAGCAGTGTCACGGAGTTGATTAATTCCGAGCGGCACCTTTCTGTTTTCTGGGCATCCGATTACTTCGAAGGCAGTCTCCATTTCCGAAATCCAGTCGTCCACGTGTTTCTCTCCTGTCCCATCAAATAATGGAGGCCTAACCTTCAGTATCTCTCCCAACCATCGATCTCTTCCTGCGTTTTCTTCCACATTGATGACCGGTATCCGTTCTGCCTGATTGACCTGAGCAATTCCCATGTCGATAGCCTGGGCAAGGGCCTGAACAAAAGCTGGATCCATGCCTCCAGGGTTGTTATTTTGGCGTTCCGCCTCCTGATCGTTTTGGTTAACTGGTGGCGGCTGGCCCCTAGCAGGATGGGTCTCGGCGGTGTTCCCGTCCTCATTATGGTTCGCGGCGGAACCCTGAGCGTCATTCACCACCCTTCTAGCTCCTCGGCGTGCCATCACTAACGGTATCAATCTAAAGCCAGTTCCACGCATGATTTTCAATTAAATGTTGTACAAAAATAGAAACACACACATATCACTTACTTGCATTCCCACGAGGAGCTTCGATCGCTTGGGGTGTTGGATTTTGAGAGAAAAAAAAAAGATAGGATAAAGTTTTATTCAAAACAGGAGTTTGGGTCTCTGATACCATTTTCTGTAACACCCCCAAAATATCCCGAGGTATTACAGTGCCATGAATCCCACGTGGGACCCACAAGGCTAGTTAGAAAAATAGGCATTTTAAGAAAATCGCGATAAAACCTTAAATTCAAGGATTACATAACGTGAATCGAAAGATTTAAGGGAAATGTAATTTGAAGTCCAATTATTACACAACAAAGGTTTTCCCAAAGAAAACAATTTATTCCAATTAAAACAGCGGCTAGAGATAATTCCAACACCGCTCAAGTCTGACCGGACCCCTCGGGAATGTCCTGCACATGATGAACAATTTTACCTGGTACGACGAGTCATACCAGGTAACCAGGGTCAGAGAATGCATACCAAATAACAACTACTAACAACGATATACGACATCTTTACAATCACAAGACAAGAATCACAGGAATATTTCATCACTTAACCGACGAGTCTTTCTCTTTAACACATAAGCCCCCAAGGTCGCAACCAAGGGTCACGGAAGTATCCACACGGGAATACCCCGGAACATAGGTGCCCAATTCGGGTCTTACCCCCTAACACATTTCCACACGGGTACCATACAGGTTTTATCCCCAACACATCGGCCCATTTATAACATCTTTAGAGAAAGACAAACGTCGGCTTTTATCAAAATGGCATGTACACACATACGGTATAACATTGATATTAGAAAATTCACGAGCAAGATTTCACTTGCCTGTGATCCGGTAGTAGGTGCTTTATGATAACGAAGTCCCCACGCCCGCTCGAACTTAACCTAGCCACGAAACATCCGATTAACACCTCATACGGATTATAATGAATAAACTAGTCTCCCTTTCCTAACCGGATCCCTAGTGTAGTTTTAATTGTCGGTGTGAGTATCGTTTCTAAGTTTTCAAGTGTTGTATATCATTATCTCGTTCAATCTTATAATTAACATTAGGTATATCGATATACTCAAGAAGATAATCCTATCATTCTTCGGTGTCAATGAATTGTTATGGTGAAATCGAATCTTATGCTTTCTAATACAATTCTATATCCCGAATACTACAATCGACGGATTTTATTGCACAACAACTTCAGTGGTTTGGCAACCAATATTGATTATACTATCGAATTATTTCCTTAGTTTGCTAAGTGTCAAAAATCACAAGGTAAGGGTGGCTACGGACAATGGAACATACGGTGACGGATTACTACGAATTTCCCCACAATTGATTCATCAAATTTTACATTCCTAGTGATGATTTGAAGTGAAATTTCATTTGCACGAAACGAAACATATGAGAAACGAAATTTCCGGTTACTACAATTTCATCCGACAAGATTGTATACGAAGTTTAGCAAAATCTACCCAATACCCGCAATATAATAAGTATAAATAAGAAAACATCGAAGATATAACTCCAGGGATTGGTGGCTTACCTTATTGGAAGAAGAATAATGAAGATGGTTGACGGATTCACAAGAACTACGAGGAAAACGAGAAGTGACTTGAACGACTTGGATAATCTTCACCGAAGCTCAAGAATCCACCTCCTCAATGTTAATTCAAGTGTTTAAGAGGCTTAAGAACCGGGTATAGGGCTAGGAATTTCTCCAAGGGTGGTGGTTTGTGATGTTAGGTCGTGCAAATGAAGAAGGGAACTATCATTTTACAAAACTTGGCTTTGATAACGTACGTTAACGATAAGGGTGTTACGTACGTAAGGTGTATTACGTACGTAGCAGTGTGCTGACAACGTACGTAAAGAACTTGCTGCCCGAAATGTGCCCAAGTGTTACGTACGTTAAATTTGGGACATAACGTACGTAACGAACAGTTGACTCGTTTGTCCTCTAGCCCGCCGAAAGTAGCCCTGTCCGTTTCAAAAGAAAGATTCTGGTCGGAAGACCGACCCACCCGTTACGTACGTAATGTAGCTGCCTTAACGTACGTAACGATCGAAATATAGCGTACGTTAGGCATGGGTTATAGCGCGCGTTAGACGAACCCTTTTAGCCTCAAACCACATTCTGACCATCTTGGGGTGACCATCCCTTCCACTCGTCAACAATTATCGGGGAACAAGACGTTGGCCACCGTCATATTCGCACCGACGATCGTCCCACGGCGTCAAGGTGTGTCACCCCCGTTTCATTCACATCGTACAATTATATAGCACTCAATGGAATACATAAATATAAATGACGTCACATTACCAACATTCACACAGTACAAAGTAATCAAGCATGGAATACCGGAGGTATTACAGCTTCGCTCAAGAGCCGGATTAACAGAGTCTTTTTACACTCATTGTATCTAGATTTCTCACATTAATACTTGTATCCACGAATATTTGTATTAATAACATCTCGCGAGAGCATTCAAGCCCGGGCCTAACAAACCCGACAAATCTTATATTATTTATCTTCTCTCGGAAGTGCTCCCGCAAATTGTTTTTTGTTGTCCGTCTTCCAGCAGTATTAATCTTCGGATAAATATTTTGGGCAACAACAATGTATATTCGTATAAAAACGACAACGAGGGCAAACCACAACCAAACCCTCTCAATTCCATAAAAATCACGGAATATACCATGAATCCATAGGGAAACTAAGAATACCAACAAGATTAATCATATTCATCATGAATTAATCAACAAAACGGAATGAATCGGACGAAAACGCGAAAACCCCCAAATTCCCGAAATTAGGGTTCTAAGGAAGATTACCTTGATTCGCTGGATCAAAGGATGATAACGGATGATTGATTGATGATATAACCTAAAGAACTTCATGGATTTGTTGTTAAACAACATGGCTTCAAGCTTCCCACGACCACCTCCGCGGAAGAGAAAGGAAAGGTTGAGAAAAATGGCCAAAAACCCGTGTGCAGGGCCATAAATAGGCTGCACAGTGTGCCGCGGCACAGGCCCAAAAATGGCTCCCAGTGGTCGGCAGTGTGCCGCGGCCCGGCCGGCGTGTGCCGCGGCACCCGGTACAGTCGGTTTGGCCGAAAAATGCCACAGAGTGTGCCGCGGCCCTGCCGGCATGTGCCGCGGCCCACGGTGCGGCCTGCTCGGCCAGAAGCTGCCGAGCACTGCCGGCCGTGACTCGGCCAGAAGCTGCCGAGCACTACCGGCCGTGACTCGGCCAGTGTCGGCCTGGGCCCAGATTGCCCGGCCATGACTCGGCCGGGGCCAACTCCGACGGCCCGAACGACCCCGAAACCCGAACCTGAATACGAATCGATGATACGGTTACGACGTACTCGCAAAGACGAATCTAAGAGATAAGAGAACACACAATTCCGACCACCCGAATGCTCGGAATTCAACAACGGAAGTAATTACCCAAAACTTTGGGAAATTACGAAAATGGCCCAAAACGTCCGAAAATCACGATACGCGATCGAAACACCAAACCAAAGCTCGCAACATGAATAATAACATTAAATGAACTTACGAGAAACTCGAAACAACAGTTTCGGACGAGATTCGCAAGAATCGAACTCAAGTGCGGAAAAGTCGCTAAAAAGCTCAGAACTCAACAAAACGATACCGAAACGAACTTGGATGACAAAAAGTGCAGAATTAATCATTCTCGAAATGATGAAACGGTCATTAGAGAGTCGTCAAAACGGACCTCCGCCGGAAAAATAAAAATTACCGGAAATCGAAATTGCGGATATTACATTCTACCCTCCTTAAAAGAAGTTTCGTCCCGAAACTTAAAAAAACTAGGGAGAAGAAACATCCCGCCAGGAAAACTCAACGAGATACACAAGAACTGAAAACTTACGCCCAACAAATAAAAGTTACAAGCATCACAACAATACTTTACCCTAAGATAATCCAAGCAAACGCTGAAGTAAATACGAATCACAATGTCTGAAGGCTCCAATAGAAATACCAATACATCGCAATGGCTTGGAAGCCCCTCAACCGAAGCTGTATATCACGATGGCCTGAAAGCCGAACAGTCCAAAGCTGTAAATCATCACAATACAGATCTCAAAGAAGCAAACCTGACTGTCGGACATACCCCTCGGCGTATGAACAACCAATCGCAAATCGTCGGACATATCCAATACAACATGGACTACGAACGACCAAACAATAAGGCTCAAGAGGGAACATCACAGTACGCCCGATCCGGAAATGTGTCCGTGCACATGTCCACCCCGTATACGGAATCCAGAATATACGTGTGACAATGTACCTAATTAGCCTCACGAACTACGTCTCGTGTGCACGGTCCAATGCGGAAACATCCACGCATGACCATCGTGTGTCCGGCTAAAAATCCTACACATAACCAATCGGCACGCAGATATGATATCCAGATATGCCACGATACAACATGACCGCGAAACTCAAAGGATAACATACCCAATACGAATCACGCGACTCACCAAGTGAACGATGACGCACGAATAATGAAAGATCGATACGACCAAAAATATCCAACATAACCATCCTAGGATCAAAATCCCTAAGGACCGATTAACACGAGCAATAATCACAACACAACAATTCAGGAAATCCTCAACCCTCAACGATCACAAAATTACCGAGTTCACAAGAATAATAGTGTGCTGCCTTGAGTCGGCCAACACGGCAATAATAATTCAACGGATGGGAACTATCCTCGACAGTCCCAATTCAATACCTCGATTACCTTCAGGACGGTCAATCGATAACAATTATACGATAGAATAGATGTCCCGGCGCCTTAAACCGACCACCGAAACGGAGATGATAAAAGGATATATCAAATGCCTTCAATTGGATAACGCAACATCATAGCAACAGTTCCAATTCGATAATAAAGATTCAACGATGCCTCAGAAAGACATTAATCGTGAACAATAATAATCGATACATCGATACCACGAACCGGCTATCACCAACATCAATATCAAAAAGAATCTCAATGCCTTAAACCAGCCGTTAACGAATAACAATAATATTTAGCATAATTGTCGAAGGGTATTGCATCAAACAATTCCCGAATATCAACATAATTATAAAGAGGCCAAGTCTCGATATGATACATGCATTCGTACACCTACATGATAACATTAATCTCGTTGACCCGTACAAGTATAAAACTTTTCTCGACATCAATGCCACGAACTGTTACCAATTCAGTTGCTTTCGTCTACGGGTTCCTCAGCCCCGACCAAGCTAATCTACGAACTCTTCAACCTCAACCGCAACCCAACAGTCATAATCCACGATCAAACATCATATATTATTGTAAAACGAAGGCTTAATAATCAAAAGGTTCGATGACGATCAATATCAATACAACTAGGCCACAAACTCATCAGTTCCACAATATCTCGATTAAGCACAGTCCGAACTGTCCAACTCAGACCCTCACGAATCCATGTCCACAATATGAGCCGAAATCCGATGATCATATCAGCAACCAATTCGGACCAATAATAAGGTTCTAAATGTTATCGGTTCCAAACTCAATTCTTAAATACGAATTGACAAGGTTCCCTTCTCATAAATCCGTAGTTAAAATTTTCCGATGATCATCGTTAATTTGAACCATCCAATTAGTTCAACATTATAGATAATCATATTCTAAGGTTATCAAACAATCCAATCATTCGACTTGAATATTTGCTCCATACGTATGGGCTTCCAAATTCATAGATGAATAATAGTCTCATCAACTCATAGCCACATTCGTATTCCTATATGAATATTATTTCAATCACATAGTTTATCTCTAGATATGAATATTCCATATTCATTTTCTAAACATCAACACTTCTTAAAAATTTTCATCACCTCCTATAATTCAAGAGTTCTTCAAGAACATGAAATTTCCGAAATCACGTTCAAAACAACATATCCGAGGTATATATCTCCATGTTACCATTTTCGTCATCATGCCATTCATACAACCTCAAGAATCGCAACAAAACCCTTATCATCATATGAAGAAGATCTCAATAATCATATCAACATCCGAAATCTCTTATTACAATTCCAATAAATCTCGTATAACATTATCACATGATACCATAATTGTAACACCCCAGATCCTCCTGGGAATATTACACGCCGCAAACCCTTCTCACAAGGATTTACCAGGCTAAGCACAATTTTCCGCGTCATTTCAAAAATGCCAAAAAGACCGATGACGGTAATAATTTTCAAATACTAAAAAAAAATCAATTTCCAAATACCGTCAAAACGATCAAGGCCAATATGCCAAAAACTCAGTTTAGGGAATCGGTTTTACAAAGTAAAATTCAGTTGGCAAAATACCAAAAGCCATTTCAAAATACTCACGCAGCGGATAAAAGTACAGTCCAATTTATACATTCACATTGAAATAAGACGAACATCAAAATACACGATTCCCAACATACTCCCTCCCAAGTAGTAATCCTTAAACAAAAAGACGAACCACGAAGAAGAATAATTGAACTCCATTTCAAGAATCATCAAAAACTCCAAGAACAATACTTAAATCCGAGCTCTCTAATCTTAATCTTGTTTAAGAGAATCATCTCTCAATGTTTAGGAACTTCAGGTACTTCTCAAGGCTCTCTCTATTGACTGAAGGAAGGAGAATGGACAAAATGCCTCTCAGCACTCGTCTATCCTCTCTATAAAATACATCACTAGCGTGTAACACCCCAAACTAGGCGGATATTACAGTGCCGTGAATCCCCGACTGGGACCCACCGGGCAAATGAAAATGATGAATTAAGTAATATAATTGTAGTACCGAACCACATTATATTACCAAGTACTCCGATGAGGAGTTTAAGTACATTACACCAGGACAAAACAGAATACTAGTATATTTTATATGGAGATAAAATACACCACCCTGAACAAATAAGCATCTCAAACGGAATTTGCAGCGGAAAAATACAAATGACGGAATAACTGAAATGACTGAAATGACTGAAACAAACGAAATGACTGGGGGCCCCTACTAGTATCACTGGGACTCCTCGCCGTCAACATGCTCTTCCCGTGCCTTTGCCTTGCCGTGACCTGAAAACAAAAATCCCCCAACGGGGTCAGTTACACAGAACAACAATCCTCAAGGGTTGAAATTACACAATCATGAATTAACTGAAGTTATGAAATATCCTTAGTTATGAATCACGCTGAAGAGGAGTATCATAGTACGCCCGTAATGTTCTGTGCAAGTGTACAAGACGAATGACCGGACACACCCGTCCTTGTACCTAATTAGTCTCACGGAGGTAAGCGTTACCATGTGCACGGTCCAATGTATCGGTGAACCCAAAACATGACCATCGTGTGCCCGACTAAAAATTCCACACAGCCACACCCGGCCACGCAATATGAACCCATAAGGTCATATGAACGAGAATGACCACAATGAATACCAATGAATAATAATTCGACAAGGCCAAGATGACTCACCGAGATGAAAATAATAGTGACTTGGTTGATAACCCAATGAAATGATTTGGAACCGTCGTTCCTCGTGAATGAAATGATTATTCGACAATTACAAGTCTCAATATGATTAATACTATGATGAATGAATTATAATTATGAGCAATCAACAACAAAAGGAATGAGTATCCTTTTAACCGAGTAAGAGTTAACTTACACAATACCGATGAAGAATGTCCGTCCACGAACAACGTCCTAAGTGAAATATCGGTCGCTCGAACAACCTTGAATAACAATAATTACCAACAACCGTTCAATACACGAATCAAGCAACAAAACACGACTAACCCAAAGGTCGAAACAACGATAATCAAACTCATAGGGGCATTCTAACGAATACGTAACCAACCACACGACTTCGAAAATATCCAATCCCGAATATATCGAAACCAATGCCGAAATGAGTATTTCAAACCATCAAAACACTTCCAATGATATTAATAATCCATTAGGAATTCACAAATTCGAGATTACAACTACATCAATCGGAAAATCCCCAATTAACCGAAGTCAACCCCAAGGGTTCTTGAAATAATTCCGAAAATAACCATTAAATCTGTAAGAATATACTTATCCAAGGTAGATAATCCATATATAACATATTCCAATGATAATCCAAGCTTACACGAAGAAATCGGAAAGAAAAACCCAAAAATCCGAAATTCTAGATCCAAGAGATTAATACCTTTGATTCGATGTTAAGGAGATGATGAAGTGATGATAATCCAACTCAAAGACTTGAAGATGATGATGGATGATAGAAGCTCGAAGAGAACTCTCCAAAATGTCCGAAATCGCCCGAAACCGAAGAGGGAATGAGAAAGGATGATAAAATGACGAACTCAAAGCTAATCGTCCAATATATAGCCACCTGTGTTAGCGTGCGCTAGCCCTTGTGCGTAGCGTGCGCTAACGGGTAATTTGGGTAGTCCAGTACCCACTGTCCGAACACGGTAGCGCGCGCTACGTACCTTTTTGTAGCGTGCGCTACGGCCATGTCATTAGCATGCGTTAATACCCATTGTTAGCGTGCGCTAACGAATTATGTGATGCCCAGTACTGGAATCCAGAAACTGTCTGTCCTCTGATCTGACTTCGGTAGCGTGCGCTACACCCAATATTTAGCGTGCGCTATAATATCGATTGCGTACGCTAAATATCACTCATAGCGTGCGCTATGAATTAATCCAGTGCAGTCCAGTAGCCACTGGACTCAACCTGATCCGTCCCTAGCGCGCGCTACTCCACATATTTAGCGTGCGCTACTACAACCCACTAGCGCGCGCTACTTACCACTCGTAGCGTGCCCTACATATAACTCACCTGCAGTCCAGTACCTTCTGGACTGCAACCAGGGTAACATTAGCGTGCGCTAATGCTGAGTGGTAGCGTGCGCTACCTGTACTCAATTAGCGTACGCTAAAAAGAGTACATAGCGTGCGCTACTCCTCACGCACAGCCCACAACGAAAATGACAACGATGATAAACACGGCACAAAACTCCAATTAGATTAGTGACGAATGATGATTGATACACGATACAATTACTCTAAATGATGAATACCATGATTGAATATGAGTGACAAATGATCATTAATGAGTGAAAATACTAAATGATACATACTGAATGATAAATACTGAATGGTAATAACTGAATGGTAATAACTGAATTACAACCGGGTATTACATACACCCCCCCTTAAAAGATTTTCGTCCCCGAAACTAAGGGTCAAACAATTCGGGATAACTCTCCCGCATACTATCCTAGGTTTCCCAAGTAGCCTCTTCGATTCCGTGCCTAGACCACTGAATCTTAACCAAAGGAATCGTCTTATTCCTCAACTGTTTGATTCGCCGCTCTAAAACTCGCATAGGACGCTCCTCATATGAATGATCGTCGGCGATCTCGATTTCGTCGAACTGAAGTATGTGACTCGGGTCGGCAACATACTTCCGCAATTGAGAGACATGAAACACATTATGAATTCGGCTCAACGCCGGAGGTAAAGCCAGTCGATAAGCTAACTCGCCTACTCGATCCAAAATCTCAAACGGTCCAATGAATCTCGGACTCAACTTCCCCCTCCTCCCAAAACGGAAGATACCACGACTCGGGGATACCTTGACCAACACGTGGTCACTTGCCTCGAACTCTAATGGTCGACGACGGTTATCTGCATACGATTTCTGTCGACTCTGAGCGGTCAACAAACGACTCCTGATCAAAGCTACCTTCTCACGGGCGGCTATAAGCATATCGGGCTCGGTGCCGATTGATTCTGATAGGTCGTCCCAACACAACGGAGATCGACAACGACGACCATACAAGGCCTCGTAAGGTGCCATTTTAATCGAAGCATGCCAACTATTATTATACGTGAACTCGATCAATGGTAGTTGGGCTTCCAAATCGTCTTTCCAATCGAGGACGCATGCCCTCAACATGTCCTCTAATGTCTGAATAGTCCTCTCTGATTGCCCGTCGGACTGAGGATGAAAAGCGGTACTGAGATTGAGCTGAGTTACCATAGCGCGATGAACTGATTTCCAAAAATGCGACACAAACTATCCGTCACGATCGAAAACGATACTTTTAGGAGTACCGTGCAGTCTCACTATCTCTTTGATGAACAGTTGAGCAAGTCTCTCGGGACCCCACGTCTCCTTAATCTCAAGGAAATGAGCTGATTTAGTTAAGCGGTCCACGATCACCCAGATCGTATTCATGCCACGACGACTCGTCGGCAAACTCGTGATGAAATCCATAGAAATGTCTTCCCACTTCCATTCGGGAATAGGAAGAGGTTTCAGCATACCCGCCGGTCGCTGATGTTCAATCTTAACTTGTTGGCAGGTTAAGCATCTCGAAACAAATTCTGCGACTTCTCGCTTCATATTACTTCACCAGTAATTTTGTTTCAAGTCCTTGTACATCTTGCTAGACCCCGGATGAACAGAATAAGGGGTAGCATGAGCTTCTTTCAAAATCGAGTCTTTCAACTCGTCATTCGCCGGTACGCACAACGGATTCTTAAACCGCAAAAGTCCATCCTCGTGGACCACAAATCCAGGGGCTTTCCCCTGAGTCACATCCTCACGGATGCGCAACAATGAAGGGTCTGAACTCTGATTCTCTCGGATTGTCTCCTCGAGTGACGATGAAATCTCTAACATACAAAGCTGTCCCTGAACTCGCTGAAGCCAGACCTTGATCTCGGGTCTAAGGAATTCCTGCTGAAGCTCCTTCTCAATTGTTAAACGAGCAAGCATCTGCTCCTGAACGGACTTACGACTCAAGGCGTCGGCGACAACGTTCGCCTTGCCCGGGTGATAAAGGATCTCGATATCATAATCTTTGATTAATGCCAACCACTGTCTCTGTCGCATATTTAACTCCTTCTGAGTAAATATATACTTTAAACTCTTATGATCGGTGAATATCTGACAGGTAACGCCATATAGATAATGACGCCAAATCTTCAAAGCGAACACCACGGCTGCTAGCTCCAGGTCGTGTGTCGGATAATTAACCTCGTAAGGTCTCAATTGCCATGAAGCATAGGCAATAACCTTTCCACTCTGCATGAGCACACATCCGAGACCCTGTCCGGACGCATAACTATAAACCACAAATCCTTCCGTCCCCTGCGGCAAGGAAAGTACAGGTGCTGACATTAACCGGCTCTTGAGTTCCTCAAAATTTCGCTGACACGCGTCGGACCACGTGTATTTCTTATCCTTTCTCAAAAGGTTCGTCAAGGGTTGAGCGATTTTTGAAAATCCCTCCACAAATCGCCGATAATAACCCGCTAATCCGAGAAAACTTCGGATTTCCTTAACATTCTTCGGGGGTAGCCAATCTCGGATAGCCTCCGTCTTCTGAGGGTCGACACGAACTCCGTCTGATGAAATTACGTGTCTGAGAAACGTCACTTCGGACATCCAGAACTCACATTTAGAAAACTTCCCAAAAAGTTGTTCTCGTCTCAACACGTCGAGCACTTGATGAAGGTGAAACTCGTGTTCCTTTCGGTCACGAGAATAAATCAAAATGTCATCGATGAAGACAACAACAAACTGATGCAAAAAGTCAATGAAAACCCAATTCATTAACTCCATGAATACTGCAGGTGCATTAGTTAATCCAAACGACATAACCACAAACTCATAATGACCATAGCGTGTTCGAAACGCCGTCCTCGCGATATCCGACTCTCGAATACGCAACTGATGATATCCAGATCTTAAGTCGATCTTGGAAAATACTGAAGATCCCTGAAGTTGATCTAAGAGATCATCAATACGGGGTAAGGGATACTTATTCTTGATTGTCACCCTGTTCAACTCCCGATAATCGATACACAAGCGAAAAGAACCATCCTTCTTCTTGACAAATAACACTGGTGCTCCCACGGGACGCACTCGGCCGAATATAACCCTTCTCGAACAACTCCTCGAGTTGGTTCTTTAATTCCCGCATTTCGGTCGGGCCATCCGTACGGTGCCTTCGATATCGGGACGCACTGTGCTCCAACTCAATCGTGAATTCCACATCCTCGGTGGAGGCAAACCTGTAACTCGTCTGAAAAACATCGGCATATTCCCTCACTATCGGAATATCCGTCAACATTATCGATGATTTCGGTTTTGGTCATATAGCACCAATAACCAACACACCCCGATTGAGTAATTTCACCGCTTTCATCAAATTAATGACCTTACGTAGCAAATGGGATTACCTCCCGAAACACACATTCAAACCCATCGTCCGAAATGATAGTGATCATACGCTACGGACACTAATGATGGCATCATGACGATCCATCCAATCAATACCCAAGATGACGCTGCCCTTCGCAAATCTATCGCGATTAGGTCCACGGCCATACACGACCATGAAATCGAATCGGACAATTTCGAATCTCATGATTACCGATAATTCGTCTACCATCGTGCAGGCCAATGACATAAGGCTCACAACTAGTAGCACTACCTGCACGTAGTCTACTCAAACATGACTCTAAATGAATGAATGCGATGCACCAAGATCAAAAAGGGTACACACAAAGTTGAGATAGAATATCGAGTGTACCGAGATCATTCGGGCCTCGGATCATCGGTCTTCTTCATCTCATAAATCCGGCTTGCTAGTCCCGACCGACGCCTGTCACGGCTATAGGCTCCACCTTTAGTCGCTCCTGTCGTTTTAAACGACGCTGATTGAGTGGCCTGATTCTGAACGGCTGACTGCCTAGGGGCCTGAGATGACGTCTGAGTAGGTTTGGAGTCCCTACGGCAAAAACGGGCCTTATGCCCAGCAATCCCACAATTATGACATGTGATAGTCTGTCTCGGACACTTGGTACTGAGATGACCAAGATCCCCACAGTTAAAACAGGTGATGGCCGAACTGGCCGCTCGAGACTGAGATTCCGCGGGCTTAGACGACACAGGAGGTCGCTCAGAAAAAGCAGAGCCCGCACGGGGTTTCTTGAAAGTTGTCTGACCGCCTTCAGACTGATTACGGTTCTTGGACTTCTTGCTAGCAGATGAAGGTTGCTGCTTAGCAATTTCCTTAGCAGTAAGCTCGTAGGTGAGAGCTTTCTCAATGAATTCGGCCAACGTGGTGCAATTATGGTTAAGCAACTGCAGTCTCATACGGGGTTTCAGTCTCTTGCTGAAATACTTGATTTTATCCGCCTCGGAATGAATGATAGATGAGGAGAATGGAAGAAGTTCCTGAAATTTCTCGACAATGGCGAGAACATCCTCGTCTGCTGAGGGGTCGGGGGTGAGTAACTCTGACAGCTTGGCCTCTCTGAGCGGGGCCGGATAATACCTCTCCATCATGAGAGTCTTGAACTGATCCCAAGTACATAATCCTTCGGTGGGCTTCAACGACAACCACCAAGAATGTGTGCTCTTACCCAGGTAGTAAGCCGCAACAGAAACTTTGTGTCCTTCGGGACACTCTACCATAGCAAACAACTTCTCGAAATGCTCGAGCCAATGAATGATATCCGCCGGCTCAGACGAGCCCTCGAAAGTAGGTGGCCTCTGGCGAGAGATGTCGCCGATGATATTGCTCACATTCCTCTCTTGCCTCTGAGGTGGCGGCGGAGGAGCCTGTTGATTCTGATTGACGGAGTTATGCATCGTCTCCATAAGTTGTGCCATCTGCGTCATTTGGGCCATCATGCCCTGCATAAAAGCGAGTGGGTCAACCCGGACACCCTCTGACTGAGCCGTGTCCTGGGTACGACTCCCCGATAGTGAATGATCGCGTCCAGGAGAGTGAGTGGCAGCATCGCTGCTCGACGAGTTAGCATTATTCCTCGCATTTGCACGTGTATTCACACGAGCTCTTGGGATTCGGCCCGCTCCACGGCCTCGTCCTCCACGTCCTCTTCTTGCCCTCTCCATACTGAAGTAGGAAAGTCACATGATGATTATATTTCCCGCATGAATAACACGTTATGATTATGACATGAGATGATGAAAATGAGCATACGCGCTCTAACACGGTGATTACATGAATGATTAACTGAAGTGACATGATTATCTGATGAAATTATTGAAATGATTATCTTGAATGAGTTAGCAAGATTAATGATTTGATCTTCCAGATCAACAACCGAGTAATGAAATGAATTGAGTGATTAATGAGTTAACTCGACCGCCCCGTCAAAATGACAATGATGATTGAGGATTGTTAATCGATGAATTATGAATGAATGATTATTGCCGTAAATTATACCATGGCATTAGAAATCTTACGCTTCTTGGTCCGATTGGCTCAAGATTTGCACAGTCACACGTGACGCGAAAGTCCAATGATACTAGTCCGATGACGATGATTTCAAATGAGACATGACTTGGAGGGTAGTATTCAAAACCACGCTCCGATACCAACTCGTAACACCCCAAACTAGGCGGATATTACAAAGGCCGTGAATCCCCGACTGGGACCCACTGTGCAAATGAAAATGATGAATTAAGTAATATAATTGTAGTACCGAACCACATTATATTACCAAGTACTCCGATGAGGAGTTTAAGTACATTACACCAGACAAAATAATACTAGTATATTTTATATGGAGATAAAATACACCACCCTGAACAAATAAGCATCTCAAACGGAATTTGCAGCGGAAAAATACAAATGACGGAATAACTGAAATGACTGAAATGAATGAAACAAACGAAATGACTGGGCCCCCCTACTAGTATCACTGGGACTCCTCGCCGTCAACATGCTCTTCCCATGCCTTTGCCTTGCCGTGACCTGAAAACAAAATCCCAACGGCCGGGCCATACGTAACAACAATCCTCAAGGGTTGAAATTACACAATCATGAATTAACTGAAGTTATGAAATATCCTTAGTTATGAATCACGCTGAAGAGGAGTATCATAGTACGCCCGTAATGTTCTGTGCAAGTGTACAAGACGAATGACCGGACACACCCGTCCTTGTACCTAATTAGTCTCACGGAGGTAAGCGTTACCGTGTGCACGGTCCAATGTATCGATGAACCCAAAACATGACCATCGTGTGCCTGACTAAAAATTCCACACAGCCACACCCGGCCACGCAATATGAACCCAGAAGGTCATATGAACGAGAATGACCACAATGAATACCAATGAATAATAATTCGAAAAGGCCAAGATGACTCAGCGAGATGAAAATAATAGTGACTTGGTTGATAACCCAATGAAATGATTTGGAACCGTCATTCCCCGTGAATGAAATGATTATTCGACAATTACAAGTCTCAATATGATTAATACTATGATGAATGAATTATAATTATGAGCAATCAACAACAAAAGGAATGAGTATCCTTTTAACCGAGTAAGAGTTAACTTACACAATACCGATGAAGAATGTCCGTGTAACACCCCCAAGTTATTCAGGGTATATTACAGCGCCGTGAGCCCCGCCGTGGGACCCACAAGGCTAAATATACGCGGAACTGTAAACTTTGACCGAGAAGGTCTACACACAATAGAATGAAAACATTACAATGGTATTCAAAAACAGAACCAATGTATTCGCAGACATCACAATACGAATCAATACTTCGGCAAACACAGGCCGGGAATCAAAGAAAATGGAAAACAATACTCGAGTATTCAATAACCAATCCAATACAACAACACTGAATGGGAAACTCATAACACCACTGGAAGAAAGACACAGTATCACACTTGCCCACCATCTTCATGCCGACCCGATACCTGCCTGTCCGACCTCCTGGAACCTGAAATACATGAAACGTATTTCCCCCATAAAGGGGTTAGCCGTCGAATAGCTAGTGCAAGTATATCAATATGAAACACAATACTCCTCGACAATAAAGTAAATGTAACCGTCAATTCATCCATTCAAGACTAGTATTCCGGAGTAACTAAAATCTCATAAGACGTATGTGAATGCCGTAGAAACGGTTCGTTCACCTCATACGCCGATACGTATGTGAATGCCGTAGAAACGGTTCGTTCACCTCATACGCCGATACATGTAGGAATGCCGTAAAAACGGTTCGTTCATTACATGCCAACAATACATACATGAATGCCGTAAAAACGGTTCGTTCATAATATGCCATCAATATATCTATGAATGCCGTAAAAACGGTTCGTTCATGATATGCCATCAATATTTCTTACTTTCAAAGTCGAGAACGTACAATCATAAATGTATACTTGCCTTTGAGACATCGAGAAATCGAACGGAGGAAAGGTATGAGTTCGGTAGGTCCAAGAACGCGCTTCCGGCACCTAAACGATTCGCAAGGAATATGACAATTAATTATCCATACTCAAGTTACATGAAGAGGCTCCCGAAACTTGTCTACGATTCAAGAAAATATACGGGTGAACAACTAAAGGTTGGGAAATCGCCCAAACTCCCACAAGTCCGAAAACGGCACAATCCAACCCGTAAAATCGTAAGAAAACACTCATACGGTATAGATATATCAAAATCTCAAGGTTCTCAAACTTCAATCGGATAAAACGGATGAATCTACGAAAAACCCCCAAAATCCAACACAAAATTCAAAGTGTTCTTGAATAATCTTTCAATAATCCGATGAATATTCAAACATGTCCATAATCACGCATATATCACTTCATACACCATGATTTTATCATCCAAAACGTCAATACCCACACAAAATCGAGAAGTCAAGATGTCGAAGAAATTACCTCTTGAATATCCAAGCTCTATGATCCAAGGAATACGCGTTAGATTGACTATCCGGGCTTCCCAACCGAATGAAAGCGGTAAAAATTCAACACAAAAGTGATAGATGATGATAAGATTCTCCCTTCAAGTTCTCTCTCTCGCAGGTAGAAGAAGGAAATGGAGGAAATGAGCTGAAATCTCGCTTAAAAAGCCGAATTATGCAGTTGACCGCATTGTGTGCCGCGGCTCAGCCAGTGTGCCGGCACAGCCCTAAAATTGCTCCTGTGTTTCGAAGGTGCCGCGGCTCACCTGTGTGTGCCGCGCACTGCACACCCACTCGGCCAGATTTAGGAAATGTGTGTGCCGCGGCGCACACTCCTTGTGCCGCGGCTCACACCCCCTTCGGGTCCTAAAATGATGGAAAATGACCCGGGAAGAGAATAAAAGTAATAGGATTCAATGTCTGGGCAACAATAACACGAAATAGAAGTACGGAAACCCCAAAACGGTGGTTCCAAGCAATGATTACAAGGGTTCGCTCAACAAATCACAATTCGAAGAACATGAAGAGGTTTGAAATGACATGACTTTCGACCGGGTATTACATTCTCCCCCTCTAAAAAGAAGTTTCGTCCCGAAACTTAAGAAATAAATAGCTCGGGGTATTCCACCCGCATCTTCTCTTCCGGCTCCCAAGTCGCCTCTTCGACTCCATGCCTCGACCATTGCACTTTAACCAGTGGAATGGTCTTATGCCGAAGTTGTTTCTCACGGCGCTCAAGAATCTTCACGGGTTTCTCCGGAAAGGTAATATCCTCGGCTACGTCAATCTCACTGTAGTCGATAATGTGGCTCGGATCCGGTACATACTTCCTCAACTGGGACACGTGAAAAACACTATGGACGTGACTCAAAGCTGGAGGTAACGCCAAGCGATAAGATAAATCTCCAACTCTGTCCAAAATCTCGAAAGGTCCGATATACCTTGGACTGAGTTTCCCCTTTTTCCCGAAGCGGAAAACTCCTCTGGTCGGCGATACTTTGAGCAAGACATGATCCCCCACTTCAAACTCCAAGGGTCGACGACGAGTATCAGCGTAAGATTTATGACGACTTTGGGCAGTCAGTAATCGATCTCGGATAATAGAAATCTTTTCCTTGGTCTCCAATAACATATCCGGTTCCGTCCCAACTAGCTCAGAAGCCTCGTCCCAACATAATGGCGACCTACATCGCCTACCATAGAGTGCCTCCAAGGGTGCCATTTTGATTGACGCATGCCAACTATTATTGTAAGCAAACTCGATCAACGGTAGGTGAAGCTCCCAATCATTACTCCAATCCAAGGTACAAGCCCGTAACATATCTTCCAGAGTCTGAATCGTCCTCTCTGTCTGACCGTCCGACTGAGGATGAAAGGAAGTGCTCAATCTCAACTCAGTACCCAGATCCTGATGAACGGCCTGCAAAAAATGCGATACGAAACGGCCATCTCGATCAGAAACAATGGTCTTGGGGGCACCGTGTAGCCTCACGATCTCAGCAATAAAGGTTCGAGCCAGTCTATCCGGTCCCCAAGTATCCTTAATACCCAAGAAGTGTGCAGACTTGGTCAATCGATCGACAATTACCCAAATCATATTCATTCCAGTCCGAGTTCTCGGCATGCCAGTGATGAAATCCATTGAGATGTCTTCCCACTTCCACTCGGGAATGGGAAGTGGTTTCAACAACCCCGCCGGTCGTTGATGTTCGATCTTGACTTGTTGACACGTCAAGCATCGTAGTACAAACTCCGTAACATCCTTCTTCATGCTATTCCACCAAAAATTGCGCTTCAAATCATTGTACATCTTACTCGTTCCGGGGTGGATTGAGTAAGGCGTAGCATGAGCTTCTCGGAGAATCCTCTGTCTCAACTCCAAATCGTTCGGAACACAAAGCCTGCCCTGAAATCTCAGAATACTATCCTCGCAAACCATAAAGCCACGAGCTTTTCCTTTAATCACATCTTCCTTCAGTTGATAAATCATCGGGTCACTCCACTGCTTCCCTTTGATGTCGTCAACTAAGGACGAAGTAATTTCGAGAGTACACAACTGTCCCTGTACTCGTTGAAGCCAAACTTCTATCCCTTGCTCAATTAAATCTTGACGGATTTTTGTCTGGGACGTAAGAACCTCGAGCATTTGAAGAGATGCCGATTTGCGGCTCAAAGCATCTGCAACGACATTGGCTTTCCCGGGGTGGTAAAGAATTTCCAGATCATAATCCTTTATCAACTCTAGCCAACATCTCTGTCTCATATTCATCTCCTTCTGGCTGAAAATATACTTCAGGCTCTTGTGATCGGTATAAATCCGGCATGGTGAACCATACAAATAATGCCGCCAAATCTTGAGTGCGAAGACAATTGCGGCCAACTCTAAATCGTGAGTAGGATAATTCATCTCGTAAGGCTTTAGTTGTCGTGACGCAAAAGCTATTGTCTTATCCTGCTGCATAAGAACACAGCCCAGGCCTTGACCCGAAGCGTCACTGTAGACTGCAAAGCCCTCGCTACCATGCGGTAAAGTCAAAATTGGCGCTGAAGTCAAACGTCTCTTTAGTTCATCGAAGCTCTGTTGTCTCTCATCCATCCAAACAAACTTTTCGGTCTTCGGAGTAATTTCGTAGCGGTCGAGCGAGTTTCGAGAACCCTCGACAAACCGACGGTAATACCCAAAGCAAGGCCCAAAAAGCTACGAACCTCCTTAACATTTTTAGGCGGTGCCCAAATTTAGCACTGCCTCGATCTTCTGCGGGTCCACACGAACCCCTTCGGCCGAAATCACATGGCCGAGAAACATAACTTCTTCCAACCAAAACTCACATTTCGAGAATTTTGCATAGAGGTGCTCGGTTCTCAAAATGTCTAAAACCAAACGCAAGTGCCGGGCATGTTCCTCCTTATCTCGAGAATAGATCAAGATGTCGTCAATAAAGACGACTACACACCTGTCGAGGTACTCGATGAATATTTTATTCATTAATTGCATGAATACTGCCGGCGCATTTGTCAACCCAAAAGGCATAACTACAAATTCATAATGCCCATATCTCGTCCGAAACGCCGTCTTCTAACGCTCTGACTCCTCACCCTGAGTTGATAATACCCGGATCTTAAATCAATTTTCGAGAAAATTGCAGCCCCTTGCAATTGGTCAAATAAATCGTCTATACGCGGTAGAGGGTACTTGTTCTTGATGGTTACTTTGTTCAGCTCGCGGTAGTCGATGCACAAACGTAGTGAACCATCTTTCTTCCTCACGAAAAGAACAGGCGTGCCCCAAGGCGAAGCGCTCGGTCTGATGTACCCTTTTTCCAGAAGTTCTCCCAACTGATTCTTCAATTCTTGCATTTCGGAAGGTGTAATCCGGTAAGGTGCTTTAGAAATCGAAGCCGCATCTGGCTCTAAGTCCACGGTAAATTCTATCTCTCGATCTGGCGGTAATCCCGGGAGGTCATCCTAAAAACATCAGATACTCATTAACAACCGGAATCAAGAGAGATCGACTTCGCTTCCTTCCATTTTCAAGGCATAACACCAATAGCCCGCACAACCTTTATTCAAAAGTTTTACGGCCTTCATGGCACCGATAAGTAACTTGATCGCCCGACTTGCGTCCCAAAAACGAGTACTCAGATCCGTCTTTAGTCATCATGGTAATAACCTTGGTACGGTAATTCATAATCGCTTGGTGATTACTAAGCCAATCCTCGCCGAGGATTACGTCCTCGCCTTCCATATCAACTACAATTAGATTCGATAACCATTCCATACCGGATATAACCACCGGAAAATCTCTAATCTCCCGATTCCCCACAATCCTATCCCCGCTAGGTAGTTTCACGATAAAGGGATCGCAAGCAGTCAAACAAGTTATATTCAGACGGCGTACACACTCCAAAGAAATAAAAGAATGTGTAGCACCCATATCAAAGAGTACACGAACTGGATAAGATAAAATATGGATGGTACCTGAAGCCACCGCCGCATCGGGTTCGTCTGTTCGACGCATCTCATAAACCCGTGGTTGCACCGAACTGACGCTAGAGTTCCCCCCGCCGCTTCGACCCCGACCCCGGCCCCTGCCAAAATTCTGCTGAGGTTGACCAAAAGATTGCCGCTGATTAACACCTTGATCAAGGGGTGTTGGGGCATAAGCCCGAGTGTCCAAAGTCTGGTTCGGCTCGGAACAATAAACCGCTCTATGCCCCATCTGACCACACGTATGACACTTTAATAGTGGAAAGTAGCATTCCGAACTAAAGTGGCCTGGACGACCACAATTATAGCAAGTCATCAGCGATTTGAGGTACCCGGAGGGGACGGTAACCCTCTTCCATTTATTAGAACGTGACGACGTCCGCAAAACGGTTAGTCGTATGTGACTTCGAAAGTTGCCACCCTTAGAGCGTAAAAATTTCCGACTTTCTCGCTTCTTCGGTTCTTCAACGGTATCATTGTCGGGCTCAACATATCATGGGCTAAAGCTCGTCCCGATACTCTTTCGGTGGTACAAGCAAATCCGCCATGTACCGTAAGTCCAAATTCATCCGCATATCAAAATAACGGATCTTATCATGCTCGCTACGCACTTGATCCTTCACATGGATCAATTGTTGGTTGTACTCCACGATCGCCTGCGAAACGGGAATTTCTTGTGGTTTAGCCTCGAAGAAGGCTCGGATTCGGCTCTCTCGTACCGGCCAAGGACAAAACTCGGCCTCCAAGAGCTCCTTAAATTCATCCCACGAGGCAATACGATCCTGTGGCTTGATGACCTTCCACCAAGTAGTGGCCTCCTTAGTGAGGAAATACTGAGCAATTGGTACTTTCCTCACCTCGGGGCAATCAACCGCTTCGAAAATCTTCTCCAATTCCGCTAGCCAGTCTTCCCAGCCTAACGGGTCTATGGCACCGCCAAACTGTGGAGGGTGCATACGGATTACATTCTGAAGCAAGGCATCCGTGTTTGGGTTCGGGTTATTCAGTTGAACAGTTTGGGCTAAAATGGTCATCTGAGTAGCAAATTGTTGAAGTGCATTCGCCATTCCAACGTCTGCGTTGTTCCCCTGACCGTCTGACTGGTCGTGCTGACTCTCGGTGTCGGGATGCACCGAGTTCGACAAACTGGGGTTGGTCGACTCGCAATCGAATCGATGGAAACGGCCGCGCCACGACCCCTTCCTCGTCCACGGCCACGACCACGGCCACGGCCCCTACCAGCTGACATACTGAAGAACACACAAGTTACGTAAGCACAATTCAAACGCATGACATTAAGGTGATCGATTCTCAAGAATATCCATAGAAGAAGCATAACGAATAAGGAAACATTAGAAGAGTAAGAGGTCTTACAAGTACCGGTCGCACTGTAATGATGGCAGAGTAGTGATACTGTGGACAATTGACGACTCATTCGACCCAAAAGACCGACAGCCTAGGTATCCATAGACCTAAGCTCTGATACCATATTCTGTAACACCCCCAAGTTATTCAGTATATTACAACCGTGAGCCCCGCCGTGGGACCCACAAGGCTAAATATACGCGGAACTGTAAACTTTGACCGAGAAGGTCTACACACAATAGAATGAAAACATTACAATGGTATTCAAAAACAGAACCAATGTATTCGCAGACATCACAATACGAATCAATACTTCGGCAAACACAAGCCGGGAATCAAAGAAAATGGAAAACAATACTCGAGTATTCAATAACCAATCCAATACAACAACACTGAACGGGAAACTCATAACACCACTGGAAGAAAGACACAGTATCACACTTGCCCACCATCTTCATGCCGACCCGATACCTGCCTGTCCGACCTCCTGGAACCTGAAATACATGAAACGTATTTCCTCCATAAAGGGGTTAGCCGTCGAATAGCTAGTGCAAGTATATCAATATGAAACACAATACTCCTCGACAATAAAGTAAATGTAACCGTCAATTCATCCATTCAAGCTAGTATTCCGGAATAACTAAAATCTCATAAGAGGTATGTGAATGCCGTAGAAACGGTTCGTTCACCTCATACGCCGATACGTATGTGAATGCCGTAGAAACGGTTTGTTCACCTCATACGCCGATACATGTAGGAATGCCGTAAAAATGGTTCGTTCATTACATGCCAATAATACATACATGAATGCCGTAAAAACGGTTCGTTCATAATATGCCACCAATATATCTATGAATGCCGTAAAAACTGTTCGTTCATGATATGCCATCAATATTTCTTACTTTCAAAGTCGAGAACGTACAATCATAAATGTATACTTGCCTTTGAGACATCGAGAAATCGAACGGAGGAAAGGTATGAGTTCGGTAGGTCCAAGAACGCGCTTCCGGCACCTAAACGATTCGCAAGGAATATGACAATTAATTATCCATACTCAAATTACACGAAGAGGCTCCCGAAACTCGTCTACGATTCAAGAAAATATACGGGTGAACAACTAAAGTTTGGGAAATCGCCAAAACTCCCACAAGTCCGAAAACGGCACAATCCAACCCGTAAAATCGTAACAAAACACTCATACGGTATAGATATATCAAAATCTCAAGGTTCTCAAACTTCAATCGGATAAAACGGACGAATCTACGAAAAACCCCCAAAATCCAACACAAAATTCAAAGTGTTCTTGAATAATCTTTCAATAATCCGATGAATACTCAAACATGTCCATAATCACGCATATATCACTTCATACACCATGATTTTATCATCCAAAACGTCAATACCCACACAAAATCGAGAAGTCAAGATGTCGAAGAAATTACCTCTTGAATATCCAAGCTCTATGATCCAAGGAATACGCGTTAGATCGACTATCCGGGCTTCCCAACCGAATGAAAGCGGTAAAAATTCAACACACAAGTGATAGATGATGATAAGATTCTCCCCTCAAGTTCTCTCTCTCGCAGGTAGAAGAAGGAAATGGAGGAAATGAGCTGAAATCTCGCTTAAAAAGCCGAATTATGCAGTTGACCGCATTGTGTGCCGCGGCTCAGCCGTGCGTGCCGCGCACGCTTCTAAAATTGCTCCCAGGTTTCGGCAGTGTGCCGCGGCTCAGCCCAGGTGTGCCGCGGCACCGGGTACAGTCCACTCGGCCAGATTTAGGAAATGTGTGTGCCGCGGCGCACACTCCTTGTGCCGCGGCTCACACCCCCTTCGGGTCCTAAAATGATGGAAAATGACCCGGGAAGAGAATAAAAGTAATAGGATTCAATGTCTGGGCAACAATAACACGAAATAGAAGTACGGAAACCCCAAAACGGTGGTTCCAAGCAATGATTACAAGGGTTCGCTCAACAAATCACGATTCGAAGAACATGAAGAGGTTTGAAATGACATGACTTTCGACCGGGTATTACAGTCCGTCCACGAACAACGTCCTAAGTGAAATACCGGTCGCTCGAACAACCTTGAATAACAATAATTACCAACAACCGTTCAATACACGAATCAAGCAACAAAACACAACTAACCCAAAGGTCGAAACAACGATAATCAAACTCATAGGGGCATTCTAACGAATACGTAACCAACCACACGACTTCGAAAATATCCAATCCCGAATATATCGAAACCAACGCCGAAATGAGTATTTCAAACCATCAAAACACTTCCAATGATATCAATAATCCATTAGGAATTCACAAATTCGAGATTACAACTACATCAATCGGAAAATCCCCAATTAACCGAAGTCAACCCCAAGGGTTCTTGAAATAATTCCGAAAATAACCATTAAATCCGTAAGAATATACTTATCCAAGGTAGATAATCCATATCTAACATATTCCAATGATAATCCAAGCTTACACGAAGAAATCGGAAAGAAAAACCCAAAAATCCGAAATTCTAGATCCAAGAGATTAATACCTTTGATTCGATGTTAAGGAGATGATGAAGTGATGATAATCCAACTCAAAGACTTGAAGATGATGATGGATGATAGAAGCTCGAAGAGAACTCTCCAAAATGTCCGAAATCGCCCGAAACCGAAGAGGGAATGAGAAAGGATGATAAAATGACGAACTCAGGCTAACTGTCCAATATATAGCCACTCCAGGTTAGCGTGCGCTAGCCCTTGTGCGTAGCGTGCGCTAACGGGTAATTTGGGTAGTCCAGTACCCACTGTCCGAACACGGTAGCGCGCGCTACGTACCTTTTTGTAGCGTGCGCTACGGCCATGTCATTAGCGTGCGTTAATACCCATTGTTAGCGTGCGCTAACGAATTATGTGATGCGCAGTACTGGAATCCAGAAACTGTCTGTCCTCTGATCTGACTTCGGTAGCGTGCGCTACACCCAATATTAGGGTGCGCTATAATATCGATTGCGTACGCTAAATATCACTCATAGCGTGCGCTATGAATTAATCCAGTGCAGTCCAGTAGCCACTGGACTCAACCTGATCCGTCCCTAGCGCGCGCTACTCCACATATTTAGCGTGCGCTACTACAACCCACTAGCGCGCGCTACTTACCACTCGTAGCGTGCGCTACATATAACTCACCTGCACCCAAGACTTCCGGATCGCAACTGTGGTAACATTAGCTTGCGCTAATGCTAAGTGGTAGCGTGCGCTACCTGTACTCAATTAGCGTACGCTAAAAAGAGTTCGTAGCGTGCGCTACTCCTCACGCACAGCCCACAACGAAAATGACAACGATGATAAACACGGCACGAAACTCCAATTAGATTAGTGACGAATGACGATTGATACACGATACAATTACTCTGAATGATGAATACCATGATTGAATATGAGTGACAAATGATCATTAATGAGTGAAAATACTGAATGATACATACTGAATGATAAATACTGAATGGTAATAACTGAATGGTAATAACTGAATTACAACCGGGTATTACATTGCGCGCGCTAGACCTTATATTTAGCGTGTGCTATAGAACTAGTGTGCGCTATCTTCCTTGATAGCGTGCGCTATCGGGAAGCCCAGAAGCTACTACATTGCTTCGAAATTCATCTAACGTACGTAATGCCCATGCATTAACGTACGCAAATAGGCGTTGACTTGCTACAGTGAAATGCTCAGTAGCATGCGCTATTCCTCGACCTTAGCGCGCGCTAATCGTCGTTGACCCGACAACCTGTACCTTCCCAGAAGATGCCCGGGTCCTACACGCCGAAAGCAACCAATAAAGCCAGGATTCCCTGTTGACGATCTACAATTAGCGTGCGTTAATCGCCGATAATAAACAGTCTGGGCCTACCTGTCGGCCACTTTCCGGACCTTATCCAGAATACCTTACGTACGTTAGGGGTCCTCCTTAGCGTACATAACTCAAACCTCTTAGCGTGCGCTAGGTATGCACCGTGGCGTACGTTAAGTATATATCTCAGCCCGCGCTAGGCATACCCTGTAGCGTGCGCTAACGTGGCTATACTTAGCCATTTTCCGCTATTCTCGACCAACATCTCGACATACCAAACGATCATACGGCACAATGAATACATAAACGCATTCAATAACATTGTCATACGTTCACATCATCCTCAAGAACAATTATCCATCAACGACATCCAACATATAAACGAAAAAAATATATCCAAAAAATCGGGGTATCTACCCCCCTTAAAAACAAGTTTCGTCCTCGAAACTTGCAATCACTCGCACAAACAACATTTCAACGGGAATTCAAATTTACCAAGAATTATCGAATAATCCGAACAATATACTTACAAGTCTGTGAAGTCGAATGTAATACCCGATTGTGAATTCATTTATTATCATTTAGTAACTGTCACTCAGAATTTTTTTTCACTCAGTAATAATCATTCATCATTCATATTCAGTCAACTATGTTCACCATTCGGCGTATTTTGGGATCATCACTGGTTGAGATCAAGCCGAGATTATTATCGTCATCATCATCATGTTTTTATTTGCAGTTTGAGAGGTAGCACACGCTACACATTGTAGTTAGCGCGCGCTAATGAGGTGCATGTAACGCACGCAATGATGCAGTATTAGCGCACGCTAGCGCAAGTGAGGCGCATACCCGTAAGGTACCGGATCGATTGGGAAATTCGTAGCGCACGCTACGAGTGGTAAGCAGCGACGCTAACTATGCCGGTAACGCACGCTAAGACTTGAGTAGCGCACGCTAGCGTGCCTGCAATGCAGGATGAGGTTCTCGACTCTGTGATTTCGATATCAACTATCGTGCAGCGCACGCTAACATAAGGTTAACGACGCTAAGAACAGCCGTTAGCGCACGCTACCAAAGGTACTTAGCGCACGCTAACGATTCAAATGGGGTACCGGATTACCCAAGACGCGTTAGCGCACGCTAACATCGGGAGTTAGCGCGCTAAGCTGGGACAGTATAAATAGGACAGTTCGGTCCAACTTTCGTCATTTCTTCATTTCTCAATCATTTCGGACGAGCTCGGGCGATTTGGAAAGGTCTTTTCGAGCTGCAATCATCTAGCATCATCTTCAAGCTTCTAAGTTGGATTAATCATCATCTAAATCAGTTTCATCACTCCAAATCAAGGTAATGATTCTTGGATCTAGAATTTCGGATCTTGGGTGTTTTGCTTTCGATCTCTTCGTGTAAATCGATATTATGTTGGAATATGTTAGATATGGATTATCTATCTTGTATACATGTATTTCTATGGATTCATTGGTGTAAATTTCGGAATTTGTGAATAATTGAGGAATTGTTCAAGAACCCTTACGGGTTGACTTTGGAATTTTGGGGGTTTTCGATCAAATGTTGTTGAAATATCGTTCTAAGTATTCCTATTGGATTATTGATAGTATTCATGAGGTTTTGTGGGTTTGAATCATTCATTGGGAGTTGGTTTCGGATGTAATTGAGTATTGGTTGTAAACAATTGGAGATTGTTTACAACGCGTTTGTTTTAAATGCCCCAATGAGTTTCGGGTATTGTTGTATCGACTTTTGAGTTGGTTGTGATCATGCTTGATTCGTGTATTAAGAGAATTGTTGGTTTTTGTGTTGTTTAAGGTTGTTCGAGCGGCCGGTAATTTCATTAAGGACGTTGATCGTGGAAGTACCTTCTCGCCTTCGGTTTGAGGCAAGTTTTATACTTGTACTAGTCAATGAGCTAATGTCATCATGTATGTGTATGAATGTGTTGTATCATTCCGAGACTTAGTCTCTTCATGAATTCATTGATATCAAGAAATCGTTCGATACGATACCTTCCGGCAATTTTGCCAAATGTTTATTGTTGTTCGTTAACGGCCGATTCAAGGCATTGTAATACTGATTATTAATGTCATTGTCGATAGCCGGTTCGCGGTATCGATGTATCGATTGTTGTTAATATAGATGTCAATTTAATACATCGTTGAGATCATTGTTATTCTTGTTTGGATTGTCATTAAAACTGTACAGGCCGATTAAAGGCATTGGCTTATTCATTTCTCACCTTCGCCGCTTCAGAA
Organism: Orobanche coerulescens; assembly: GCA_033398695.1. Classification (NCBI taxonomy): domain Eukaryota; kingdom Viridiplantae; phylum Streptophyta; class Magnoliopsida; order Lamiales; family Orobanchaceae; genus Orobanche; species Orobanche coerulescens. Next base: position 13,922,436 of record CM065817.1, read on the forward strand.
TCGATTAAAGGTGCCGAGGCATCCTTCAGATTCATTGTCATCGATCGCCGTTCTCGTGCAAATCGAAATGTTCAATTATTCACCATCTCATTGTTATCGATTGACCGTTCTACGGCATTAGTGGTATTTTAATCATTCATCATATCATTCGTAACAATTGGCCATTCTAAGCCAATCGAAGTGCTTAATCATTCATGGAATCATCCGCTGCATCATTGTTATCGGTTGGCCATCCTAAGGCAATCGAGGTGTTAAATTGGGACTGCCAAGGACGGTGTCTATCCGTGTTAATTGCCATCGTGTTGCCGACTCAAGGCAACACACTATCATTAATTGTGATACGGCTTTGTCCGTGGCTTCGCCCTTATTGTGATACGGCCGCGTCGTGGCTTCGCCCTTATTGTGATACGGCCGCGTCCGTGGCTTCGCCCTTATTGTGATACGGCCGTGCCGTGGCTTCGCCCTTATTGTGATACTACCGATGCCGTGGCTTCGCCCTAATTGTGATACGGCCGATGCCGTGGCTTCGCCCTAATTGTGATACTACCGATGCCGTGGCTTCGCCCTCATTGTGATACGGCTTCGTGTCGTGGCTTCGCCCTCATTGATACGACTTCGGTCGCTTTTGACTTCAGTGTTTGTGATATTTGTTAATTTCCGCCGAACGACTTTCGTGCCTTTTGTAATGTCTTGGTATTTTCATTGGAGCCTTTGGGCATTATGACTCATATTAAATTCATTCTGGTTTGGTTCATGTCGTTTAATTCATTGTGGTATTCTGTGATTATGATTCGCCGTTGGGCATTTATGTTCTAACCGTCGAATGTATTAATAGTATGCCGAGGGCATAGTATTTCACGAATGCTCGGTTCTTACCTTGGTTTGTGAGCATCTCGTATTATTATCATCATTGTACTGCTTCATTCTCGCTTTGGATGCATATCATGTTATACATGTATTTGATGTTCATTATCTGGATGACCGACTCGTGGGGCGGAACACGTTTTCATATTTTAGGTGCTTGCGAGGAGAGAGTTGAGACACAGGGCATGATGATGGCAACGAGGCATTCTAGCGATACTAGTTCGAGTTGTTCATGTTGGTCACGGTTGGAGTGTTCTCCACTTGTCACCATTGTCATTTTGTATTACCCGAGCAGATGCTCGTGGATGTTGTATTTTACTCTTGGCCATGTAGGCCCATCGTTGTCGTTGAAATTCCTTATCGGAATATTGTGTCGGATATCATGGTAGGGACTATGATTTTCCCTTGTTGTTTAATTTAATGTATTTTAGTCATGTTCGCCTGGTGGATCTCCTGGCGTGGGGTCCACGGCACTGTAATAACCCAATAGGATTTGGGGGTGTTACAGAAATGGTATCAGAGATTTGGGTTGTGAAATACCCTGAGATGTGAGTTATGTGGTCCTACCGACGCGGTAGTAGTGGGATTGTCAGGTTATGACAATCTAGTCAGTCAGGTTTTGTGAGTCGTAATATTAGTGCGACTGCACAAGTCATTCATTCATCGAGTCGTCGTCAGTGAAGACTAGTATCGCGAGACCTCGAAGCTTCGTATGACCCGTAAGGACTCGATTCTCTTTATGTTCATACATTCATCATGTCATTAATTGTTCATGCCTTGTTGAAACCTATATGCGATATTAGTGTTATGATTGATTCATGACTAATTGTTTTGGGACACGTGTGGCTTGTGTAAGCATTAAGGATCAACTCATTCATCGCTAATAATCCTCAATCATCATTCGATCTTGTCGATCATGTTAATTCATTCATCACTCACAATATCATTACGCTTAATTCATCACTCGATAATTCATTCATCACTCACCAATATCATTACTCGCTTAATTCATCGCTCGGATAATTCATTCATCACTCACCAATATCAAGACTCGCTAATTCATCGCTCGATAATTCATTCATCACTCACCAATATCATTACTCGCTAATTCATCACTCGCTTAACTCATTCATCACTCGCTAATTCATTCATCAATACCAATATCATTGCTCGGTTGCTTCGCTTATCACTCAATTAACCTCATCGCTCAGCTAATTCATTCATCAATCAATTAATCTTATCGCTTAGCTAATTCACTCCACTACCAATCTCATTGCTCGCTTAATTCATTCCTCATTCATCAATCTCATTGTTCGCTTAATTCATTAATCATTCAAATTTCATCTCACGGTTCAGTTGTTGATCTTGAGGATCGAACTTTCAACCTTGCTAACTTGTTCAAGGTAATCATTTCAGGAATTTCATCAGGCAATCATGTTACCTCATTTGATGTTTCATACGATCTTATCATACTCTGACGTAATGTTGACGATCATTTCATTAAATCATTAATGCATTCATTGTGCGAGAGCGTGTATGCTCATTATTGTCACTCTGTAACGTAATCATAATGCGATATTCATGCGGAATTTATAATCATCATGTGACTTTCCTACTTCAAGATGGATAGAGTCATCGAGGACGCAGGGAAGAGGCCGCGGTGCGGGCCGGAACCCGGGATCTCGTGTGCATGCCCACACGAACGCGAGGGATATCATTAATTCATCAAATAGCGAGGCTACTCATTCACTGTCAGATAACCATTCACCGTCAGGGAGTCGTACCCGAGAAACAGCTCACTCGGAAGGTGTTCGGGTTGACCCATTCATATTTATGCAGGGCATGATGGCCCAGATGACTCAGATGACGCGGATAGTGGAGACCATGCAGACCTCGATGGTTCGTGGTCCACCGCAACAGGGATGCCAGGTGCCATTTCATGGACAGACTGGAGGAGTGAATCAGATTGTTGGCGATATCTCTCGTCAGATGCCGCCTACTTTTGAGGGTTCATCGGAACCAGCTGATATTATTCATTGGCTCGAGCATTTTGATAAACTCTTCGACATGGTTCAGTGTCCGGAAGAGAGTAAAGTGGCAGTAGCGGCTTATTACTTGAGTAAGGGCGCTTATTCGTGGTGGCTTTCTGTGAAACCCTTCGATCGTGATTGTATTTGGATCGAGTTCAAGACTCTCATGTTAGAGAGGTATTATCCGGCTCCACTTCATGAAGCCAAGTTGTCAGAGGTTTTGAACCCCGAATCCGTCGAGGACGAGGGTGTTATTGTCATTGCTGAGAAGTTTCAGGGACTACTTCAGTTTGCTTCGTCAATTATCCGTACTGAGGCGGATAAAATTAAGTATTTTAGCAAGAGGCTAAATCCGCAGTTGAGGATGCAGTTGTTCAATCACAATTGTAATTCACTTAGTGAGTTCATCGGGAAGGCTCTTGGAGCAGAGCTTTTAATCAAGGAGCTTACTCAGAAGCATCCTTCAGTTTCTTCAGGTGAGAGGACTAGAATGCCGGCTCGTTCGGAGGGACATCGGGCTCCGACGTCCAAGGGGTCATTTTCTAGTCGTCTTCGTGCTGGGACAGCACCTTCCTCTCAGGCGACGAGTTCGACTGTTGTTTGCTTTAACTGTGATTCAGCAGGTCACGTTTGTACCCGGTGTACGGTGCCAACTATTGTTTGTTTTCTGTGTGGGAGGCAGGGACACCGGCAGAAATACTGCAGGGGTTCTAACGCCAGTAAATCTCAAGAGAGCTCAAGGGCCTCGAGAGACTTCGTTACTCCAGCCCGTGCATCATCCAAGGGACCCTGTCAGGCTTCGAGAGCCCGAGGTAAGGACATTCATCACCGGTTTGAACAAATAATTCTTGTTCATTAATAGTATAATCATTCATTTCGTTGTCGTTCATTCATTCATATAATTCATTCATCAATACATCAATCATGTTGGGACTTGTCATCATGAAACTAATCATTCAATTCACGAGGAACAACGGTTCCAATAATTTCACTTGATCTATCACTCATGACGTTATTAATTCAGCTTGGTGAGTCATTCTTGATCCTGGTCGGATTTATAGTCATTTATCATTCATCATTCATTTTAGTCACTTTCATTCTCGTGACTTTCTGAGATCATAGTTAGCGGCGAATTCATCATCGGATATACCTTTAATCGTTGAGATAGAGGAAATCGATGATATGGAAGGATATCGATGTTGGGTACATTTGAGATGTAACCTTGTTTTTGGATGACTGTGTATATCTATCCGTAATAATGTATCGTGACTGTGGATCATTTATGGTTGATCTGTCTTATTATGATCATTTTCGAGAATCTTGAGATTTGGGTCATTTGTTGGGAGTTCATCCCTTCGACGTTGTGCTTGAGATTTCGTGATAATTTGAGAAATCGTTCACTGTGCTTCGAGACGTCAAGTCTTGGGGACTTGGGCTTGCGGTTGATTTGGCCCCGAGGACTATTTGGGCGTTATTGTTTTCAGATTGTGATGGATAGTTCATATCCCGAGTTGTTTACCCTCCGTTTCGAGGACGAAACTCTTTTTAAGGGGGGGAGTATGTAATACCCGGTTGTGAATTCATTTATTATCATTCAAGAATCGTCACTCGATTTTTTTCACTCAGTAATAATCATTCATCATTCATATTCAGTCAACTATGTTCACCATTCGGCGTATTTTGGGATCATCACTGGTTGAGATCAAGCCGAGATTATTGTCGTCATCATCATCATGTTTTTATTTGCAGTTTGAGAGGTAGCGCACGCTACACATTGTAGTTAGCGCGCGCTAATGAGGTGCATGTAACGCACGCAATGATGCAGTATTAGCGCACGCTAGCGCAAGTGAGGCGCATACCCGTAAGGTACCGGGCTGATTTGGGAAATTCGTAGCGCACGCCACGAGTGGTAAGTAGCGACGCTAACTATGCCGGTAACGCACGCTAAGACTTCAGAGTAGCGCATGCTAGCGCGCTGCAATGCAGGATGAGGTTCTGACTCCGTGATTTGGATATCAACTATCGTGCAGCGCACGCTAACATAAGGTTAACGACGATAAGAACAGCCGTTAGCGCACGCTACCAAAGGTACTTAGCGCATGCTAACGATTCACTGGGGTACCGGATTACCTGGACACGCGTTAGCGCACGCTAACATCAGAGTTAGCGCGCTAAGTCGGGACAAGATAAATAGGACAGCCGTCCAACTTTCGTCATTTCTTCATTTCTCAATCATTTCGGACGAGCTCGGGCGATTCGGAAAGGTCTTTTCGAGCTGCAATCATCTAGCATCATCTTCAAGCTTCTAAGTTGGATTAATCATCATCTAAATCAGTTTCATCACTCCAAATCAAGGTAATGATTCTTGGATCTAGAATTTCGGATCTTGGGTGTTTTGCTTTCGATCTCTTCGTGTAAATCGATATTATGTTGGAATATGTTAGATATGGATTATCTATCTTGTATACATGTATTTCTACGGATTCATTGGTGTAAATTTCGGAATTTGTGAATAATTGAGGAATTGTTCAAGAACCCTTACGGGTTGACTTTGGAATTTTGGGGGTTTTCGATCAAATGTTGTTGAAATATCGTTCTAAGTATTCCTATTGGATTATTGATAGTATTCATGAGGTTTTGTGGGTTTGAATCATTCATTGGGAGTTGGTTTCGGATGTAATTGAGTTTTGGTTGTAAACAATTGGAGATTGTTTCGGGTATTGTTGTATCGACTTTTGAGTTGGTTGTGATCATGCTTGATTCGTGTATTAAGAGAATTGTTGGTTTTTGTGTTGTTTAAGGTTGTTCGAGCGGCCGGTAATTTCATTAAGGACGTTGATCGTGGAAGTACCTTCTCGCCTTCGGTTTGAGGCAAGTTTTATACTTATACTAGTCAATGAGCTAATGTCATCATGTATGTGTATGAATGTGTTGTATCATCCCGAGACTTAGTCTCTTCATGAATTCATTGATATCAAGAGATCGTTCGATACGATACCTTCCGGCAATTTTGCCAAATGTTTATTGTTGTTCGTTAACGGCCGATTCAAGGCATTGTAATACTCATTATTAATGTCATTGTCGATAGCCGGTTCGCGGTATCGATGTATCGATTGTTGTTAATATAGATGTCAATTTAAGACATCGTTGAGATCATTGTTATTCTTGTTTGGATTGTCATTAAAACTGTATAGGCCGATTAAAGGCATTGGCTTATTCATTTCTCACCTTCGTCGTCGGTAACCGATTAAAGGTGCCGAGGCATCCTTCGTATCATTGTCATCGATTGGCCATTCTCAGGCAAATCGAAATGTTCAATTATTCACCATCTCATTGTTATCGATTGACCGTTCTAAGGCAATCGAGGTATTTTAATCATTCATCATATCATTCGTAACAATTGGCCATTCTAAGCCAATCGAAGTGCTTAATCATTCATGGAATCATCCGCTGCATCATTGTTATCGGTTGGCCATCCTAAGGCAATCGAGGTGTTAAATTGGGACTGTCAAGGACGGTGTCTATCCGTGTGTTACTGTCATCGTGTTGGCCGACTCAAGGCAACACACTATCATTAATTGTCATACGGCTTCGTGCCGTGGCTTCGGCCCTTATTTTGATACGGCTTCGTGCCGTGGCTTCGGCCCTTATTGTGATACGGCTTCGTGCCGTGGCTTCGGCCCTTATTGTGATACGGCTTCGTGCCGTGGCTTCGGCCCTTATTGTGATATGGCTGGATGCCGTGGCTTCGGCCCTAATTGTGATACGGCTGGATGCCGTGGCTTCGGCCTTAATTGTGATACGGCTGGATGCCGTGGCTTCGGCCCTCATTGTGATACGGCTGGATGCCGTGGCTTCGGCCCTCATTGTGATACGGCTTCGTGCCGTGGCTTCGGCCCTCATTGATACAAATTCGGGCTGTTTTGACTTCAGGTGTTTGTGATATTTGTTAATTTCCGCTGAACGACTTTCAGGCCTTTTGTAATGTCTTGGTATTTTCATTGGAGCCTTTGGGCATTATGACTCATATTAAATTCAGTTCTGGTTTGGTTCATGTCGTTTAATTCATTGTGGTATTCTGTGATTATGATTAGCCGTTGGGCATTTATGTTCTAACCTGTCGAACAGGTATTAATAGTATGCCGTGGGCATAGTATTTCACGAATGCTCGGTTCTTACCTTGGTTTGTGAGCATCTCGTATTATTATCATCATTGTACCATTTCATTCTGCCTTTGGATGCATATCATGTTATACATGTATTTGATGTTCATTATCTGATGATCGACTCTGGGGGCGGAACATGTTTTTCATGTTTTAGGTGCTTGCGAGGAGAGAGTTGAGACACAGGGGCATGATGATGGCAACGAGGCATTCTAGCGATACTAGTTCGAGTTGTTCATGTTGGTCAGTCGGTTGGAGTGTTCTCCAGTTTGTCAGTCATTG